>OZ053300.1:41137018-41790216 GCA_964056655.1 Arabis hirsuta
TCCTAATGCTTTATATGTCTAATTTATATAAGCTTCACTTGTTATTTATTGCAGACATGGCAAACACTGGCACACCTTCTCATCACCGAGAGGTAAACAAAACAAATATATTACTATTGTTTTACAAAATTATTTGCTATAGTTATTGATATATTTATTTTGGCATGATAGATTACATGGACAGATGATCTTTCTAAAACATTTCTTGATCTCTTTATTTGGAACAAGAAAAAGAAAATTGGGTAGACAAATATTTAACAAAAGAAGGTAGAACATCTGTTATAAACGGTTTCAAAGAAGCTACGGGGTATTCTTTGATATGGAAAAATTTTAGAAATCATCTTAATAATCAAAAAATTTGGTATGATTGCTATAATTGGCTATGCAATTTTACTGGAGTGACCATCGATTCGAATGGACTGATCAACATGGACAAAGAGTGGTGGGCTGAAAGAGGAAAGGTAATTTTTAACTAAGTATTTGTTTCTAATATGTTTTTTTTTTAATTTAGCAGATCAACATTGATTTGGTTTGTATTGATTTTTCAGGGAAATTCGGTTGCTAAACGATTTCGTAGAAAAGCTTTGGCCAACCAAGAGTTGTTGGAGAGGTTGTTTAGTGGAACTAGAATAGGAGTTCAAGATGGATGGTCGGTTGGAAGTGGTCTTGATGTGTATCGTCCTCAACATGGATACGATAATGACATGGAGTTCCAAACAAATACATCAAATCAAGCCGAAGATTTGGAGGAGGAGTTAACTCAGAATCCGATTCATGAACAATCTCAAATCCCATGTCCGACGTCAAGTGCCAGTCAACCTCATCATGTTGTTGGATCACATACTACTCAACGAAACAAACGCAAACGTGGGACATCAAATATTGATAATTTGGAGGAGTTGTCAACAATGTTTCGTGAACGATCAGATGCAATAAAATCAGCGGCATGTGAGATGTCATCTGCTTTGACATCTGATGTAACCCATGGCTGCACGACGGCTACACCAAATTCCAGAGATTCAGTTTGGCTCATCATTCTATTGGGATGCTACTAATTTGCTTTCCACCAACGAAGTTGCTCGAAGATGGTTATTAGGAATTTCTGAAAACGAGTTCGCACTTAGTTATCTAGAACAGATGATTGGTCGTAAATATAATGAGTAGTCATCAAATTAGATTTGGGTTCTTAAATAGTTTTTTGGGAGTTTTTTTTAAGTTGGTTTTTTAAAAATTTTTTGTCAACGAGCGGATATTTTATTGATTTGATTTTTTCTTTTGACATCATCATTTATTATATTAGAATTGCATATTCAATATTTTATGCAATATAAATTCACATATATTTTATGTTTATTTTTATTTTTTATAGGTTGTACAACTATTTTGGCATATAATAGAAGATGGAGATGAAGATGAGTATCAATTAATTTCTAATTTATTGGATGATTCTAGGAATGAAAAATAGTTAGACAACCATTGTGCGCACATCCTACTCGTGGTCGTCATTTTGTCCATGAGTTAATCAATGGTCATCCGTTACAGTGCCACAATCTTCTGAGAATGCGTCCTGAGGTATTTCTTGAACTATGTGACTTGATAGAGAATAAATACAAGATGGAGTCATCACGAAGCATACTTGTGAAAGAGAGTGTGGCTATTTTTTTATATATTTGTGGCTACAATGCCACTCAAAGAAGCGTCATGAGAATATTCGGACATTCACAATAGACCATATTCAGGAAATTTCACGAGGTTCTTCGTGTCATGGAGCTTATGGCAATAGATATGTTTAAGTCAGATCAAATGAACCTCATTCAAGTGCAGACTAAGTTACAAAAGCAATATTTGCCATACTTCAAGGGGTTTATCGGTGCAATGGATGGGACACATGTTCCTGCTATGGTTTCTGGACGTGACCAACTACGGTATTGGAATAGAAAAAACAAATGCAGCATGAATATTTTGGGAATATGCAACTTAGACATGTTGTTTACATACATATATGTTGGTGTGCATGGATCTGCACATGATGCAAAAGTACTTGTTTTGACTATGGAAGGCGATCCTAATTTTTCTCATCCACCACAAGGTAAGTATTACCTTGTTGATTCATGATATGCTTTACGTCGTGGATATTTGGGACCATATAGGCAATCTAGATACCATCCTAGCCAGTTTCAAAATCAACCACCAGCCAAGAATCACAAAGAACAATTTAATCGCCTACATTCTTCACTTCAGAGTGTCATTGAAAGAACATTTGGAGTGTGGAAAGGAAAATGGAGGATAATGCAAGATCGAGCAAGATATGACATTCGAACAACAAGAAAACTTGTGGTGGCAACTATGACACTGCATAACTTTGTACGAAGGTCAACTATACCAGATCCTGATTTTGAAGTAAATTGGGAGCAAAATGGAGATTATCAACCGACGTCGGATGAGGAGGTTGGAGCACATGAAGATGGTCAAATGACTGATTCAAAGCAGTACATGGAAGGAGTTCGGGATGAGATTGCAATGAGTTTATGGAATGCTCGTAGGTAATAATAATTTTATTATAATATATTTCTCTAAGAACTCATAAGTTTTCAAGATTTTAAACGTTATTTTTTTAGGATTGTTGGATTTTTTTAATGATGTTACTTATTATGAATGATTCAGAAGTTCATTATTTATTATGTTCAAATCAACATAAAATTTCTAAATTATAACAATTTTTATTTGCATAAATTAATTTAATTAAAACTACAGCACATATCTTATAGTTACCAATCGTGTTTTTATTTTAATATTACAGCTACAGTTTAATATGTACAGCAAAAAAATCTGCAGCCTAAAAATGTACAGGTATAGCCAAAACATTTACAGCAAAAATTCTACAGCAATTAATCTACAGTTACAGCCGAACCAATCATCCAAAGTAGAGACGCAAATAAAACTTATATAATAATACCCAAGTCTATGAACTTCTAATGTGGGACAATTTCAACATTCTAATGAAACTATAGACAACTCGTATAAAGAAATCTAAAGATATGATTCTTCTCGATTTACCATTCGCAACCGCCACTTGAGAAGGGATCCGACTTCATTTCCTAGTTCCTTTCGGAGAAGTTGTCTATCTCCCATGTGAAAGCCTTCTCCAATTCTGTCTCCATCTACTAAAAGATTAAAAGAAAATGGTTTGCTTTCTAGATTGAATTGGTGCGTAACTTACTTCTCTCTCTCTCGCTATGTAATATAGGAAACCATATTCCGTAATAATTAGTCAAAGTACGAATAATAACTAAAGCCAGATCTTACAATAAACATAAAAAAAATTAGTCATTATTTACTTAAGCTAAATTTGTAACTTCTCTTCTTTTAAACCCAAACCTTACAAAGTTGAATGCTTTTCATATTAGGAAAAAAAAAAGATTGCTCTGTTTTTTTTGTTATTTACAAAAAGATTGCTCTGTAAAGTTTTATTTTAAAAATTAAATTGCTTATATCAAACTATGGTAAAAAAAGATAAAAAAGGCATAATTAATAACTATGGATTTTCAATTTTTTAAAGATTAATAACTATAAGGTATTTATATAATTATATGGTGAAAAGATTTTGGAGCAAATCTATTTTTTGTTGTAATGTAACAATTAACCAACAAAAAACTTTTTACAAATGATTGCCTCTGTTTTTGAAAGTTAGGACAGAAATTAAAAACAAGACTGATGAGAACAAGGCAAAGAATGAAACAAAATAAACCATGGAATCAAACTTGTTTGAAGGAAAAGTGATAAGAACTAAAACAACGAATCATCCCTAGTATGTGAGGTCTAAACGAAAGTTCTTGGAATCAAAATACTTTAACCGGAAAACAATTTGAATGAAACCACCCTACTCTAAAACTAGATCAAACATAGTTAACGTGTTTTGTCTTCAGATTTTGAGAATGAAAAGCAAGACAAAAAACATCTCTTCACAAAAAAATCTAAGAAATCAAACGAACAAACTTTAGGAGCACCAGCAGAATCGGTCTTCTCCTCGTCCTGTTCAACTTTGAAATCCGATGAAGTCAAATCCACATTCTTTGCCTGTTCCTCGAGTTTTTCGAGGACTTGAGAACCATCAGAAACTGTTTTCTTCCTCTCCTCAAGATTTGACTTCAACCAATCCAGCTTAAAGCCGGCTTCTGTTAGCTCGCTCAACTCGAGCTCAGCTTTGCTAATCTCAGTCTCAGAAAAGCTCTGACGATCCTTGCTCAGCGTCTCGATGAGACCGAATAGTATATTCATGTATGTTGTCTTCACCTCTTTGATATCTGATCTGATATCTACCGCAACATCTGGATGCTCCGCGAAAATCTTGCTGACCGAAATCGCCTGCCAATAAGATAAACACACAAAACATGCATGTAATTAGACTAACTAGATCCAAAAGACAAGAACCATTAGTATGTATAAACCAAGCTCTTTTGCATTTGTGGCTCATTGACTTTTTACCTGAGTATTAAGAACATGGAAACCATTGATAACAACCATATCAGTCTCAGTTGATTTTCCTTCATGAATAACTTCAACTACTCTAATGTAGACTTGAATGGTTAGTTTATTGTCCTCCAAAAACCCTTCTTCTTGAAGCTTGTTAAGTGGCAACATTCTGTGATAACCCCAGCCTGGTGTCTCAGCAGTAAACAATATGCGTTCATCTGTAAGTAGAGAAAACAAACATATATCAAATTTTCTTCTTCATCAATGTATAATCACACACACACACACACACACTCTTCCTAAGACCTAAACATTAAAAAAAAAAAAAAACAGAACATATGATCATAGTATCATTATTATTACTAGTTGTTCTGTGTTGCTCTTTGCCGGATTGATTTAACAAAACAAATCGGAAAATTGCTCGTCTTCTCCATCCAGGAAGTAATGATTCAGGATTCATGACGAATAGGAACAGAGACAAGTGATCATCCACAAAGTTTCCTTCCGGAAAAACACAAAGACACCTAGGAGAAAAAAAAAACTTCAGATTAAACCCTAGTTCTGATAAAAATCGAAGACATCTATATAGATCCGAGGATACGTTAATATTAAGAAAGCTAAAGATCTTAATGATTCTTATGGATTTTACCATTCACAGCCACCACTTGAGAAAGGATCCGAAATTAGCACATCGTTTCTCTCGGAAAAATTGTCTATCTTCCAACTAAAAGTCTCCATCTGCTCAAAATTGCTCTGTCGATTTAATTAGGGTTTAGTGCGTCGAAGTAAGAACCACTTTATTTATATATAGGACTCGTCAAACAATTCCTAGGTCAAACGAAACCTTAGAGCATCCTTATCCATCATCTTTTATGGGTATCATTAAATATAAAATTATTAAAACACACACTCTCTCTTTCTTTTACTCAACTTTATACCTTTTCTTTCATCCTTTTACTCAATTTTTATTACTTTTATACTTTCTTTAAATATAAAATTATTAAAAACACACTTCAAAAATATCAAAAGTATCCACTATTTGATATTCTCTCTCCAAAATTATCAACTATCTCATCTCTTTACTCAAATTTTATTAATTTTATATTTCAATACACCTCATTATTTCAATCAAAAACACTTTCTTTCTTCTTTTTACTCAAATTTTAATAATTTTATATTCCATGATACCACAAAAGTATCATGGATAATGATGCCTTTACAATTTTTTTTTGAGAAAAAACTATATACAAAATTTATGCCACGTATTTAGTAGTGTTTATCGATTTTTTAGTTTAGAGTTTCCATAACTATTTTGTAATATTTTATAATTTTTCTATATAAACTGTGATAAAAAAACTAAAAAAATTGTGATATATTTCCCTATAACAATGATACACTCTTATATTATCTTATATATTATCCCGTTTTATACTAAGATTTGGAAAGTCAATTTTCGGAATGGAGTTGTCATGTTAAATGTTGGGATTCAGAATTACTAAAATATTAAAACTTTTTTGCTCATATCAATATAAAATTCTATTGTATAAGTCGAAATTACTTGTATAGTATAGCTCTCTCTTTCCAGATTAACAATACATCTGTTAATCACAATCTAAGATTAACAGATGTATTGTATAGCACTCTCTTTCCAAATTGATGCAACATAATAGAGAAAAACTTAAGTCGCCACGTTAATGAACGTGATCATCAAGTTGATAAAACAGAGAAGGGTAGTGAAACCATCAACATAAATATTCTCTCTGTATCAAATTAGATGATTTTTTAGAGGTTTGTTTTGTATCAAATTATATGATTTTTTGAGTTTTCAAGACAAAATTAAATGTATTTTTATTTATTTTGACTATTTGTATTTTGCAATTTGATTTACTGTTGGTTGAATTGTATTTAATTGAATGATAAATGATGTTTTAATTTTAAAAAACTAAAAAAATTAAAGTTTTCTTAATCTATGTGTAACATCTTTAAAAATTATTTAAAATGATACTGATGGACTAATTATTAGGATTCAGAAAGCAAAATAAAGCCAAAAAAACCAATAATAACTAATTAGTCGACCAATGATTCAGAAAGCAAAATTAAAACCCAAAAACCAAACCTATAAACCAATAACTTAAACTAGTCGACCAACAAAAACCCATCAGAAGAAGATTTGTCCTTCTTGTCCACTTCAGTTTTGAGATACGAAAACATGAGCCGAATATCATTGACGCTGTCCTCGATATGTTGGATCCTTAACTGATCAGCATCATATTTCTTCTTCTCCAATGAAACCTCCTCAAGCTTTGTATTCAAACAGTCCATCTTGAATCCCAATTCCATCATCCCAAGTTTCTTGATGCTTTCCTCGAGTTGTTTGACCCGAGACCCATGATGATAATCTGAGTTATTCATCTTCAAGGTAACCTCCTCAAGCTTTCTATTCATACAGTCCAGCTTATATTGCAATTCCATCACCTCGAGATTCTTCACCCGTTCCTCGAGTTCCTCGACTTCCTCGGCCCAAGAATCAACATCATCATCATCATCTGATTTATTCCAGTCCAACAAAACCTCATCAATCTTTGTCTCCAAAGAGTCAAGCTTGAAGCCCAATTCCATCGCCTCGAGACTCTTGAGGCGTTCCTCTAGTTGCTGAACCCGAGAGCTTTCTTTCTTCCTCTCCAAGGAAACCTCATCAAGCTTTGTATTCAAAGACTCAAGCTTTAAGTTTGATTCCAGCTCAAGATTCTTGAGTCGTTCCTCGAGTTTCTCGGCCCGAGAGTTTTCTTTCTTCCTCTCCAAGGAAACCTCATCAAGCTCTGTCTTCAAAGACTCAAGCTTGAAGCCCAATTCCATCATCACGAGATCCTTAATGTGTTGCTCGAATTGCTCGAATTGCTCGAGTTGATCGGTCGAGGACTCGTCATCATCATCATCATCATCATCAGATTGATTCATCTCCGACGTAACCTCATCAAGCTTTGTCTGCAAAGACTCAAGCTTGATGCCCAATTCCATCACCTCAAGATTCTTGAGGCGTTCCTCGAGTTGCTCGGCCCGAGAGTTTTCTTTCGTCCTCTCCGAGGAAACCTCATCAAGCTCTGTCTTCAATTCATCAAGCTCTGTCTTCAAATGCTCAACCTTGAAGCCCGTTTCATTCAGCTCAATATTCTTGACGCGTTCCTCGATTTTCTCGGCCCACGAGTTATCATCCATGGCTTCCTCAAGATTCTTGACGCGGTCCTCGATTTTCTCGCCCCAAGAGTTATCATCCATGGCTTCCTCAAGATTCTTGACGCGTTCCTCGATTTCCTCGTCCCAAGATTCATCAGCATTGGCGTCCTCAAGATTCTTGAGGCGTTCCTCGATTTGCTCGCCCCAAGACTCATCATCATCATTTGCTTTATTCATCTCCAACGTAACCTCATCAAACTTTGAGTTCAAAGACTCAAACTTGATACCAAATTCCATCACCTCAAGATTCTCAACGCGTTCCTCGAGTTGCTCTGCCCGGGAGTTTTCTTTCGTCCTCTCCAAGGAAACCTCTGTCTTCAAATCCTCAAGCTCTATCTTCAAATCCTCAAGCTCTGTCTCCAAATTCTCAACCCTGAAACCCGTTTCCGTCAACTCAATATTCTTGATGCGTTCCTCGAGCTTTTGGACCCGAGAATCATCAACATCTAGTTTCTTCTTCTCCAAAGAAATCTCATCAAGCTTTGACTTCAACCAGCCAAGCTTGAAACCAACATCCATCAACTCAATCAACTTGCTCCTTGCCTTTGTAAGTTTAGTCTCTGAAAGGCTTTTTGGAGGCTCCTCAAGTTTTTTAATGAGGTTGAGGAGGACATTCATGTATGCTGTCTTCACTTCTTTGTTCTTTGGTTTAAAATCTTCTGCAATGTCCGAGTGCTCGGCGAATAACTTCCTCACAGAAGTAACCTGCCAAGGAAAAGTATAAAATAATTAGAATCTATACGCCAAGAAGAAACCCTAGAAAACAAGTGTTATTCAATAATAGATCATTGTTAACTTACTTGAGAGGCCAAAACCTGAAAACCATTGATTTCCACAGTTTCCTTCTTCTCTGACACTTCTCCATCAACAGCTTCATTAACATTAACGTAGAATTCAATGATGAGTTTGTCATTCTCCAAAAACCCTTCTTCCTGCAACGTGCTTAGGGGCAAGGCCTTTTGGAAACCCCAGCCTGAAGGCTTAGGGCGAAACAAGTTGCTTACTGCATAAACAAAACAAAAGGAAAATTAAAATTGTTCTTCTATCAGTCACATGCTTGTGTATACTTGCTTCCTCTTCTACACATAGAAGACGAAGCAATATGTTCAAAGTACAAAAGGTAACAAAAAGAAAAATTAAAACATGGAAGGATATAATTTCATTACTTGGTGAGGATCTGAAGAGCTCTTTGTCGGATTGATTCAATACAACAAAATAAAATTTAGCACTTCTTTCCCATCCAGTTCGTAATGATTTAGGGTTTGCAACGCAAAGGTACAAAGACAAGTGATCTTTACAAGGATCTCCCTTGGGATAAACCTTGAGATACCTGAAAGATTATGAAACAAAGATTAAACCCTGACTTACAATCAAACACAAACACATCAATCATCGATAACACCTTCTTCTATCAGACACAGAGAGAGAGAGAGTTTAACAAAGCCAGTTTATTGTTTTACCATTCGCATCCGTCACACAAGAATGTCTCAGACGATATCACAGCTTCCTTCTTCGAGAAGTTATCTATCTCAAACCTAAAACTCGGCTTCTGATTCGACATGTTTGAGATCGAAAAGCTTTCGGAGATTTAGAGAAACTTAGAAGACGAAATTCTCAGAAACTTTGTTTGTTACTTTCGCTGATAAAGAAGCAAGCCCTCTGTTTATATAGAGGAGGCCAATACCAAAAAACCTTCTCAAAACCCTATCTGAAAAAGGAAAACTGGAAAATAAATTAATTAAGTAATTTTGTTGTGTCGGTCACAAATTCCTAAGAATCCGTATTCAATTAGACAAAAAGTAATCATTCCTCTACTACATAACTACGTCTATATCTTTATTTTTATTTTTTTTAATATTTTTAGTAAAAGTATAGCTATTTATTAATGTCATAAATCTAATTATTTTGTCTACAAAAAAAATGTTTAGTTTCCATTATCTATGTCATTATTTGAGGAAACTAGAATCAATTTTGTTAAAACATCATTAATTAATTCACTTATTTAAGATCATATGCCATTATTTGTTTTTCTTCAAAGATATTGTTAGAGATATTTTCATATATATATATATATATATATATATATATTAATCTATATTCTTGTTTTCCATTTTCAATTTTTTCTTTTTTGATAATTTCCTTTTTCATTTTTTTTATATTTTTGATAATTTCCTTTTTCATTTTTTTTATATATTTGATAATTTCCTTTTTCAATTTTTTTTTCTTTATGATAGTTTCCTTTTTCAATTTCTTTTTTCTTTTTGATAATTTCCATTTTTCAATTATTTTTTTAATTTTTTTGATAGTTTCCTTTTTCAATTTTTTTTCTTTCTTTTTTTTGATAATTTCCCTTTTTCAATTATTTCTGTCATCCAATAAAATCAAAAGACAAAAATATAGACATCTTAACCATTTAAATTGGTGAGCTAAAATGGAGAACTGATTTGTTAGTTAATTTTGGGATTCAGTTAGAACAAATTCACCCAAACACATGATCAATCAAAAACGTCTAAAAACCAAATCTCTAGACTAGTAAAAACCAAAAAAAAAACACCAAAAAAAAAATAAATCTAAACTGATAACTGAACTTTTTTACATTAAGCGACTTAATTAGTCGACCAACATAAACCCATCAGCAGAAGATTTGTCCTTCTTCTTGTCCAGTTCAATTTTGAGCTCTGACACTATCATCGCAAGATCCTCGATGCTTTCCCATATCCGAGACCCATCAGCATCATATGATATCTTTTTCTCCAAGGAATCCTCCTCAAACTTCGACTTCAAACACTCCACCTTAAATCCCAATTCAACTGTCAGACGTGCCATCATCAGCTCAAGATCCTTAATGCGTTTCTCGAATTGCTGGGCCCGAGAGTTTTCTTTCTTCCTCTCCAAGGAAACCTCATCAAGCTCTGCCTTCAAAGACTCAAGCTTTAAGTTTGATTCCATCAGCTCAAGATTCGTGACGCGTTCCTCGAGTTGCTCGGCCCAAGACTCATCATCTGAATCATCATCACCATCATCTGAATCATCATCATCATCTGATTTATTCATCTCCAACGTAACCTCATCAAACTTTGTCTTCAAAGAGTCAATCTTGAAACCCAATTCCATTAGCTCAAGATTCTTGACACGTTCCTCAAGTTTTTGGACACAAGATTCATAAGCATCATGTGGTTTCTTCCTCTCCAACGAAATCTCTTCAAGCTTTGACTTCAAACCGTCCATCTTGGAACCAGATTCCAAGACTTCAAGATTCTTGATACGTTCCTCGAGTAGTTGGACCCGAGAACCATCATCAACATCATTTACTTTCTTCTTCTTCTTCAAGGAAAGTTCATCAAGCTTTGACTTCAACCAGTCCAGCTTGAATCCTTCTTCAGCCAACTCACTCAACTTGGTGCAAGCGTTGCTTAGGACATTCTTGTATTCTGCTTTTACCACGTGCTCCGCGAACTTCTTTCTAACCTGCCAAAGAAAACATGTTTTTCTTATTCAGCCCTATAAAGCAAGTGGTGATTATTCAAAAGTAGAACAAGAGACATTGTTTTTTAACTTACCTGAGAAGCAAAAACTTGAAAACCGTTGATATCTACGGTCTCCTTCTTCTCTGATACATCCTCGACTTCTCCATCAACAGCTTCAAGAACATTAATGTAGACTTCGATGATGAGTTTGTCATTCTCCAAAATCCCTTTCTCCTTCAACTTGCTAAGAGGTAAGGTCTTTGGGAAACCCCCTGATAGAGCCTTAGCGCAAAACAAGGTGCTTGCTTGTCCAACTGCGGAGCATAAACAAATTTAAGTTAACTTGCTTAGGTATAGTTGCTACGTCCTCATCAAGATTCAAACATGAGTTTAGGTCTATTGCATGTTGCAGTAACATCCTATCTGAGCATCAAAATTCTAAAAGAAAAATAAATAAAGGATATATAGCTTCATTACTTGATGTTCTGCAGAGCTCTTTGTCTGATTGATTCAACACAACAAAGTAAAATTTAGCACTTCGTTTCCATCCAGTTGGCAATAATGTAGGATTCGCAACGTGCAGGTATAAAGACAAGTGATTATCAGCACGATGATCTCCCTTGGGATACACGTAGAGAAACCTGAAAGAATATTAACAAAGATTAAAACCCTATTTTTTAATCAGAGTCCGATATAGATAATCAATCTTCGAGAACATGTTATTCTCTTGAAAAGTGTAACAAAAGCTCTTTAACAACAACAAAAAAAAGTGTAACAAAAGCTAAGTTAAAAACTTGAGATTTTTGTCGTTTTATTTACCATTCGCATCCACCACTCACGAATGTCTGACACGTTATGTAAGATTCCTTCTTCGAGAAGTTATCTATCTCAAACCTGTAACTCGGCCTTTGATTCCACATATTTGAATCAAAACGCTTTCGTAGGTTTTGTGATTTTGATCAAAGACGATTTTTTTCAGAAACTTTGGTTGATACACGCACATAAAAGTCCTCTATTTATAGAGAAGGCAAAAAGAAAAAGGAAAACGTTTTCAAAACCCTATCTCAATAGGAATACTTAAATTCAATAAAATAAATTAATTAACGATAATTATTCCTCTCTTCATTAAAAAAAATATAAATTTCACATATCAACGTAGATACAAAGACGAAACCTCCTTGAGATCGAAGTTTGTGTATTAGGGAATACAGTTGAGATAAGGATTAGAAGTTAAAGATATGTATGGAATATAGTTTGAAACATCAATTCCTAAGTTGAAGTCAAAATCCAGTTTTAATCTGTTTCATATAACTTTGTATGCAGTGGCGGATCGAGAAGAAAAATTTATTAGGGCAAATGTATACCAAATTTAAAAAATATACAATATTATCTAAATAATATAGAACGAAAAAATAGTTACAAAATTAACAGTTATTAGTCGTAATTTATAATGTTTAGTTACTTGATATATGAATTTTCATGTAATTTATTCGTTGAACATTTGGATTTTAGACTAATTATTTTTGGTTTTTTTTAAACATTTGAGCCAAATAATAAAAAAGATGGAGACAAAATATAAATTATCAATAGAGGCATAAACAAAACTCTTTAGATATTACTTTAATTTGTACAAAATCATGGGGGCAACTGCCCCCTTCTTGTATAACCCACATCCGCCCCTGTTTCTATGATTATCCAGATAGGCTTCTTTGTGACCCATAATCAAATATTTGAGTCACTGGGTAATTAAAATTCTGACTCTACTACTACCATTATTTCAGTACTTTGATAGCCAAACTAATAAACATACGAAAAAACACAGATGCAGAACAAGAACCTCTTATACTTTTTTTACAATTTGGTCAGTACAACAATATAAACGAAGATTACGGATCAAGGAAAGAAGATTTTAGCTAAGTATAATTTGATAGCAGCACTTTCCAAAATCATTATAAATTATTATTTTTATAATCTATATATAATAGGAAACCTGTTTTTGGAAACCGATGATGTCACTATTTTTTTATAGGAAAAAAAATCACCATCTAATGGTTAAAAATTGATTTCATATTTAATCTAACGGCTTAGAAAACCCGTTTTTAGTCTGATGACATCATCTTTTTTCAATAAGAAATCTTGTTTTGATCCAACGGTTTATATCACTTTTATTTTAAATGAAGGGTCAAGACTTATCAGTTAAAATATTGTTCGTCTTTCACGGAATAGGTTTTTGTTGACAAATCCCAACAAACATAACCTATCGTTTCTAAAGAATTGTGATTTTAGGATTTTATAAAACCTGAAATCCTTAAATAAATGGGTTATCGATTACACTAAAGTTCTTTTCATCTCCGTTCTTCACATCAATGCAGCTTTGTCTCGATCATCGATGAGAGACCTTATCAACAACGAATCTGGTAATTTCACAAGAAGAAAAGGACCCAAGTTCCCAACACGAAGAAACCATTGTTCTTTTACGTTAATCTCCATTTTTCTCGTCACTATCATTCTCCCTCGAGTACTTGTTCTCTCTGCTTTCATGTCACCGTCGTCAACTCTATATCTCCTTAATCTGTTTTCCAACAATGAATTTAAGAATCAATATCCTCCTTTCATTTCCTCTGGTAAGTGTCGTTTCAAAATTCGTTTCTACTATGCTTGTTGTTCGTGCTTAGGCCAACTTCTAATCGTACACCAAAAATCGATACTCGGATTGTTGTTGGCCTCTGATTTGGTTACAATTGGCCATTCCCTCTAGAAGATATGGGTTTAGTTTTCCATGTATTGGCCTTGAAATCAATGGGAGTTTTCAAGTAATGCCCTCGGGTTTCGGGTTTCTTGTAAAGATAGCGTCAGTGTGGTGTCTCACATTGTGACTCTGTTTTGCATAAGATGTTTTGTTTGTTGGGTCTGTAGATTTGATGGGAAGAAGATGATGAAGATTCTGAGAGGGAAAAAACATGTTTTTGTTGGTGATAATTTCATTGTATAGAAACATGTGAGAGTCTCTGTTTTCTCCACTTAGGTTTTCATTGTACTAGAACATACATAGTTATAACATAAGTTTCACAATCTTTCCAACAATTACCTCTTTGGATTCTTTGGAGATTATGGAAGAGTAGAAACTGTTTGGTGTTTCAACAAAAGGCTATCTCTTGGCGTAATAATTTATCTCTTGCTAGGAAATGATACAAAAGAGTGGTTAAATGCTTTCTTCGATTTTCTTACTTCTAGCAAAATAAAACACGAAATATTGTTTGATACTTCGCAGATAAAGAGGCCCTCTGTATCTGTTTACGGAGGAGGCAAAAAGAAAAAAAATATAAACTTCTCAAAACCCTAGCTCAGAACGGGAAACTTAAAATAAATATGAAAATCAGTATTTAATTTGGACAAAAATAAGTATTTTTTTTTTTTTGTTTTGGTGATTGGCCAAAAATAAGTATTATTATTCCTCCCTTAATACAATACAGTATTCGTTATTATCGGTAAATTAAATTAATAACTAGGGAGAGAGATGTAACAAAAGTTCTAAAAATTTGCTTGGACTCGTGAGCTTTAAGGCTTTGAACAATCAAAAAGTGCCTAAATTATTCTCACTTTTCACTAATATCAACGATCACAAAGAAAGATCTAAGTAAGTTTATGGATTGCTAATAAGTCTTTTTTTTTTTTAATTTCAATACGACAATGTTAGAGAAAAGAAAACATTCCAAATGACAAAGATCTTTTAGTCTGAACCCAACACACCAAACAACACAAGAGAATTCAAATCCAAATATAGATACAAATGTCTTCTTCAAAGCTTTGAAAGTAAACCAGTCTGAATAGGCTTTGGTGTTACAACTTCTTTGACCTCACTCTCCTTCGTTTCCAATTCGCACGGATTCGGTGGTACATCTACGGCCGGCGAGCAGTTGAAAAATCCATGTGGCTGTGTTTATCCAAAACCGAAAAAACTTTGTTAACCAGATTTGATCTTCCTTTCTGAGATTTTTGATTGGAAACAACATACAAAGATTTGACTTACCATTAGTGTGAAACCAATATGTTCCACGGGCATAACCGGCCAATCTTCAAGTCGCGGAACATGTATGATCCCAAACACGTACCTGTGAAACGAAAAAATTCCACATCGAGATCACAAATTTGGGAAGTAGTAGTATTAAAAACTTAATCAGATATATGTAAAAAGAAGGATACAGACCAAAGAACGACGTCAGATTCTTCCAAGGAGCGATTCTGTTTCACCCATGTGGCTAGACCTTCACCAGCACGTGGGTTTTGGTTTGGGAACTCTCCTCCTGGAAATTTCTCGTCAGGGGCATAACGGGTAACCCAAAGATTATGCTTCAGGAAAGCAGCTCTTCTTAGAAATTTGGCCTCGGGTCGAGCTAACGGCAAACAGTTTGAACCCGGAACAAGTTTGAATCCTGTTAACTGCCCTGTCCTGTTTACTGTCCTTGTGTTCCTTACCTGACAACATATTACAATGCGTTGACGATAACAACAAGAAGAAAACTTATACGCGGAATATGCATCTTGCATCAAACGTAATCTAAATAAAATGTGAAAGTAATGACCAAAAATACTAGTTAAATATGCAATAAACTGATGCTTTCAAATGAGAGGTAGACTAAGAATAGTGGACGAGATCATGCAAGGTACGGATTACTTACAATCCAATGGCGAGCAGTAAAAGGGTCACAGTCGCGCATTGCCTCTGCTTCATTTCTAAGTAACTTCTCTTCCGCATAAAACGCATTGTTGTGGACATTGTTCTCACCGGGCTCGTCAACTTTAACATTTACCTCAACTACCTACAGATAAAAGTACATTCAGCAAAATCACATGACCACATGTGTATCTTAGTTTTTTCCAAGGACTATAGAGACTTATAAAATTCAAATCTTACCAATTCCATTCCTAGAAACTGAGAAAATAATCAGCCTATGAAACCAAAGGAAAGGTACCTGATTAAAAGCTTCACCAGGTTTACAGTCAACAGACATATCCATGCGAGCGATAAAGAAATGCTGATGGACTGGTGCATACAACCCAGGAGCGATCGTAGTACCGTACTTTCGAGTTTCTCCTGGCTGCAGCGCTCCCAAACTGAGGATACCAGTAAGTTTTACTTCAGCTTCGATTTTCCCATCCTACAGTAAGACATTCAAGACAAAATGATATTGGTCTTCACATATCTAGAAAGATGAAACAACATACACATCAGCAAACAAATGAAACTCGGATGGACACTTCAGCACTGTAAATCAATGTCCCCAACTGAACAATCACAAGCAGAGTGTTAAGGCTTAAACAATTATGAGCTGCCGTTCTAAACTCAAGATTTATACTCAAGCAGAGACATATCATTGTCTTCCCTATTTAATTAGATGAAAGATGACTAATATCTGCTTTACTCAAGAAATGACTAATCCGTTTTCCACGTACCTGGTAGAAGTGCCAGTAAAACCCATACTCGTAGTTAGCAACAGTACATAAAAACGAGACAGTTAGCCTCCTAGATCTTCGCACTTCGGCTAATCCTGTTCTCCAGTCCTGATGTTTCCATAAAATCCCATGGTCCTCTTCATGCAAGCATACACAGTTCTCAATTGTTTCAACTCCTCCAGTGAAATTTGTGAAATGTGCATCGAAGTACTTGATAGATCCCAGACAGTCACACCCCTGTAAAACTTGACTTTTAAACGCAAACCGAAATCAGAGTAGATAATGAGAACACATTAATTGATTTCATACCTTCTTAAGCGAATGTGCGTTTTTTCCAAGACCATCCTCCCCTGCATCAAAAGCATTCTTCCTGTAATGTGGCTCATTCGGATCACCATAAGGCACAACCATCTCCACAAAACTAAGCCTATGCGCAACAGGCCTTCGACCTCGACTCCCATCAACATATGCTACCGAATGTATGACCAAACCTTCCCTTGGAGTGAACCCAATACGAAAGTTCCACTGTAAAAGAAAATGTTGAGCCAATTTAGAAATAAGCTTAATCATAATCAACTGGTTTCAATTTGGCTATTAGTGGAAATCTACCTTCTGCCACTCGACAAAGTAACCTCTAACGCGAAAACTTGGACCGTCAGGCTGAACAATCTGGAGAGGCTTAACATCACTTCTATCAACACCCCCTCTACTTTCACCTGGGGTATAATTCCTCAAAGGGTCAGGTGGGGGAAGTGGAACAAACTTACGGTCTTCAAACTCAATCACCACCATGTTTTGCATGTCTACAAGTATATGAATGCCCTCAACTGGACGAGCATAGCCATTTTCCATAGGAGAATCACTATCAGTCCGACAGTAAAAAAGGGGCTTCGCAAGCCTACGACTAGGAGCATCAGCTTCACTATGATAACCCACACACCTGCACGATAATTTCAGAGGCAGGCTCAGGGAAACAGTACACCTTAATCAACACTTTCAGCAGAAGTCACAATGTTATTAACATACCAGGGATCAACCATCACTAGATCCATGTCTTCAATACCTCTCCTCTTCATTGCCTCAATGAACGGAGGATAGTCTTTGACAATGGCCTCACATTCAGCGTATTCAGCCGCATCCTAAAATCACAAGACTTAAAACTGAGAAACTCGCAAACAAAAGTAGCATATAAAATTCACTTACCATAGGTGGTTGAACATCAGGTATCACATGTGAGGAAACAACTTTTCCCCTGTGATGCCCACCCCGAGTGACAGCGTGAACTTCAGATAGCTCAACGATCCAGACACTTGTCTCATTAGACGTCTTGTTGTACACAATAAGTCTTGCTCTCCTTGGAGGGAGCTTCATAGGAATCACAGGTCCAGCTTTGTTTCTTGGAAGAAGCGATGGCTGGAACGGAGGGAAAAAGTAAGCATCTGCAAGCGCCACAACATGTTTCTCTGGTTCCACTGAAGCAACCTCAATGAAACGCATACTATCCCTAACCTGCCAAAGAAAAAATCAAACAGTTTCAGCGAAATCAATTGACATTATCAATCAAAACAAAGCCTTATGATGAAAAAGAAGAATAAAGTTTCCGCACCTCAGGGCTAGCACCAGCAGCGCGAACAGTGGCCACTGCAACTGATATTTCTGCAGCAGATAGAGGATCCAACGGATGCTTGGTTTCCGTCCTTGGCATTACAGAAATCCCTGCATTGGTACAATAGTGATCAAACACTGATAGTAGTAGCACACACACAACAACAACAACCAAATTTCACAAAAAGTAAACCATCACTAACAATTCCAGTCAACGAGAACTCAAGTAATTCGCACAAATCACAATCTAAGATTAGAGACACAGAGCAGAACAATGATGATTCAGTCGAAATTTTCTTTTTACCTTTGTTTGCAGGTTTCTTAGCCGTATCAGGAAGCGAATCGACGGGGCGGATTACGGATTCCAAACCTACCTTAGAGGCTCGCTGATCATCACCGTCGGACCATCCAGCAACGGCGGAGACGAGTTTCGTAGACGGAGAAGAGACACCACCGTGGTGAGTACATGCCGTCGTCTTTTTCGAAGTTGAGGCCATTGAATAGGGTTAACAAGTTCACCAAATCCACCAAAATAAGTCTCAACACAATCTAATGACATACAGCAAAACCTATCTCTATCCGTCGCTTAATCTTCCCCTTTCTCTCCACCTCTAATAGAAGAAGAAGCTCCAGGAAGATTCCACAGACGGCGAGGAGAAGAAGAAGAAGTCGGAAAAGCTTCGTCGGACGGTGGATTTGTTCACCGGATCTGAGTTTTTTTTTTCAGGTCTCTGTGAGGATCGGAGTGGAGAAGAAGAGAGATCAGTGATTTTGATTTTTTTTTTTGGAGTTTGATTTTTGATGTGGCTTGAGAGTCCAAGCAGAAGAAGCCAAAGCTTTATTTGTGGGCTCTACTTTAACAACAAACATATACAGTACTATTTATAAAGGTGAGTCTACAAGTAAGTAGGAGTATTTGTTTTTTGCAAAAATAAATAAATCCAAATCGGATAACGACGTGGATGCACTATAGTTCATGAGATTTTATCAAATTGCAATTGCTAAATTTGTGATATAGTTGGAAAAAGCGAAATTACTATACGTCTCGATTAAATATTTGATTTTATTTCAGTAAAGATAAGATAAAATCGGGAAATAACACACACCATAAAAGCATGGAAATTATTAAAGGTTATATCTTGTATTTTATTATATGGAATTAAATCATAATAAACATATTAATATTATAAAAAAAGGGAAAGTAACAATAAAATGAACTAAAATAATATATTTTTAAGAAATAAAATTTGACGTGTTTCGCCAGGTTTGATTTTCTTAGAAGGTTACCACGTTATAATAGGAAAACAAATTTTAAGAAAATTAGCAACATGGATAAATAGAAAAAAAAAAGGATAATTATAAAAATATCATTTTTTGTGTGTACATTTGTAAAAATGTCATTTAGGGGTGTCCATTTGCAAAAATACCACTAATTATATATTTATAAAGCTTATATCCTAAAATTCTAAATTTTTAAAAATGTTTTGACACCTAAAACCTCCTAAACACTCACAACTAAACACTAATAGAATATAATTAACCCAAACATAAATAATATAAAAAAAAAAATTTGAAAAAGTGGTATTTTTATAAAGATTTTAAAAATATGACATTTTTATAAAATAACACTTGAAAAGTGGCATTTTTTGAATTTCTAAAAAAAAATGTATACCATATATATATCGATCCTACTAAAATAGGTTTGACGTGTTTCACCACAATTCTACACGTATTAGTTTAATAATAAACTAATTAAGAAATTGATTATAACGGATTAAATTATTACATATATAAACATATTATATGAACATTTAAAATTATAAATATAAAATATGTATAAAAAAATAATGTTTTTTTTCAACTAATGAAAGTAAATGATAATTGTGAGGTTATTTTTGGAGAAAGGAAAATAACAGAAAAAATTATATAATATAAATATAATAAAGAAATTTAGGATTAAAAATGTTTTATTTGATGATTTGAATTTCGTTAGAAGGAAATCAATTTTTAAATTTGGAAGTTAATGATTGAGTTAATTATTTAGTTACAAAATAATGAAGGTTGTTTTGGCTGAATTTAATGATTTAGTCCCAAAACCAAATTGTGAAACTTTATAAATTACAACATTAGTAAATGGGACGAAAACATTCATATGTTATCGTTTATCATGCTTAGGTGACAAAACATTAGTGACGTTTAACATGTATAGATTACGTGAATCTATTCAAAAACTATACAAAAGTTTACCAGTGAAAGTGTTCTTCAAACTAAATAAGAACTTGGTAAGTAAGAAAAGTGAAATTTAGTGCATGATATATAAATAGAAATTAGAAAAAAGAATATAGTTGCAATATTTTATGATTTTAAATATATGAATAGATCGTGGGTTGGACCGCCACAACCCATGCAGTCTAGACCAGCCAAAAACCGCTGTCTACGACTAGTCGAATTTTGGAGGCTCACAATTTTTACAAATTTCATATTCTAAAAAAAAATCATAATCCGTCAATGATGACGAGAAAAATAGTCAGACTCCATAATCCTTTAAGCCTTAATCAATACTTTAATGTTTGGACTGTTTGTATATTATTGTCTTCGTTGTGAAAACACGTCGTGTTTTGTTCTTATTGAGTCAACTTGTCTTGTTGTCGTTGGGTTTGTTTGTTTCGTCTCTAACCATCAATTCACATGGTATTTTTTTTTTTAAGTTATCATTTTTGTTTTTAAAGCAAAAATCATTTAGAATTCCAATAGAAGCCCTACCTAACCTTTACATAACACAAACTATCGATAAGTACATCTGTACATATTGTGAGATTGTAAAAAAGAGCTTCAAGCGAAGCTTGATGAATATAGAGAGAACACATCACAAGCCATAAAACTTGAGATCTTTTTTTTTTTGCTAAATTAGAAAACTTGAAATCTTATAATTGTAAACTCTTACCAGTCCAATGAGAAAGTCATAGTTTCTGTATGTGTGTCATACTTATCAAGTGACACCACTGATTCTCTTCTTAGGAAGGGTTTACTTGGGTATGCACAGTCTGATCGACATTATAGGTGGTCTTGCCTTGGGAATGCCAATACTAACCCTTTGGCTAACCGTCAGTGAAACCATAGATGACTTCATTATCTCAAGGCAAAATGGTATCGCAATCGCACATAATTTCTCAAACCATAACAAATATTGAACTTATCCATGACCTTCTAACCAATTCCTCTGTGGTTTTGTACAGTTAGCTCCTTCTGGACTGCACTGAGTCTCCTATTTGCTCTTTGCTTATCCGAGTCCTGAGCATCCAACTCCAAGATTTGAGTACCACACAGCCTTCAATGGCGTTGCATTAGGAATAGTAAGCCAAAAGAAGGTTCTATAGTAGCAAACTGTTGTATCGTATGTGACTTGCTAAAACCGGTGTCGCATTTTGTCTTAGGTAACCGGAGTCCAACAAACTTACAGCCAATTCCACCACGAATCAGCCCCTCAAATCTTCTCAGTAGAGCTCCCAATTTCATCTTTCGTTGGAAGAGTTCTTGTGGGGATACCAACAATAGTCGGTGAAATTCTGCAGTAAATCTCTCACGAAAAAGATCTTGCCCAATGTGTCTAACACACTTGGCATTCCAGTAAGATCCAGTTCCTACATTCCCAAACTCAACAATGGGTCTGCCACAGAGAAGAAGACAGACTTAACCAAAAACTCACCAAGGTATCTCCAGAAGTTGTATCAGTTCTTGAAGACTCTTTTGATGCAGACACCGGGATACGGTTCCTGCAATACACGGGCCTTGCCTGGTTCCGTAGTCGATTTGTTCCTTCAATGTTCTCTTACATTAACTTGTAGTGTAACGTTTTCAGTGTCTGGTTTAATGAGTTCAGTGACTCCATTGTTATTATATCAAGCTTTCAATAACAAAAACATAGAACAACTTCAAGGTTCCATTCAAAAATCAGAAAAGTTTTAAGGAAGAATTCAGTGAAATAAAATTAGATCTCACATGAAAACACATTC
This sequence comes from Arabis hirsuta, assembly GCA_964056655.1. Taxonomy (NCBI): domain Eukaryota; kingdom Viridiplantae; phylum Streptophyta; class Magnoliopsida; order Brassicales; family Brassicaceae; genus Arabis; species Arabis hirsuta. The sequence goes on from OZ053300.1 coordinate 41,159,265, forward strand.
AAATGCAGAAAGGAAGAAGAAGAAAAAGAAAGACTAATAACAAAAACCAAACAATGTCCATAATGGGTATCTTTTGTTTTCTTGGTTATAGAGGAAGATAAGAGAGCCTTCTTCGCCTATAATACACACTATATTCCGGTGGTGAGACTAACTTGAATTTAAAACAGTGCAACCTGAACACAATGCATAGATACCAGAATCTTTAGTTACCAACTGTGACTTTTCACTTGTGGCTGCAGTTGCTGAGATGAGACCGTGTCCAATGATCACAGGAAATAGTCTGGTGTTCTTCGGGTTACGTCTGGTTCTCCTCTCCTTGGTGCGGGTTCAAACTGCATTCAGTTTTATACTTGAGTTAGTTTTTTCCATCTACACTAATTTCAAAATAGCAGACAATACATGTGGGTTTAGAACAAGACCTGAATGAAGGTGTGGTTCCTGCAGTCATCAACCTCAAGAATCGAAGCCATGTTCCCACATCGGTAACAATAGTTTGGTGCACTGAAGATAGTTACCACCTTTTGCTCCTATTGACAGGGAAAACGTACAAAAGTGAGCAAAAAAACTTAAGCCTTGCAAAGCTATGGAAGGAGTACAGAAGGGTTGAGTTAAATTGTTACATGAGCCCAATTGTATCCATCCATAACCAGCTGATGGGCACGGGCGATCAGCTTTAAGTTGTTTGTGTGATTGAACTGTTCGGATATGTCCTATGGAAACAAAATGAAAAAAAAAAGACAGAATCAATTAGACACTTAATTTACGGAGAGAGAGCGAGAGAGACTAAGACTTGTAAATTACCTGACCAAATGTATATCCAGCACCACGAGGAGAGATACCCCACCCACAGCGGTCATCAGGATCAGACCATAATAAGTCACACATTGGCCCTTCATGGGGTACTTCTTGAACTCTATCAAAATTCCTTATATTGTCAAGGGTCTCGATAGATGGAGACAATCCACCATGCAGACAAAATATTTCTGACTCAACCTGCAATGGAATAACATAATGTTTTGATGATACCAAAAGTAATGTGTAGAAAAAACCATCGGTTTAGTCAGATAAATCATACATGTATCTTCCATTCTTTGTATTTTTCAGAATACTAACGTCTTGCAATTGATGTGACACTAGCAAAAGAAATACGACAGCACAATACAAAAATATTTCTTTAGTTAAAAAGAATACCACCAGCACAAAACTACGGACTGATCATCTAAATTAAAATGAGTACAGGTAACAGGACTAGAATGCTCATGTGAACCCTGACTGTCAATAACCAAGGTTGTGAAATATGATAGGCACTAACCAAGGCTGTCAATGGGAAATAGTCGAAGAGGTCGGTAAAGATTTTCCAAACATTTGCGTTGCCATACCTGCAAGCAAAGCAAGCTTTATTTAAAAAAATTGCAAAATCAACAACCAAAATAGTCAAATGCATTTCCAAGTAGAGGTTAATAAGCTGCAAACTCGGATTTGTAAGATAATACAATATAAGAATAATATTGTTATAAGTAAGTAATCATAAGCCTGAAGGATTAACAAAAACAGTTAGGACAGACTACCACACACACCATTGTAGCATCTGGATAAACAAGGACAAGTGTAATGCTAATGATGATAAAATTTACTTGCATGCATCTACAAATTAATAATTTTTACAGAAGACTTACTTTCGCAGACATTCATCATAAAATCCATAAACTTGAGTAATCTGCCAGACGGAAGAAAAAGAAGGAGATCCTGTGTCAGATAAAAAGTAGGATGACAGAACAGTACTAACCAATAAACCAATGAGCATTTTAGAACCAAGATCCAACGATGGAAAAAGAATTGGAGAGACAATGTCGTACTGTATTTAACCTCAGAAGGTGAATTTACAAATGGAAACAGAATAAAGCATTAGTCTACCTGACGACTTTCATGGTTTCCTCTAAGAATAGTGATTCGCTGAGGATATCGCATCTTTAAGGCGACTAACAGCTGTAAAGAGGAAAAAAAAAAGGAGAAATAGTATCAACACACTTCATATTCCAACCCCAAATACATAAATTGAAGCAAAATTATACATCATGCAAACAGTATACTATCATTTAACAATATAAAAGGATAAGGAATGGTTTGCCATTTAATCAGACAACTCTTAAATGAAAAAGGTAAGTCTGCATATTTCATCCTCGTACCGTAACAGTTTCAACGGAATAATAACCACGGTCCACATAGTCTCCCATAAACAGGTAATTGGTATCAGGGCACTGCAAAAGAGCAAAAAATGAATATTCGTGAGATTTGTGGAGCTATTTATACATGGGTAACCAAAAATCAGAACAAGAGCTCAAATGCATGAAAAGTGTAATTCATAGACAAGATGGATGCTGAAAAAAAAATAAGATTTATAGATGTTACCATTCCTCCAATACGGAAAAGCTCTGCAAGATCATGAAACTGTCCATGAATATCACCACAGATTGTCACAGGGCTTTTCACAGGCTGCATGAAGGAAAGAGTTAATAATGACTCTTCTTGGAGACAATAAAAGGTAAAGAATGGTGTCATGGCTATTAGCACAATCTACAACATTGAAAAAAAATAATCGCCAAGAGGCGATGAAAGATTTACTCAGCCAATAGATGCACGACCAAGGACTAACCTGAACGTTGCTTTCATCCATTAAGATCTCCTTTGCCTTCTCGCATAATGCTCTAACCTAAGGAAAAATAAAATAAAAACACTATCAAATACATGACTTGAAAATGTATACTTGGAGAAACCAGCTTGACACATACTACAATCAGGGAAATCAATCCCAAAAACAAACCCCTACAAGTATTGATCAGGTTTTGGCTGATACAAAAGGTTATTTATTGAGTTGCAAAGACTAACTTCCTTTTACTTTCGGTTTTTTTTGCTCTAATTGAACGCTAGTAATGCAGCTAACTGATCATCTACATCAAATCACTAACTACATAGCAAGAAATCTTAACGCAGTCTAGGAGACTTCCGATGCTCAGAGGAACCCACATTACCAGGCACATAAAAACACGAGCTTAGATGTGGTTAACGATAATCACTTTTAAGAATCCAATGCATCCAAAAATCATCATCAAACCAAAGCCAATACTCCAACCCATAAAACTGCCGTGAAAATGAACACATACGTCAAGATCTAACATTTTCCCTGAAGATCTTCATTTGAATAAAATCGAAAAAATTTCCAAATCGAATCCGATAATCGCATACCCCCAACAACAATAACAAAAACATCAAACAGAGAAAAAAAAAAAACCCAGATCCAATCAATCATCGATACAACCCAAGTCGACGTCACGTCAAGGGCTAAGGTAGAAATGGCAGTCACCTGTTGCTCAGAGAGAGGCTTGCACTGCATAAGCTGCGAGATCTGTTCATCAAGATCAATGGTTGCGTCCGTCGGAATAGAATTCGCTCCCATTCTCGTTACTTGGGTCTTCGTTTCCTCTCTTTTGCTTCTTCGTCCGATCCGGAAAACAGATCAGGAATCGGACTAGGTTTTCCAAATTAGGGGAAGCCCTAACCCTAAATTGGATGGAATCTGCGTATTCTTCGCACTCTCTCTCTCTCTGTTTTCTCTCTCGCTTTGTGTGCAGTGAAAGAAGATCGAATTTGAGATGGCGCGTGAGATAGAGAAGCGAGTGGTTTGTGTTGCTTTCGAGTTGTATTTCTTATATTACCATAATACCCCCCTTTGAATAAATTGGTACACCAATCAAATAGAACCGGTTAAAATCTTCCGACATTGAGCCGGTTTCATTGAACCGGTTTCGAGCTTATTTAATCGTTTCGACGAAGAAAAGGCCAAAGGGTTTTGCTTCAATCTTCGTTAAGGGTTTCTCTCTCTCTCTCTCTCTGCTCTTCGTGATGACGACGAGATCTGATTCCGGTGAATCAATTTCAGAGGCTACTTCGATTTCTATGGAAGAATTTGTAGAAAACTCGCCGAAGATCGTTTCGTTTCCGCCATTAGAGACCGACTTTGCTGAAGAGATGAGCCCAGAGAAGCAGGTAAAGTCTTCGCCTTTTGCTTCTGTTTCTGAGAAAGATGGAGAAATCATTCAATCCGATTCTGTTCAAGCTTCTTTCTCCGAAACAAGTTCTTTGCTTTCCAAAGAACCCGAAGCGATGAATGTGGATTCTCCTCAAGCCCTTTCTTTACCTGAAACTGGTTCGACGTTTCTTGAAGAACCCTGCTGTGAGATTTCTAAAGAAGGCGATCAATTTGGAGAAGATGATGATATGCGTAAGATCGAGGAAGTTGTTGGGTCAGTTGTTTCTATCTCTGAAACTCTAGGGTTTGAACAGGAAAGCTTGATCTCCGAGAAGAAAGAACAAGATTGCGATGCTCAGAGACTTTTGGAGGCAGAGAAGAGAAGATTGTTGGCTGAAATCGAAGTTGGGTCAATTTTCAAGAAGATGGTTGATGTTGACTCTAAAGAGCATCATGAGAAGAAGGAAAGAGTGAGAGTTAAGGATAATGCTTTTGTTGGGAGATCTATGAAGATCGAATTGGTTGATGATACTGCGTTGCTTAATGTTGTTCCTTTCTACAAGAAAGGTAAAGATCATCATCCTAAGAGACCAGAAACTTCACACGCTGATAAGGATGCACCAAGAAAGCATAAGAAAGTCGGAGAGAAGCCAGTTGGTGAGAAGAAAGATAAGGAAAATGCATCAACCAAAGTTTCTGAATTTCAGAACCGTGGTGATACGAATGGGAAGCAGTTGCGGATAATGTACTCGAGGAAACAAATGGAGTCGATGAGGTTTGCTCACGTTGCGAATCAGAAGAAACTGTGGAGTGATATGTATGCTAAGCTCCTACCTGAGCTGGTTAGTGAGTACGAAGGTCTAGTTAGCTTGAAGAACCAGAAGACTTCAAAGGCTAATCAGAGAGAGAGTGGCATCGGTATTCTCGGTACCCTCTACTTACTTTACTTTTCTTTTATCTTATCTGCTGCAGTTTGTGTTGTTGCCTGTTGTTGATTGAACATGTTAAGAAAAAGTTTAGGTCTAGGAATATATGACTCTAGTTTTAGATTAGCTTGCTCATGTATCACCTTAAGCTATATCTGATGCATATTGTGTGTGTGGTGTCTCTGACTGTCTCTCTGCCTATACTCAAATGGGTTTCTTTGCTACGGTTTTATGGTGTTTTCTTTCTTAAATCCAGTCGCATTTAGTGTCAGTGAGTACTCTTTCTCAAATGTGAGTACTGTTCCCAAGTATCTCTATCTAAACCACTTCAATGTTTTTAATCCTCTCTAGCCTTTTGAAGATTTTGATGTCTGTTATTTCTGGTCTAGAGCTCTTATCTTTGTTCTTCATTTATCCATTCTCTCCTCGGCTCCAGAAAGATGTCGTTTTGATAGGGGCCTTTTGTTTTCTTTTCCACAGGTCCCATATCAGCTGTACCAAGACGAAACCATGTGAATATCTTTGTACATTGAGCCCGTGAGCTGAAGAAATCTGTCAAAGTCCTTTGTTCACCAAATTTCCCTATTCTAAGACACCTCAGTCATTCTTTCTGTATATAGATTCTTTGTACATTGAGCCTGTGAGCTGAAGAAAACCGTTTTCTTTTTCGCTTCCATGAGCTGACACCTCATTCATTCTTTCTGTATATAGATTCTTTGGTTCAGTTTGTATAGGGGAGTAGAGGAGTTCTTTTGGTTCAGTGTGTAGCGCCATGATTCTTTGGCTAAAGTTGTACATGTTCATACATCTTCAATAAAATCAAAACCTTTGAAAGCTAATTCTTTTTCTGGCCTTAGTTCTTATCTGCTTCTACTCAAGTTCGCTTTTATACACTGAAATTCCAAATTTGACTTATTTTCTTCATGAGAAAATTTAGGCACCAAAGACAGAATGGATGACTTAACTCTTGAAGAAGAAGAAGAAGAGTACACTGAAGATAATGACGATTACAATAGCATTTTGAGACCTGCGTTTGTGGTGGATGGAGAACCTGATTTTGATTCTGGACCACCAGAGGATGGGCTTGAATACTTGAGACGAGTCAGGTATATTTGTCTCTCTGTTTACATCTTTCTGTGTATCTTCATTTTGGCATATATGATTAAGTTGTTTCCGCATTTCAGGTGGGAGGCTAAGCAAATTCCGAATGTAAGAGTAGCCAAGATAGATGGAAGCAAGTACATAAAAAAAGAGCAAAGCGTTTACATGCCACAAATCCCTGAAATCCCCAAATGCCCAGAACACCTGCTGCCGATAAAGGAATGGGAGGACTTGTTGCTTTCCGACTTTTTAGACCTTCGCCTGGTAATTTTCGCTTTCTTCTAACTTGCATACTATCTTTGTTTCTCTGAATGGACAATAAATGAAGGTAAGTGTTGATTGGTTTTTTTTTACAGGCTTTATCAGAAAATGCCAACATGTGCGAGGATGAGATAATGTCGAGTCAGTCTACAGAAGATGTGCTTATGGAGATATTCAATAAGCGTCTCCAGGCAGTGACAGATGAGTCATTAGGTGAGTTGGTTTCAGACATACAAGGAATGGACTCGGTGACACGGGTATCAAAACTGAAGAAGCGGATTAGTTTGGTTGAGAATGAGAGCGGTTTAGAGAGCAGTGACTTCAAATGGGTAGTAGCATTATGTGCATCGGTGGACACCCCATTGGATGCTGATACTAGTGCTTCTCTCAGGGCTCTTCTGAGAAAGTGTGCGAGTCTTCGCGCTTCAGAAGTTGAAGATGAACAAGTTATCATCATGGCAAATATGCTCATCACTATTGCAGGTAGATATTTTGGCCAAATGGAATAAGAAAAGAAGTGACTTTATTATGCAAACTTTGTTCTGGATATTGTTGAAATGGATTTGACATCATCTTTCTTCACAATTTCCATTGAAGAATTAAAATATATTTTTTTAAATACTAAAAAATTATAGGCTTAAAAAAAACGTTTTAAGGGTCCAAAGCAAGTCGCCGACATACAATCCAGTAGGAGACAACAAAACCGACACGCAAGTTGAAAAGTGTGGTAAATAGAAAAAACGGCACGCAATCTGGGAGGAATTTGATAAGAAGAGGAAGAAGGAAACACAAGAAAAGAAGAAAACAAAAGTCAAATAAATATCTCTCGACCTCTCTTTTCTCTCTATTGATTCTATCGCTCGCTCTACGCAGATACATACGTATATCTCTCTATCTATCTTGTGTCTCTGTCCGATCTCAAAGAGGTAAACGAAGCAATTTTTAGGGTTTTTAAACTCGTTGAATTTCTTCGATTCGTGTCACGAATTTCTGGGTTTTCCGTAGATGTACTCTTTTTTTGAATTCGAGTTGGTAGCTAGGGTTGTTGTTCTGTGATGCTCTTTGCAAATTTTGATGTTGAACATTTTCCTAATGTTTGCGTGATTCTATTGGCATTTCTGTTGTTATATTCGTTTTCTTCTCCTCCTTTGATAATATGCTCTTCTCCGAAGACTGGACTTTTGTATTCGTATTCGTATTCGGGAGATTCGATTATGATATTTGAAGTTCTCAGCTTGCTATTAATTTCATGGATTTGTGTGCTTGCTCTAACTGGAACCTATCTTGTGATATTCCAGGAATTTGTATTCGATTTAAAGAAATATTAAGTAAAGGGAGCAGCTTTTATAGGATTTGATTTTAGATATAGAAGGATTTTGCAAGCTAGTTTTTTGTGGTTTTAGGGAGGTGCTACGTTTCCAATTATGAGTGCATCATGGGCTGATGTTGCTGACTCAGAGAACACGGGTTCTGGGTCGACTAGTCAGAATTCTCATCCGTCACGACCTGCTTATGTTCCTCCACATTTAAGGAACAGGCAACCAGCTTCTGAGCCTGTTGCTCCTCCATTGCCAGGGAATGATCGTGTTGGTTATGGTGGTCCACCTTCTGGGTCTCGATGGGCTCCTCCTGGTGCTAATGGTGCCGGTGGTGCTTATAGGGCTGATACAGGTCGCCCTGGCTCTGGCTATGGATATGGTGGACGAGGAGGTGGTGGTTGGAACAATAGAAGTGGAGGGTGGGATCGTAGGGAACGTGAAGTAAATCCCTTTGATGATGATGAGGCTGAAACAGAACCAGCCTTTACTGAGCAGGATAATACGGTCATTAATTTTGATGCTTATGAAGATATTCCAATTGAAACCAGTGGGGATAATGTACCTCCTCCTGTGAACACATTCGCTGAGATAGATCTTGGGGAGGCATTGAATCTAAATATCCGTAGGTGCAAGTATGTAAAGCCAACACCCGTACAGCGTCACGCGATCCCAATATTGCTTGAAGGGAGGGATTTGATGGCCTGTGCTCAGACAGGGTCTGGGAAGACAGCTGCTTTTTGCTTTCCGATAATTAGTGGAATAATGAAAGATCAGCATTTACAGAGACCCCGTGGTTCACGGACAGTATACCCTCTTGCAGTCATTCTCTCACCAACAAGGGAGTTGGCAAGTCAGGTTCGGGTTCTATTTCCTATGTTAAGATTCTATTCGCTTTGATATAAGTCAGTTTCTCATATCTTTTTCTGTGATTTTTGGCAGATACATGATGAGGCTAAAAAATTCTCCTACCAAACTGGTGTGAAGGTTGTTGTTGCTTATGGAGGAACGCCTATTAACCAGCAGGTATAACTAATGTGTTTCTTCTTGTGACGTGTGAATTTTGTTTCATACATCTGTCTCTGCTGTCTGTATTATGTTCTGTCTCTTAGACTTGTTGTTTGGGCTTTCCTTTCTAAGGTTTGTCAAACACGGTTTGGTTTTGGAATTGACATGTTTTCTACTTGAGAAGGATTTATCAATATTTGACATTTAGAAGCGTTGGTAGATTTTCATATGTTATAATCTGTTGTCAAACATCAAAGTTGTTGATCTCGCGTCTTGTTGTTTGTGCAGCTCCGGGAACTTGAGAGGGGAGTCGATATTCTTGTGGCAACTCCTGGTCGATTAAATGATTTGCTCGAGAGAGCTAGAGTCTCGATGCAGATGATTAGATTTTTAGCTCTTGATGAGGCCGACAGAATGCTGGACATGGGTTTTGAACCACAAATTAGAAAGATTGTCGAACAAATGGATATGCCCCCACGTGGAGTTAGACAGACACTATTGTTTAGTGCTACTTTTCCAAGAGAGATTCAGGTTGGTTTACTTGTTTGTAAATCACTTTTTCTTGATTCACCTTTTCGTTGGTTGAAATATCATTTTTTGGGAACTTTGTCACTTGCTGGTTACCGTTGCTTTGCTTCAAAGTTCCTATCTAAGTTTCTTTGCCATGTGTGTTTGTGTTCCATACTATTTCCTTGCAAATTATCTGCTAGTTACATTTTCTATATTCGGCTTCAATCGTAACAACATTCTCTTGTTTTTCTCTGGCAAGAACAACGGGAAAGAGAAATGGTCTAGCATAAGCTGAAACTGTATGTGATATTGGTAAATAATGAACAACGCTATATGCATGGTTTTTCTGCAGAACAATATCTTTTTCTAAGAAAGATTTTCTTGTTGTAAAGCTGATTGCATGACTTTTAGTCCTGCTATGATCCTAGCTAATGGGAAAGTCCATTTGTTTTCATGAAATGATAGGCAATACTAGTTAACTCACATGATATTGATAGTTCTCTGTGTCAGAGCATTTCAATGCTACTTCTTTGACGAATGATGGTCAACTTGTTGTGGCAAGCGTTAGAGTTATTAAGTTTCATGCCTCTGTTTCTTGTGTGAATAAAGCTGCATTTACAAGAATGTTTCTTTGTTCACCTAATCATATGCAAATTTTAGAAGATTAACATATATGTTTCTTGTGCAGAGACTCGCAGCTGACTTCCTAGCAAATTATATATTTTTGGCTGTGGGTAGAGTTGGTTCAAGTACTGATTTAATTGTCCAAAGGGTAGAGTTTGTCCTTGATTCTGACAAGAGAAGTCATCTCATGGACCTCCTTCACGCTCAGAGAGAGAACGGCGTCCAAGGCAAGGTAAAAATGATACTCCTCTTTTTCTTGGAATGTTGTTTACGTAGTTCGTTTTTCGGCCTGCTTTGTCATACTTCTGATGATTGTATCCTGTTCCATAATTACAGCAAGCCCTGACCTTAGTTTTTGTGGAGACAAAGAGAGGAGCTGACTCTTTGGAAAACTGGTTGTGCATGAATGGGTTTCCAGCAACCTCCATTCACGGTGACAGAACACAGCAGGTTTGTTAATTTGTTTGAAATCTGGAGGAAAGTGTTGAGCTTGAAGATAGTTTGGTCTAGATTTACTAAGTTATGTTGTGTTGTTACATGTGCATTGAAGGAAAGAGAAGTTGCACTGAAGTCCTTCAAGAGTGGGAGAACACCGATTTTGGTTGCAACGGATGTAGCAGCACGTGGTCTTGACATCCCCCACGTGGCTCACGTTGTGAACTTTGACCTGCCAAATGACATTGATGACTACGTCCACCGTATTGGACGAACAGGACGTGCTGGCAAATCAGGACTAGCCACTGCCTTCTTCAACGATGGTAACACTTCAATGGCCAGACCGCTTGCTGAGCTGATGCAAGAAGCTAACCAGGAAGTCCCTGCGTGGCTCACACGATATGCATCGCGTTCCTCTTTTGGTGGTGGTAAGAACCGACGGTCTGGTGGTCGATTTGGTGGCCGCGACTTTAGAAGGGAAGGGTCTTACAGTAGAGGAGGAGGAGGAGGTGGAGGTGGTGGTGGTGGTGGTGGCGATTACTATGGTGGTGGAGGAGGAGGCTATGGTGGTGGATATGGCGCTCCGAGTGGTGGATATGGCGGAGAAACTCCAAGTGCTTGGGACTAAGCTGCCGATGTTTTTTTTGGTTTTGGTTATAACTTTTGACTATTTATTTTTCTTCAAAATTCCCAAAGAGAGAATGTATTGCCCCTTACACCTATGAGATTGCACTGAGGAGATGGATATATTTATTAACTAATGTTATTTTAGGTGTTTTGAGTTAACAATTTTTGTGTTTCCAATTCCGTTTTTTATCATGTTCTTGGTTTCTTTTTGATAACTATTATTTACACTTTTTGAAAAGTAATATCTTTTATAGGCATTTTCTACTATTGAGTCATTTTGGCAATGCTTTCTGTTTTTCTAAGACCAAAATGTCTTTTTTTTTGTTCTTTCTAATTTTTCCTCTCTCTTTTCTCCTTTTTGACTTTTTTTTTTTAATTTATCTTTTTTTTTTTACGCAATTCATCTTTCTCATTCAAAATTCCACCTAAAAAAAAGATTTTTTCTAATTCATTTTTTTTAAATAAATATTTTTCATTGTAGAATTTTTTAATCCAAAATTGTCATGGACATACAAATGATGGACAATTGTCGTGGATAGACGACACTATTTTTGAAGAAAATTAATTATTATTATGCATATTATCCACAAAATTTTATCCATATATACTCGTTCATGGTACTTTATCTACAAACATAGTTTCGATTCAAAATTTCAAAGATTTTTCTCACTAAATCCAAATGGTATCGTCTACAAGCTTATTTTCTCTAGATTTTATTACATTACTCGTGAATGTATGCATAATATCAGTTGGTATGTAACCATAGAGCATTGGTCATCTTCTATTATCCATATGGATAAACATATTTGTTGATTTTAGTACTAACCATAAAACAATGACTATAAAACATTGTATGGTTTTAGGATTTGTCCGTTTGTTATTGTCCATATGGTTTTTCATTGTACGGTTCATATGGTTAGATGTTATTTGTATTGTTTATATGATTGTTGTTGTATGATTTATATTTGTTGTTCTTTAAATTATGAACATGTTAATACACATTCGTTGCATTAAAACACTAAATATAAAACATTGACCATGAATCACTCGTTACAAAACACATTGGCACAATGGTTTACTTTGATTATTCTCATTTAACTTTAAGTTCACAAGATTTACTAAATAAATCATGAGTTTTCTATCCAAAAATGTAAGAGAGAGAAAGATATAATAGGAAAAAAAATCAGAAAAATAAGAGAGAGAAAAGAGACGTAAAAGAAGAAGAAAAGAGAGAAAAATGATATAAATGTTATTTGTTAGAGTAAAAGTGTGTTGATAGTAGAAAGTTTGTACAAAATGTGATAGACACTTTCTATAGAAGAAATTATTCACAAGCTTTGTTTCTTCACACCTGTAACTAAAGAATCGAAGAATCGCCGTAAGAAATCAAGAGACGACGCAATGTGTAACAACGGAAGATTAAAAGATCGATCTTCGTCATAAACGATCTTCGTCATAATCGATTCAACAAGAATAACATAAACTGAAAAACAGAAAACGAAGAAGAAGAAGAAGAAGTACTCGAACGCTTGATGTTGTTGGGTTTCGGAGAAAGAAAGATCCAATTCTCGCTGAGAAAGCAAGAAAGCGACTGTTTCGGTTCCGGTGAGAGAGATTGTATTTTGAGTTTTCCGGTAATACAGTTTTCCGAGAGCGAGAGAGAGAGAAGTGTCTCTGTTTATTATATAAGCGCGAGAAAATGAATTAATATTATTTAATTTAATTATTTACAAACACAAGTTTTGGCGCATTATTTTAATTTGCAGTTTTTAACAAAAGTCAAAAAGCCTTTTCAATTTTCACGGTCAACTTTTTTTCTCGTATCGTTTTTATTTGTTTCATAAGCTATAAATCATTTTAAATCTATGAAATATAGTTTGATTGAAATAAAACACATACCAAGCTAAGCTTTTTATTTTGTCGTCCCAAGATTCATGGTTCGGTTATGGTGGGTGGGTGGGTCGTTCCTTTTGTTTTGGAGCTTGGAGCCTTGGATATATTCGACTTCTATATTGTTCAAAATTACAGAAATGTATTGTGTTCTGTAAATTATATCCATTTGATCTTAAAAAAAAAAACATAGCCCAAACACACAAGTAAGAACTTTATAGGAAAATTATCGGTTAAAATTCTTGATCGGTTTATTTGGTTTCCTAAAAATCTAAGATCTATATTTTAGAAGACATGAGACAATAATCAGAAACGAACCACTTTTACTAACTGGTGAAGTCCCCCTTGGTATCGTATACGAAAGTTTTAGTTTAGTTGACTTAATTTTTGTTTTTAAAGATGAAAACAATATACTCAATTGAAGATATATTTTTCGACATTAGATTTACAATTAGTCAAGAAATGTTATTTTATCTATCCTAAAGATTATAAACAATAACGTGACAAAATTAGTATAGTATTAAATTAAACTTGTTTGAAAAAGAAATTGAAACTGAAATGACATAAGTTAAATAATCAGATAATTTCGGAGTATATACGTAGCACGATTTAGAACCTTGCTTTGTTTAATTTATTGATATCAAGTAAGGTTTATGAACGAATGGCCCATTGTTATTGGGCTTTGATAAATGTTCTTGGGCTTTTGGATTCGTTCTTCTTTCACCAGATGGGCTTGAAAACGTATGGCCCATTGTTTCTTTGTTTGGTTTGTGTCAAAGACTCTGTTTGAACATAAGGAGTTTCAGCTTCAGATGAGAGTTGTTGATGGCTTTGGTTAATACGAGTGAGCAACAATTTATGTGTTTAAGCAGAATTAAAAAAAAAACAATATGTGTAACTAATATATATCTCTATACGATCACTAGGGCAGTTGAAACATATAATAACATCCATTGGAAATGAAATATTCAACATATATAAGTCATTAATTTTCAAAATAAGAGACTTTTAGAGAAAACAAAACTGAAAAACAAGAGGAGGAATTATGGATATTTTGCTAAGTTCGTTTTCTTTTGTGTCCAGATGTTCCAGTACCTTCATGGAATCTAACCAAACTCGGAACATAAGAAAAAGTAACTAACCACCTGAATAAGTTAGGAGATTCACCAAGAGAGATTTTTCTGAATATAGGTTCTTCCTTTCCAATAATGTGTACGAAGGTTGTGGTGAGACATCCAACGGAATTAGAACAAACAACAACTCTCTTATCATGGTCGATGTAGAAATTTGCGTAATATTGGTCAAGGCAAGGAATGTCTAATAAACTCACTTTTAAGAAGTTGCTCCACGACACGTTTGTGGTCTCAATCTTCGTACTCACCCATATCCGCAACTCTCGTCCACAATAGTTGTAATGTAACGCGGACAGTTGTTCTTCTCTAACAACTGCTAGAGAAGTATGACCACCAAAATTCTGAGTTGGAGAAGGCAGAAATCGAAAATTTTCTGATGAAAAGTCCAGTCTTAATAGTATGTCATCTAAACCATTGAACTGTCTATCTTCGTGTGAAGCAAGCCAGTAAATATGTCCCTTCAAAGACACACTATTAGAGCGTATCTTGCAGTTGGGATCATCAAGAACCCTCCATAAGTTAGAGCAGAACTCATAGATTTCCATTCTTGTAGTGAAAGTGAAATGCCTCAAAATTTTGTAGCTGCGGCACTCTTTGTTGATTGTGTATCCCAGAGCATATGTATCTGCACGCTCATACGGCTCTCTAGGTTTGAGCCACACGGTTTGACCATTCCAAACCGCCAATACTTTATCCATGGTGACGCATAACAATAAACCCTTGCAATGAAAAACTTGAGATAAACCAACTTCTGCGTTACGATGAGGATCGATTAGGCAAAGTCTATGTGAAAACTCTATAAATGGATCAACGTTATTCTGAATTCCATCGAGATTGAAGCTCGTTGAATAAACTCCATAATACATCTCTGTGATAACAAGAGACTGCCTCACCGCTTTAGCAAAGTGTTTTTCGATGAATCTCGAATCTTTGAATAAAGCGTTCCAACGTTTGCAAGTGAACCGTGATTTGCCTACCAATGTCGCCGGAACCCTAAAGAGTATCTCCTCTATCATATCACTTGGAAGATCGGAAATCCTCATAGTTTCAACAGAGGCTGCCTTATGCCAAAACTATGTAAGTCAGGGTTTTAGACTTTCACTCTTATCCAAAACTTGTAAAATATATTCCCGAGGATTAAGATTATGTCCTTTAGGATTAAGATTTATTCCCGAGGGTTAACATAGAGAAAAAGAAGCTGACGATAAGTTATAAAATATATCATATTATTTCAATATGATATTAGTTTTTTTTTTTTGGATTGAATCAATATGATATTAGTTGATTGGTATGCATCATCTACATGTATATATCTAATTAAATTTTATACATAAAATAAAACAAATAGAACAGTTCGCCAACACAACTAATTAGATATAATTGGGCCTAATAGAAAAGTAAAGAAGCCCAAATGTCAAGAACCGACCAATCTCAAAGTTGAGATAAAAAGCATCATCGGTAGAGAAACCCAAAAGAGACACGTGTACTAGTACGGAAAGACACGTGTCGAGAACCCAGATGATACGCTTCTTCAAGTTGGGTTCAATAAACATTGAAGTAAATCTCTTCACACAAGCTGAGTCACCGTGTGTCTCTACACGTTCTCAATAGTAAACTCAACACGTCACACACTTTCTTCATGAACCGCCCAAAGTCTTAATTCTTTTGATCGATTATATAAACAAGAAAGCTAGTTATGAATCATCCAAGATAAAGAAAGAAAAAGAAAAGAAACATCCAAATTACAACAAATCTTGAAAATATTGAACAGTTTGTGTTCTTGGAAGTTAAAACAATGGCGTCAGAGCAAGCAAGAAGAGAGAATGTTGTGAAGGAGAGAGAAGTTGAAGTTGAGAAAGACAGAGTCCCGAAGATGACGAGTCATTTCGAGTCCATGGCTGAGAAAAGCAAAGAAGGAGAAAGTGGCGGTGGGACTCAGTTCGTGTCGCTTTCCGACGAAGGAGATACGACGAAGATGAAGAGGACTCATATGCCTCACTCTGTCGGGAAATTCGTTACGACCAGCGAAGGAACAACGGAGAAGAAGGAGGGGCAAGAGAAGGCGTCTCTAGAGGATATTCATCGTTATAGAGCCAATGCTCAACAGAAATCAATGGATACAATACGAGCAGCTGAAGAACGGTATAACAAAGCTAAGGAGAGCTTGAGCCATGGTGGTCAAGAAGCTCGTGGTGGAGGAGGACAAGATATAGAAGGAAAAGGGCGGGGAAGTGGTGTTCATGTTACTCATGTTGGGGCTGAGAAAGAAGAACATGGTCAGGAGTCGGGTGGTGGTGGTCGAATAGGAGCTGCTCCTGTCTTAGGACAAGAAGCTCGTGGCAAATTAGGAGAAGAATTGTCGGGAAAAGAGAGAGAAAGTGGTTCACATGGTTTTCGTGGGGAGAAAGCAGAACATGCTAAGCTCTTAGCTGCAGGAGGTGGTGAGATGAGAGAAAGACAAGGTCAAGAATCACTTGGTGGTGGTGGTCGGAGTGCAACTGATAGAGGAAGGCAAGCTAAGGAAAGTGTTGGACAAGGTACTCAGAGAGCTTCCGATTACGTGACGGAGAAGGGAAGGGAAACTGGACGCGTGGTGGCTCAGAAAGGACAAGAGACAAAGGAGCAGGCAGGGGGAGCTAAGGATTACACTATGGAGAAAGCTAGTGAATCTAAAGATACAGCGGCAGAGAAAGCTCGGAGAGCTTCTGCGTATGCGGCGGAGAAAGCGAAAGAAGCGGGGAATGTGACAGCTGAACAAACTGGGAGAGCTAAAGACACTGCGGCGGAGAAAGCTCGGAGAGCGAGTGAGTATGTGACGGAGAAAGGAAAGGAAACAGGGAACACGGCGGCTGAACAGGCTGCGAGAGCGAAAGATTATGCTTTACAGAAAGCTGTTGAAGCGAAAGACATTGCGGCTGAAAAAGCTCAGAGAGCTTCACAGTATGTGACGGAGAAAGGAAAGGAAACAGGGAACACGGCGGCTGAACAGGCTGCGAGGGCGAAAGATTATGCTTCACAGAAAGCTGTTGAAGCGAAAGACATTGCGGCTGAGAAAGCTCAGAGAGCTTCACAGTATGTATCGGAGAAAGGTAAAGAAGCTGGAAACATTGCTGCTGAGAAAGGACAAGTGGCGAAAGAACAGACGGTTTCAGTGACTGGAAAAGCGATAGACTACACCGTTCAGAAAGCCGGTGAAGCTGTGGAAATGAGCAAGGAAGCGGCTGAGTATGCAAAAGAAACTATAGTGGAAGGAGGAAAAGGAGCGGCACATTACGCCGGAGTGGCCGCTGAGAAAGCGACTGCAGTTGGGTGGACAGCGGCGCATTTCACGACTGAGAAGGTGGTTCAAGGGACGAAAGCGGTTGCGGGTACGGTCGGGTACGCAGGGCATAAGGCGGCTGAAGTGGGATCTAAGGCGGTTGATTTGACTAAGGAGAAAGCCGCGGCGGCTGCTGATACGGTGGTTGGGTATACAGCGAGGAAGAAAGAGGAAGCTCAACACAAAGACCAAGAAATGCACCAGGTATTGCACAACCTAAAGCAAAGATGGCTAGATCTTGTTTTAACTCGTTTTGAGTATCATAATGTTGTTACGTGTTGCTCAAGAAACTGTATGTTTTGGTTTTGTTTTGAGGGAGGTGAGGAAGAGAAGCGACCAGGGTTTGACACAGAACAAAGGAGAGGCTATGGAGAGGAGTACGGAGAAGAAAAAGGGTACAGATCGACAAAAGGAATTGCCGGAGAAGCGAGGAGAGACGTTGGAGAAGAGTACGGAGGGAGTGAGAAAGATGTCTACGGTTACGGAGCAAAAGGAATGGCCGGAGAAGCGAGGAGAGATGTCGGAGAGGCGGAGTTATTCGCCGGAGGAGGAAGAAGGAACGAAAGATATGTCGAAGAAGAAGGGGTTGGAGTGCTTGGGGCAATCGGCGAGACTATAGCTGAGATTGCGCAGACGACTAAGAACATAGTTATCGGAGACACGCCCGAGAGGACACAAGAGCAGGGAGCTAGTACTGATTATATAAGATAGGAACATGGAAACATCGTGTTGAGAACTTATGGAATAAGTTATGTGTTTGGGTTTTATTTGTTGTTTCGGTTGTATGTAAATAATAACAAGAAGCTCTGTTTCAAAGACTCTTTTAGTAAATAGTAAAAGGTTCGAAATTAAATCGCCTCAACGAAATTAAATCTTGAAGAAAATAGTGTAGTAATTAATAGTTAAATCTCGTAAACACACATTGAGAGCAAATGAAATCAACATTTTGGTATCGACATGTGACTTGATCTATTGCCCTCAACGAAGTAACGAAAGGAAATACTCTTCAACTTCAGCGATTGCTTTATCGATTTCTTCGTACCTTCTCGTTCGGTCTTCAACTTCAACCGCGGCGGAAAAGAGATGACGGAGACCATATATGTCTTCTTCACTCAAGAACCGATGTAATAGTAATTTCGAAGCACTTCCTCTATCTTCAGGGATTCTTGAGAAACACTTTTTTAGAAACTCCCTTGCGTAACACGGCACACTCTCTGGAATCTCAATCGTTTTGCCACCCAACAAAACATCGTCAAGATCTTCCGACCATGGTGTTTCACCGGTAAACATCTCCAACACTACACACCCTAACGACCACAAATCTAGGGCTTTCTCGGCCACACCGTTCTTGACTGATTCTGGCGACATGTAAACAGCCGTTCCAGCATACGGACCATCGAGTTCCTCCCATGTAGTAGCAATGTCTCCGACTATTGTCGAAGAACCGAAATCCGCAATCTTCTACTCGTAAGACTGTCCACACGGGAAGACTACGATATTTCCGGGTTTGATATCGCAATGAACATAACCGTAGCTATCATGAATAGAGACCAATCCTTGTAAAATCATACGAGTGAAGTCTATAATCATCGTTTCAGGCAATTTTCTATCTTTGTAATTGTCCATGAAAGTGTCTAAACTCCCGGCAGGTGCATACTCCATAACCATCTTGTAGATTCTCGATCCGTCGCGGTCGAAATCCTCTTCCAAATCATAGTTCCCATAGCATTGTACGATTCTACTACATCCTTTGAATAGTGATAGAATCTTAATTTCCCTTTGGAGAATGTCGTAGTCTTCGAACTCGGAGGTTTTCACCGCGGCGTAAAGCGGTGATGAGCCGTCGCTTTTTATGTATTTGACGAGATCGACTGATCCATAACGTACTACCTTTATCCAAGAACTTCACGAACTCTGTTTTTGTTGGCATCTTCGGAACGACAAGAAGACAATATATGCTTCGAGCTCAAGTGATCTCAATATTTCTTATAACTTTTAACTGAATTAAATAAAAACCCTAGAGAAAATATGGAATTCACTCGAGGAACTTGAGTCACCTAAGAAATTGCATGGAGAGAGCTGAAAAGGAAACTTTGTTGGGGTTTATAACCTCTAAGTAGGGCTCTTTCAAGTGGCTGGCTTTATTTCGTTTTTACTTTCAAGGGTTCTTTTCCAACTTTGTTGATTTTATTTCGTTTTAGGTTTTTGTATATATATATATATATATGAAATTATTGCATTTTTCTATATCACATTGAATTAGGAGATGTTACTGGCCGTCAAATTCTTTCCTCTTTTCCCTGTCCTAGGATCAGAGATTCAATACAAAAATAGAAGGAAATAGGGAAAAAGATATATATAATAATTTTTTTCATCATTATATTTAGTTATGTACAAAAGTTACATCTTAATATTTGGTTTTAAAAAATATCAACAAATAAAATGATGTAACTTTATCATAAAATAGTGTGGATTATAGTTAAGATTTTCTCTATCACCGCATACAACACAAAGTCGGAGAGGACTTAATCCGTTTTAACACTTTCATATTGTAGTACGGTACAGTAAATCACTGTAACTAAATACCAAATTTAGCATTGAACCAGAAAAACGAAATTTACATGCTTAAGGTTTTTGGATACAAATTAAAATTAAATATTTTTAAAATTAAAATATTATTTCCTCCGTATCATAATAGATGATGTTTTGGAGATTTTTTTTGTTTCAAATGAGATGATGTTTTCAATTTTCAATATAAAATTAATTGTGTTTTTGTAGTTTTTGACCGTTTTAATTCTGCAGATTATTTTTTATTGGTTGAATTGTTTTGGAATTGATGACATGTTTTATATTAAAAAAATTAAAAATTAATTTTTTTTTAATTTGTGTGTTGAAACCTTAAACATTAAGTAATATGATACAAATAGAGTATTTTGTTATCTCTCTAAAAACAATTCTACCAATAATAATTTGATAGACAGACAGTCACAACGAATAAAAATACAATTAATTTGTATTAAAAATAGAAACATCAATTAAAATAAAATAAAAATCTTCGAATAAACATTCACATTTAATTTGAAACATAAAGAACTACATCAATGAAATTCTTCAAAGAAAAATTAATAGTTAATATTGTAAACATACACACTTAAAATGAGAACTAAGATCTACATTTTTTGCATCCATTGATTTGGTCCACATGTTACTTGATCTTTACTAATTAAGTAACAAAAGAAGAATTCAACACACAGTTGGACACTACTGAACAGGAACCAAATTGGAAGCTGGAGTTCTCCAGGGTAAAATCTTCACCTTCAACTTCAGGGGTTTAATCGCAATTTTCTTAAATTGTGGGGGATTTATCGGAATAGTCTCCAACTTCATAGGCCTCTCTGAAATATCCGTCATCTTCTTCGGGCTGATCTTCATCTTCAACAACAATGGCTTTCTCTCTTCTCCGGTCAATAACGGATGTAACAACAACTCCGAAGCGGTTCCTCTATCCTTAGGGTTACTTGCAAAACACGTTTCTAGAAACTTCCTTGCGTCACAAGGCACCGTATTCGGAATCTCTGGTGCGATGTTGTCCAACAGATTATATTCAAGATCATTAGAATCAACCTCTGACCATGGTTGCTTACCGATATACATCTCCAACACTATGCAACCTAGCGACCACAAATCTAGGGCTTTCTCGACCGTACCGTCGTGGACCGACTCGGGAGACATGTAGATAGGTATTCCAACAAAAGGACAATTAATTCTCCAATAACGAGATCTTTCTCTGGCCCTTGTCGACATTCCAAAATCCGAAATCTTCAAATCGTATGAACAATTCCACGTTTCTTCATCATAACGCGGAAAAAGAAGGAGATTGTCCGGTTTAAGATCGCAATGGACATAACCGAGACTATGAATCGAGACCAATCCTTGTAGAATCATACGAGTGAAGTTTTTAATTATCGAATCGGACAATCTTCTGTTTCGTTCCATGTAAGAAGTGAGAGTACCAGCAGATGCGTACTCCATGACCATCTTGTAAACTCTGTTTCCATGGCAATTGAAATCTTCAAACAGATAGTCTCCAAAACATTGCACAATTCTAGGGCATCCTCTAAGTTTTTTCAGAATCTGAAACTCTCTGTCCAGAGAATCGTAGCGTTGAACGTCTGAGATCTTCATTGCGTTGTAGAACATCGAACCATCGGGTTTAGGGTATCTGAAAAGATTGACGGATCCGAACGAACCTTTCCCCAAAAATTTCACGAAATCCATCTCCGGTTGCATCTTTGCACTTGATTTCTTCTGGTTTCTCGGCGGCATCGAGCTTCGATCTCTAATGAGCTGGTTTCTTCAAGTTATGATGAAAACCCTAGAGGAAATATTGAATCAATTGAGAGATTGCAGTGAGAGAGAGAGAGTAAATAAAAGAAACTTCTTCTTCAAGTCGGTGAGTTTGTTTACCTTCACACGCAACAGAATCTACACTGCCACTTAATATTAAGTAAATCTTGTCCGTTGGATCTGTTTTGTGCTAATGGAATCTAATTTAATTTTACGATAAGATTATGAAATCATTACGTTCCTATATCATATTCATCTAAATAAGAGACGTTACTGACCGTCAAATTCTTTTTTTCTTTTGACCCTGCGATTTAAATTTTCATTTTCTTTAATAATATTCTTAAATTAAAACTACTCCGTGCGTGGAACTGTGGAAGGTTCTCTTGACCTGTTACCGACCCGGTTCAACTAGTTAAGTTGGGTCGCAAGTTTATGTAAGAATTTATGCGGAATTGAAGAATGAAGATTGAAGATTTAAGTATTTGAGAGAGAATGAGAATACAAGATGAAGAGAAAATTAAGTTCTCATTAAGTTGATTATGAAATGAGAGTGATTACAAATCTATATATAGAGAAAAACTCATTGATTTGCTCCTTGATTTATTTTCTTTTGACTCCTTGATTTATTCCTTGATTTATTTTTTATTGTCTCCTTGTTTCCCTCCTTGATTTATTCTCCTTGATTTATTCTCCTTGATTTTCTTCATTTGACCACTTTGATTAATACTCCCCCTCAAGCTTAACCATATGGAACAATGGCTAAGCTTGGAAGTCCGTGAAGCATCACCTCATTAAAAACCTTAGCATAGAAAACCTCATGGGACAAAACTATGCAAAGGGAAAAAGAGTGTGATGTCCACGGTTAGAGGACTTGAAATCAAGGGCGTGTAAGGCTCACAAGTCCAAGCTTACCATATATATGATTGCAGACTTTGAGACTTGTGGCCTTAGTGAAGATGTCGGCCAATTGGTCTTTACTTCGGGTGTAGCATGGAAGTGTAAGTCCTTGCTCGATCTTCTCTCGAACCTTGTGGTAATCCAACTCAATGTGTTTGGTTCTTTCGTGAAACACCGAATTGGATGCAATGTGTATTGCGGCTTGGTTGTCACAGTGCATCGTGATGGGTGTGTTGACCGTGAGTCCTAAGCATTCAAGAAGTCCTTTTAGCCATACCAATTCGTTGGTGAGCTTCTTCATGGCCCTATACTCCGCTTTCGCGCTTGAATCCGATATGACCTTTTGCTTCTTTGTCTTCCAAGTCACCAAATTCCCTCCAATGAATGTGCAATAGCCGGTGGCAGACTTCCGATCATTCCTATCACCGGCCCAATCCGCATCACAATAACCGACGATCTCGAAGTTATCATTCTTTCCCATCCAAATGCCTTGACCGTAGCTTCCTTTGAGATACCTCAAAATTCTCTCGACCATATTCCAATGATAAACCGAAGGGACTTTCATGTGTTGACTCACTTGGTTAACCGCAAAGCATAAGTCCGGTCTTGTAAGAGTGAGGTAGATCAATTTCCCAACAAGTCTTCTATATCGGGCTACATCTTCATACGGTTTATTCTCCTCGTTATCTTCTTTTTCTTCTTCAATCCGTCGTGTCTTGTAGCCATCTTCAAGTGGAGTCTTAGCCGGTTTGGCTTCCATAAATCCGGTTTCTTGAAGCAAATCCAAAACATACTTCCTTTGGGAGATAAAGAGTCCATCCGAAAATCTACACACCTCAATTCCGAGAAAGTACTTGAGCTCTCCAAGACCTTGATGTCAAACACGGATTTGAGGAAGTCCTTTGTTTCTTGAATCCCCTCCTTGTTGTCTCCGGTTATGATCAAGTCATCTACATAAACCAATACCACCACCATGCCTTGAGGTCCTTGGAGAGTGAAGAGAGTGTGGTCGGATTGAGATTTCTTGAAGCCTCTTTCCTTGAGAGTGTTGCTAAGCTTCTTGTACCACGCTCTAGGAGATTGCTTGAGTCCATAAATCGCCTTCCGAAGCCTAAGGACTTTTCCCGGAGCAATCGAATCTTCTAAACCCGGTGGAGGTGTCATATAGACTTCTTCCTCAAGTTCCCCTTGTAAGAACGTGTTCTTCACATCCATTTGCCACAAATCCCATGATAAGTTAGTAGCTAAGGAGAGGATCACTCTTACCGTATGTAGTTTAGCCACAGGTGCAAAGGTGTCCGTGAAGTCTTCTCCATAGGTTTGAGTGAACCCTCTAGCTACCAATCTCGCCTTGTATCTCTCTATATCTCCATTGCTCAAATGCTTGATAGTGAACACCCACTTAGAGCTAACCGTCTTCTTTCCTTCGGGAAGGTCGAATTCATCCCAAGTCTCATTCCGGATCATAGCTCCAACCTCATCACCAACCGCATCTTTCCATTTCTCATCCTCCATCGCTTCTTCATAAGTCTTCGGAATAAGGTCTTGATCGATTTTCCCAAGGAACACTTGATGGTCATAAGGCACATGAGCAAGTGAATATACGGCTTGGATTGGATGAGCCACGGCTTCATAATTATAGTAGAACCTCTTATCTCTCCATGTAGATGGGTCGCTTCTTACTCTTGTGCTTCTTCTAAGTATCGGTTGAGTTGGGGCTTGAACTACTTCTTTGGTCGATGAGCTAGGGTCTTCTTCTTGGGTCGGTTGACTTTGTTCTTGGTGGTCCTCTTCCTCCTCTTGTTCGCTTGATTGAGTCTCTTCCGGTTCATGTGCATTTGATGTTGTGGTCTCCGGAATCGGTAAGTTTGGTGTTGTGCTCGATCCTCCTTCCGGCTTGTCTTGTCTTCGGGTGTTGTTGTCTCCAAGGTGTTCCAATAGTATCTTCAAACTTGAGGCTTGGTCGGATGATGCCGCCAAGTCTTTCAAGCTATCCCAATCCTTCTTGTCATAGAACCCTTGATCTTCCAAGAACTTTGCATCCCTTGAAACATAAGTCCGGTTGTTGATAGGGTCATAGCACTTGTATCCCTTTTGGGTCGTTGAATAGCCAAGAAACATGCACTTAGAGCTTTTTGCTTCTAGCTTGTTCCTTTGCTCCTTGGGCACTAATACAAAACAAACACAACCAAACACTCTTAGATGTTCAAGGAAAGGTTTACTTTTGTTGAGTACCTCGAATGGTGAAATATCCTCTAGGACTTTGGTTGGAATTCGGTTGATGAGGTAGCATGCCATCATCACCGCATCTCCCCATAGGTGCTTAGGAACGTTGGTATAAAACATCATCGACCTTGCCACTTCCATCAAATGTCGGTTCTTTCTTTCGGCTACACCGTTTTGTTGTGGTGTGTAAGGGCAACTCATTTGATGTATTATTCCATACTTTGCTAGATGTTCCTTGAATCGATGGCTTGTGTATTCCCCTCCATTATCTGTTCTAAACACTTTAATCTTGGCATTGTAATGGTTAATAGCATAGTTTTGGAAGTTCATAAATGCATCAAACACACGATCTTTAGATGGAAGCAATGTGATCCAAGTGTATTTAGATTTTTCATCAATGAATGTCACAAAATATTTATTATTATCTCTAGATAAGCACGGTGATGTCCAAACATCCGAATGAACTAAATCAAAACAATTCTCATAAAGTGTAGACGATGTAGGAAAAACAGTTTTGCAATGTTTACCAAGGATACAAGCCTCACAAGTGGAATGATCAAAAGAAACATTTGGCATCAAAAGTTTGAGTGCACGTGAATGAGGATGTCCTAATCTAACATGCCACAATTTGTTTGGAAAAACATTTAAACGAGAGCTAAAATTGAAAGCTTATGAAGTGGTCGGTGCAAAATTCTCTAAAATATAGAGATCATCTTTGGTTCCCCCTTCTCCGATCACTTTACCGGAATCAATATCCTGAAAAAATACCTCGTTAGGACCAAATATTGAATAGCAATTTAGATCATTAGTGATTTTTTTTTACTGATAAAAGATTAGAGGTGAACTTATGCATGTAGAGAGCTTTAGATTCTTTATCAAATAGTTTTAAATTTCCAATTCCCTTAATGGGAACTCTATCACCATTAGCTATCATCACATTCCCTTTAGCCGGTTCTATATTATTGAGTAAATTTTGGTTGCTAATCATATGGTGTGAAGCACCCGAATCAACAATAAGAGAACTAGTTGGTTTATGTGTAAGCAAGCTATATGGTGTTTGGGTTAAGTGATTTATACCGGAGTCTTTTAAGGAGGTAATGGACTTCATGATCGCCTCCAAATCCGACTTTCTCACGTAGTCCCCATGTGTTGCATCCTCGCCTTGTCTTGATGAACCAGCTTGTCCGTGATCATCCTTGGCTTGAGTGATGTTAGCACGCGGGTCTCTTGATGGTCCTCCTAAAGAACTCGGCTTTAGGTGTGGATGGAGAATCCAACACTTGTCCTTGGTATGTCCTCTCCTCTTGCAATGCTCACATGTCTTCGACCGTCGATCCTCGAACTTGAACACGCCTTTGTTGGCCGTAGGAAGCTCCCCCTTTCCGCCAAACAAGCCTAAAGAGCCTTGTTCTTTTTGAACTTGAGCACATACATCATCAAGGCTTGGAAGTTTGTCCGAACGAAGGAGATGCTTAATTAGATCATTGAAGATTGGATTCAAAGTGCGCAAGAGACCAAAGACCTTGTCTTGTTCCCTCCTTTCGTTGAGAACACTAGCATCCATGGTGCTTGGTCGAAGCATCTCTAGTTCGGCCCAAAGAGATCGAAATTTTCCAAAGTGCTTGGTGAATTCCATGTCTTCTTGGCTTAGATCGTTGATGGCCTTTTTAATTTCAAAGATACGAGTGAGATTTGACGTGTTGCCATACACGTTTTTTAGAGTCTCCCAAAGCTCACTAGCGGTTTCACAATACGAGTATGCTTCAAGGATTGATGCTTCAAGTGAGTTTTGGAGAATGGCCAAAACGGTTTGGTCCTTTTGGAACCACTTAGACTTCTTGATGAAAGGGCTGCTTCTTTCCTCCTCATCGCTACTTGAGTCTTCCTCAATGTGACCCCAAAGGTTTTGGCCACAAAGAGCAATCTTTGTGGTTCTTGACCATAACAAGTAATTTGCCCCTTTAAGTGTGACCGGAATAATGATAGCTTTAGAATTATCCATGATGAAAAGATTGAAACTTTTATGAGGATTGAAAAAAAAAGAGTAGAAACGGTTTAGAAAATTTTAAGAAGAGAAGAACTAAGAGTAGAGATTTTAAGCTTTAAGAGTAGAAATCGGATTGAAGAGTGAAGTGAATGAAGGTTATGGAGAATCGAATGGAGATTATGAACGAGTTTAGTAAGGATCTAGCTCTGATACCATGTAAAAATTTATGCGGAATTGAAGAATGAAGATTGAAGATTTAAGTATTTGAGAGAGAATGAGAATACAAGATGAAGAGAAGATTAAGTTCTCATTAAGTTGATTATGAAATGAGAGTGATTACAAATCTATATATAGAGAAAAACTCATTGATTTGCTCCTTGATTTACTCTCTTTTGACTCCTTGATTTATTCCTTGATTTATTTCTTATTGTCTCCTTGTTTCCCTCCTTGATTTATTCTCCTTGATTTTCTTCATTTGACCACTTTGATTAATAGTTTATACCAGATTTTTCTAATAATCATTAGATTTTAGAACAGGATCAAACCGAATTAGTGGTCGGATCACATGTTTACTGGTCCAATCGTCTGGTTTGGGTTGCATCTAAAAGCATTTCTCGCGGCATTTAAACTATTGGGCATAACTAATGTCTAATACCAAAATCAAACCGAGGAGTTTTGGAACGGAGTTCATATCGGGAAAAACTCCTAAAAAAAGTTTGAACCTCGAAAAAATTATCGACGATTAGTAAATTTACGGATTTCAGTCTATAATTAAACCTTATCTGTGATCCATAAAAATTTTCGGTAGCCCAAAAAAAATTACTAGTAGCCCAAATAAGTTTATAGACCGAAATCCGTATATTTTTATGGATCAGAAAATCATTTCTTATCTCTGATCCATAAAAATATACGGATTTCGGTCTATAAATTTATTTGGGCTACTAGTATTACATTTAGGTCTATACTACCATATTATTTCAATTTTTTTGGAAAGAGATTAAATCCGCTATTATCTTCGATACATGAAGTATATGAATTTTGGTCACGAAACTTATTTGGACTACTAATTTTACATTTAGGCTTGTTACTACCATACTGCTTCATTTGATCACCTGCTCT
Organism: Arabis hirsuta; assembly: GCA_964056655.1. Classification (NCBI taxonomy): domain Eukaryota; kingdom Viridiplantae; phylum Streptophyta; class Magnoliopsida; order Brassicales; family Brassicaceae; genus Arabis; species Arabis hirsuta. The sequence continues at coordinate 41,187,018 of OZ053300.1, forward strand.
GGGTAGATATGGGCTTGCAAACGCAAACTAACTTGTTGGCCGACATATTTTTTGTTTTTGTTTTTATTACAACAAAAGTCAGTACAGTAGACATGACGAAAGGAGAACCACCAAAAACTCTTTTTTACTTATTAGTTCTCAAATTTGCAAAAAATAAAAACTGAAATGCTAAAATGTAAAACTTGTGTAGCCAAAATTCTGTAACACGTAAACAACCACAACTTAATGGCCGACCTGTTTTTCTTTTTTGGAAAACCATAACAATAATTATCAATGCACAAATAAATATCTTACGATGACACGTGTGATTTTGGATTCTAATTGGTCTAAAGATCTATAAAACGATACTATTGGAGAATACACTTCTCATTTCACTTCTTCCGTCTACTCATCCTTTGATTTCTTTTCCTCCCAAAAACACATTTTGTTCTTAAAATGGCCATGTCTTTCTCAGGAGCTCTTCTCAGTGGGATTGGTTCTTCTTACCACATCGGAGGGGCCAAGCTTAACGGCGTTGGTGCCGTCAAATTTGGCCGGAAAACTGAGCTTGTTGTCGTCGCTCAGCGCAAGAAGTCATTGATCTACGCAGGTGACGGCAACATCCTTGATGACCTCAACGACGCCACGTAAGTCTACAATATGCTTTTAACATCTTGTCTCGTAACTCTTATCTTTCGATGTGAGATTCCTAATATATATATTCACTCAAAAACTCTTATATGTATTACTCGCCAAGATAATATTTCGATAAACGCAATTTAGCCGGTTAATTATGAAGGCTACCATTTGAAACTTAGAATATACTTTTGAAAAAGGAACTTATTTTTAAAAGTATATGGCAGAACTGTAAACGTAAAAAGAATCTTGAAATATATATTAAAGTGACGTATTTTTGAATAGCTCTCTATAAAATTATTGGAGTTTTGTGTTTGTTGAGCTCATTTTATGGATTTCTTTTAATATCATTCAAGATATAGTTTCATATACCGTAAAAATGACCCATTCATCACTTACATATAGCCCTCAAATATTTGAGAAGCCATTTCAATGTGTAGATAGTAATAAAAAACGTTGATCAATGAATAATGAATCTGATATATATTAAAAATCTAAAACAGAAAGAAAGCTACAGATTTCGTGACGGACAAGACACAGGAGGCGTTGAAAGATGGCGAGAAAGCGAAAGACTACGTTGTTGAGAAAAACGTTGAAGCCAAAGATACGGCGGTGGAGGAAGCTCAAAAAGCCTCGGAGTATGTGACCGAGAAAGCAAAAGAAGCTGGAAATGAGGCGGCTAAGTTGGCAGAGGGTAAAGCAGGAGAGGCTAAGGATGCCACAAAGGCCTGATTCAACCACTAAACTAGTAGATATATCGATCTTCTCTCTCTCTTTCTGCATGTTTAATAGTTACAATAAGATCAGCTTGTTTTAACCATTTGAAATAAAGATATGTTACGTAATCATTCACCCTCACATTTCAAATGATTGAAAAGAAACCGATCGTTTTTTTTTTGAAACTTGAAAGAAACCGATTGTTAACCCGTAATTTATTGCAGTGGTAAGAGGTATACTACTCATTTTGTTACCAATCACAAAACTCATAAGAAAAATTAGCGGTTTTTAAACGAGACCACCATCATTTTTTTCTCATCATCTATTACCACTTCCAACTATTCCACCATCTTTTTTCTCTATTTTTTCCTTTTTGTGACCAATCATATCTAGTACTATAGAATGAGTACGAGTATAAAGTTAGCCCTACGTCTTAGAATATATGGATCCGTTTATATATAGGGTTAATTCATGTAATAACCAAAAAAAATTAGTTTCTTCACAAAATTAATTTCTGTAATCTTTTTATATCAATTTTATTCTCCTAAATTAATAATATTTATTTAACTAAGCTTCAATCTTTCTAATAACGTTCTATAACTCAAGATTCTCTATTTAAAGTTAATTCCAAATTTTTTTTGTGTGCTAAATAGTAAATATGTCATAGAAATGAATAGGTTTAGGATTACAATAGAAATTATAACTTTATGCTTAATTCCGAAAATTGTAGAGTTGTGAAGAATGTTCATGTTAATATTGATTAACTATGACAAGTCTGCTATTATATTTTGTAATCAAATTTATCGAGAGGTTCCAAGATATGTCAAGCATTTCATGACTCATTTTGGTAGATTTAGGCTTTCCAAACCCAACATATTGGCCGACTTATTATTTTGCTTTTATTATTACAAAATGAAAACGACGTCCCAAACTCTTAATTATTTACTTAGTATTACTTATTAGGGTTTCAATTTTCCAAAAAAAAAAAAGAATAGAAATCCTAATATGTCAATTTTTGTTGCCAAAAATGAACTTGTACATAAACCACAACTTGATGGCCGACCTATTATTTTTTTTTTTTTTGGAAAACCACAAAGATGATTACACGTGCCCGAATAATAGCGAACGAGAAAAACTCTTTTTGTTCAATAGTTAAGATAATATCAATGCGCAAGAAAATATCTTACGATGTCACGTGTAGTTTTTGGTCTGGAAGTCTATAAAACGATACTATTGGAGATTAGATTCTTCTCATCTCATTTGGTTCCTGTAAAAACTCCTTTGATTTCTTTTGTCAAACACACATTTTTTTCGTCCACATCTTTTGTCATGGCGATGTCATTCTCAGGAGCTCTTCTCAGTGGGATTGGTTCTTCTTTCCACAGCGGAGGAGCCAAGCTTAACGGTGTAGGCACCGTCAAAGTTGGCCGGAGGACTGAACTCATCGTTGTCGCTCAGCGCAAGAAGTCGTTGATCCACGCCGTTAAAGATGATGACGGCAACATCCTCGATGACCTCAACGAAGCCACGTAAGTTCTATGTTTTTGTATTTGAACATCTTGTCTCGTAAGTCTATCTTATATAATTTATATTCACACAAAAGCTCTTATATATAGATTACTCGTCATCTTATTATATAAAGCTGGATCCTCGATAAACAAAATTATAAGTTTAAAGTTTTCTTATAATTTACGTAAAGACTCAAATATTTGAGAATACAGTAAGGTAATTCCATGTTGACAATTGTAGATATATATTTGATTAAAATCATTGGTCACTATTCAATACTGAATCTGATTATATATAAATATAGAAAGAGAGCTTCGGATTACGTGACAGAGAAGACAAAGGAGGCTTTGAAAGATGGCGAGAAAGCGAAAGATTACGTTGTTGAGAAAAACGTTGAAGCCAAAGATACCGCGGAGGAGGAAGCTAAGAATGTTTTGGATTATGTGACGGAAAAAGGAAAAGATGCTGGAAACAAAGCGGCTGAGTTCGTAGAGGGTAAAGCAGGAGAGGCTAAGGATGCCACAAAGTCCTGAGGATTCAAACCACTTAACTAGTAGATAAATCGATCTTCTCTCCAGTCTCTTCATGTTTTATATATTGTACAACAAGATCGGTTTGTTTTAGCTTCTATTTCACCATTTGAAATAAAGTATGTTACTTAGTTACTCAGCATCACAGTTTAAATTATTGTCAAATGATTAAAAAGAAACTTGGCTTTGATTAGTGACCTTGTATAGTAGGTAAGAGCTAGGTATACCACTCCTTTATCACACACAAAAAAAAAAAAAAAATTCAATAGTGAAAGTGGTACCGCCACTTTTTTGTACGTAGTACTATTCTGCCATATTTTACCAATTCTAATTGATTCTATCATCATTTATTGTTCCATTACCGTTAACAACTCTTACCATTCTGTGTTACAGATCCATTATTTAATGCATACAAATAATTTACAAGTAAAAATGTGTTATTTTAGTCCTTTTATACAAAATTATTTTTGATCAATTTTACTCTCGTAGATTAACCATATTCTTTAACAATATTGACGTAACTAATTCTCCAGATCTGATCTTTCTATAACTCACCTTTTGTTCTCATATATGACTATTTTTTTCTGCAAAGTTGATTCCAAGAATTGTGCAGCTCTAAAGGAAATTTTGCAAATGTATGGGGAATTTTAGTTGATCGATTAACTATGACAACTATGCTAGTACATTGGTAATCTAATTGATTCAAAAGTTCCGAGATATGCATATGTCAAGCATTTTTATGGGCATTCAAAAAGAAGCTCAAGTTAGCAAGTACTTGGCATTACGGACCATTTGTTATCATTGGGGGTTTTATAAAAAATGGAATTGATTAGATTTGCACATGGAAACCATAAGTTTCAGAGAGATTTTAGACACAAAAAGAAGAAGCTATAATGTAATCAATCAGCTCTATTTTTTGTTCAAATTGGATGACATTGTCTCATGATGAAGTATATACTGCTAAGTTAGGTTATTGGCTGGAGATGCACTTGCATGGGAATTAATCAGAATGTGGTGCATTGCAATTATACATATAATCTCTTACAAAAATTAAAACTTCCTCCTAATAAACTCAAGCATTTCTTCAAGAAGATATACAAATGTAAATCTCCCTTGTGTTAAAACGGTTAAGAACAAGAAAGATAACTATACTTGCATCCGCTGTATTTAAACCATTAAATATTTGTTTAACTATGTAATATATAGTTTGTACGTTTGAACTCGTTTGGGCTATTAATTTTACATTTAGCTAGGCTTACTACAATAGTGGTTCATTTTGTTGTAGCTTTTGGTATGGATTTTTTAAACCCAAATTAACTTGGTTGCCGACATATTTTTTGGTTTTATTACACAAAGGAGAGTACACTTAACAAATTGAGAACTACCAAAACTTACTACCATTGTGCTTAAATATTAAACTTGCCAACAAAAATATAGAAATGCTAACATGTAAACTTTTATTGCCAACCACAACTTGATGGCCGACCTGTTTTTCTTTTCTTTTTGGAAAACCATGAAAATGATTTTACGTGGCCGAACAATAGCGAGCAAAAACTCTTCTTGTTCAAAACTTGAAAAGATAATATCAATACCAAAAAAATATCTTACAAAGACACGTGTATTCTTGGATTCTAATTGGTCTAAAGATCTATAAAAAGATACTATTGGAGATTAGATACTTCTCATCTCATTTTTATTTATTTTTTGTCCCAAAACACACTCTTTTTTCTCCCACATCTTAAAGAAAGATCTCATGGCAATGCCATTATCAGGAGCTGTTCTTAGTGGGATTGGTTCTACTTTCCACAACAATGGAGCCAAGCTTAATGGCGTTTACACCGTCAAATTTGGCCGGAAAACTGACCTAGTCGTGGTCGCTCACCGCAAGAAGTCGTTGATCTACGCCGTTAAAAGCGAGGGCAACATCGTCGATGACGTCAACGACGCCACGTAAGTCTATATCTATATATTCAAGATAAGTTTCATATACCATAACAACTAATCCCTTGTGTTTTTTAGTTTACGTATAAACCTCAAATATTGTTTCATCATTTTACAATATATATATGTCATGAAATGGTCAATAATGAATCTGAATATATTTGAAAATAGAAAGAAAGCTTCGGATTTCGTGACGGAGAAGACAAAGGAGGCGTTGAAAGATGGCGAGAAAGCGAAAGACTACGTTGTTGAGAAAACCGTCGAAGCCAAAGATACGGCGGTGGGGGAAGCTCAGAAAGCTTCGGAATATGTGACGGAGAAAGCAAAAGAAGCGGCTGAGTTCGTAGAGGGTAAAGCAGGAGAGGCTAAGGATGCCATAAAGTGATTGAACCACTAAACTAGTAGATCTATTGATCCTCTCTGTCTCTTCATGTTCAATATTTTACAATAACATCAGTTTGTTAATTTTTTTTCACCCAAAGTTAGATTTTCACTGAACACTATATCACAATTTTTTTGGCGGAAAATTGAAATCTTGCAAATCATATTTGTAGCGAGATAATTGTAGAATGGTGTAATTTTGAGGAGAAAATTGCAGAATTGTATAATTTGGCAGGAAAATTGTACTCACTCCGTTCCATGAAAATTGATGTTCTACTAGTTTCACACAAATTAAGAAATAATAAATTTTATTTATTTATTAGTACACCTAAACATTTTCCAACAATTAGGAACCAATAGTTATTTTATAAATTCAAATATCTTTATTTAATATTTCTTGAAGTTTACAATTTGTTAATACTAATCAATAAAAAATGTTAGAACATCAATCTTTGTGGAACAACAAAAGAAGTTAGGACATCAGTTTTCATGGAACAGAGTTAGTAGATCTTGTAAATCGCAAAAAAATGGAAAAAAAGTTTTCTGGCAAAAAAAACTGTGAAATTGTATTTTCGGCCAAAAAGTTATATAATTGTGTTTATTACGAAAAGATGCGGAATAAATAACCCATTTCAATCCATCAACCCAACCTATTTTATCCATTACCTTATTATGGTCAATTTTCTTTCAAACTCAGGTCGGATTGGATTGGATCAGATCGACCCACATAAATTTTATGAATTTTGATTTGTTTTGACATCCATATAAGTTCACTATTTATATCAATTGTTTATTTTTGTTTTGTAATTACAGCTGTTTTAATTATAAATTGTTTAAAATCATATTTGGAGAAAAATTATAATTCACTGTTAGAAACTATTTTAAACATAAATTTGCTAAAATGGATATATTTGTACCATGTTTTTTTTTTCCCGACATATTCTTCTTCATTAACTTAAATTTGCATCATATAAGAAGAGGGAATTAGATATCCTTTTAAATTTCCACAACATAAATTAAAAGCAATAAAACTTAGAAAAGATAAATCATCGCGAAAGATGGACAGCGGATCCGAGAAAAACCTCAAATGCGTTAAAATTTTCTTTACGGCTAAGCCGGAGACTATTGGTTTAGTCATTTTGAATCGTGACTTTGGAAGAATTCTCATACCTCCGAGCTTCCTCAAAACGGTTAGGGAATTGATCGGATTTGAATCCGAGAAGAACCTTATTCTCACTAGGAGAAGGAAAGATGATCGAATTCTCTCCAAAAAGGAGGAAAGTGCAGGATTTGAAAATCCAGAAATTTTAATCTCTCTTTATCGAGAAAATATCAGACTCATCATATACAAGATTTGAGAATGTAGAAAACTTTGATCTTAGCATATGTAGCGATGAGAAGGTCATATAGCGATGAGAAGCTCATATGTTTATCGAGTTCCAAATCCGTAGGAGCAGATCCATTCTCGGTAAAACAAGAATAAACAGCAACCATTAGATCTGGGCTTGAGTATTTCATTATTGGGCCATAATAGAATGATTGGGTCAAGCCCAATAACGTTTGAAGCAGGCCTAAGGTGGGATTGTTTGCATCGACTGTCACGGCCGAAGAGGGAAGGAAGGGAGTCGGCGCCGGAGTCGGATTCTCCGGAGGTGGCGCATGGAATGGAGGCGGTTGCTGAGGAGTCCGGTTGGTTCCCGTGCCAGAACCACCACCAGACTGATCGGCAAAGAAGGACTCTTTCGAGATGGAGGTGACGACATGAGATCCCGACAATGGAAGTCTTGCCATCGGTGGTTCCGGAGATAAAGCCGAATAGTGAGGTGGGGGCGGGAGAACGATGATTATCCGGTGACGGAGGTAGCACACAAGCAGATCTGGGAGATGTCGAGACTGGTCCGGTGGATCCGGCGGTACCGGAGGGTACAGAGGCGACGGGACGGTCAACTTCCGACGGTGAGCAGGGCTGAGCAGTTCTGATTGGTTTGTCATTGCGTAGGGAGACTGCGAGGAGACAAACATCAGAGGGAGATCAACACACGTGTCGATAGAGCTAGAAGAAGGTCTCACTTGACGCATAACGATTGGGTGGTTCCGGTCAGAATAAGGGGACTTCATGTTCGCCGGAATCACAGATGGAGGAAGACGTTCATGGCGGCTACCTCGGGAATCACGTCTGAGAGCTTTTTTTGTGTAATCTTGAAATGTTATTTTTCAATCAAGAATTCCAGAGACCACAATGCAAATAAAAACTAAAAATCAAATGTTTCTAGAGTAACTTATACATTTGATGAATAAGAAAAAGAGAGCTTAATTTTATCTTTAATTTTCTTTTGCTAAGAAAAAAAAGAGAGATTAATTTTCAAGAGAAAAGAGTAGAGTAAAAGAGTAAGTTCCAAGTATCAGGCAAACCAGGAAGACACCAATGGCTACAATCATTACCAGGATGGTTCCCACTAAAAGCAGAAGGATGTGCATCTTTACGTAGCTGAGATAAACCGGTTATGTCGAGCCAATGAACCGGTTTTTTCAATCTTCTCATTACTTTGTTTAGAACCACCCAAGCCATTGGTGTCCCTCCTGGATACTTCCTCCCATAAAATGGCTGAGTCTCACTCCTACATGACTTCATTGGCTGTCCCCAATCTTTTCCCCTACAGAAACCAAATCAATTTATCATCCGGTTTAGAAGATAACCGGATTTTTGAAGAACCAAGATTTTGTTGACACTCACTCGTAATGAGTAGGAGAAACACCATTGAAGAAGACTTTGGTCTTAGAAGGATTGACATTGGCATTAACCCATCGAGCCCAAGTGGTCATTCCTTTGTAAAAAGCAATAAGCCGGTTCATGTCTTTGTACAATCTATTCCCATCTTCCATGTAATCCCACCTGGTACACATACACATCATCATCATCATCATCATCATCATCATCAAATGAGTCAAAACCGAACCGGTTAAGAAGAAAACCGTACGGTTGGATATGTTCGGTATGGGTCCACCAATGCCACGTGTTGAAAATCAATACGTCCATGCCTCTCCACATGTTGCCTTGTTTAATGGAATCTAGCTTAAGTACTCTTCCAACTTTCTCAGAATCTAAATCAACTAAGAACTGTGTTCTGTATAGCATTAACGTCACTCCGTATTCCTGCATACGTACCATATGATTGATTACACACAAACAAACAAACAAAAAAATCATTATTGTTTTTATCATTCCATCCTTATTGTATTTTGTGAAAACGAAATAAAATTGTACCGGTTTATCTTTAAAATTGAAGGACTTCAGCCATGTGCACGAAAATATCAAAAAATGAAATAAAAATACAAATCTGTTATAAAATAAAAAGAGATAATTTATTATCTCAATAAATATAAAAGAAGAAGAAATTTTTATACCCGATAGGAATAGTATACTGAAACTATTAGAGAGAGGCGAGAGAGAGTTTCTTATTATGAATGTTATGTATTTACAATCGATCGAACCTCTTTATATAGACAATGAAAAGTAAGTTACTGTGCATGCATAGTGACAGTGGGCTCCACACAAATAATAAACTGCACGCATCTTTTGACTCTGAATCATTCTTCTCGAAGCCTACTATTGTTGACTATTATAACACTCCCCCTTGGAGACCAATTGTCACTATATTTCTTGCATCGTGTCATCTGTTGCCTCGTTAAAAACCTTTCTAGGAAAACCCATTGGGAAAAACCATAGAAGGATAAAAAGAGTGCAACTACGCAAGCTCCCCCTCGAGGGATCATGAGTCATCTTGTAAATCTCGTTGATGACGCATTCCAATGTTATGGACATGTTTCCTGAACGTGGTGGTAGGGAGCGACTTTGTGAAGAGATCAGCAGCATTGTCGCATGATCGAATATACTTGACTTCAATGTCTTTAGCCTTCTCAAGTTCCTGAGTGTATGAAAAAAACTTTGGAGGGATATGTTTGGTTCTATCACTTTTGATATATCCTTCCTTTGTTTGAGCGACACATGCAGCATTATCTTCATATAAAACGGTTGGCTCCGTATTTTCGTGGATCCCACTGCTTGATTTGATGTGTTGGCTTATTGATCTCAACCATACACATTCTCTACTTGCCTCATGGAGTGCAATGATTTCAGCATGGTTTGAAGAAGTTGCCACAAGCGTCTGTTTCTGAGAGCGCCAGGATATAGCAGTGCCTCCGACCGTGAAAACATATCCTGTTTGTGATCTCGCTTTGTGCGGATCTGACAAATATCCTGCATCTGCAAAACCGACCATTTGACCTTTTGAATTTTTAGGATAAAACAGTCATAAATCAATCGTTCCTTGAAGATATCGGAAAATATGTTTAATTCCATTCCAATGTCTTCGTGTAGGAGACGAGCTGAATCTTGCCAAAAGATTAACAGCAAATGATATATCAGGTCGAGTACAATTTGCAAGATACATGAGAGCTCCGATAGCACTTAGATACGGTACTTCAGGACCAAGTATCTCCTCATTTTCCTCATGTGGTCGAAATGGATCATTATCGACTTGGAGTGATCTAACGACCATAGGGGTACTCAATGGATTGGCCTTATCCATGTTGAATCGTTTTAGCACTCTTTTGGTATATGTAGATTGGTGTACAAATATACCCTTTTGAGAATGCTCAATTTGTAGGCCAAGACAGTACTTCGTCTGCCCGAGATCTTTCATCTCAAATTCTCCTTTTAAATAATTTGAGGCCTTTTGTATTTCCCCTTGAGTTCCTATTATGTTTAGATCATCAACATACACCGCGATAATCACAAATCCGGATGTTGTTTTCTTGATGAAAACACATGGGCATAAAGGATCATTTACATATCCTTCTTTTGTTAGATGCTCACTGAGACGGTTGTACCACATGCGTCCAGATTGCTTTAACCCATATAATGATCTTTGCAATTTTATTGCACATAACTCTTTAGGTTTGGAACTTAATGCTTCTGGCATTTTAAACCCATCTGGAATTCTCATATAGATATCAGTATCTAATGATCCATATAAATATGCTGTAACAACATCCATGAGACGCATCTCTAGATTTTCGTTAGCCGCTAGACTCATTAAGAATCTAAACGTGATTGCATCCATAACGGGGGAATATGTTTCCTCATAATCGATCCCAGGTCTTTGAGAAAATCCTTGAGCAACAAGGCGAGCTTTATATCTCATAATTTCATTTTTCTCATTTCGTTTTCGAATGAAGACCCATTTGTATCCAACCGGTCTCACATCTTTGGGTGTGAGTGTAATAGGTCCGAATACATTTCGTTTATTAAGCGAATCAAATTCAGCTTGTATAGCATCTTTCCATTTCATCCAATCTTGTCTGTTTTGACATTCATATACAGACATTGGTTCTGGATCATCGTTTTCCTCATTTATTTCCTTTGCCACAAGGTATGAGAAAACGTCATCGACTACATTCATTTCAGTACGATTCCATATCTTTCCATTATGAATGTAGTTTATAGAGATCTCATGATTTCCTTCATGAAGCTCTGTATTGTCGTTAGACTCATGATTCGTTTCATCCAAAATACTTTCAGTAATTTTGGGATCATTATGCTTCTCAGCTTCCCTTCGTTTTCTAGGATTTTTATCCTTAGAACCAACGGGTCTACCACGCTTCAAGCGGGTTCTAGACTCACGTGTATTATCTGCTCTTTCATGTTCATTTGGTATCTCAATTCGAGCAGGAGCATTTGCAGCCGGTATATGTGATTTCGTTACCGTTTTAGTATCTGCAAATGCATCAGGTAGCTGGTTTGCTATACTTTGCAAATGCATAATTCGTCGAACTTCTAGTTCTGACTGTTTTGTAGGAGGATCAAGGTGTAGCAAAGATGGCACACGCCATTCTATTTCCTTTCCTACTTTGTTATTTTCTCCCCCTAGAACCGGGAATACTTTTTCATCAAAATGACAATCGGCAAATCGTGCCGTAAAGACATCACCAGTCTGTGGTTCTAGGTATCGTATGATTGATGGGGAATCACAACCAACATATATTCCCATTCTTCTTTGTGGTCCCATCTTTGTACGTTGTGGTGGTGCTATAGGCACATATACCGCACAACCAAAGATTCTTAGATGGGATATATTTGGTTCTCGACCAAAAGCTAATTGCAATGGAGAATATTTGTGATATGCACTTGGTCTTATCCGAATGAGTGCTTCTGCATGCAAAATGGCATGTCCCCATACAGATGTTGGGAGTTTTGATTTCATGATCAATGGTCTTGCAATTAATTGCAGACGTTTAATTAATGATTCAGCCAAGCCATTTTGTGTATGAACATGTGCTACCGGATGTTCAACTTCTATTCCCGTTACCATACAATAATCATTGAAGGCTTGGGATGTGAATTCACCAGCGTTGTCTAGTCTAACTTTCTTAATATGATAATCAGAGAATTGAGCCCTCAGTTTGATTATCTGAGTTAGAAATCTCGCAAATGCCATATTTCGAGATGATAATAGACAAACATGTGACCATCTGCTAGATGCATCAATTAACACCATAAAATAGTGGAATGGTCCACATGATGGGTGTATTGGTCCACAAATATCGCCTTGAATTCTTTCAAGGAACTTTGGTGATTCTTTATCAATTTTGGCTGGCGATGGCCTTTTGATCAATTTTCCAAGAGAACACGCAACACATGTCATTTTATTTCCCTGATATATCTCTTGGATTTTCAGTGAATGACCATGTGAGTTCTCCATAATATTACGCATCATTGTGGTGCCCGGGTGACCGAGGCGATCATGCCATAATGTGAAATCTTCTGGATTTCTTTTAACCACTAGATGTGATTCGATTGCATTTATATGAGTATAATGCAGTCCTGACGGAAGTTTTGGAAATTTTTCCAATATAAGCCTTTTTCCGGATTTATCGGAAGTTACATACATATACTTTTTTCCATTCTCAGTTGCAGACTGAGTATCATATCCTTGAAGGTATATGTCTTTGAAACTCAACAAATTCCTTTTAGAATTCGGAGAATATAAGGCATTTTTTATGGAAAACTTGGTTCCATTAGGCAACATAAAGTTTGCACTGCCACTTCCTTTAATCAAGTCTGTAGGACCTGATATTGTATTGACAATAATGTTTGTCGGTTTTAAATTAGAGAAATATCTCTTGTCCTTCAGAATAGTGTGTGTTGTTCCACTATCTGGTATACAAATTTCTCGAACCATTTCCTTGGTTATCGATTCATCCATTTCCGCTGAAATTTACAAAAATTAGATGATAGAAAGTAAATGTTATTTATTAGAACATACTTAATAATTGCGCATTACAAAACAAAAAAAAACACACATTATTCGTTGAAAACAGGAATACATAATGGCATAACCGGAGATCTTTCAGCAGTCTCATTATTACAAGCATTTTAGTTATCCGCTATAGCGGTCTCATCAAAGTCATTTTCAAAGTCGGGAGAATCAAGGTACGATGTACCCTCAAAGTGTTCCGTGAGGTTCACTTCTTTCCCTTTGCCTTTGGTAGACTGTTTGTATAGCTTGCAAAGATGTTCCGGGGTACGACACACATTGGACCAATGTCCTTTGCTTCCGCATCTGTAACAGATGCTATCACGCTTCTGTGCGGTGGTCTCTTGAATATCTATTCCTTTGGGGGTTTGTTGAGAACGAACCCATTGGAAAGAATTTCTCCCACGTGAACTGAAATTTCTTCCGCGTCCGCGATTAAATCTGCGGGCACGACCCCGATTAAATCGGTCACGACCCCGATAGGTTTGATTTTTCTTCTCTTCCGGATTATGAAAATCCGTTGCATTCACCTCAGGGAATGCTCTGGCTCCCGTAGGACGAGAGTTGTGATTCTTTATGAGAAGATCATTGTTTTTCTCTGCGATGATGAGTGTAACAATTAACTCAGAGAACCTTGTGTATCCGCAATTTCTATACATTGCTGGTAGGACACTATGTTCTTTGTGGAATGTGAGGTATGTCTTTTCGAGCATTTCTGCTTCGGTGACAGGTTTACCACAAAAATTTAATTGTGATACAATCCTCAACATAGCGGAGTTATACTCCTCCACTTTCTTAAAATCCTGGAATCTCAGGTTTTTCCACTCTTCCATCGCATGAGGGAGGTTTATCTCCCTCTGATTATCGAACCTCTCTTTCAGAGCTTTCCAGAGCTCTGCTGGGTCTCTAATGTGCGCATAGTCATGCGTCACATTTTCATCCAAATGTTTCCGTAGAAATATTATTGCCTTTGCCTTAGCTTGGGCGGATGAATCATTTTCCTCAATGATGGTATCAGATAAATTTTCCGATTCCATATAGAGTTCTGCATCGGTTGTCCATGCTATATAATTAGCTCCAGTAATTTTGAGAGCTGGAAATTTGAGTTTCTCAACGGTGGCCATTTGATTTCTAAAAACAAAATCAAAAATATTATTATTAGAAATATAACATAATTTTAGAAACCGTATACATTAATCATAACAGCAATTACAGTGAACATTAAAGCATAAAAAAGTAAACAAAAATTTATGATATATTCTTCGCGGGTAAAGTCCCCGACGAAGAGACCATAAATAGCAGTAAAAATTACACCGATAATAAAAATTAAAAACAAACGAAACATTTTTCGTACAAAATCGGAATCAAAATCGGAATCAAAATATTTTGTAGGAGTGTTTGAAAGGAGATGAAATGATTGAATGATTTTGGAAGAGTGAAATATGGGTGTATTTATAGATTGAAAATACTGTTCACTAGCCGTTGGAGAGTAAAGAAATTTTGAAAAATTTTGTGAAAAATTTCTTTGTGACCGTTGGGGGTCAAATCTTTAAGGAAAAATTAATCTGAAAATATTTGATAATCAATCAGATAAATTTACCAGTTCAAATATTAATTTTAGAAAAGATTGTTAAATATTATATATACTGCACATAAAATAAACAGAGAATTAATAATAAGGTTATGGTGACAAAGTCATCCATGGGATAATATTAAATAAATAATTAAAACAACAGTTAAAATTTCGGGCGGTTAAACCGAGCATAAATAATTAAAACAGTAAATAAATAAATTATGGTGTGTGAAACAACCACATAAATAAATAAATAATCAGGCGGTTCAACCGTCCATAAATAATTAAAAACTGTAAATAAATAAATTATGGTGCATAAGCAGCCATAGAAATAAATAAAATAGCAGGCGGTTTAACCGACCATAAATAAAGCAGTAAATAAATTATGGTGCGTAAAACAACCACATAAATAAATAAATTATTATAGAGACAATAGTCTCACACTATAGGATATAATAAGTATACATATGAAAGTTGAAATTTTAGAGTGATCGTGCTGATAACGTGTTATAAAATAAAAAGAGATAATTTATTATCTCAATAAATATAAAAGAAGAAGAAATTTTTATACCCGATAGGAATAGTATACTGAAACTATTAGAGAGAGGCGAGAGAGAGTTTCTTATTATGAATGTTATGTATTTACAATCGATCGAACCTCTTTATATAGACAATGAAAAGTAAGTTACTGTGCATGCATAGTGACAGTGGGCTCCACACAAATAATAAACTGCACGCATCTTTTGACTCTGAATCATTTTTCTCGAAGCCTACTATTGTTGACTATTATAACAAAATCGAATATCTTTAGCGTGGCTCATGATCATAAATAAAGATTATAACATGACATGATATTCCGGGAGATTCTCTTTTTTGGGAAATTGGCCACTAATCACGTTCATCTCTTAAATGCTCTATCATTTCTCTTGTCTTAATACTATTTTTTTAATTATATTTAATATCAAATCAAAAGAGACAAGGAAAAAATAAAACGTAAAACAACTTTACACCCTTTTTCATTAACTTTCTCCTATTTAAAATTAGAAAAAAAAACAAACTTTAACCACACTTTCCACACACTATAAAGCTAAAAACGCACTTAATTTCTAGTGTTAAAATCATACCATAATAACAAATATCTACTTATTTAAGTGGAATATATTTTATTTTATAAAAAGAGAAATGAAAGAATTCAAACCTCGTGTGACCAAAAAAAAAAGAAAGAAAGAATTCAAACCTCGAAGGTGAGTGAAGCAAGACCCTTTTGGCGAAGAAGAGTGTAACGAGTGTTAGGAACCCAAGAGTGAATCAAACAAGCTAGAGATTGCCACATGTTTGTACTCAATGAATCTCCAACGAACATTATCTTCTTCCCTCTCATTTTCCTCAAGAAATACAATCCATTGAATCTGAAACCAAGAAGGATACATTTCAATTCCATTTATAAAAAAAAAAAACATTACTTTAAAAGATTAAAAATTTTGAACTCTTTTTTTTGTCACAAAAATTTGAACTCTTTATTTAGTTAATCAAGGACATTTTGATTTGTGCTTCGGATCCTTTTTTTTTTGGGAGAGTGAAATCTATGGGATATTCGAGACATTATTGCTCCAAAGCAACTAACAAAAGTTTCAAATTTTGAAATACAAAAAGGCAAAAAAAAAAGTTGAAACAACAGTAAGAGAGAGAATGTATTACTCACAACTCACTCTATCAAACTTTGAAATTCATTTTCAAAAAAAAAAAAAATGTTAGTAGTATATATTACCTTTCTTATCAATGTGCATAAATATCTCTGTAAATTGCATTAAACCAACAAACAAAAACCCCCCAAACTTCCAGCTTTCGATATTTAATTAAAAAAAAAAAATTTGATACACAATAGAACAGGAAAAAAAAAACAGATTCACTAGTAAGCAAAGAAAAAAAATCAACTCTTCACAATGTGCAATATTACTTTTACTTGGTCTAATTTACAACAAAAAAAAAGCTTTGTTCTTGAATCAAGTTCTCAAAACACAAAAGAAACCAAGAATTCAAAGAATGTAAGTAGATAAGGATAGAGAGAGAGAGGAGAGAGAGAGAGTAAGAGTTGAACCTTGGGAGAGAGCAAGAAGAAGGTTGCCAACGATACTTAAGATAAAGATTGTCAGGACGACCATACTTCTTGCAGTTAAACTGTGGATCTATGAATGGACATTTGTAAGGATCATAAAGTGGGTACTTTGCATCATAAACCCAATTCCCTCTAAACCAATTACATCTCCCTGAAACTAACTCTCTTCTTCCTCCTGATTCTTCTTCTACACCATTGTTGCTGCTTGTGTTAGTGTTATTATAAGCAGAGACTATGGAGAAACAGAGCAAGAAGAAAAAGAAGAAGAGAGAAGGGTTTTCTTGGGAAGAGAAACCCATTCTCTCTCACTCTTGATTTGAGATTGAGATTCTAGATCCTCTTCTCTGGTGAGAGATTGGTGCTGTGGGAAAAGAGGTGTCTTGGACTGATTTGTTATATAATAGTAATACTACAAAAATCAAAAAAGAGAGATAGAGAAAGAGAGTGAGATTGTTCACATCACATGGGAAGTGGGAAACAAGAAACAAGAAACAAGATCCTTTTCTGTGTCTTTATTTGTTTTAATATTAGTGTTTTAGTTTGGTACTAGGTACCATCCAAAAACTAATTTCTCATTTTTTACTACTTTTCTTTTTTTACTGTATTAAACAATATAGATAAATTATTTTAACAATCATAAAAAAGAGGTAGAAATTTGAGATTTTAATTGGATGCATTATGTTAGTATTTTTTTTACTGCAATTGTTTACTGTTACACCACAAAAAAAGAGGCTTACATAATATTTAGAGTGTAAATAGTTTAGACTGTTTAGTTAACTTGGTTCACATTTGCTGAAGCAAATACTAATTAAATTTTATTTATTCAACTTTTAAATTTATGTTAGGCTGAAACATAGGTTTGAGAAAGATGAAAAAAAATCCATCTTCCAGTTAGTAGAAAATTTTAGTTTTATCTCATTCCATTGTCAACATTGATAAGATTGTTCATTTTCATATTTCTACGGGTTTTTCTTTTAATTCGTCTCTTTTTTTAATAGATTACTAGATTTTTGTTTCGCGTCAAACGCGAGATTAGAATAGTTAAAAATAAAAAAATTATAATTTTCATAATATATAGAATAAATTTTTTTTTAAATAGTATATCTCTCATATAAATAAATACTCTCTCTTTTTCTAAATGATTGATTTTTTAGAATTTTCACATATATTAATAAAATATATCAATTTTTTTTACTATAAATGCATTACTTTTTGTGCTAAACAATTTTCTATAGCTATTAGCCAATAGTAATTCAATAAAATCAATTAATTTACTTTGAAATTCAAAATTCTTCATCATTACTTCATAACAACTATATAGAAAATGTAAAAAAAAAAAATTATTAAGAAACAATTTTTTTTCCAGAACATCAATTATTTAGAAACGGAAAGAGTATATTTTATCTTATAAAATTTAATCTGCATGACATTTAGATTGAATGTAAATATTTTTAATGTAAATTGAATACGTTTGACATTATGGATTCTCTCAAAGTGATTTGAACTCACCAAACACAAAAATATTGCATTAGCACTACAAAAAAATGGGTGTGTTGCATCAGTTAAATAGTATCAAAAAATTAAATGATTCTATTTTAAATTACTTACTAAGAAATGATACAAAATATGTGGTTATATTATAATACACCACATATTTGTTTATAAGACTTGTTTTACATCAATTATATCAAATTGATATAAAACTGTATTAGTTTGCATCAGTTAGACAAATGATATAAAAATATTAATTTACATCAATTATATAATCGATATATTATAAAAAATTAGCATCAATTAAATAAAACAAAACAAAGCTTCACATTAATAAAAAACTGATGTAACTTTATAAGTGAGGCAAACATTTCGTTGATATATATACATAACATTAAAATTATTTTCCACAATAAATTATAATATATAAAATTTGGTTAATATGCATATATAATACTTTACGCATAGGTTAGTTGTAATACCATAGTAAACCAAAATTATGCATAAATATTTTTAAACATATAATATAAAAGATTTTAAATATATTGATTTCTGGAAAATATTTTACATTGATTACACTTTAAATCTGATGACTAGAATAATTATTTATTGAATATTTTACATTGATTATATATATATATATATATATATATCTTATCCAAAAGTATCAATCAAAACTTAAATCCCGTAAAGTATCTTATGGTTTAAAAAATGTAAAAAAAAATCAGTTTTCACATATTCCACATCGACAAGATACAAAGGACGAGGTTGAAACTTTTCTTATATAATGAACGTAAATATTTGAGTTGCCAAAAATATCAGTACAATATTTAGCATCCTAATATCATTTATTAACTGATTTTTAACATCAATTGTTTTAACCGAATCAAATATTAACATCATTTTTTATTAATCGATGCAAATATTTAGAATCATTTTTTTTAATTGATACATATTTGTATCAGTTATAATAATCGATGCGAATATTTGTATCGGTCTTTTAAATTAATGTTAAATATTTGCATCATCATTTTCAGAGTCACTTATTTAAATGATGTAAAGTTAGCTTGCATCAATTATAAATAATGCAAATATATAAAGTAAATGAAGTAAAATACACATTTTGTTGTAGTGTAGTATGTAAAATTTCTTAAATAAAAAATCAAAGAAATAATAAAAATTGAAAATGATGATTTTTGAAATTTAACTATGAATGTTTGATTTGTAAAGTTGTACGTTTATAAAAAATCACAATTTTAATTACAATAATATGAATATAATTAAACGATATAAAAAATAATTGTATGATCAGTCACATGTAGTATTCAAATGAACATAAATATAATTTTTATAAAGTAATTAATATCGATAAATGATTTATCGTTAAAACATGTCGAGATTTAATTTGATTAAATTAGTAACATATATATTTGTGATGTCATGTTAGAAAATTAATGTAAATATGTAGAGATTTTCAAAATGACATATAAAATATTAGAATTAATTAAAATGTTTTCATTAATTAATTTAATTGATATGTTTTTTAAAATTTTTAATGAGTGATACATAAGATTTTTTATTTAATGTCACATCAATTAATATATATAGAGGATAGAGGATGGTTACTAATTGAAGTCCGAATGTCGAGCAATTTGTCACTCGTTGTTGTAATTAATTACTCGGAGTATAGGTTACGTTGTGTTGTCAATAACTAATTATCGTCTTTACCAAAAAATGCTCTTTCAAAAATAATATACTCCATCAAACGACTTTTTGGTGTAAATTAGACTCATAATTAGTTTACCGGTGAATTTTGGGATAAAAGAAATACTTTCTTGAGTAATATTCTGTATAAATCCATTATTATGAAAGGATTAAAAGGATGAGAAAAAAAAATCATAAAAGTAGGCTTGGTAGGTAAAATATAATTTTATGAAATTTAGTTTGTAAGAGCCTTTAGCGGTAGGACCAACTTTGACTTTACACACCGTTTTGCACTGATAAACTTATACGTACGTGTATACATATGGCCCATATATAGTAAAAGAGTAAGCCATGTATTGTCCAATTATTTGTATTATCAAAACTTTCGTTTAAGATATTTGTAATAATTATTGTTATTATCACCGGAATAATGAACAGAAAGTTGGTGCCTAATTAAAAAGTACAGTCTATAAGAGGTCCTAAAAAAAAAATTACACTTTTTCATCGAAATTTCTCACAGATATATTACACTTTTTGCTTCATCAGATGCATTCATGCAAGAGTGTGAATATATGTGGAGACAACAAGAAGTAACTACACAACTTCTCATCATATCATATCATCTTTTAGCCGGTGATTATGGAGAATCATGTTCTAGATTACGGAGATTAAATGCAAGAAATCGGTGGATCTAGTTTGAATAAAACTATGAGACGTGTTGAAAACTGAAAAGGATAAATAATGCAAGATATTTACTTAGCATGGTTTAAATCAAACCGTTATTGTTTAAATCAAGTGGTGGCCGGTTGAATCATTCTTTAACAAAGTTTGAGTATTTTCACAGTGGTTTAAATCATATCATTTGGCCACACGTAAACGTTTTTAGCGAGAAAAACATCGGATGGCTATGGATTTAGAAGAATTAATCTGATTTCGGTCCGGCATCCCCCGATTAATAAAAACAAGATTAACTCTTATAGTTCATTCAAATTTGGCCATATAGCTAGATGAAATCATGAAATTACAATGTGTATAATAGTTTTGGTTGTTTTAATCTGCTAATAGTAAATCTAGAGAACCGACAATTGAAGCACTCTATATATTATCTAATGCAATCCACATCATGCAAAAAAATTCCCCACAATGAATTTAAAAATAGGAAAATTTCTAGTTACATATATATATATATATATATATATATATATATATACTATAATCCATACTAAAAAATGTTACAATATAATTCATAATTAAAAAATACAATAAAAGTTGGTACGGTGTAGCTAGTGATCTTGTGAACTGAAAATAAAACAAAATATAAGATTTTTCTTCTTTTTATTTGGACAAAATATAAGATTTTCCTAACGCATATATACCGCGGGGTGGGGGGAAAAACACTTGGAAAACAAACCTAAATTTACAAATGAACCACTTAATTACATATTCTTCCAAACGAACCAATATAATCATGTGTATATTTTCGTCAATCCAATCAAACATACAATATATCATCAGACATCAGTACAAGATTCCAAGATCTAGCCAGTTGTTTTCCATGTGCTATACATCAGACTCTTTCACATTATAGCAGGTAATTTTAAGTTTTGGAAAGATCATGAACTAGACAAATAGGGTCATAACAAAAGTCTCGTGTGTATGTGAATCAAAATTTAACGAAAATACAAGAAAAGAACTAGGATAAGGAGGATATAAGTATAAGTAAATTAGTTAATCAAGATTCAATATCGAAGGATAAATAGTTAGTCTATATAGATCATATTAATAATAACTTGCTGGAGATTGAATTAAAGTGTTCAATAATTGAGAAGAGCAAGATACAAAATGGTCCACCCACGTTTCTCCATTTCCAATCTCTCAATGATAATTTAAACAAGTGACAGAAACATACAACTGGTGATCGTCGCTTGTTTCTTTAGATATGACATATCATTATTTTTTAGTACTATGAGCTCTTAAAAAAAAGACAAAGTTTTATCCTTCGTATAATTAAGTTTTAGATTGATCGTTATATGTATTAATTAAAAGTTAGTACTATAGCAAAACCAAGTGTAAATTTGTTTTATTGAGGAGAGTTATAACAATCAAGTGATGGTAATTAAATAGTCCCATACATTTTCGCTCTACATATTTTGTCACCGATTAATGCAAATTTTTATGATTAATAGTAGATTTTTTTTGAAAAAAAATAGTGTAAAGATGTCGACTCCTCTCACTGCGATTTCAATCATCTTTGGATAGACGTTTTAGTTGGAAAAAAACTTAGATTTATATGAATCTCGGAGGATTATTTTTGGTTTCGGCGTGTGATTCTCTCTTAAGAAAAAGTAATGTATATTTTGGTTTATAGGATATCTCAAAAATAATGTATTATCATAAACAGTGTGATATCCACACGATGAATAAGTCTATAAGTCTCACTAATATTAGGTTTGGGAATTCAAAGGTCATTGGTGAAGTGACACAAACCTGAACACTTCCGAGAATAATGGATTTAAGGCAGAATTGACAAGAAAGTGCCCAAATGAGCAAACTCATACATAGTGATATTATGCATACCTATAAAAGCTCCTTGTCCTTATCACCAAGCTTTATGCCCTTACCTAGCACCCGCAAACATTATTCAATTCAACCTTCTACTTAAATGCAAACGTAAATACCTTGAGAAAGAAAGAAAAAATATAGATTTTTTGTTTGTACCATCCTGAAAATTAAAAATAGGGGTCCATTGAGATTCGACATTAAACTAGTTTTCATATGCGTTCAACTTGTGTGAGGAAGATTCAATTTGGGCCTGAAAATATGATTGAGCCCATTTACCCATCAATAAAATTATTACATTTGAATTATACTTAACAACTAAATTCCACTTATCTACAAAACCATAAGAAATCGGTTATTACCAAGTACGAGGATGTCTTCATACTATACTCTGGTTTGCAACTCGTTGAAGACTAAATCTAAATGTTGTAGTTTTTTTTTCATACTCTCAAGTGAAAAATTGTAAAAGGTTTTTTTTTTTTAAATGAATAATTTTACATTCTCTAAAAAAAAAAAATTACATTTGATAGTATAATTATATTTAGCTCATGTGCCGAGTTCAATTATACTTACTTGTATTGCTCTTGATTTCTGATGGTGTTTAGGTTAGTTCATTTTATACTCTCTTTTTTGTGAACTTTGTGTTAAAAACGTCGCTTCTATTTGTTTATTTTTTTTATAAACCGTGAGGATTCTGAACTTTTATCTCATAATCTATTTGGTATTCGGATTATATTTGTTTTTGAGACATTGCTATTATTATTATGTTGTTATAATTGTGGACTTTCAAGAACACTTGCAGTACAGTACATGGGGCGAAAACCCAATACAGTACATGAACCATATCAAGAATCATACCTACACAGGTTGGTGTGGATATATCCAGATTATCGTTTTTCGAAATCAAAATTCTAACTCTACTGCGATTTTATGATATAAAAATACATATAATAAGTTAGATTATTATAAAAATATTACTCCTACATGTTTGGTTAATCATCGACTAACTTATTCTAAATTAACTAATAAGTTAAAACAAACAAAAAATAATATATTTAACACTAATTTCAAACAATCATCTAACTCTAAACACTATACACGTATCTTAATAATGCTCATAATTTATGCCATTTGTTCAGAACATGAAAATAAAAATATGATTTATCAGATAAAGTTGAATAAAAAGGTTCATATATACTGTGCAGATTTAAGGAAAACAAAAGGAAGAAATGGCATAATGCTTGTTTTTCTTTTCTATCTTTTTCCCATGAGGTAGACTCAAATTATTTGAATCACATGCAAGTGTTAGTGGCATGTGCCAATCTCCCACATTTTCATTATTTCTCAAATGTTATTCTTCCTCTAGTTGAAGATCGAAATTTCTTAAAGGAAAGGAAAAAAAGAAGAAAAAAACAAATAAAAGAGAAGAGAAATTCGAGTTGAATGATATGATGGCATGACTGAAGTAATAGAGAAAGACAAGAGCAACATGTGTCCCCAATCATTTTGTTTACCTCTTGCCCCCACATTTCATGTTCGTTTATCCTAAAAGTCGAAAACAGCCATTTCTATATAGAAAAGAATTCTTGATTGTGTTTTTATTGGCACATGATATTCTATATAATTCTATTAATATAAACGAATAAAATGAAAAATAACCATTTATGTTGATGTTAGATCTCGTTACAAGATCCGATCCATAAAATAAACTAAAACAAGCGAAGGTAAAGTCCATAAAAGTTTATTCGAATTGACAAATATCATTCCGGTTTTGATAAGTTAAGAGGCTCATCGTTCACCGCGAGAGTTATATCAAAGTTAGCTTACTTTGGTAGTAGAATTCTACATACACTAGTTTAATTAAATAAATGTGTAATCATGTCACGGATTTTAGTTCATGTAATTAAAGTTTTATCAAGTCCTATTTTCGGACATTATTAAAAGGGACACATGGAAATGTATGCGTCTGTAGACATTTTATTTTTGTCGTTTAAGTCTTCTTTTTTTTGGATGAAACAGAAGCAGAAACATATGAGGACATTCTTTTTAAATGTCTTTTCCTCATAAAAACAACGAATTCTATGGTATATTGATAAGATTAGCTCTTGTAATTAGTCATAAACCAATAGAGGAAAATGAATGTCAACAGTAATTAATGAGAAACAAGGGAATACCAACTAGTAATTTGTTTTTGTTACAAAATTTCTGACTCTGTTTTCGAATTTTCAAAAAGTCATTTACCAATGAAAAGGTATTGTGTATAGTTTTTCCCTTATCCTTCTAAATTTGAGACATGGAACATGTGGAATGTTTATGTACAGCACATACACTCCCTCATTTACGAAAAGCTTATCAACTGTTTCCTATTTTCTTTCAAAAGAAAAAATATAATTAAGAGATCTATTTATTATAAATGTATATAAATACTACTATTATTATGATAAAAAAATATTTTCATTGTCATTGTTATTATCATTTAAGAAAATACTAATTAAATTTTCTACACATTAATCTTTTAGTTATTCTCGTTTTTATTAGGTAAGTTTTTGTAATTAAAAGGTAATGGTATATCTTTTTTTTTTAAATTCCCTCTTGATTCGACATGAATTGGTTTGCAATATTAGCTTTAGATTTCAATTTGATGTTTATATATAGATACATTGCTTTTTTTTGCAAAGATAAATTTCTTAAAGAGTGATAATATGGAAATTATAATTTTTTTCAAAAAAAAAATAGATTGTTGATGGATATGATGATGAAGGCAAAGAAGATCATATCATCTCAGCATATGCTCACATGATCGAGCATCTAACCTCAACCTCAGGTGGCAACAAATAAAACCATGGCAATTTATAATTGATCTGTTACTTTATTAATTTACTAATACATATGAATATATTTTCAATTATCCACACATGCAGCCGTTTTCTATATATATTTTTTTCATTTCGATCCTTTTATCTCAGTTCTATCCTTCTAAAGAGAATCACACAATCACTTATAAGTTATATAACAAAAAAAAGTAAAATGAAAACCAGTTACAATGAAACGAAAAAAAAAAGTTATCTCTACACTTACATTCCATTTCATGCAACCAAGTTATAAACGCTAAATAAAAAGAAAGGAGAGATCTAACCCTTTTTTAATTGTTTACTAAAAATAGAAAAAAAACTACTATAAAAAACTTGTGCATAAAAAATGTGATAACCTTTCTTTCAAAACCAAAAAAAAATGATGATTTAGTGATAATACAAGAAAATTGGTTTATTTGTGTATGGGTTCAAACTTTAGAACGAATGCATATTGTATAAATCGCAATATCTAAATATTGATTCCAAATACCATGAAAAGATTATGAATCGATCGAACATTCATAACTCTAACATATTATATAAAAAATTTGTATTGTATGCACGACGATAGTGGCGTTTTTTAAATTACTTACGTAGTGAATTCTTCAAATGAATTTATTCTTCAAATTTATTGCATGTATGTATGATAATAATCTAAGTATATAACTTGGATTAAGATTAACTTAAACTTATATAATCTTGTTTTTTCAACTATTATTTATCATTTTCAGTAGCTTGATATCTCTTTTTCTTTTACTATTCTGATCTTGTGATTTTATTATCCATTTACACATAGATAATTTAATTTAAACCACACTGTCAAATATAACCAAAAAACAAAACAAAAAAATTCTGAAAGCACTGAGAAGTTTGAATATTATTACCCTCAAACGTAACAACAATATTCTGCAGTTCCTATAACTTGAGTTATATGTTTGAATTTAACGACTCTCATCATCCATTGGCCAAACACTAAACCAAAAGTATTTCCAGCAATTTTAGAATTAATTTAGAAATTCAGAGTAAACGAATGTAACTTTAAAAAATTGCGAGTTGGACGGTAATGCGATCTACATATATTCTTTGCTTGCACTGACATTGTAATGATCTTAATTTTGAAAACTAATGAAATAAAATATTATCGATGAAACATAGGATTCCCTCAATTAGTAACCATAGTGGTTAAGCTAAGATAAGCATGGATTTAAATAAAATTATTAATTGAATAATTAAGAAAACCAGATAATCTGATACGTTTTTTCTATATATATATTATCAAGAATCATGGTGTAAGAGATACAGATAAATTGAGAATATACAATACCACGAAACACCAATGCATGGATTAGGTAGCAATTAAGAGAAAGGAAAGCTCATCCAATTAAAAAACAATGCAGGTTTAAATAATTGTCATATGTGTAGTTTGTTTTCGTTATTTCATGTAAAATATAAGCATTTACGAAGAAATGTCTTCGTCCAATATCTTGAGGGCTTGTGGTTCCTACTAAGCTTGTCACTTTCTATATATAAAATTCAATCTCTAATCCTCAAAAAAGGAATACGAGAAAGTGCCAATCTCAGTCTATACAATTCAAGAGCCATACCTTGAATAAAACCATCATTCTTTTTTTTTTGTTTTTAATCAGAAATCAAGCATCATTTAAAAACTCTAAAATAAACTTCATCCAATTAAAAACTATCATTGAGCTCTTTGATATCACCATCGTTTAACTTTTTAACATAAATTTTAATTATACATAAAATGAAATAAAAAATATATGTTAGAAGTTACCAAAATAATTACACAACAAAACAATTACATATCATCATTTACGATAAAATAAATATACTATTCTTATACGGTAAACATATAAGATTTAAAAAAAAAAAAAAACATATAAGATTACAAGATAAACCCAACACAAATCTTGAATTCATCTCCAAAATCATATTTATAAGATCCATTTAATTATAAGAGGAATGCAAATTTAACTGAAAAATCTTATCAATCATTTGTCTCATGACTTCGAAACAGGTGGAAACGTAAAACTATACTCCACCTGATAAGAGATCATGAGTTGGAATCGTTTAATTTTGTTTTTTTTAAATGTAATCTAAGTTATTTCAAACCGATATTGTATAAGTTTTCAATATTTTTGTTAACAATGTTAACGTCGGGGACAAATTTATGATTTCAAATTTCAAAAAAAAAAACTACAAATTTATGATTTTTGATTACATGGATGTTTATTTTGCATTCTTTTTAATATCGAAATTTTGTTACTTGGAGGGCTTTTTCCCATTTTTCCTTTTAAATTACTGTAATTAATCAAGTGATAAAGTATGTTTGCCGACATGTAAAATTGTAAAAGATAATTTTATATGAAACCCGAATCTCGTTATCATAATTATCAAATAAGATGCCTCGACAGTGATTTAATTAGAGTAAAAAAGATGTAAAACACATCATTAGCAGCTAATTGCACTTACTTTTTTAATTTCCAGACATTTCCTTTTTTGTCTATTTTGATTGGGTCACATTCATACATTATAGCCAGAGCAAGTGAAGCATTGTAATATGTTTTGAATGTCTTCGGCGAAACAAACAATGTGACATGCGTTGAATTATCAGACTAATTGTGATTGGTTTGGTCTTTGCTATTAATGCCAAATGGAATTTTGTCAAAATATGCATTATTGTAATATTGATAAAGAAAATATCGCATTTGTCCGTAGCTAATATTAATAAAAATGTAAAACATAATACAATTCTCAATTTTAGTATTAACCAGGTGCTTGTGGCTTGGTGGTAATGGGCTCACGGCTATGAGTTCTGCCATCTGGGTTCGACTCCTGGCCGGCACAGAGAAATGGACAGTGGAACGTAGGCTCTGTCGGATTAGTCTTTCGACCAAGAAAACCGTTTGGATCCCCGCGCTAATAAAAAAACAAATATAGTATTAATTTGCATGGATATAAATATAATATAATATTTCACTTTTTCTTAGTGAAAAATAATCAAAACTGTACTTTAATTTTAAACAGAAGAAGTGATGGAAATATCGTTTCTTAATGAAATTATGTGGACCAATCATAATTATCTTCTTTTTAAAAAAAAAATTATACGAGCACTAGACGTCAACGTATCTTAACAACACAATAAGACATTCACATGACATTTAAAGAAAATATTTGAGATGTTTATATTTGTACAAACATCATAATCATGTATAATTGTCTATAGTCGTGTTTCGGTTAAGAGAAAAAAAGAGCCGGTTTTGTTAAACCGAGATTTATTGAGTCACTATCGTCTCACAAGTCCAACTCAATTTGGCGGGCTCGGGGATAGATTTTCGAATAATCCGTCAAAGTTAACAGAATACTCCGTTATTGAAAATTAAACGGCGTTAACGTAGAATGTGTGCTTAGCTGGCAGACACAGCCGTGAGGTTAAGAGCCAACTGGCATGCTCACCGTCTACATTAATTCCCATTTTACCCCGCTAGACCTCTTTTTTTTAGAATCTTTTTCTATTTTCGTGTTATTTTCGTTTATATTATTAAATAAACATTTTGTTTTGTTTTTTTATATTCATAGAGCGTCACAAGTTGAAATTTGTTTTATTATTAATTAGGATACAGTTTATTTGAGTTTCGAAAAAAAAAAATATTTGAAAGTGAGAGGTATGTATGACCAAGAGAAAATAAAAATAAAATTAAGGCATGCATAATGCCTTTGGTGCAATGTAACTAGTGGTTCCGTATGTCTGAACGGTACGGAATGGTTTACTATCTAAAATAGTACTACAAAGTAATTACGAGTATTAGTAGTAAATTTAACATTTTGATGGATTTAAATACTAATTAAGTAGTAATCCCTATAAAAGAAAAGAGAACTATGACAGGCTTTTCAATTGACACCCGTTAACAAAAAAAAAAATGCCAGCTCTGCACTAGATAATGAAGATAAGGTTTGTAATATTAATTTCATGTTAAATACGAACAGATTATTGTCACAAAAGATTACTTTATAATATGCTTATATAGTACAATAAATATGGTGGCTTAAACAAAAGTTTAGCTGGCTTGATAAATACATCTATAACGGAAATACGATTTTGCCCTCGTTCTTGCTGTCTTTGAGTACGAGAGTTGAAAACCCTAGGTGGCATTTTTATCATTATATCCCTTTTTATAAATTTAGTTTCTCATTTAAGTTGGTCAAATATTGTCATAACCAAAAGTCAGTGATTTGTTGAATTTATTTATATGAAAGACCTTGTTGAAACAATCAATAGTAATATTTTATAGAATGAAAAGCTTCTGAATTACTTGTTGGATTTTTTTGTTCCAACTTCTACCTAATTACAGGTATATATTTTAGTATCTAAAATATGATATATGGCGTATCATTGTGCCAATTTTAATGTAGTACTAAAATAACAGAAAATCAAAATAATTACAACTACAAATTTAAAATTTAGCAATTTAATCAATTGAGCGGCAAATTTAATGCGAGAGATCTGTACAACGCCCTTAAAAGTGGGTTTGATAAATGAAATATTTTTTTTATAAAAATGATAAAATAGTTACATGTCGTGCATTGAATATCCTACGTAGGTTTAGCTAGTGTTTAAATTCTAATGATAGGCTGCTTATGCTATTCAGCTATTGTATATAGACTATAGAGTATAGTTTATATACTAAAATCTTGTAAGAAAAATTAAATTTGATAAGAGTGACATTTTGGGAACACGAGCGAACGTGCTTGAATCTGCGTGCCTTGACATTTCAGGCAAATAATAATTAAAATCATTTACTAATATCATGTCAGAAGGCTATTTATAAATAAATAATTACGGATTTCTTAGTTGGCTAATAGTAGTAGAGTAAATATATAATTTTGCTTTAGGAGTGTACCTCAACAAATGCAATGTATGATAATTCGTTTTACTTATGACACTACAAGTAATAGTAGTTTTGAATTCTGTGTTCAAAATTCAAAGTCAACTATTTACGTCTACGTAGTTTTTATAAATTATGGTATTACAAATTAAATTAAATTAAAATTTGATAAATGTCCTTCAACGACAAGCAGCCGTGAAGACACACGGGAGTGAAGAGAGAGAGAGAGAGAGACTCGTGATGAAGTGAACAGAAGAAGAGAAGAAGATCAATGTCATAATAATCTCAAGGAAATTTTGTAATCTTTATTAATCAAGATTAATAACCGAATTTAAAAAAAAAAACAAATAATTTGTTTTTTTTTATTTCATCTCATTCTTTGCTTCCTCCTTTTCTATTTATCACGAGATCTGTCTTTTTTCTTCTCTCTCTCTCTGGACAGTACTTTGTTTCTGTCCATCGTTTTAAGCTTCGGTGGTGTTGGGTTTCTGACTTCTGAGACGAAGAAGCTTAAAAGGAAGAAGCTTCATTAGATTTGTGTTTGGTTTCTGCAAGATCAAAAAAGTACGAGGATGTCTCATTCTAGAAGACTTTCGTTAGAACCAGCAATAGACTCAATTACAGGTCGAGTTCGTGATTCTTTGTCTTTACAACGACGAGATAATGATGACGTCAACAAACCCGATTTCCGAGAACTCGATCTAGGTTCTCCGGTTTCTCCGTTAATGCCACGTGTCTCATCTTCCTCTTCCTCTTCCGCTGCAGCTACTCCCACTAGCAGCTCCGGCTCCTCTGGCTCTGCTTCTGGTAAACCTTCTTCTTCTCAGATCGGTAAGAGTCACTCCGGTGAGATTTCCAGCTCCGGATCCGGAATGCCGACGAACCGGAATCTTAAACCGGGTCATAGAAGATCCTCTTCCACTGGAACTCCATTGATCTTCTCCGGTTCTAGCTTCTACTCAGCAACTACCGGAACCGGTGGCGGTAACGGCGCGACGTCAGCGGTGTCTCCGAGTCCCGGAGTTCTACCGGCCGGCAACATCTGTCCGTCGGGTCGGATCTTGAAAACCGGAATGGCGACTCGGACTTCAAGCAGAACAGAGACACTCTGCACAGGAACCGGAAACTACGGTCACGGTAACGTCGTACGAAGCGGCGGAGGAGGAGGAGGAAGCAACGGAAAGGCGGCGAATCACGCGGCGGCTGAGAATCCGGAGGATGTGAAGAGGATAGGGAACGAAATGTATAGAAGAGGAAATTTCACCGAAGCTCTTTCGCTTTACGACAGAGCAATCTCATTGTCACCGGAAAATGCAGCTTATAGAAGTAACCGTGCGG
Source organism: Arabis hirsuta (assembly GCA_964056655.1). Lineage (NCBI taxonomy): Eukaryota > Viridiplantae > Streptophyta > Magnoliopsida > Brassicales > Brassicaceae > Arabis > Arabis hirsuta. Next base: position 41,218,564 of record OZ053300.1, read on the forward strand.
CTGCTTTAACGGCGTTAGGACGGTTAGGAGAAGCCGTTAAAGAATGTCTTGAAGCTGTTAGGCTTGATTCTTCTTACTTAAGAGCTCACCAAAGACTTGCTTCACTCTATATTAGGTAAATCTTGTTGTGTCCTTTCAAGTTTAAAAATTGAGAATTGTGATTATTGAAGAAAAGGTTTTTGATTTTAAATCTGTCTTTGTTGGTTTAGATTGGGAGAAGCTGAGAATGCAAGAAGACATCTTTGTTTTTCCGGACAATGTCCGGATCAAGCTGATTTACAACGGCTACAGACGTTGGAGAAGCATCTTCGGCGATGCTGGGAAGCTCGGAAGATCGGAGATTGGAAAACCGCAGTAAAGGAAACCGATGCAGCCATAGCAAATGGCGCTGATTCGTCTCCTCAGGTTAGAGATTATTGTCACATAGGATAAGCCAGCTTTGTTTGCATTTGCTTGTAAAGATTTAGCTAACATTTGAGGTTTTCTTTTATTGATTTTGGGCAGCTTGTAGCTTGTAAAGCCGAAGCCTTTTTGCGTCTTAATCAGATAGAGGATTCGGACTTTTGTATATCTTGCATTCCTAGAATGGATCATTATTGCCATTCTCAACCGCAAGCTAAACTCTTTGGTATGGTAGCTGAAGCTTATGTGCTCTGTATCCAAGCTCAAGTTGACATGGCATTAGGAAGGTGAGCTTTCGAAACTTGGAGAAAAACTTGTGATTCTTTGGTTCTTTCTTGTTTTATTAGTTGCTAGTTTGATTTTCTTCCCCGGTGAGTGAGTAGAGATGATAGGTTTGTTGCAGATTTGAGAATGCGGTTGTAAAGGCAGAGAGAGCTGTTATGCTCGATCAGACCAATCCCGAGGTAGTATCGGTTTTGAACAATGTGAAGATGGTTGTGAGGGCACGTATTCGTGGGAATGAGCTATTTAGTTCGGGGAGATACTCAGAAGCGAGTGCAGCTTATGGAGACGGTCTCAAGTGCGATGATTCCAACTTGGTTTTGTACTGCAACAGAGCAGCGTGTTGGTATAAACTCGGTTTTTGGGAGAAATCTGTTGAAGACTGTAACCAGGCGCTCAAAATCCACCCGAATTACATCAAGGCACTTCTACGAAGAGCTGCTTCATATGGAAAGGTAATACTAGAACTTTAAACAGTTATTAACCGAGTTTCGTAGTGTATTTGAATGACAATGGGTGTTTAATTATAGCTTGGTCGGTGGGAAGATGCGGTTAGAGATTATGAGTTCTTGAGAAAGGAACTTCCGGGAGACAGCGAAGTTGAAGAGTCGCTAGAGAGTGCGAAAACTGCTCTGATAAACAGAAGACAAGAATCTAAAAGCTTAGGATTCAATAACGAAGTTGAAGTGGTTTCAACTATGGATAAGTTCAAGAGCGCAGTATCACTTCCCAGTAAGTTTAAACAGAAACTCCAATTTGTCTGAAAGGTTGAGATTTTGTATCTGTCTTGCTCAAGTGGAAACATTTTCTTCAGGTGTCTCTGTGTTTTATTTCAAATCATCATCAAACCGACAATGCGAAGAAATCTCTCCATTCGTTAATACTTTATGCATCCGGTATCCATTAGTACATTTCTTCAAGGTAAAAAACTCCCTCCAAAAAACAGTTTTATATCCTAATTAAACTCTATGTCTCGCAATGTTCTAACCGAGAAATGAAATGTTATTAAGGTGGATGTGGAGGACACCATGGCGTTGGCGAAAGCAGAGAGTATAAGGAAAGTTCCGACATTTAAGATATACAAGAATGGAGACAAAGTGAAGGAGATGATTTGTCCAAGCCACCAGTTTCTAGAGGACAGTATAAAGCATTTCCTCTTATAATTTGAAAAGCCTATCATCATTCTCTACTTCCTTATAATTCGATCCGAAGAGCCTATTTAAAGACTTGAGAAAGAAATCTTATGAAAGATGGGAAAAGAGCTATTGTAGTATTCCGTCAAATTCAACAAATTATTCATTCTTTTTTTTTTCTTTCTCCTACATATTTTTTTTTGGAGTTTGACTCTGTTTGCTTTGGCCATTTTACTAATGAGTAAATGTTCAGAAGGATTCAAGAAATCCAAGCTTCATTATCAGTTTTATATTCTGTTTAGTGTTGGTTGATTCAATCAGAAACAGAACATTAATCAGAGCACGAAAGAAGCAGAAATGAAGAGATATAAGGTTGGATACATTATCCATAGGGACAAATAGTAAGAGAGGAGAGCAATGGGTGAAGAAGACAAGTAGTGAATTACAAATTACAAATAACAGTGTCCTGAGATATGCATCAGATGATACAAGACATTCAAACCGGAGAGAGATTTGGGACTAACCAGAGTACAAGTAACATAGACAATAATGATACATGAAACAGAGGAAATCTACGTTTCGCTATTATTTTTCACCGCGCATTCAGTTGTTCTTGAAACATGTTTGTCCAGTGCCGCTGGCTGCGGGTGCACACATATCAGATCACTGCATCAAGAGCAAAGAAGATCTTTGTATCAGAATCGACTTATTCGATTCACCCCAAGGAAAAGAATCTCTTCTACTTTACCTCAGCATCGTCTCCACCTGCACCGTGTTTAGCAGAACCATTCGCCTTATGGGAATCATCTCCTGCACATATAGGCAAAATATGTATCATCATACAGAGAATCATCCTATTTCAACTATCTCATGTCCATGGATATGCTTAAAATGTCTTATAATTTCATCGTTTTCTAATCAAACAACCCCACAAAAAAAGAAATGACAAAGAAACTAGAACACCTATTAAGAGTTTGCTTAGGTCCAGAGTGATCATTACCTCCTTCTTCTGGTATGTCAGAAGTCCACAAGGTCAGATTGTCCCTAAGAAGTTGCATAATTAAGGTGCTATCTTTGTAGGATTCCTCATTAAGAGTGTCAAGCTCAGATATAGCTTCATCAAACGCCTGCTTCGCAAGGTGACATGCCCTGAATATAAAAAAAAAAAAAATCTCAAATCCCCGAAATAATTGAGTATTTCCTTTTCTTAGTAAACAACAATCTCTAAAACCTTTCAGGTGCGTTCATGATCTCGTAGTAGAAGACTGAGAAATTCAAAGCCAAACCCAATCTGATAGGATGTGTAGGAGGCAGTTTAGCCTCAGCAGCAGTAGTAGCAATCTGTAAAGAAAACAAAGAAAAACTCCAAAGTAAAGCGAAGAAAACCGAGAACATCGAGTGATCGATAACACTATAAATCACCTCATAGGCTTTCAAAGACTGATCAGCAGCCTCTTTCCTATCATTTCCTGATTTGAATTCCGCGAGATAGCGGTAATAATCACCTTTCCTGCAAAGAACCAAACAAATCTTCATACACATAACTTCAACCATTAAAGATTTAACATCAAGTAAAGACCATTATTACTAGCTTACATCTTGTTGAAGAAGACAGTTGATTCGCCCTCGGAAGCCGAAGGAATCAGATGTTCATCTAACACAGACATTATATCAATGCATATGTTTGAAAGCTCTAACTCAACTTTCTCCATATACTCTTTGATCCTCTTTACATTAACTTCATTCCCTTTCACTGCTTCTTTCTGTTCGATCGACGAGAAAATCCTCCACGAAGCTCTCCTCGCACCGATCACGTTCTTGTATCCAACGGAAAGCAAGTTCCTTTCTTCCACAGTTAGATCAACGTTCAATTTCGCAACATTCTTCATCGATTCCACCATTTCTGTGACCAAAAGATCACAACTTTTTCAATACCCATCTGAAAAAAAAAATCCCAATTCGGAAATAATCCCCTCTCATACAATTACTTCCAGAGATTAAAAAAAACCCTAAAAAATTCAGTACAATTAAACAGAGAATCGAGCTAAGAACATGACAAAAGAAGACATGGTTACGAGAAATTCACAGAGATTGAAGAAAGAAGATTCCTTTATTACCTTCATAGCGCTCAGCTTGTTCAGAAAGCTTAGCGAGGTAGACGAAAGTATCACGCTCTTTCGAAGAATCCATGATCGATTTTTTCGAGATTTTTACAAATCAAAGACCAAAGCTTTTATTCGACTGATTCGGGACTGTCTCTCGACGAAAGAAAGAACACAGAAAGAGAGATCTTTGAGCCGCGAGTAAGGGACAAAACCGTAATTTACCGCAGGTTTAACGGGGTGAATGGTCAGTGTCAGAAAGTGATTTTATGTGTTTATATTATTCGTTGTGGGATCCACTTATTCTTAGCTGACCAATTATATTATGACATGTCATCAATCCTATCTACAAGTCCACTCATTTTAATAGTACTTTATCTTCCCATGATAAATAAATATTTTCTCGAATAATCAATAGACAGAGAGAATTGGATTAATCTTCTTCCATCCCAAATTCATATATTAATAAACACATTTATCAGTGGAAAATTGAAAATTAGGAATTAGAATGTAACTTTCCAAGGTTTTAGGGTTTATTAATTTGATTATAAAGTTTAGTTTTGCTATTAATTGAAATAAAGGTTATATATATCTTTCTAATTTGTTAATTAGAACTAAAATGTAATTTGATTTCAAAGGTTTGAACAAGTTTTAGATTATTGTATACAATATATCGCTTCTCGTAACTTTTAACATAAGACTATTAAAGCAATGTTAGAGAAATGTATTAATAAAAGATACGATAGACAAATTAAAATAATTCTTAGAACTTTATTTGAAAATGAAAGAGAGTATTCACATTTTAGAACAAAAATAAATTTCCAATTTCTTTAAGAAATATATTTCATAGAACGATAAGAAAACACAAGAATATTATCATACTCATACAAAAGCGTACGGAAGGGGTCAAGAGAGATTATCATCACAAGATAGAATAAGCATAATACATAGCATAGGTTTAGGGAATGGTACAAAGACGGTTTAACCGGTGTTTTGCATACCGGCGGCTATACCCTTCATGGTGAGGATAACGGTATCTTCAAGTCCCGGTGCGTACTCGCTCTTTGGATTCAGCTTAACGAGCTCAGCAGCGGGTTTACTAGACTCCATGTAGTCCTTGGACAGGTGTGGTCGGACTTTGACGTGGAAGCTCGGGTCACGGATCTGCTTGAGCGTGTAGGCTTGGCACACGTTCAATGTCGTAATGTATGGGTCACGTAGCTGCAGCCTCTGTCTCAAGTAAGGGTCGCCTTCTAGAATGTCTTTGTGACCCGCTACCTGGAAAAGGAAATAAACACACGGGTTAGTTAGCGTATAGAGCGGTTTGTCCCCATTGCTCGTGGTTTTACTTGTAAGTCCTTACCTGGAGGAGGAGGCGTCTGGTTTCTAGGTAGTTAACTCGAAGCTGTTCACCAAACGGTTGAAGTTCTTCAGAGACGAGGAGGCGGTCGTACAGAGCAGCAATCCCAGGGTCTCCTTTGGCGAAAACCATTTCGACTAGATCAATTGTGACACGGAAGAAAGGCCACTGGTTGTACATCTCTTTGAGCATGTTGAGATTCTTCCCGTCCTTCTGGATCACGCGGTTGAATGCGGCACCAAAGCCTAGCCACACCGGTAAGTGAAACCTCGTCTGAGTCCATGCAAAGATCCACGGAATTGCACGTAGTGATTCAATTCCTCCGCTCGGTTTACGCTTCGATGGTCGGCTTCCTATGTTCATCCTTCCATACTCAAGCTCCGGTGTCGCCTATAACACAAACCCAAACTCGAATTTTTGAACTTTTTAACAACAAACTGCTAAAGAAAGAATAAGTGAGTTGGTTAAGAACTTACCAGACGGAAGTACTCGACAAAACGGGGCTCCTTGAAGACAACAGAACGGTATTCTTCAGTGGCAATTACAGCCATTTCATCCATGAGTACTCGCCACTCAGGTTTAGGGGAAACTGGTGGATGCATTCCGTGCTCGAGTGTAGCAGCCGTGAAACGCTGAAGAGTCCTAAAGCATAAGTGCTCTTCTCCGAAAGACTGCTCGATAACTTCACCTTGAACTGTTACCCTCAATTGCCCATGAATGGTATCCGGAGGCTGAGACAAGATAGCAAGATGAGTCGGTCCACCTCCTCTCCCCACAGTCCCACCTCTCCCGTGAAACATTGTCAGCTTGACTCCATATTCTTTCGCAACCTTCACGAGCTCTTCTTGAGTCTTGTATAACTGCCAAGCTGCAGATAAACGGCCAGCATCTTTGCCTGAGTCGGAATACCCAATCATGACTTCTTGCTTACCGTTGATTCGGTTTCTATACCATTCTATCGAGAAGAGACGGGCAACTGAAGCGGGAGCAGATTCTAAATCTGCTAGCTTCTCAAACAGCGGAACAACTCTCAGAGGATGAGCGATCCTGCATTCACGTTGCAAGAGCTCAACAGCGAGCACATCTGACGGAGCAGTGGCCATTGAGATTATATAAGCACCAAAACTATCTGAAGGAAGCTCTGAAATGACTTTGAAAGTGTCCAATACATCCGCAATTTCTTCGGTTTTGGGTAGATCCGGTCCAAAGAGAGGACGTTTTCCGCTTAGCTCAGATAAGAGCCACTCCTGTCTTTTATCCTCTGACCATTCTTTGTAAGATCCAATACCCAAGTGTTGCGTGATAGCGTCCAAGACATCGGTATGTCTGTCAGATTCTTGACGGATATCAAGTTTCACAAGCGCAAGCCCAAATGTAGACACTTGGCGCAAGAAATCGAGAAGGCTTCCATCAGCAATAGGTCTGTCACCGCAATCACAGAGCGACCTGTAACAAAGCTCAAGGGGCTCCAGAAACTTTGGAGGGAAACAGAAACAAACAAAGGTAAGACAATTATAAAAATCAATCAGGCAAGAAACAAGAAACAACGTTGATCATATGGCAGTTCAATCCATGTTTTGGTTCTCTTTCGGGTTGGGGTATTTACCAAACCAAATAAACTATCCATCGGTTTAGTACAGCTTCGATGTTCAATCAAATATGTCTCTAATTTCCAAAGGAATCAAACTTTCAGTTCTGATTCAGTTTTGGTTCCGGATTATCTGGCGTAAGCCCCTCTACTCTAGTCAATCTGCAAACAGCAAGAAAACACACCTGATCCACGCTTGTGAAAACCGAATCTTCGGGAATGTCTGAAACTCCGCTCGACAATAACTGACGTGCATGCTCACGTGTGTTGTACAGTTTGTCCCTCACATCTCCGAGAATAGCTCGGTATGGCTCGTTCGAAGGGATTTGTTTCCAAAATTCTACATTCATTCGAAACCCGATCATACATTAAAAATATATAACAAACTGTTAAAAAAGCTCGGACACATCTTAAACTAGCGAGAAGGTAACACACCTATATAGTGTTTTGCATCCCTTTTCGCACACCTCTGACGTTCTGCACGAACACGAAGTTCCTCATTGCAACGCCACATGGACATCTGCCAACAAACGCATGAAACCAAAAGTAAGATCAATGTCACTGACATTTACAACTAAGAAACTAAAAAGTTGCGATAAAATTTAACTCTTTATTACCTCAAACATAAGATCTTCTATCTGGGAGAAGTAGAGATTAGCAGCCATCATCCTTGCCAATAAGCATACATCTCTGGTAACTTCAGGAGTTACTCGCGGGTTTCCTGTATACAGAAGTGTTTAATAATAATAACCAATTCATGTTTTAATGGTTTAAGAGAAGAAATGATTAAGAGTGTACCATCACGGTCTCCGCCCATCCAGGAAGAGAATTGAATGAGAGGTGCATTGTAAGGAACACGCTCGTTGATTCCAATGTTCTTCAAAGCCGTGTCAACACGTCTCAAGAATTTTGGAACTCCTTTCCAGATTGTCTCATGGAAGTAGCTCATACCCGCTCTCATTTCATCTTGAGGTGTAGGAGGAGTTCTTCGGATTTCATCAGTGCGAAAAGCAGCTTGAATCTGGTGCAACAAATATAGTTTTAGCAGAAATTAATGCAAACGAAAAAGCTTCATCGAGTTCTTTAGTTGTGTATACCTCTCGTTGCAGAGCTTCATCAAGTTCTTGTTTATCATCAGGAGTAATGTCCTTTGCATACAACTGCGTTAAACAGTCACGAATCCTGAAAAAACAGCGAGACAAAACACACACATCATCAAAGTCACACACAAGAAATCGAAATGTCAGGACTCAGGACAAAACTTTACAAACCTTCCAAACTTTTGGAGCAAAGACCGACGAACAGATTGAGTTGGATGAGCGGTTAAGACCAGGTCAACAGTCTGATTCTTAAGAGCATCAAAGACCTCTTCAGGAGTCTTGTTAAGCTGCAAAAGCCTCTTGAGAGTCTCTTCAATGTCTGATTCAGTTGTTGCAGAGGCTTCATCGGCGAAATCGCCTTTCTTAAGCTTCTTAATCCTACGCCTGTAAGCAATCTGGACTTCCTCAGCCAGATTAGCCAAGCTAAGCATGTTGGAGAATGATTTTGTTACTACAATCGAATCCCCTGGATCCAAACTTGTCAACATGTTTCCAAGCTCCTCTAACTTCTCCGTGTTACGGTTTCCATCGTAATCAGCAGCAACCTCGTAGCATTCTTGAACCTTTACACAAAAACAATCAAAGACTCAAACTCAATGAGAAAGTTCCATTCATACAACAAGAATGAGCCAAAACAGTTCTGATCTGAGTATCTGACCAATTTCACAACAAAGGTTTGAACTTTTGGGATAATTTCAGCAGAAACAACAAACCCATATCACGATTTACTCAAAGTTGAGGTTTTTACACAAACTCTGTTTGATAAACCCTAAATGTATCATAAAGTTGAGATTTTTAACACAAACCCAGCACAGATGATAAACAAGTAAGAAAAGTGTGAGAAAGATCTTCAGAGGAAAAGGGAACATACGAATTCTCTGACTTCTTCGCCATGCAAATCCTGAAGAATATCGAGAAATCGATCTAATAACAGAGCATCGTACTCAATAAGCTTATCGTCTTCAGAAACTTTCCCAGGAGCAAGAAGCCTGAGCTGAGCATCAATGGAAGCCATCTTCTCCAAACTTCTAGCAGCCATGGTTGATGCTTTTTTTTTCACTCACCCTTTTAAAATCCGAATCCCAAATCTAATCAGATTGACACAATCGGCGAAAATCAAGGAGATATTATAACCCGAAAAAGCTGGAAGTGAAACACGTCAAACAAAAAGATTCACTCTTTTTGATTAATTATGGAAAATGAAGAAATTTTTTTGAAGGAAAAAAAAAAACAAAGTGGAAGTATCTCGTGAAAAACCCAAAAAACAGGTAAAAGAAAGGAAGATCGAGAAGTTTCGTTCGTTCACGAGGAAGACGATGGAAAGAGAAGAGACATGTGATAAATAAAGTTTCTTGTTTTTCTAAAAGAGAAAAAAATCTCAGTAGCCAAAGCTAGTCCATTCGATTTCGATGTGTAGTTGTAGCTTATTTATAGCCCAAATCTCTCTCTTTTTTAATTAATTCTTATGGAGTTTTTCTGTTTGTTTACAACAAAACAATATATTTTACTTTTTATTTATTACACTAATATTTTTGCAATTACCCCATCGTATATAATAATTTAAAAATTTTCTAAACCCAAGTTACGAAAGAATGTCATGTGTCACTTATTATTTTTATTTGTGTTTTTTATTTATTTATTGAAAAAAAATAAATGTTTTTAGTAATTTTAACAATTAATTCCTACAATTTAATAGATAAGTTTAATGTAAGTTAATTCTAAAAATTAAAGTGTAACATAAGAATGACCAATTTCAGTTTTTTTTTATTTAATATCCTCCAAAAATTATAATTCCAAATTAAATGTGTTATTGTAAATTTTTAATGGTTTGAAACATGTATATTTTATTTATTAAACTCATCAATATACTATACAAAAACATTTAAAACTTTATATAGTTAACTACGATTTTAAAACAAAAAATCACAAAATTTTTTAATAAAAAGAATCATAACATTAACCAAAAATATTAGTGTGAAAAAATTAATTAGTGATTTCAAAAATTTTAAAATTGTTAGATCGCTAAAGTTTTCAGTCATCTCTTAACCAATACTCTCGAAAGAAAACTTTACTCCTCCACAAATTGTGAATCCAAAAAAACATAATAATTCACAAATGAATCGATGTGAAAGATAAAAATCGTAGAAAAGATGCTGTTGAGATAATGCATATGTTTCGATAGAATACATTACAACTTGTCTGATCTATAGATTTTTTTTACCAACGTATTTGATGTAAGAAAAAAACGACAAATCAATATTTTTCAGGGAACCGTAGTGAATATTGATAAATTAGACATATAAAGTTGTGGATTTGTGCAAAAGAAGATATCTTCAATATGCATATACTATCATTTTTATTAATAAACAGTCTGTTTCTTTTCATATATAACATTGTATTTGTCCAAAAATTTACTCCAAATGTTTAATCTTCTAATCTAAATAATTATTTAGTACAACAACAATTTTTTGTAATATTAAATATATAAATAATCAATAAATTAAAATTATTGTATATTTTACCATGTTAATTTTAAAATCCACGAATCTCTAGTACTACAATAAGATAAGTCAACTAAACTAGTACAATGTTGTCCACAAAAAAAAAAAAACTAAACTAGTGCAGGTAAAACATCATTTTTTTAATTTTAAAATTATGCATTAGAATATAAAAGGGACATTTGCAAAAATGACACTTTTTGTGTCCACATTTGCAAAATACCACTTTTGGTGTCCATTTGCAAAAATGTCACTAATTATGATTTTTTTAGAGTCTGAATCTTAAAATTCTAAACCCTAAAAAATCTTTTGACCCGTAAACCTCTAAAACCCTCAAAACTAAACCCTAATACAACATAGTTAACCCAAACATAAATGATATAGTGAATAGATAAGTTTTTAAAAAGTGGTATTTTTGAAAGATTGTAAAAAAATAGTATTTTTATAAAGTGGCACTTGAAAAATAGCATTTTTTAAATTTTTCAATACAAAACAACATTTTTGTCAATAGAAAATAAGAACTGAAATTATACTCTTTTTAGTCCCTTGAAGAATGATGTTTTGGTTTTTATACATATATTAAAAAAAAAAATCTAACAACTTTTAACAAAATTTTTCATTTTCGAAAATAATTAAATTATATCATAACCAATGAAATATATTTTGTCAGTAAAAATACATTAATTTAAAAATAAAAACATTAGTTTTTCAGAAACAAAAATAAAATTCAAAACACTATTTTTCAAGAAACGAAAGAGAGTATTTTTTTCTTGAAACATTTAATAGTCTTTGGAAGAACACTAAAACATTGCAATTTTTTCAACATATAAAAATATATAATTGTTGAAACAAAAAAGTATTTTTTATTATCTAACATAATACCCACCACCCACATGAGACATAAGTGACCTTTGGAAAAAAAAACAGAAGTGACCTAGTTATCCATAATAAATTACTCAGCCATAGTAAATATAAACATTTTGGCTGTGGATGAATAGAGAGTTTTTGGTTTATATTGTTCATGTTTTGAGATTTTTCTAGTTCTAATAGTCCAAGTACAATTGAGAGGTTTAAATTATCTGAAAAGGAAAAGTTAAAACAAATGATAATTAAATTCGCTTAGATATGAAATTCTAGGTTTTGCTATAGTTAAAGTTTTAAGTTTGATAATAAATTAATAGAAGGTACATATATAAAATTTTTACTATATATAATAAGCTTGTGAATATCGATCTATATATATGTCCTAGAAATATTGTAAGACATTCGGTAAAATACTTCATGAACAATGGAAATGTTTTTCCATACACAAAAACAGCAAATAGGAAAAAGAGAAGTGACCCTCGACTTTTGGTGAGCTTTGTTGCAACCGCGTCTATCGTTCTATATGCGCTATCCATTGATTACGAGTGTTTTTTCTTATTTTTTTTAGTAGTACTTTTGTTTTCTAGATAATCGTTTTGTTTTGGTTTTTGTATTTTTGGTAAAGTTTTGTGCTCCGCTCCCCATTAAATTTTTGGGCTACGTTTCCGGTATATTTTTGGATTATGATTCTCGGTAAATTTTTGGACTTTGTTTTCAATGTATTCGTATGTAATTTTATTTGGTTTCATATAATATTATTCAGTGATGGAAAAGAAAAAGGAAAAGAGAAGTGACAAGTGAACTTATGAAATTATAATGAAATTGTGAATGTAGTACGTCCTCATACGAAATTAGGGACGGGACCAAACTGCATGTGTACGGTTCTCGTGACTTTAAAGTGGACCGATGAGTCACCAATTCAACTTTTCTTTTTGCTTTGTTTTGCTTCTTTTGAATAATTACGAAAGCATCTAAGAAAATATGAAAGTTTGCAGATATTAAGGGCTATATGTGGAATATGCCAAAGGATATGCTGATTTGCTTGACATTATTATCTTTAAAATGACGAAGAAAAACAATATAGTTTCTCTTTTCTTTTCATTTACTTATTGCAAGATAAATAACTTACGAGGAACAAAAAAGAGAAATTTAAAAAAATGACATTTTTTAAATATTATTTTTCAAAAATATTATATTTTCAAAAATTTTTGTAAAAATACCATTTTTTCAAAAAAAAATTATTATATCATTTATATTTGAATTAACTATATTGTATTATAGTTTAGTTTTGAGGGTTTAAAAGGTTTTAAGGGTCAAAACATTTTTTATGATTTATAATTTTAAGATTTAGATTATAAAAATCCATAATTAGTGGTATGTTTGCAAATGAACATTTCTAAATAGTATTTTTGCAGATATACACATTAAAATGATATTTTTGTAATCGTCCCAACAAAAAAACAGTATAATGATAGAAGACTTTTGTTTTTGGTTCTGATAATTAGGAGATTTCAAAATGGATTCAGAGCAAAAAGCCAAAAACTATTTAAATATTTATTTAACAAGAGGCGTTAGAAAATTAGATATAAGTTTAAGAACGAAAAATATTAGATATGTGAAAAGAAGAAAAATCCCAAGAATTGTGGAAGGAGCCAGAAATACAATTCAGCTTTATTGACTTTGACTTAAACGTACCAAGTCTATATTACGGTCTTATCATATAATTTTCAAACCAGTATTATATTTTTATTTTCTTTAATTATTGTATTCTCGAATCTAAGAATAAATAGCCAACCAAAGATTCTGACAAATGGAAATAGAATCAAATAAAGAGACCTTATCGTATCAAATTATTTTATCAACGACCTTATCATATCAATTTTTATAACTCAAAAGACAAATGGAATCATGTAAAGTAGATCATATTTATTTTGCCTATCATGCTACGAATTTTTTTTTAAATCACTCATCTGAGCCATCTATAAATCATAAATGAAATGAAAATAAATTAGGCATATATATAGAAGATTTAAGTTTACAATATATATTGTCAGTATATTGTATAATCAAGTAAAAATGCATCAAACGATACCATCAAAGATTATATGAGCTTTAGAAAATGTGAAAGGGCAATGCAAGTTTTGTATATAACCTTTAAATTACTTCAAGAGTCGGACGAAAGAAACATATAGACCAATATTAAGTTTTTTCTCCATAATTCTTAGGTGTATATATCAAATAATTAAATCTCATTTATTCTATATTTATCTCTACCACTAAAAACTTTACCAACCTACATCTGTATTTGTCCTCTCTCAGATTCTTTCACAATATTGAAAACATAACTTGTACAGTATCTAAGAAGATTCGTACGACGCATATATGGTTTTGCATGTGCCTCAATCACATCTTCTAGATGAACTCAAACCACATGTTTTGTGTTTTGCAAATTCGTCAGAAGTACGTAGCATCATACTAATATTTATTCAGTGCCACTATTTTAATTAATATATATAGCTTAGTGTGAATTTGCTCTACTTTGAATAAAAGCATAATTTTATATCTGAAAATGAAATTTGAGATGGTGGTGTGGGAATATATGCTAAGTGTTCTACGGATATTCTTTGGGTATTTATGTATCCAAACATAACCTACGTGCATACTAAAAACAACCGTGTATAATATATTAATATATATGCTAAAGTTCCATATTGTTGGCAAAAAAGATAAAACTCTATATTACTATGTTACGACTAACCATGCTAAATAAATTTCTAGATTTGTCCCTGTAACCATGTTATATACACATATACTCATACAAAAATTTGTTACGTTAGTAATTTAGGCACACGACTTTAATTAGCATTTAGTTACTAGGAAAACGAAAGAGAGAGTTACAATTTAGTTAGCTAATGTATAGTTTGTATACTTGTTTGATAAAAAAAATGAATGTATAGTTGATTCAATATTCACATATCACACATGCAAAATGACAGAAACGAAAAAAGTGTAAGTAAAGTGATAGTCTTTTTTAGAGATTACGATTTACGATTATACCGATCAAGCAAAACGTCCTATGACAAACCCAAAAGGTCAAAGCAAAACGTGACCGAAAACTCGATTTCGGGTGGTCCAAGTTAGTGAGAGTGAGAGAGATACGTAGAGGTCTATTCGCACGAAGCTTCCTAACGATTTTAATTAGAGATAATAAATTTCCATAAACATACACATAAACTGTTCTTTTCGGAATAATAAACTTTCTCTATTAGAAATTAACTTGAATTTGGGCGTAAACAGCTAAACCTACTATTATAGGTACTTGATTCTTTTAATATAGACAAATGTATATATGTCTATGTGTGTGGGTCTATAGCTGATAATCTGTGGTTATCCACTGCAAATTCTCTTTTATATATGTTAAGCTTGTTTAATTTTAGAAATTGTTTTGAGATCCTATAAGTAGGGAACACAATTAGAGTCCATTAAAAATAAACATTCTAACATCTAAATGAAAGAGAAAGAAGAACATGTATGTGTGTAATGCATATATACACCGCCTATATGCCACGATGATTGATACAACAAAAAATAAAGAGCTCTGAGGTACTTTTTGTTGAACCATCCAATCCATTCCATGATCTATAACTTATAATAGTTAAACCCAAACTAAATCATAATATATCTATAACCGTTTAGCTTTCTTGTTTTTAAATCCAAAGTCGAACCGAATCTATTTTTTTTTTTTTTGAGATTTTGAAAAATACACCAATTATGTTTGAGAATTTGAAAAATACACTTTATTTTTTTTTTTTTTGAAAAATACCTCTTTCAATAATTTAAAAGTCTCTTTTATCCTTATGTGATTTAACAACTAATTAATTTACAAATATAATAATTATTATTATTAATTCTATGTTTAATTGAGATAAAGTTATGTTATTTTTAAAAAAATAATAATTAATTCGTAAATAGAATTATTGTTAATATTATTTGAGATAAAGTTGTGTTATTGATTTAAAAATTAATTAATTCGTAAATATTATTAATATTAATATTACCTTTTTTATTTGAAATTTTTTTTTTTTTTAAATTTAAAATTTACTACTAGATATAAAAAACATTCTCTTGTTATATAAGATGTTTATTTTTAACATTTATTACATTATAAACTATTTAAAATAACACCTTACGTTTATTATATAAAGAGGAGTATCAAGTTTTGGAAGCAAAATAAAAAATTATAATTTTAATAAGACATTTCATTAAATATCTTTTCAGGTTTATTTTATTTTATGTAAAAATTCTATGTGGGTCGTTTAAAAAATATTTTATGGCATATTAATAGTGAAAATTTCTTTTGTATAATTATAATTTTAGATAATGTTAGATAAAATTTTCTATAATCTCATATCAAATATAAGATAAATCTTGTAAAATATATGATCAACTAAATTTTAGGCTATATATATATATCACAACAAATTAAATCTTATTTAAAATATAAAATATTTTGTTCAGATTTTATAAGGATATTTTAGTAATTTTAAATTCAATAAAGTGTATTTTTCAAAATTACTAAAAAGAGAGATATTTTTCAAATTTAAAAAACCAAAAGATATATTTTTCCAAATTTCCTCCTTTTTTTTTGGTTTGCCTTAAAATAATTTAAACCAAATTGAATAAACATTCATTTGAATTTTATGATTTTAAGTTATATACAATAGATACAATCATATTAAATATTTAACCATGATTTTTTTTTTTTGGGTCAAGTCTCCTTATTTGTTTATAACTAAGTATCTTTTTATAGGGAAATTATCATATATAACACAAAATAAAATATATAATTTACTCAATTTCCAAATTTACTGTGCACTAATGTGTAATATGTATTATGGACCATTTTGTTTTTATGATAATATATTTTATTCTACTTACTTTTACATAGAATAATACATAATGAATTCTATAATATCTACAATTTTTATAATTTTCAAGGGTTTGGGTGTGGGTTAACTATTTTAGTTTTAAGGCTTAGGGTTTAGAGTTTATGGTTTAGTATACAACAAACTCTCATTTTTCTATTTTTTTTTTTACTTTGTGTTATTTTTTCCTCTTATTTTCATATTATTTTTTTATATTGTATTATTTTCAAGGATTTATAGTTTTAATTTTTGGATTTGGATTAACTATTTTAGTTTTAACATCTAGTTTTAAAGTTTAAGGATTAGAGTTTAGTATACAACTTCAAAATTATCTTCATTAAATTCTATGTTATGTAATATGGTAAGGATAAAGCAGGTCTGTTCTATGTGTGTATAATTGGTTTCATATGAAGAAAAAAATCGTCAATTCCCTTAGGTCAATTGTTAGTTTCTCCATTATATTTATCACATGGCTATTACACAAATTATAATTCAAAATTTTGCTATTTGGCTAATTGAGCTTTTTATAACTAAAGTCCTTTTAACTAAGACCTAAAAATCGAACTAAAACCAGACCGAATTACAAATGACACTATGTGTAACGCCCGTGAACCAAAATGTGTATTTTTGGTGGTGCGTCGAGCGACGCAGGGGAGGTGCGTCGAACGACGCAAATCTTTAATCAGACCGGGAAGTCGGGTTCGATCGCACGGTTTGCGTGATGGTTTAGCGGAACCCTAGGTTTCGATATAAAAGGCAGAAACAGTGTTCTGGCCGTTTTGGTTGAGCAGAAATCAGAGAGAAAAGGGTTGAGAGAGGATTTAGGTGATTGTGTGAGAGGGACAGTTTCGAATCGGAACTTTGAGAGGGCAAACGGCTGGGCTTTTCGAGGCGGATTGGAGTGATTTTTGGAGGATTGTTATCTGCGACCAGTCGGGTTCAGAGGGGAATTCCGATCGAACCAAAAGGAGTCTGGAGGCGATCCGCATACCGACGCGTAGCTGTGTGTGTCTAGTTTTCAGAACAGTTACCTGTTTCGGAATTGGACCAGTGGTTCGTCGCGTACGAGGGTTTTAGTGAACGTCGGTTCATTCTTTTCATTTCGATTCTTCGAGGTGAGTGCGTGATCGTGGGTTGTGTGGGCATAGGGATAGATGGAATGCGTTTGATTGTTGTTTTCGTGTGTTCTGTGACTGGGATCGTGCAGGTGACTCGATAAATCGCAACGGATTCGAGCCCACGAGAGGATAGGCTCGTTTCTGTGGATGTCGCGTCGATCGACGCCAGGGTGGTGCGTGATGAGTGATTTGTATCAAAGTGACAAATCTTATGTTATTCAAACATGAATTTCAAAATCTACTTTAAATCCAATGTTATTGAACTTGTGATTCGAAATCTACTTTAAAATCCAGTATTATTAAAAATATTTTAAGTAGTGAATTTTAGAAAATTTGTTGTGATTTTAAGGTGTTTTTGTCGAGTTTCTTAGTTAAAAATATAAAAAGACAAATTTCATGGTTTTAGATCGGATTCTAGAATGTTTTAATTAAAATCACAATAATTTTACTAAAACAACCAAAATCATCTAAAACTCAATTAAAGTCAAATCCTTCCAAATGTTAGATTGAATATCGAAAATCGAAAATCTAAATCAATCGAATCAAAACCGAACTGTAAACCAGATTTTGGAAGGCCTGGGAATTTGGGTTTCGGATCGGTTAATTAGGTTATCAGGTTTTCAGTTTTAAAAATATAGTACCCATTTGGGTATTTTAAAATTTCGGTTCGGTTTCGGTTACCTAAAATATTTAAAAGTTATCTGAAATTCTTAAAAATTATCCGGAATGTTCATAATTACCCGATTTTTTTTATTTAGTTCGATTTAATTATTTTTAACTCAAATTATCCGAAAATAAAAAAAAATTTAAAATTTATATGTAATTAAATTGGTTATTTTTATCCAATAACAAAATAACAAAAAATGTAAAATTTTTACCTAATTAAATTGGTATATTAATGCCTAAACAAAAAAATGTAAAATTTTTACCTAATTAAATTGGTATATCTACAATATCCAAATTGACCTAAAACAAAAAAATGCCTAAACTATATAAAAATACACGATTTAAAATCTAAACATTTTTAGGTTAATTTATGTTTCTAATATTTATTCGGATTTGATTTTTTGGTTTTAAAAGTTTTGAACCCATTCAGATATTTTTAAAAAATGGGTTTGGTTCAGATAATTTCGATTCGAGTTTGATTCGATTTTTTGATTTCAGATATTTTGCCCACTACTTTATGATTTCCTATCGCAAGTTAAGTTTTTTCTTTCTTTTTGTAACTTATTGTTCAAGATATTTTTGTTTAGAAACATATATTGAACGACAAAAAAACCTATATTGAAAGACAGGCCCATGTAGATTCGACCCAATCCCTGTCCAATATCTAAAGCTGATTGGGTTAAGTAGATCAGGTTTGGATCGCAATGTATCATGTAAGATCCCTTATCGGGCCCGTATTATACCAGTGATATTCCCACGCAAAATGGTAAACATGAAAATAATTAATTATGTGATAACATTTTGAAAAATTTGTAAGCTTTTAACTACGAATAGTAAAAATTAGTTCATTCAACGAATCTAATAATTAAAATTTTAGTTACTTTGTAGTGCACAATTTATGTTGTATATATATGATTTGTTAATTTAATTTAATGTGTTCCTTAAAATTTTCATTGAATGACACATAAGATTTTTTTACTTAGTGTTTCTTCAATTAATATATAGAAAATACTTCAACATCAATTTTTTTACTTAGTTTCTATCCTAGCTTATAAATAAGTGTAAATTTTCACTATAGTACTGTGAATTAACGATTCCATAGATATAAATGTTTAGTGCCCTTAGATTATACAATGATTTGATTTTCTTTTTAGAAACTTCTGTATGGTGTGAATTGAATTGTCCACTAGAGTCTCATTTTATATGTTGTTAAACGTTCATTTGTAAATTATTTGTTTTCAATAACAGTATATATTATGTGGGTTTTACATTTAGGTGATGATATTGTTTTTACATCGACAAACTTTCTGTGTGAATTATGTGTGAAACAAGATTTAGATTGTTCAGAAATTGTAAAAACAATTATTTAATGAATGATATATCATAAATAAAAAATACTCGCTCCGTTTTAAAATGTAATTTGTTTTGACTAAAAAGTGCGAATATTAAAAAACTACTTTTTTCTTCAAAGTATCATCTTATATATATAATAAAAATAATTTAACCAATGAAAAAATGACTGTAAAATACTATTGGTCACACAATAATCAATAAAGTTAAAAAGTACATAGGATTATCAAAATAACTTATATTTTAAAACATAAAAAACTTTTAAAACAACTTATATTTTGAAATGGAGGGAGTATAAGATTTACTTGTACTTTTTGAAATCTTCTTCCCAATCTTTAAGGACTAATTTGCTCAATAACCAAAAAACATGAATAATTAGAGAACTAATCAAAATTAATCTAGGTGGCATAACCATATTCACTAGATTTAGGTTAATTGGATAGATTTTGAATTATAGTTTTTTTGGGTTATTTAACCCAATTTCTCAATCTTTAGTATTTAATATTTTTTTGTCAGACTTGTCAATGAATCTACTCAAATAAAGAACCTATATAGTATTTGTCAATAAACTATTTGTTATTGTGGTCGCGATTCATTTTTCTTACGTTAACAAATCCCTCCTCGAATGTATAGTGACAAATGCAATATTTTTATAATATGTTGGTTGGAGTACAATCATTTATTTTTGCGGTGTCAATTGGCCAATGTAAATAGTTTGTTTTCTTTTCGTGACATTGACTCGATGAATGAATGTAATCAATACTGCAAAAACGAACAATATATATATATATATTTTTTTTGTTCTTTGTAAACTTTCTCACGCACCCATACAATCCCTAAAAGTATACTACAATAATCGGAGCACAAACTAAAACACCTTATAAATATCATGTGAATGTAATCCCTAAAATGGTTCAAAACTTCTTAACCGAATCTAAAACCAAAGTAGATTCCGGTTAAAGTGAAGAATTGACATATTGATATGATTGGTAATCTTTTACGCCATCGGTAAATAGTATATCATGTTGGTAGTTGTCAATCACAAAACAATAAAATATATACCAAAAGTGGTATTATTATCTCTTACCTTTTTTATTATAATTATATTCCGTTATTATTTACCAATTTTTTTTTCTTATAAAAACTGTTTTACTCATTTTGTCATCAATAGAACCTAAATAAAACTAAACTAAATAATGAAAAAAATGGGGGTGGGTGGGAAGACAGAGGAATCACTATCAACAAAAAGAGAAGCAAAGAAAAGATTTGTGGGGGCAAAAGACTAATGCATAGGTGTGCCTTTGAGACTGTGACATTTTTGGCAACTCATGCGTGAAGATGTTTTTTGGCCCATTGTTTCTTCGTCCACCATGATTTTAGATATGTATCATCTATTTTTAGGGTTCTTTTCTTCATATTTTCCTTGCTGGTATCAAAGTAACTTTTACAAACCAAGTGGTGCTCCACATATAGTATGACAGGCTGTCCTATTGATCCAAGACAAAATTCGAGGCACTGACTAGAACATGGTTAATCACTTTATAATGAGATCTTTCATGTTAAACCAGAGCTATTCGAGACCCTATTTAAACATTTATGTTTAATTTCAATCATACACCACACAACATGAAAATGTTAATGATGAGTTAACGAAATAAGTTAAAAAGTTTATCACATATATATTTCTATAGATGCATTTGTAAGTAAATTTGACATTCATTTTATAACATAAATAAAGAAAAATTTGTAAGCAACTTTGCAACGGATAATGATCCAAACAACGATTTTTTTTTGTTGGAAAGAAAAAAACAATCGGCTTCACAATGGCTCCGCTATCTCTGATTTGGAAGTCTTCAAGCAAATTGACAGATGCATCAAATACATTATTCTTGCTCGCAGACATTGTAAGTCTTTCAAGAACCTCTCTCTATCTGGTTCTTATTTGAATAGTTAGCATCCTTTGAGATTTGTTATTCCTCTGTTTGTTTCGATTAAGCTTTTTACTCTTATTTTTTTTG
Source organism: Arabis hirsuta (assembly GCA_964056655.1). NCBI lineage: Eukaryota > Viridiplantae > Streptophyta > Magnoliopsida > Brassicales > Brassicaceae > Arabis > Arabis hirsuta. The sequence goes on from OZ053300.1 coordinate 41,239,970, forward strand.
GCCTCTCGAAACTCTTTAGCTTCACTAAGCTTTTGTAAAACAATTATTCCTTTTGGTATATAATTGACATATTATCAAAAAAAAAAAAAAATTCTTGGGTTCACCCATAGGGGTGAACCTCTCTTATTCACCCCCTCTTAATTAACCAATCAAAATTTTAAAAGTTATCTAATTAAATTGAAATGTGTATTTTACATAAAATACTAATGGATGTTTATATGTCTACTTTTTATGCTCCCATATAAGGGTTTATTACCCCCCTTCAAATCTACTAAATTATTCAGATCAAATGTTTTAAATCATTCGATATTTTATGGATATTTTATGGATAGTCACTTAAAAAATTACAGTAGTACCAATATTTGAAAAGACTGATTTTCGTAAGCGAGCATTCATAGCAAAAAGGTTTGCTTGTACATTCTTTTCCCTAGGGCAATGCACTAGGATAAACTCCGAGAAAAATGTGCGCAGTTCCTTGAATTAATCCATTTCTGGTTTGAAACGAGGCCAGTCCTCTAGGCTTGACACCATGGCGGTTAACTCCTTGGAAGGCCAATAGCACTTTTTTCCTCCGTAGACTATTCATTGCCCATAAAAGACTGTGCAAAGATTCGACCCGGTGGGTTACAAGCTGGATTTGCCAACATCGATGAAAGCTTTCCATAAGGTGTATCACGTTTCTTTGCTAAGGAAACATATAAGGGACAGTGATAATGTGATGACTGAACCGCCTTCGATCTGCATGAGAACTTGATCATCGAAGGCAGACCAGTCCGGATCGTGGATAGAAACTGAAACCGGAAGGAAGGAGGAAAGTGAAAACGATCGAAGTTGTTTGGGGACGAATAGGTAACTTGGGAACCATAGTCAAGGATGAAAGCTGAGTTCCCTAAGTGGTTTGATAAGTTTAAGGAAGACGCGAGTAAAGGGAAGAAGACTCGAGGACAAATCTTAAGCTAAGCGGGGGACAATTATAACGCCAGTGTTCTGTTGACTGGCCACTGCGAATTGATATGATCGAAGTGATCGAGGCGCATTGGGTGGTTTTGGCCGAGACTGCCGATCCGGAACCTCACCGCTGTAAGGAAATCTGGGTCGGGTATATTTGTAATACTATCATTCAACTGTAAGACCCAATCTAACCAACTCGTGGATTCACCATCTTTTCAAAAGCCATCCAGAAAACATGTGAAAGTATCTAACTTAGAAAATTTTTTAGGCCGTAAGTAAACAACGATGACTTAAAAGAATATGGAGATTTTAATATTTCATTTAAACCTTATAATATTATAAACATATGTATCTCTAATGTATTTCTCTATATTTGAATTTAAAATAGAGTAAAAAATAGCATTTATTTTATTTTCACTCCAATGTATCTCTATTATAGAGGAAATACTATTTTTTCCTCTACTTTAGAATTTTCTACACGTTTTCTTCTATATAGAGACAAAGATAACAATCTTTATTTTAGAATTGGAAATAGAGATGAATTAAAGAAAAAATAGAAAATTGTTATTTTTTGTTTTATTTTTAGAAAAAAAATAAGAATGGATTGGAGATGCCATAACGACTAAGGAGTAGTAATAATTGTAAATTCTCAGAAACGCTAAAAACATACCGTACAAATGGTAAACAGTGGCATTGTATAAAGATTCTTCTTCATTCTTATTAGATGTAAGAAAAAGACGAGGCTACGTTTAAAGCAACCTCTATACAACAACCGTACACTGCCACTAGATGACAAAAAAAAAAAATCAATTCAAAAGTGATAAAACCCTAGAAAACGTCAGAAATGGTCGATGGCCACTTAATTTCTTACAGATTTTGGAAAGAGCAATCAAACTATGTATCTGTATACTATTAACTATTATCTGTAGACCTTTACATCTACTTTTTAAAAATGTGGATTTAGATCCACAACATAAATGGAAATTTCTTTTAAAAAAAAATATAAATGGAAATTTCAGGTCTTGCATATCGTTGACCCATTTATAGCATATTTCATTGTACATATGTAGGTATATATGGACCTAGTTAAGAAAGTAAGATACACTAACTAGTTATTGTTGTATCTTTCGTGAGTTTTAGAATGTTTTGTTGAGAACAAAGATTTACACTAAATAGTTATTGTTGCTTCTTACGTAAATTTTAAAAGGGTAAATTTGGTAAATAACCAACAAAAAAATTATAATTCAATAATTTAGAAAAAGTGCATATGTGGCAAAATCTAAGCCATTAGATTTTAAGAAATTAGTTAGTTATTGAATTATAGTTTTTTTATTTGTTATTAGTGCTAATTTCCCAATTTTAAAATGCATGCTTTGTTTTTTTTTTTGGAACCCTTCATTTTTTTTTCAGCTAAATAAATGCATGCTTTGTTGAGAATAAAGTATAATACTTATTAAAATATGTACTGACTTAAAATGCAAAAAATAAAAATGCAACTCAAAATTAATTAACAATGGATTGATTGATTAATGTCTTTTATATTTTAGCTTAAATCTTTTTTTTTTGTTTCGATAACAGAACATCGGTTTGAAAGACATTTAAATAGATTTACTCAGAAATGCAAATATGTTTTTTATAATCGTCTAAATTTATTATTATTTATTTCAAATTATGAGAACTGTTACACCGACGATTCTACAATGGATAAGTCTTCTCCCTCGATCTACGCCAGACGATTATATCTTGTCCCACGCTAAAGATCTCCTGTAAGGTTGTCTCCACTAATCTGCATCAATTATAATAAATTGCATCTTATGAGATTCAAACCTCAAACCTCTTTGATCAAACCACTGAACCAAAGGAATTTCCACTCCAAATATATGTTTAAATTCAACTTCTCAACAAATCTAAATTATTAAAAGAAATATAATTTAAAGAACGTATAATAAACAAATATTACCGTTCAATCATGCGTTCGTCTTTTTTTTTATTTGGAAGCCTTTTGATATATGTTCCTTTCACTCACGACAATTTCTACCAAAAAAACTTTTCTCACCGGGAACAGCCACACAAGCTGGCTCTTTGTTTTAACAAGACCCATTTTACATTCTTTTGCTATGTCTTTCCTTGTATATAAACAAAGACACCAACATGCACGAAGCCAAATTTTCAATGTTAGTGATTTGGAAGACAGAATGTAAAACATACATAAATATGAACGTTTTACATTGTTTTTAATTTGAACAAATCATATCAACCATCATAATCCCATATTTAAAACAATACATACATATTTCATAAACAAGAGATTTGATAACCAAATTAAATCTTCTACAAGAATCAAATTCATGCTACCATTTCATGACAATCTAAAATAATTGAACATTTCATGAAACTTGTAACCTTTTCACCTTGTGTATATTTTTGTCTTTTAAGTATATATATTTTTTTAAACTATTTTTAAAATCATAAAGGTAATTCATATTAAAATAATATCTTCTGTGATGCTAATTGTGACTTTTTTTTTGTTTTTTATAAAAAAAGTATTTCTTAAAATTTTAGTCCATTGGTTGTGATATAAAAATAGCTATAGAAAATCAATGCATTAATAATAATGTGGGCTCATGAACTTTAAGAATGCCACCCATATTCAAACGAATCAAACCTAAATATATAGACAACTTAGTAAACATATAAAAAAGTTACAAAAAATAATAGCTAGAAGAAAACAATATTAATCTATTTTATCTTAAACAGTCAAATTTGACAGGTTGGGAAATAATTGTGTATAACACATCACATGCTCTCTCTTTTGTTCCATTCTCGTTTCTCTTCATCTTCAGTAGATCACATGGTACTTAACTAATTTAGTTTCCTTTAGTTCTCCTTTTTTGTTTGTTTTGAACATAGTTTTCTTTAGTGATCTGATGTTAAAGTTAGTTTTTTTTTTAATGAAAATGCTATTGTTTGCTATGTGCTAGATTTCTTATGTTATGTTGTTTGCTATGTGCTAGATTTCTTATTTAATTTGCTATTTCTCATTGTTGTAACTGTAATAATTTTCAACTTTAAAGAGCAATGGATCTGAAAAATAACATGGGAGCTTGTTAACGCGGAACTGATCAAAATCTCCTATCGTGAAGATGAAATACAAGAAGCTAGATCGAAGGGCCTTTCATATACCAATAACTAATACTCTTCGTTGAGTCTGCATCTAGAGGAATATTGATGTTTTTAATGTAGATTTTGCCGTGAGGAATTGGCATCTTTGAGAACCAACAGTTTGAGAAGTATTCCTTGGGTTTGCAGTCCTCATTCTCTCAATTTTTTAGATACTAGTGCTTGGTTGCAACCCAATGAACCAAATAGAATGAAACGTAGCGTTCGAGTTCTACCGTTTACATAATATATTCCCATTAATAACAAAAATGTGGGGCTGCAAATTTTTTGAGATTTCTAGATAGGCTTTCTTAACATGACGTAAATCTCAGGTTTTCTTACTTCCAAATCATTACAACTTAGACTCTCCAAATCATAAGCAAAAAATTTGGTTATAGAAAAACAAATACTGTAAACTTTTTTGGTTAATGATAATTTTGTTGCAAAAAAAAAAGCAGATCTTAGTCAATCCGATTTTGAAAGAGTTCAATCTGGTTGAACGAAATTAAAATTTGCGATAATTTATTATGGTTCAGGTATGATCATGGTTAATATGCAAACTTTTTTTATATCATATTACGTTATTATTTTTACAGAAAAGGGATACATTTATGGAACATGATTAAAGATACCATATGTAACATAGTCACATAGATATGTCTACTTAATTTAAGTAGGAAAAATCTAGTGGTTAGTGAGTCATAACCTATTACCTAGTCTTCATGAACCAATCATGGACATTGATGCTTTCTTTACTTTACATCTCTCTCAGTTATTTTTTCAATATATAAATATTATATTGCATATCAGAATAAAATGGAAGGACTAATGTCTAAATCTATCGTTCAATTAGGCTTTAATTAGATTTGGAAAACATTATTTGTGCAATGTATTTCGGAGAAAAAAACAAGAGCCCTTTACAATATATTTAACCATTTCATGACAAATTGACAATGATTTTGACCGGTAAGACAATATTGAAATCTTTTTTACCGTGTCGTCGAACTACAGCTGCTCTTTTTTCTTCTATAAAGATGAATGTTTGGTAATTTTTTACATTTATACTAATAAACTATTTAAAATACCAAATATATGTCTAATGAATATATGTATCTCTCATGTAACAATTTTATTATAGTTTGTTAGGTTGTTAACAAATTGTTGATTTTACAGGTAGAGTTGACTGATAATATTTGTATATAAATATACACATATACATTGAAAAAGAGATTAAATTTGTCTTGAGTTTAATATGGTATCAAAGCCAAATAAGTTTCTTTCTCTCTTTTCCGCTTTACTTTATTGATATTTTCTCTCTCATCTAATAATTTTCATCGAGCTTTATCTTCCTCCGATTTGCTCCGATTAAGCTCATATTTGGTTCGAGATGAGCGTATCTTACCGTAGCTTTGTTCTCAATTTCATCATGACGCTCATATCGATCATGATTGAGATCGTCTTCTTCGTTTCGCTTTTTCCGATCTTTTTCTTCTCTTTTGTTTGACTTCTGTTTGTGTCGATCTTCTTTTCCATATAATCCGGCACATTCCTCTTCCATCAAGCTTCACTTAGCTTTTTTTTAAGAACAATGGTTACTAATTCTACTCCGGTCACAAATCACGATCCCGTTACGAATCCAGCGATTGTCCGCTTCAATCCATGGATCAGTACGAGAATCCGTATTTTCTTCATAGTATGGATCATGCTGGGCTCGTTCTGGTCTCCGACCGTCTCTCTTCTAGAGCCAATTTTCACTCGTGGTGTCGTTCTGTTCGGATGGCTCTTAACGTCCGTAACAAGTTGAGATTTATTGACGGTACGATTCTTAAACCACCTAATGGTCATAGAGATTCTGGATCTTGGTCTCGATGTAACGATATGTTTGCGACATGGCTTATGAATTCAGTATCAAAGAAAATATGTCAAAGCTTGCTGTTTATGTCCACAGCTGAGTCTATCTGGAACATCTGATGTCTAGTTTTAAACAGGATGATGCACCTAGAGTGTATGAGATAGAAAAGCGATTGAGTAATATTTAGCAAGGTTCTTTAGACGTTATTACGTATTTTACTGAATTAGTAACTCTATGGGACGAATACAAGAACTATGTGGAGCTACCTGTTTGCACTTGTGAAAAATGTGAATGTAATGCTGCTGTGTTATGGGAGAAGTTACAGTAACGGAGCCGAGTCACCAAGTTTCTTATGGGACTTAATGAAGTATATGAGCCAACTAGAAGGCATATTATGATGTTAAAGCCTATTCCTGATATTGAAGATGTGTTCAATCTGGTGACACAGGATGAAAGGCGGAAATCTATCAAGCCATCTACTAAGTTGGATCAAGTGGTTTTTCAGGATTCGGGTCCATCTGAATCTTATGCTCATGTGTCTGATAACTCAGCTTTTGCAGCTGTTAATCATAACAATTTCTGCCATAAGCAAAGGTCATTGTGTACATACTGTGGCCAACTTGGTTACATAGTTCAGAAATGCTTCAAGATCCATGGCTACCTTCCTGGTCATACTCACAATCTTCTACTAATACTGGATATGGTCAGTCAAAGGGATATTCTCAGACTAATTTTGTTCCCAGAGGGCAGAAAAACTTCACTCCAAGCTCTCAATTTCGACCACAAAACCAGTTTTCGGCTCAGTTTTAGTCTTCACAACTGCAACAGTTCACACAGATGAATATAGTTGCTAATGTGACATATGGCAATCCTTTCCTGTATTTGTCTCCTTCTGCTATTAATGCAATGAATATTGATCTCAGCCAGATGAGTCAAGACCAGATGAACTTTCTGTTACAACAACTTCAAATTCATGCTAGATCTTCTTCAGCGCCAGTGGTTCCTTTTAAACCGGCTACGATCACAGAGAATGGTTACATGGCTTGTCAATCGTCTGCTGGTAATGTCTCTTTCCCTTCTCCTTCTACAAGCCTCCGTTTTCAGAACCATTACCTTACCTTTCAACATCAATCTTTATCTCCTTTACAAAAGTCAATTCCTAATGATGCTTGGATAATTGACAGCGGAGCAACTAAACATGTTTGTTCTGATTTAGCTATGTTTAGCCAAACTTCACATGTGTTTAATGTTACAGTCTCACTTCTTGATTGGGTAAAATCTCCTATTACACATATTGGCACTATGCATATATCAGACATTCTCATCTTGCATAACGTTTTACATGTTCCCTCTTTTAAATTCAACTTGATTAGTGTGAGTAGTTTACTGAAACATGATGAATGTTCTGCTCATTTTTACTCTGATTCTTGTTTTATTCAGGAGCATACTAAGGAGTTGATGATTGGTAGATGCATACTTGCACATAATTTATACATTTTGGAGTCTACAGTTATCAATACATCTACCAACTTCTGTGAATCCTTGTTAGTGGATGGAGATCTTTGGCATCAACACCTTGGACATCCATCTTCTGCCAAGTTACAGTAATTATCTGGTACTTTGTCCATACCTAAGTCTAGTATATCTAGTCATACACCTTGTCATGTCTGTCCTCTAGCTGAGCAGAAACGTCCACCATTTATATCTAACAATCATATGTCTATGTCTCCTTTTGATATAATTCATCTAGATATATTGGGACTTTTTCAGTTGAGTCTATAGAAGGATACAAGTATTTCTTTATTTGGTTGATGATTGTACTTGTGTTACTTTGGTTTATATGTTAAGGAATAAAAGTGATGTTTCTCATATATTTCTGGCTTTTTTCAGCATATTAAAACTCAATATAATACTGCAGTTAAAGCCATACGTAGTGATAATGCGCATGAACTAGCGTTTAACCAGATTATTCAAGAACAAGGCATGATTCACTATTTTCTTGTGCATACACTCTACAACAAAACTCTATTGTTGAACGTAAACATCAACATATCTTAAATGTTGCTCGTGCTTTACTTTTTCATTCCAATATACCGTTGGCTTATTGGAGTGATTGCATTTTGACTGCTGTGTTTCTTATTAATCGTATCCCTTCTGTTCTTCTTGACAATCAATCACAATATGTGATTTTTTTGCATAAACAACCTGATTATACATTTCTTAGATCATTTGGTTGTCTTTACTATGCATCTACATTACTAAAGGATATGACTAAATTCACCCCTAGAGCTGTCTCTTGTGTATTCCTTGGTTATCCTTCTGGTGTTAAAGGATATAAAGTTCTTAATCTTGATACTAATGAGGTTACTGTTTCTAGGAATGTTGTCTTTCATTTAACGATTTTCCCTTTCAAAACTACTCATTTACCTTTTGATATTGATGTGTGTTTCTGATTCTGTTTTGCCATTACATGTTCTTGCTGTTTTGGACTCTTTGATTGCTATTCCTAGTTCTCTTAGTTCTCCTGAATATAGCATACATGATTCACCATCTAGTCATGTAGTATCTACTAGTCATATTGTATCATCTAGTCTTGTAACATCATCTCCTTGTACATCTGCATCATCTGCATCCCCTGCTCCATCTTGTACATGTGAGACTGTTTCTGTAGGCTCATGTCAGGGAAGGCTGATCAATGCTAGACCAAAACGAAATATCAAAACTCTAGGTTACTTATCTGAGTAACATTGCTCCCTTACTCAAATTTATCTTTCTTCATCAAATTCCTATTATCTTTATCCTCTTTCATCTGTTCTTACTTACTCTCATCTTACTTTCCTTTATCAGTCCTATGCTCTTTCTTACTGTCTTGAGACAGAACCAACTACGTTTAAGCAAGCCATATCATCATCTCACTGAGTTAAAGCCATGGATGAGGAGCTACTAGCTATGGAGATTAACAAAACTGGGTATGTTGTTTCTTTGCTTCCTGGAAAGAATGTTGTAGGATGCAAATGGGTTTACACATTAAAGTACAAAGCAGATGACACTCTTGAGAGACATAAAACTCGTTTGGTGGCTAAGGGATTTACATAACAAGAGGGTGTTGATTATACTGACACATTCTCACATATTGCTAAATTGGCTAGTGTCAAGCTTCTTCTTAGTTTAGCAACTATCAAAGGTTGGGAGCTCACACAGATGGATGTTTCTATTGCATTTCTCCACAGTGACTTTGATGAGGAGATCTTCATGAGCTTACCTCAAGGTTATACACCTGGTTCAGGGACATCGCCTCCTAATCTTGTGTGTCGTCTCAAAAGTCCATTTATGGACTAAAAAAAGCCTCTCTTTAGTGGTACCATTATTTTTCTAATGTTCTTGTCTCTGCTGGTTTCATTCAATCTCAAGCAGATAATACTCTATTTGTGAAGCATATTGGTGCCACTTTATTGCTGTCTTGGTATATGTTGATGACATCATGATGGCCAATAATAGTCTTTCTGAGGTTAGTGCTCTCAATTATATTCTCAGTTCTCAGTTTAAGATCAAAGATTTGAGAAATCACAGATTAACTTGAAATTGCTCGAAATTCTTCTAGAATTTATGTTTGTCAGCGGAAGTATGCTCTGAATCTTTTGTCTGATTCTGGTTTAGTTGGTTGTAAGCCTAGTCCTGTTCCCATGGATCCTCTTCTTAAATTGGGAAAAAATACTGGGACACCTCCAGAAGATGCAACTCCTTATCGGGCTCTAGTTGGAAGGCTTCTCTACCTTACCATCACAAGGCTAGATATCACATTTGTGGTTCATAGCTTGAGTAAATTCATGTCTTCTCCAACTGATGTTCACCTTCAGGCTGCATATAGAGTTCTTAAGTACATCAAGAATAATCCAGGTTAAGGCTTGTTCTATTCGGCTAAGTCTGATCTATGCCTTAATGCCTTTGCTGATGCAGATTAGGTTACATGCCCTGATACTCGCCTCTCTACGACTGGTTACTGTGTCTATCTTGGTCAGTCTCTAGTCACCTGGAAGTCTAAGAAACAAGAGGTCATTAGCCGTAGTAGTTGTGAAGCTGAATATAGGAGCATGGCACAAGTTACTTGTGAGTTACTGTGGCTTCATCAGTTGCTTATTGACTTGAAGATCACTGTTACTACTGTCGCTAAACTCTTTTGTGACAATAAATTTACGATGCATATTGCAAGCAATCTGGTCTTCCATGAACGAATGAAACATGTCGAGGTGGATTGTCATACGGGTCGCGATGAAGTGAAGAATGGTTTTTTGAAGCTTATGTATGTTTCTAGCTCCAATCAGCATGCGGATATACTTACCAAACCTCTTCACTCTAGTCCATTCTATTCTCTCCTCAATAGATTGTCTGTGTTAAACCTTTTCTCTCCCTCTTAAACTCTCGTTTTAGGCTTGAGGGGGATGTATTAGAGGCTATATATAGTTTGTTAGGTTGTTAACAAATTGTTGACTTCTGGGATAGAGTTGACTGATAATACTTGTATATAAATACACACATCTGCATTAAGATTAATTAATGAGAAAGAGATTAAATTTGTCTTGAGATGAATAAAATAATTGACTCGAGCTTTTAATCCAATAGTTTGTAGTTTGTACTACTGTTACCGTTGTGTCATAAACTCAAGATCATATCGTCAATAATGTGTATGTATGAATTTAACCCGAAAAATTAAACAATAATAACTAGAGTTCAAGAACCCATTTTAATTGAATGGAAACAAAACAAGTGAACCCTACAACGGATTTTGAACAAACAACATCATTCTCTAAAGATTCCAAATATGGGTCCAGGGAAAAAAATAGAAAATTGCGATAGCAAGGACATCAACAATTCAACATCGTAAAATACGGTAACCTTTTTTTCTTCTTGATACGGTAACTATTGTTGGTTTGCCGAATTTATTTCACATGTTAACATATAGTGGTATCCGATTTGTTGACAAGTCTACCCATATATTATAACACGATTTCATATACAAACGACCCTTTTCCACATTCTTTAATATGCAAACATGACATGCGAATTTTTATATTATATATATAAACATTTGAACACACGCATTTCTTCGACCAATAGAAAAGCGAATCATTTAACTTTTTTTTAACGCTTCAGTTTTATTAGTATTCTATTACAAATTATTAGAATTGTTATATCGACGATTTTACAACGGATTTGCTTCACGATGAAAACTCCGAATATATTAAACCCATTTTTTTTGGTGTGAAACCTTAGTGGACCCTTAACCAACCATGAGCTCAAAGGTTTCCACAATCTTTTTAACTATTAGACCACCATAAATTGATTAATTATATCGTTATCTGTTATTAGGTACTATTTTCGGAATTAGAACATAAAAATGGGAGATGATCAAAGAAAGAGAGAGAGGAAGCAAGAAAACAAAGTTTGAAACGGGTCCATAACACGTCCTCTCTAACGTCAACATCATCCTCCATTACTACTATTACTTTCACCCTCTCAACAAACTCACTCAACATTTCATCTCTCTTATTACCTAATTCATCAGATCCATAAAACACAAAATGCTCCCTTAACCCTCTTCACCAACATCTCTCTCTCTCTCTCTCTACACTAAACAAGATCATAGATCATGTCATCTCCAAGAGATAGAGGAAAGAGCTCGATGGAGTCATCAGGATCAGAGCCACCAGTGACACCAAGCCGCTACGAGTCACAAAAGAGACGTGACTGGAACACTTTCGGACAATACTTGAGGAACCAGAGACCACCCGTGCCGATGTCTCACTGCAGCTGCAACCACGTGCTTGATTTCCTCAGGTACTTAGACCAGTTCGGTAAGACAAAGGTACACGTGCCTGGATGTATGTTCTACGGACAGCCTGAGCCACCAGCTCCTTGCACGTGCCCTCTAAGACAAGCTTGGGGAAGTCTTGACGCTTTGATCGGACGGCTTAGAGCGGCTTACGAGGAGAACGGTGGATCTCCGGAGACAAACCCTTTCGCTAGTGGAGCGATAAGGGTTTATCTGAGGGAAGTGAGAGAGTGTCAGGCTAAGGCAAGAGGGATTCCTTACAAGAAGAAGAAGAAGAAGAAGCCAACGACGGAGATGAGTGGTGGAAGAGACGACTCTTCTTCTTCCTCCTCTTCTTCCTTCAGCTTCTCTTAAGTTTCTCCATCTTCGTGAAAGACTTTGTGGTAATATGTTCCTCCAATACCTTTTTTATGTAATTATTGAATATGTGCCTTTGCATTCATTTACATAAATAAACATACATACAGCTATAGGCCATTATATATTCATATGGATTTTTGTTTCTTGATCTCTTTACTAGATACTTAAGAAACTGTGGTTTCACTAACTAGCTAGCAACATAAACCCTACATATATAATTATATCATGTGGACTATGTATCAAAACCCTAATTGGAGAATAATTACGCTTTTGATTTCTTTTGATGTTGGGCTGAGATTAACGGAACTGTTTGTGACTAGATCTTAGGTTTTGAATGGAAGTATTTTTTTTTTGTTTATAGTTCAATTTTACCTGGATTTTAGTTTTGGAATGGTAAATACAGAAAAAGATTATTAGTTTCTAAGAATTCAATTCTGTTTTTGAAATTTGAATGGATTAATCATTAAAATTTTGGTGTTTTAATTTTAAAAAACTAGATTCATTCAAAACCTTAGTTTGAAAATGCATCACAGTTTCTTAATCTATGTACGTATGTGGAAAATTTTCTCCAAGTTATCCTTGAGAACAACTTAGTCAAGATTTAAAAAAAAAACCCATCTGATCCTCAAAAGATGTATTCTTTCTTCACTAACCACGCGCGCACGCACACACACACATATAGATATGTGAGATACATGTGTGTTTACAAAGAGAGAGAGAGATCTAAATGTTCAAGCATTTTTTACCACTGTCGTTTATATAAACAGTGGTTCAAGGAAGTAATGATTGGCTCTTAGAATGCTTCTCTTTAAAGATTTTTGTAGATTTTGTTCCCCATTGATGATCAAGGGAGAATTGATTGAACCCTTTTCCTCCATTTTTATAACCTAAAGAAATCGATTAATAATTGAGATTCCATGATTGTTCTCAAAGGTTAATAAGGTTATCTCAGAATAGAAATTAACACACACATAATACTTTAATGTTTTTAATTCATGCTTTTAATTATTGCATTGCGGGTCTTAGTAGAATGATCTGAATAGGAACAATTCAACCAAATCTTTTAACATTTTCAATCATATTAATTGTAATTAGAATCTCAGATTTTAGAGCTTGGATTGTGACATATTAATTAGAGCTTTTATAAAGGCCGTTTAGTGCAGTAGTTATGCATTGGCATATTTTGAGATTATATAATTAGATTTTGTGGGACAGTAAGTTCCCCTTTGAATCCACCTAAATACAATTTATTTTCCTTGATCTCAAATAATTTTAATCTTAGGTTAATAAATAAATATATATATCCTTTGATCGAATCATCTTTACGAGTCTTCCTTTAGGATCTTTGTCACCGCTAACTTTGGTAAAGCTCGAAAGTTTGTCTTGTCCCCCGCAAAGATTTACAGATTTTGTTTGATAATACAATAAATATAACATATGTCACACGAAACTTAAGTTAAAGAATACATCTTGAATGAATTGGCATAGGAGTTTGGGTTTATATTTAGGTAAAGAATTTTTTTGTCTCGCACAAGTATGCATGCATCTCGCATAGTTATGGTAGAAACTTGGATTTGTATTAATATCTCTGCATCTAACTAAGGGCATATTATATGTGTTTAGTAAACTAATGTTGATACACCAGAGATTGGCAGGATCAAAAAAATCTCAGAGAGGGGATCAAATGCAAAAGAGACCTCAAGAAGTCAGAAGTAAAACCGTATCTCCAACATATCTTTCGGCCCATTTTAGCCGATCTTCATCCACTCCTTCATTTCGTAGCTATCTCGATCGGTCATATTTATATTCATCTATTTTCTTATTAAGATGTTTTTATAAGTGTATAAATTTTATATGTTTAAGAGATTTGTTTTGTACTTCTATGTCGACTTCTTATGTCAGCGTACTTCTATGTCTAATATAAGTCCAACATATTGGATTTAAATGATAGTACAATGGTGGAATCGCAGAGTGAGACCATTAAAATTTGTTTTTATTTTGGCATATTATAAATTGATGGATTGACGTAATAATTTTTTTTCTTACACTAGTAGTTTAGTTAGCTTAAAAGCAACCTGTGAGAAAATAGTGTTTGTTTTTAAAATTTATTAAGGTGTTATAAATAGTGAGTTGATCATTGCATTAATATTGGATATTCCTGATCAGAACATATTAGTTAGTCTATATTATCTACGTTTTATTATAGATATTTGTTAAAAAAAACATATTATAGAAAACAAATTATTTTCTATAGTTATTAGCACCATATTTTATATATTATATATGGTTTATCTCTCTAATTAACAAACTAAGGTAATAGGAATCAAATTGAAATTTTGTATTAAAACATCAACAAATTCAGAATGTAAATAACAATTAAATCAATTTAATTAAATCAAAATTCATATTTACTATCCACTAAATTTCTAAATATAAGATCTATATTTACTGTACAGTAAATATACATCTGTATTTCTATCTCTCTCTTCCTTTCTCTCTCTTTTCATCAATCCCAATACAATTAATATTATAAAATTCATGTATTACCCCTAACATATTTACTATTTATAATTATGCTCTTATATATAGGAATAGTAATCTAAAAAGTGTGAAAGAAAAGTATGAACATCAATGATGTCAAAAAAGAAAAATGAACATCAATTTTTGTGTCATGTACCACAATGACCTATCACGTATAGGATGTTTAAAAAAAATAAAAATAGGCTGGCTCGAAATTTAGAAAATTCATTTGAAAACAATCTCTCGAAGAGAATATTTTACATGACCACGAATTACGTATATAGTTTTTATCTTTCTTTTTTTTTGGATTTCAACAGTAGATAAAGATAGAGGGAGTAAAAGCTGTGTAACATACAACTAAATACATTATACATGCAGTGATAGTTTGTTTCCAATGAATTAAGAGTAAAGCCAAGGGTGTGGGAGGCTAGTGGTTAGCATTTAGAATTGGTTTTATTGTGCTCTAGTTCAATTTCCATTGGAAAGAGGGTACTATAAAAAAGAATAGACTAAAGACTGATTTCGAATCCACAGACATTAGGGTTTTAACCCGAACTTCGAGATTATATAAAAAAAAACTTAATAGTAAAACTTTCAGAATCTTGTATTTAAATAACAAGAGCAATATTCCACATAAATTATAATTTTTGTATATTCCCGATTTTCAGATGATAAAACAGAATTTTTTTTATATGGGATTGTAATTTAACGTGCATGATTTTGTTATGTGTCCCCCTTACACAATAAAAGGCAAAGACATTTGAAGCCTCCATTGTTTTTTATTTTTTGCATTAACATTATAAACATTATAATGATTAGAATATTATTTTGAAGAATATCTCACATCGTAAGTAAGATAAAACCTTAAATAATATATAGGAGGTATGAGCCAATATATACTCATTGTTAATTTGTTTGAGCCTTATAACTTCATGAAAATTAACATGATATAAAAATTCGAATACACGGTATCCTAAAATCGTCCTATCGATCTATCGATCTAATTCAAAACCAGTCCGACTTGAAATTAATACAACCGACCTAAACATCATCTTGAAAAGGCATAGACGTGTGAAGATAATTTCACATCATAAATAAAATTAGAGCTTGAACAATATATAAGGAATACAGTTTAATTTACTCAAAATTAATCGATTTAGAGAGTTGGAAGTTTAGAGAACTTATTAATCTATAACATGAAAACGTGAACTTGAAAAGCATAATTTAACAATTCTGTGGGCACCTTCATGAGCCTAGCTAGTATAAGAAACTTAAAAGAAGTCCAAGGATTTTCTTTAGCAGCGTAACCCAATATGATAGGCCCATAACCTCTGTCCATCAGTTTATACTTAATACATATCGTTTCTAGTCACGTTAAGTTCTCAAAATTGTTCGTATAATATTTGAACTTGAAGTTACTTTTAACCAGAGGAAACCAAAACTCAAAACAAACTATACAAAATTTGCCAAGTGAAGATAGCTCTATTGGTTGCATATTGGAAAAGAAAACCGATTTTTATTCGATATGTAAAAAAAAAGGTTCATGTTGAATATTCCAAAAACATAAACTAATTTCAAAACCCTAAACAAAAAGGCCAATTTGCTCAATAACCAAAAAAAATAACAACAAGGAAACTAGCCAAAATTAACCCATGTGGCATAATCATATCAATTGAAATTAGTTAATTGATTAGGTTTTGAATTATAATTTTGTTGTTGGTTATATAACCCAATTTCCCTAAACAAAAACTATTTTTTTTTGTCGTTTAAAATGTCTATAGTAGTTTTAAAAAATCATGGTGAAATTCGAACCGTAACATTAACTTAGAACTTAGAAGGCTACAATATTAAAGAATGATTAGTTACATGTGAGTATATATATATATATATATATATATACACATGTAATCAGTTAGTTACAGCAACTAACAACTCTATACCTCTATACAAGTATAGTCAACTGTATATACACTAATATACAAATCTGATCATCTATGATCTATCCATTCGAACAAACCATTTTTTCGTCTAACCAAAAAAAAACTCAAACCAAACAAAAAGACGTGACCACAAACACTCCTCACGCAATACCGTTGAAACGAACGTGAAGATCAGACGAAAGCAATAAATGGTAAAGTTCCAATAAACTCGATAAGCTGTTTTGTTGCATTCAAAAACTCGAACTTAAAAATGGCACGTGGAATTTCTGGAAATTTCTTTGTTACAAAACGTCCACGTCATCAATAAGATTGGTCAAGATTTGTAAGAGAGAGTAAAAAAAAAGAAGCAAAAAACGACATGCAAGGTAACGTCGTGAGAGTGAGACAGCACGATGTACTTTGAAGGAAAAAAGAGTTAATGCGGAATACAAACAAAGCTACTTCCACTTCACGTCACCACTTATCTACTTCCACGTCACTCTCTTTTTTTTCCACCACTTCTTTTTTTTTAATAAAATATTCGGTCATTAAATTTAAAACCCGGGCCCAGGCCCACCAAAGTTTCCACTAATTGGTCGATTTTTTTCCGGTCACAAGATAAATGAATTTAATACTCTCAACGTTTTTTCCTTTTTCTTCTATCGTTTGCATTTTTTTAACTTTTAGAACGAAACATATCAGTTTGAGAAAGGTCGCACTAAAAAGACGAAGAAGAAGATTAGATCTAAGAAAGTTTAGAGGTGATTAACATATGAAATGCGTGAATGAGATTTAAAGATTTAAGGGCAGTGAAATCTTTTTGGACCCTACGTGTTAATAAAATAAAATAATAATACTCGCAGTGGTCATGTTTTTGAGTTCTCTTTTCCAATTTATAGTTTAGATTTCTCCCATTATAAAAAAGGTTTTGAGTTATTTCAATATTAAATTTTTACTAACTAGTGATAGTATTTTTAAAAAAAAACCTTTAAAATATGGTATTTTTTAGAATCAACTATTTTTTTTACTTAGTTCTAACGTAATAGAGAATGTTATATGATCCGTGGAGTTACCAAACAAACGATTAAAAACTGAAATTAACGTTTCTCCACGTGAGATGAAAAAGTATTAGCTCAATAAGTTTACATTATTTTTTCTTTTCTGTAAAGTATTAAACTTTGGAAAATCAATATTGATACGCTTGTTGTTGAAATTTGTGGGTGTTATGAGCTGTGATGTGAAGTACTTTCGATGTCCAAAGTCTAAAAGAAAAGGCGAGAAAAAGAAAACATTTAGCTTACCAACTGATAATAATTACTGTATAATCCCTTATCCATATATATTCATCTTTTTGGCAAAACTTTGAATTATAGTGTAATAGTATATCCTCATCATTCTTCAAAGCGTGATCTCTTTTGAAGGATGAATGGTAATACTGTATACCCTAATTTATTTTTAAAAACATGTTGATGATGTACTATGTTAAGTTTTATGGATTTTCAACTCAAAACCAATTGGCAATGAATGGATTGGTCCGGGATCTTTTATATATTAGATCAAATTCTTTTTCATTTCAGATATGAGACATTCTTCACACGTCTCCTCGAGATAATGGTCCGTCTAGCCATTAATCTCGATAATTTCCATTATAGGATTAATTTCGGGTTCGATCGGTCTAGCCATCTTCGGATCATATCGATTTCGGTTCGGGTGGGACAGCTTGTGTTCGGATTATGATACCATATTAAGTTTCATGGACTTCCAAACCAATTGGCAATGAGTGGATTAACCCATATCCCTTATATATTGAATCAAATTCTTTTTCACTTCAGATGTAGGACATTTTTCACATACTATTACACTAATTTGTCCGATTATCCAATTTTGTTGAAACCAAACTAATTCTCAAAAACATGTAAAAATAATCGGATATATTTTCTATGTAATGTGTTATTGTTTAAAATGGCTAATCATATTTGCACGTAATAAAACCAATTTGAATTCTAGTTCAAATTCACATAAATATTTGTTTTTCTACGATACCACCATAAATTGGTTAGCTAATGAATAATGGGTTAATTTGTTCAATAACAAAAAAAAAAATTAATAATTAGAGAACTAACTAAAATAGGGTATGTTGCATAATTATATACACTACATTTAGGTTAATTAGTTATCTTCTTAGTTATAATTGTTTTTGGGTTATTCCACCTAATTTCCCATGAATAATTGTTGTTTAACTAGATCTATATTTTTGCTGATTTTTTTACACCTATATGGCTATATCTCTGCTTATTTTATTAATTAATAATAGTGTCGAAATATCAGATATGTGTTGAGGCTTAATTAAACCACGTTGAGATTATATTTTTATAGAATATGTTGAAAAAACAAATTCTCCAAACAAATAACAAAATTCACACGCGTGTCTTCGTATGTGGTTTATTATGCTTTCGTCTAAAAAGTCAAAAATGTTCGATGGATTATTTTACCATTCATTGTTCCACGTTTTCAATTTCATGATTTCATGCGTGCTAATTAAAAGGTAATTTAAGTATGCAATACAGATAATTACTAATTATTACTGATAATCCTACGTGTTTAATTTAACAAGCATGAATTCTGATAAAGTTAATTACCTTTTGTTATCAAGAAAAAGGTGAATATATAACATAGTATATATAGTTTATATCGTTTCTCCGACGAACAAGTGTCACTTGATAAATCTTTTGACACAAAACCCTAATCACACACCTATGTAATCTCTGATCCAAGGCTATATAGACCGTCTTTTAATGGATATGTACATTGTAACATGATCTCGATATAAAAGCTTTTTTCATAGAAGAATATTTTTTATGTTTTTTTTCAAAAAAACAAAAAAGAATATTTTTAACTGCACTAGAATCCAAATTGTCTAAAACGGTTTTGCTATACAATTACAAAAATGTCATACTCATAAGATACTTTTACAAACGTGCCACTCTTTTTTTTTTGCATTAATGCCACTTTTTATTGATAGAAGAACAAATGTGTCACTTTCTCGCTTTTCCTTTCTCTTTTTTGTCTTTCACTTTCTCTCTCCCACTTTCTCATTCCTCCACGAAACATGCAGATCAAAATCTGATTTTATTTCTCTCTTTCTCTCTCTCACTTTCTCTACAAAAACTCAAGATCCGATTTTTCTTTTTATTTTTCTCTTTCTCTCTTTCTCTCTATTTTTCTTTAGATTTATATCGAATTTTATGAGTTTTTTGTTATAGATCTCGTTTTGATTTTTGAAAATATGGGTTTATTTTGTTTATTTTACAGAGTTTTTTATTCGATTTGGGTTACAAATCTGAGATTTTATTTGATTTGGGTTACATATATGAGTTTCTAATTTAATTTGTGTTGATTTCAATCTGGATCTAAAAATCAGAGTTTTGTTTCGTTTTGTTTTATTTTGTTCTTGATTTTGATAACAAATCTTGGTTGATTTTGTAACTGATTTCAATCTATCAATCTGGTTTGATTCAATCTAGGTAATTTTGTTCTTGGTGTTCTTCTGAGTGATCTAAGGTTTTGATATTTTTTTATAAAGTTTTTTAAAGGTTTTGTAAAACTGTTTAAAATGTTTATAAAATTTTTAAACAGTTAATAAGAGTTATGTACCTGTCTTTAAAAATTGAACAATTGAAATAATAATTTATAAGAGTTTTTTACAAAGTTTATAAGAGTTTTTTTAAAAGGTTTATAAAGTTTTTAAAAGGTTTATAAGAGTTTTTTACAAAGTTTATAAGGGGTTTTTTTTTCAAGTTTTATAAGAGTTTTAAAAAAGGTTAATAAAGTTTTTAAAGAGTTTATAAGGGTTTTCTACAAGTTTTATAAGAATTTTTAAAAGGTTTATACAGTTCTGAAAAAGTTTATATGAGTTTTTTACAAGGTTTATAAGGTTTATAACGATTTTTTACAGGGTTTATAAGGGTTTTCTACAAGTTTTATAAGAGTTTTTTTTACAGGAATTATAAGGGTTTTTAAAAAGTTTTTAAAAAATTTATAAAGGTTTTTTACAAGGTTTTTAAAAAGTTTCGTAAAACAGTTTAAAAACCTTAAAAACTGTTTAAAAATATTATAATTTTTAAAAAAAATTTATAATGCAAATGAAAACCCTAACCCCCCAAATCTATATCCTAAATGCATAATAGTTAACCCAAAATCAAAAAATTCATAGTCTTTTGTATCTTTTATCAAAAAAGTTTTTGTTTTTCTTCTCTTTTTAAGTTTGCATATGCGTTTCTGTGAAAAGATTCTTCTTCTTCTTTTTCACATATCTACCAGATCTAATCTCAGATCGAAGACAACGAGAATCAAAATTCAGATCCAATTTCACGATTGCCAGATCTGTTTTTTTTTTGTGAAATAAATCTAGTCCATAGAGAAGAGACAACAAGATCTGATTCCGAGATGACGAAATCTGAGTTAGAAAGATTAAATCAACATGAAATCTGAATTAGAAAGAAAATAATAAAAAAGTATGAGAGAGAAGAAAAAAAATACAGATTTAAACAAAATAAGTGGCATGCTTATAAAAATTATAAAATATGACATTTTTGTAAAATGGCATGAAAGATGTGACATTTTTTAAAATTTCTCTAACACTATATCCTCTTTTCGTAAGAAAACCATTTTCCTATGTAATTTTTTTTTTGGTTAAAATTTTTCAATGTAAAATTGCTAAATGTTTTTTCGTAGTAAACGTCCATTAACTCGGGAACATGTTAATGTATGCAGGTTCATTGAAGGGTTAATCAGTGTAATAGCAAAGTTTTGATTTATAATTTATGTACTAACCATGTAATAATTATAAGGTAGAAAATAACAAATGATATTGGTTTATTGACTTTTTTACCCTCATCAATACATGAAAACAGAGGAACCATGTGTCAAATAACTAAATAAGAGTGATTTATAATTTGTATACTAACAATATAATAAATATATGATATTCTACATATTCTATGTGGAATAGAATGCTATTTTGTTTTACAGAAAATGAGATATATTTAGTGCAAGTTTAAACCATAAACCTTAAATATTAAATCTAAATTTGATATAATGCGTTTTTGGCGCATTCTAACCCTTGTTTTGTAGGTTTTTATCGAGTCTTTCACTCTCTATCGAGTCGTTCTAGGTACAAAAAGCGGCTGGAAGCAATAACTGGGACTTACAATCGGAATTGGCTAGAAAAGAGTGAAGTTGGACCCTTTTTGGACATTCTGGAGGAAGAGAGCACCTGACGCCCAGAAGAGAGCACCCGACGCCCAGAGGAGAGCACCTGACACCCAGAATGGAGCAGATCGATCGATCTCAGAGTCGGATCGATCGATCTGAATTTCAGATCGACCGACGTAAAGTCTAAGATCGATCGATCCGGAGGGAGCACCTGGTGCGAAGGAGGGAGCACCTAGTACGAGAAAGAGAGCACCTGCTCCCAGCAGAATCATTAATGGGCCTTTTGCAAAACCCTAATTCTGCAAGCCTATTTTTGGGCCAGCCGTAATGGGCCTTTAAATAGGTTTTCATTGCTGATTTTTGGGGGGATCACGCCATCAGGAGACAGCCTCATTTTTTGACGATTCACGCAGCAGCAGCAAGGTCTCAAAGAGAGAGAGAGAGAGATTCAAAAACCATTGTTCTAGAGTTTATCTTTCACGTTCTTATCGAAGTTTTCTAAACCCTAAACTCTTTTGCTTTTGATTTAATGAAGTTTCTTTCATCTCTTGCTGCTGTTACTTGTTTGATCATGAGTGAGTAATCCACTTGTTAGGTTAGGGGGTTTTCGATGGGATTTGATTCATGAACTAAGCATAGATAGGTTTTTATATAATCATTCGATAGTCTCCACCCATTGTCGATCATATTGCCTAGGTTAGATTGATCACCTAGCCTTTGATCTTAGGTTGAATTTACTTATCAAAAGTTTGTAAATTGCTGGAATTGACTTAGGTGGGCGATTTGATCCGTAGCCAACGAAAGTTGAAGTTAGGGCATCTCGTGAACTTATCAACCCTAATCGCTAAAGTTTGATAATCCTTGTAACCTCAATGACAGTTAGGGTGTTAGATTGATTGTGAAAGTTGTAGATGCCACGAAAGTGGATCTCCTTATATTTATGGTTGAGTTCTAGACTTGGTCGTAATCGCATACCTGAATAATTGCTTGGTTCTTGATAATCGAATCCCTGAGAATTATCCCTGACCTAACGCCTTTTTTTATTTGTTTACAACCGATTTTTACTTGTGTTTTGTTCGAATTATTTTTTGTGACTTTAAAACCCCAACTTGAATTGCTTAGCTGAGATTGAAATCCATAGAATTAGAGCGTATTGCTGGTCCATTTACGAACCTCACTATTCTACATCTGATTAGTGAAATCCTAGGCTAAAATCTTATAACCAGAAAAAGGACAACCATCAAAATTCTAAAACTAAACCTTAAATCTAAAATAGTTAACCCAAACCAAAAAATTTACATTACAAACTTTTGAAAATCATTTATATGGTTTGTGGTATTTTTGGATAACTAAAACTAATGGTATTTTGGAAGTATGGTATTTTATGGAAACAAAAATTTAAAGTATAGTATTTTAAGGAATTCTTCAAACATTTATTTAAATTATTTTTAAAGAGTTTTGCCTGTTTGCAAACTTTAAACCAAAGTATATACGGATATACTCGTATATACAATGATTTTAAAGCCGGACACAATATTTTTCATAAATGCCAAATAAGTTTATGCAAATATGTACAATTATGTTTAGAAAATAATAGAATAAAATACTATTGTGTTCTATATAGAAATATATCTTCTTAATTATATTTATTTAATAATATCTTTGAGAAATATGTGTTCTTTAAAAAAAAAATCAAGGTATATACATGAAGAAATCTATGTTATTTAATTTAGATTATAAACTTGAATAATTTAATTTAAACGAGATTTTAATAAATAATATGAAAAAGGGGGAAAATAACAAAAAAATAGTTTAAAAATACTCATTATGTACTATACTATATAAATGTACATAGAATAGAATACTATGTGTCACTAAAGGCATAATTGTCCAAAATACACATTACACCATTTTGTTTGAATTGCACAGTAAATTGTGCTACTTAGTGAATTATAATTTTTTAGTGTGCTAGTTTTGCCAATTTCCCATAATTGAATTTCTACATTTTTTAAGATAAAGTAGTATTACGGATCTAAGTATGAGAAATTGAAGAATTCATATGGATTTATTATGTTTTACACCATTTGAAGTTGTTGAATTTAATTGAAAAATCAGTACAAAAAGACAAAAGTTGCTTAATGATTTTTTGTTCTTCTTTTAATTGGATAAATTTGAAATTATAAAAATTTTAAATACAGCCTTACTAATTTGTAACATTCTTAAGTTTTTTTAGTTTTACTTTTGTTTTATATGTTTTAAAATTAATATTTTTTTTATGTGCAACCCTTTCTTATATAGATAATCAAATTAGGCTTGTTACACTTCTAAGGGTCTGTTTAGTTAATAGATCAGCCCTAATATTATCCAATCTAGGGATAAAATTAAAACAAAAATTCTTAAACACTTTAGCACATAGCAATATGTCTTCAACGATGCCATAGATTGCAGAGTTCGACGATTGATGCGTGATGGCTCAGATCAGAAGTTGTGAATCTGATTTGAAGATAACTGTGTCGAATCCCAAAATCGCTGCTTGGAAAACCGCTTTCCTCATGGCCAACGCTTCAGCTGCTAGAGCCGAAGGAACATAAGTATCGAGGATGAGTTTTCTGAGAAAAATTCATGTTGTCTCTGAAAAATCCATCCAAGGCCTGCTGTTTTTGAATTGGCTTGCCAGGCCGCATCTGTACTGCAGATAATAAATCCTACTGAATTGGTTGTCGGATTTAAACTATGATTCGATTTGTCGATAGTAATCGGCTTGAGAGAGATCTTTGAGATTAATAATTGTAAATCAATTTTTTGTAATATTTTATTAATTTGTGTGATATTTATTTTTTTAAAAACCATTTAAATTCAAAATTAGGAGAATAAGTACTTTTGTTTCTTTTTAAAATAAATTAATGAGATAATTCAATACAAAATAGATTTTTTTAGAAAATTTTAATAACATAAATATTTAAATTAAACAAAACAATGTTTATTAATATTTTCAACAATTTAATTAATTAACTTATTTTCAAAATTTATCCACATTCCGCCAAATTCAGCTGTTACTATTTAAATTCAAAATTATTCTACTAAATTCCGTAAAAAATCATCAAAATTTAACCAAATTCTGCAATTCAGCCAGATTTTAATATTATACACCTAACATTCACTTTGTAGTACATATACACACAATGTCACAATTAGATTCAGCCAATTTATAAGCATGGGGAGAAGAATAAATTAATATACAGTATATGGAATATGTCAGTGGATATGTATGTGTAATCACATGTATACGTATGTGTGTATGTGTTTTTGTGACCGGCATGATGAGTAGGCAAGAGATAATGCATGCCCTACAAATCTTAATTTTCTCACTTTGTAAAGCAAAAAGAAAAAAAAATAATTTGGTTGCAAGCCACTTACTATTGCTTTCGTGATTATGCTCATTGAGTTATCCATTAAACTTTAAAATAATTTAAATGAGGTTAAAAATATTTTAAAATATAAGCTTGTATTTCCGTTAGCAATTATCAAAACCAAATTTTGTCCTTTTGTAACATTGACTAAGAAACTAGTTAGGACTGATCCAAAATCCTATCAAAAGGACAAAAGTCTATTCATACGAGACTGTTTAAACGAAATCATGTCACCGTTTTACTTTTGCATTTATTTTCTTCTTGAAACAGAAATGAGCTTAATTAGTTCGAATTTCGCTTGTGAGGAATTTTGGCAAAATCACACTCCGACGAAAAGATATATCAATTTCGGCCAATAAACAAAGTTATGCTTTACTTTTGTACATATCAAAAGTCATTACCCAAGTTATGCTATTTTTTTATTGTTGTTTCTGATTTTATTTGTTTCTGATCTTCTTATTATTATTATTATTTTTTTTTTTTGAGAAAATTCTGATCTTATTTCACCTTCATCTTCTATTGAAATTATGTCTTTAAAAAAAATCTAACACTGGGATTTTTTTCATGATATTTTTGGACGAATTTAATTTTCCTTTTTCGTCTTCAACACATATCTATCAGGAAACAAAATAAGAGGTGTAGAGGCAAAGGAGTTTGATATTCTTCTTAAGGAAAATAAATAAGATGCATGCACCTTATAAGGGACAAAGGTGGGTTGTTCTTTAGAGAAAAATATGCAATATATTATCTTTACCCAAAAACAGAAAAATATGCAATTCAAGTGGGGAGAGAGATCGCGAGAGGTTGATTTTGACGTATATTTTGATTATATTGTACTTTAACAAAAAAAAAAAATTATTTTGATTATATTGTATAAATGTATTGTGACGCTTTGGAACAATTGTCAAGTTACGGCGCCAATTCCATCCATAATAATATTATCTTCAGAACCAAAAGTTGTCGCACCATTTCCACGATGTACATCTCCGGCTGCACTGAATATGCTAAATAATACTTTTATACAGTGATCATTTTCTATTTTTTTTAATAAAAATGATCAATATTCTCTATTAAAAGTCCGACACTATATATCAAACAGCATATATTTTGAAATACACTTTAAAATAGTATAAAAACCTCACAGCGATTATAGATTGCTTTACGCCTCTACCATAATGATCAAAACGAAACACGGTTTTTTTCCTCAGACATATCTTCTATGTATTAATTAAAAAAACACTAAGTGAAAAATTCATATGCGTCACTAAGTGAAGATTTTAAAAGATATATCAATTAACTTAACCAATCAAAATATTCTAATTAATTTTATATGTCATGTTGTAAATCTCTAAATATTTATATTAATTTTTAACATGAACTTGCAAATAGATATGTTACTAATTTAAATCCAACTAAAATATAACATTTTAATATTTTAAACGTTACATAACATAATATTTTAACGACAATTCATTTACCGATGTCAATTACTTTAAAAAATTGTACTTATGTCCATTTTGATACCAATACCATATGTGATTGATCATACAATTGTATATATATATATATATATATATATATATCATTTAATTGTACCCATATTACTCTAATTAAAATTGCGCTTTTGTTATAAACGTACAACTTTACAAATCAAACATTAATGCTTAAATTTTGAAGATCATCATGTTTATTATTATTTTATTTTATTTTATTTATTTAAGAAGATTTACATACTAAAGCGATTTTTTTTGGGTTTAGTGAGCTCAAATAAGTTTGAGAGAATCCATAATCTCAAACGTATTCGATTTACATTAAACCGTTTGCATTCAATCTAAGTGTTGTGGAGACTAATTTTTGTAAGATAAAATATATGTATATATATAAGAGATATACCATTTAATCTTTGTTGTTTCTAATTTCTCGCGTATATTATAAAAATTTAAGATTTTTTCTTTTCAAATATTCTAATCCCGCGTTTAACGCGGGACAAAAGTCTAATATAATATTATGAAGGAAGATGTTCTAGAAATAATGTACATTCACAAACTATCTAGAAATATATTTTTTTTTTTAATTTTAGTTAAATTCCCCATTCATAGTTTATAGGTTCGTACGTAATTCAAGAGTTTATTTGAGAAGTTTCATGAAATGATATCCACATTTTGATGAATAAGCTCCAGTAACCAACCCAAAATTGTGTATGACTCACAAATAGGATATATATATATTTTTTTTTTCCTTCGATATTTTTATATATTTAGTTATATATAATCTAATGAATTTTTGTTTGAAGTTTAATATTTAGTTATATATAATCTAATGAATTTTTGTTTGAAGTTTAATATTTAGTTACATTATTGATAAGTTAACCTGCATGCATGAAACCAAAACAAAATAGTTGGATTGCCATTGAAATTAATAACTATGGATTTTACTAATAATTCAAGCATTGTAACTTTTACTTATAATTCAAACATTGTAACTTTTCTCAGTAGATGATCTAATTACAAAAGTAAGATCATCACAATTAGTTTTAGTTTAACATTGGATGGTGGCAGTACAGTTGGATCTACCATTAGAAGATTTGGTTGTGTTGATAGATGACGGTTGTGTTCGATAGAAGATTTGGTTGTGTTGATAGTTGACGGTTGTGTTCAATATAAAATATTTTGAAATACTCAAGAGACTTTTTAAATATGCAATACTCACTGTTTTATAATCAAAGATAATACAATATGTTTAGACCCCAAAAAAGATAATAGAGTGGATGTAAATGGGTAATAGAGGAATCTGACGGAATTGTAGAATTTGACAGAATTTTTGATGATTTTTTGCGGAATTTAACGGAATAACTTTGAACTTAAATAGTCACTGCTAAATCTGGCGAAATAAAGCAGAATTTTTTGAAAATAAATAAATTAATTAAAATTATGAAGATAAACATTAAAATTGTGTATAAGTTAAATATGTATGTGTCCGAAATCCAGAAGAGTGGCCAGCGTTCATGGTTCTTTCGGACAAGTTTCGGTGTCTACAAGAACGTCTCCCCAATTTCTCTTTATCTCTAATTTCGCGTTTTATTAATTTAAATGCAGACTATTTGGTTCGTTTTGAACGTACTAGAACTTTTGAACTTTCTTATGTAAGTAACAATCTGCCGGGGTGGGTAACCAATTCTGGTAGAATTTTTGATTTATAGTTTTAGTTGACAAAAAAAAAAGTTAAATATTTATGTCTATAAATGTATTAACTTTATTTTTTTTTGTTTATTGAAATATCTTCTGAACCCAACTTATTTCATTAATATTTTTTGTTTTATATTTGTTTAGCAAAATTTATAAGTATTTATTATTATTAACTACTAAAATTAGTAAGAAATTTTTTAATTTATTCATTTATAATATTAGTAGTTTATTAAACAAATAACATAAACTTATATAGACATGTTAAAAATTAATCAAAACTTATACTAGTTTTATGTCTATATATAAACAAACATAAAATGTATTCATGATTCTTTTTGTGTGTTTTGTTTTTGTTTTGTTTTTTTTTTTCAATTAGCTACTATTATACATTGATTTTCAGAGTTTATCTATAAATTTCTGATAATTCTTTTATTTTACTGTCATTTTTTAATGGAGCAATTACAAAAATGCCATTTTTTGTGTGCACATTTGCAAAAATGTCATTTAGGGGTGTCCATTTACAAAAATGCCACTATTTATAGAAATTTATAAAGCCTATATCTTAAAAATTCTAAATCCTAAAAAATGTTTTGACACATAAAACCCCCTAAACACTCAAAACCAAACCCTAATAGAACATAATTAACCCAAATATAAATAATATAAAGAAAAAATAATTTTGAAAAAGTGGCATTTTTGTAAAGATTTCAAAAATATGACATTTTTATATAGTAGTACTTGAAAAATGGTATTTTTTAAAATTTTTTTTTTTAATGTCCATTTCATGATTAGGACACAATTCCACGGATTCCACAATAAACTTAAATTCTAACTGGTGTAAATTAATAACAATATTCTACCATTTCACCTGATTCCATAAACTTCCTTACACCACCAGTTATGTTATCTGTTATTTAAGGCATCCCTAGTGTTTTAAGCATTACTAGTTCTCATTTGCAACAAATCTATCATTTCCGTTCATTTGTATTTTGCTAGCGATAAATTTTACCAGATCGATCGATTTTAAAATAAATCGTGTGTTTCTTTTAGTGACAGTTTCGATTGCAAGTTTGGGAGGAGTTTTGGGTTTGATTGATACTTGGCTTTAAAACAACAAGATTCTGGAGAAGTTGTAAAGTATAATCTTATCATTATAACTTAAGTACTTAATTTTCAGTATATAATTTGGACGAATTCTATTATTTGCAATATCAATATCGTTTTGACATTTTTTGCACAAATTAACAAAAAATATATTAATAAAACCAAATTTAAGCTCTTACTATATAATATATATTTTAATTTGCTATTTTGTTTTACAATTTGAAGTTAAAATTGGTATGAATGTAACAATCTACATATATTAACTTAAAACAATACTTATATGTGAACACAAAAATTTAATTTTAAAATAAAAAATAATTTAAAACCAAAAGAGTAAATAAATGAGAAATCATTTTTTAATAGTTTAAAATCCAAATTGAAGAACCAAAAGAAAATAAAAAGTGCATTATCTATTTTTTTTGTGTGACGTGCATTATCTATTTTAAGATCCGTTTGCCCATTAACCCACAACAAAAAGAAAATTATCTAAAGAAAAAAAAAACAATTACAAAAATATCATTTTTTGTATGTATATTTGCAAAAATGCCATTTAAAAGTATCTATTTGCAAAAATACCACTAATTATAGATTTATAAAAACTATATCTTAAAATTCTAAACTCTAAAAAATGTTTTGACCTCTAAAATTCCATAAACCCTCATAAATAAATCATAATAGAACATAATTAATCAAAATATAAATAATATAAATTTTTTTTTTAAAAAATAGCAATTTTATAAATATTATAAAATATGATATTTTTGTAAACTCACATTTAAAAAGAGATATTTTTATTTCTAAAAAAAAAAATCAAGAAATAAAAAATAGAAAGTAAAGGGCAGAAGAATGTCAGCATCACGTGGCTCTCTCTCCTCCCAACACAATCTTCTTCTTCTTCTTCCTTCTTCCTTCTTCCTTCTTCTTCACTAAATCTACTCTCTTCAGATTTCGCTTCCTCCTCCCATGGCTTCCTCCACCACCACCACTCTCTCCGATCTCCCTGACGTCATCTTATCCAACATTTTCGCTCTCGTCTCCGATTCTAGAGCTCGCAACTCCCTCTCCCTCGTCTCCCACAAATTCCTCGCTCTCGAAAGATCAACTCGCTCTCTCCTCGCTCTCCGTGGCAACGCTCGTGATCTCCACGCCGTTCCTCGTTGTTTCCGATCGATTTCTCACCTCGATCTCTCTTTCCTCTCTCCATGGGGTCACTCTCTCCTCGCTACTCTCCCAATCGATCACCAATCCCTACTCGCTCGTCATCTCCAGCTCTGTTTCCCTTCCGTCGAGAGTCTCACCGTCTACTCTCGATCTCCGACGTCTCTCGATCTCCTTCTTCCTCAATGGCCGAGGATTCGTCACATCAAGCTCGTTCGATGGCACCAACGCGAGTCTCAGATCTCTTTAGGCGGCGATTTCGTACCTATCTTCGAACACTGTGGTTACATGGAGTCTCTTGATCTCTCTGCTTTCTATCACTGGACGGAAGATTTACCTCCGGTTCTACTCCGGTATGCTGACGTGGCGGCGAGGCTTAATCGATTGGATCTACTCACGGCGTCTTTCACCGAAGGTTACAAATCGAGTGAGATCGTCGATATCACTAAACTTTGCCCTAATTTGAAGGATTTTCGTGTAGCTTGTACGTTTGATCCCAGGTACTTTGAATTCGTCGGAGACGAGACTCTCTCCGCCGTAGCTACCAATTGCCCTAAGCTAACGGTTCTACAGATGGTGGATACGGCGTCGCTGGCGAACCCTAGGGCGATTTCAGGTATCGATTCCGGCGACTCAGCGGTCACGACGGGGACGTTGATCGAGGTTTTCTCAGGTTTGCCACATTTAGAGGAGCTTGTGCTTGATGTAGGGAAGAACGTGAAGCATAGTGGTGTACCTTTAGAGGCATTGAACAGGAAATGTAAGAAGATAAGAGCATTGAAGCTAGGACAGTTTCAAGGTGTTTGCTCCGCTACAGATTGGAGGCTCGATGGTGTGGCTTTATGCGGAGGGTTACAGTCGTTGTCGATAAAAAACTCCGGCGATTTGACTGATATGGGTTTGGTGGCTATAGGAAGAGGATGTTGTAAGCTGAGTAAGTTTGAGATTCAAGGTTGTGAGAATGTAACAGTGAAGGGGTTAAGAACAATGGTTACTTTACTGAAAAAGACTTTGATTGATGTGAGTATATCTTGCTGCAAGAATCTAGATGCATCAGCTTCGATAAAAGCGATTGAGCCGATTTGTGATCGGATCAAGAAACTGCATATAGATTGTGTGTGGTCTAGTTCAGGGGAGGAAGAAGAAAGGGTTGAAACAAGCCAGACGAATTACGAAGATGATGGTGAAGAGAGGAGCCACAAGAGGTGCAAGTATTCATCGGAGGAGGAAGAATTACACTGCTCGTCGTTTCCAAGCAGTGATGTGAATGGTTTTTGTTCTGAAGACAGATTATGGGAGAAACTTGAGTATCTGTCTTTATGGATCAGTGTTGGAGAATTTCTGACACCATTACCTATGACTGGTTTAGATGATTGTCCGAATTTGGAAGAGATTAGGATCAAGATAGAAGGAGATTGTCGAGGTAAACGCAGGCCAGACGAGCCAGAGCTCGGGTTAAGCTGTCTCGCTCTCTATCCAAAGCTCTCGAAGATGCAATTAGATTGCGGAGACACAATCGGTTTCGCTTTGACCGCACCGCCAATGCAGATGGATTTGAGCTTGTGGGAGAGATTCTTCTTGACTGGAATCGGAAACTTAAGCTTGAGCGAACTCGATTATTGGCCGCCACAAGACAGAGATGTTAACCAGAGGAGTCTTTCGCTACCCGGTGCAGGTCTCTTACAAGAGTGCTTAACTCTAAGGAAGCTCTTCATCCATGGAACAGCTCATGAACATTTCATGAATTTTCTGTTGAGAATCCCAAACTTAAGAGATGTGCAGCTTAGAGAAGACTAT
Organism: Arabis hirsuta; assembly: GCA_964056655.1. Classification (NCBI taxonomy): domain Eukaryota; kingdom Viridiplantae; phylum Streptophyta; class Magnoliopsida; order Brassicales; family Brassicaceae; genus Arabis; species Arabis hirsuta. The sequence goes on from OZ053300.1 coordinate 41,272,429, forward strand.
TACCCAGCGCCGGAGAACGATATGAGCACGGAGATGAGAGTTGGTTCGTGTAGTCGATTCGAGGACCAATTGAACAGCCGAAACATCATTGACTGAAACTAAACAGTGAGTTAGCTCTCCACACTATTTATAAATGTAACTAACTTCAAAAACTAGTCTTTGGTTTATTTGCAAATGTGTGGATTGTTATATATGTTTGTAAAAGGAAAGAGTAAAGACAATAAATATATAATTTGCAATGATCAATGATTCAGGAAAAAGACATTTTTATTCAAAACTCGATGGAGATGCCGAACAAGAGACTGAGTACACAGATGCAAAAATTACACCTAATGGCTCAAGAGTTTTTATATAGAGAAAGAACAAAACAATTTTCAAAGCGAATACTCGCATAACGTTAGCTCGGCCAGTATCTCTTTACAGCTCGGTCTTTGCTCTGGTTCCGACCAACAAGCTACAACAAGGCAACGATTTCATAAGCATCTATCTGTTTACTGAAAAAACAGTTAGGGTTCTAAGAGAAACAACAGTTAGTTTTTGAGTAACTAACCTGCAATAAGTTTGCATAACGGTCCATCAGGTATTTCGAGCCGGGCTCCCTCGTTTGCAACAGTATGAATGACCTGAAAACAAGAAATCGTAGAGCCGGGTTTAGATTCGATGTTTTGTTTAGTTACCAAGTGTTGTTCTTGATTCAACGGACGTACTCTATTTATTGGAACTCCTTTCCAGGGCTTGGTTAGAGTGCAGAGCTCCCACATTATGACACCAAAGCTAAAGATATCGCATTTTTGAGAGAAGGGTTCATTGCGGATAAGTTCAGGAGCCATCCACTCAGGAGTTCCTGCAGGTTCAGTGTTCTTCATCGTCATGTCTTTCATAATTCTTGAGAGCCCAAAATCACAGATCTTGACTTTCCCTTGGTCGCTCAACAAGCAGTTCGCACTCTTTAGATCACGGTGGACTATCCCCATCCGGTGGATGCACATCAAACCCCTTCGAACACACAGAGAAATACAAATGATTACAAAATCTCATGAATCTGTTTCTACGTTGTTGATATGGTGAAAATCTGAATGGGGAAGTATTCAATGTAGAAATGAAATACTTGCAAATGTCGCGCAGCATATCTAGTTTCCTTTTCCAGCTGAATTCCTTCTTTTCTCCAGGCGAATAGAGCTTATTATACAAGGACCCGTTTTCCATTAACTCTGTGACTAATGATAACTGAGGAGGCTTTGTGCATGCTCCAAGGAACAGAATAACTACAAATAGTCGAGATATGTCTATGTTACTTAAAGAAATCATCTAAACTAATGCCTTAAGAATCGTTGGACAAGTAACTGAAGCAAAAAGAAATCGATGATGAATACCATTGGGATGTCGAAGGCGGCTGCACAGAAGAGAAAACAGAAAGAGAGGTCAGAAAGATAAGTCGAGACGTAATTTGCTGCAAACTCAATAGACACATAAAAAATCAAAGAACATGTACCTAAGAATGGATATCTCATTGCAGAAATCTTTTATGTGCTCAACTACAAGGTCTTGCTCAAGAAAAACCTTGATCGCAACATCCGTTCCACTCCAGCTGCCTCGGTAGACTTTTCCAAAACATCCTGGATGGTAAAATACCAACAAAAAGAGTTAGTTGGGTTTAAAGACAAAAGTACACATTTTACTAACTTACCATATCCAAGTTTTTCTTGGTGGATATCTATGGCTCATGCAATGGATATATGGAATTCAAAAAATACTCCACATGACTCGATAATAAAACAAATCTCTTACCACGTCCGATAAGAGCCCCAACTTTCACCTCGGAGATATCTATGTTCCATTCATCATATGGTAACAAAGGCTTATTCTGGAACGTAGGAGACCCCAACACTTCATTCAAAATGTCGTTTATGTTTTGATTTGAAGATTCACCCCTGGTTATATCATCTGAAGAGTGAGGAGATGAATCACCTTCTTTCGAGAAGCGACTCTGGTTCGAGGAATTACTCACTCGCATTGCCCTGAAACAGATTATCAAGTTAACTTTTAAGCAGAAGGTATCGACAAAATTACAATACTATTAGCGACAACAGCAGTCAATACAATTGCTACAAACTTGTAATACCATTCATGGAAGATTATACAACATACAAATAAATGCTAGTAAGTGATATTATGTGGTGCTCAATACTTAAGAAAAACAAAAAACAACGCAAGATCTTTGTCTACGTTTTATATTTTCCATAAAAGATTGTACCGCCAATTCTGATCACATACATTTCATTTCATCACAAAAAAAGAATGAATATCAATGATTGTAACCTAATTGGGCACAACCAATGTTGTTCTAGGTTATAAAGCAAACACTTGCCTTGCGATTGCATCACTGTTTTCAGGAGTTGCACTAGGGCTTCTCCTCATTCTCTTAGTTTCCAGTTGTCCTGCTCCACCACTGCACATCAAAACTGAAGACATCAGCATTTTGTACACAATACAACCATTATTTTCCGGCCAAAGCGTTAGTAAAGCACTAAGCCAGACACATAGAATCCACCTAAATATGATTGTTAAGCCAAATACTCTCAAAACGTAACTCGTTCACAGCTTTTGAATTGTAGTCGACTAGACAAGGTTATAGAATAGGATACAAATTGGAGAAATAGCATGGACTAAATGGTTATCATATTTCACATTATATTTAGTAAAGATCTTTGACAGAATTTAAGGGAACTTGACAATACTGAGAGAAGTAACAATTTAGTATTAAGTATTAACCAAGGTTTATCAAAACCACATCACTCTTGAAAGCACAAATATTATGAAATAATTTTACGACAGAATGCATGTGCATTCAGTTAAATATTGAACTTTAGAATGCATCATTTAACCATACAGGGGACTGTTCGGCTCCAATGGTGAATGACAAGCGCTATTCCATGGTGTTGAGGTATGAGCCATATAAATTGCCTCGGTTGACATGGGTACAAGCTCACCAGGTGTTCGCATAAGGTCGACCAGCATTTCCTCATTATTGAGCACAACCACAACAGAGATATGGTTATGTGAGTCGATTCCTTCAGTTAGATCACTAGGAAAGCCCTGATCAACAAAATTACAGAAATAGCAACCTATCAGCATCAATCAATGACACGTGGAAATGAACACGTAGCTACTAATCACATTTCTATAATCTATAGAGTACTTACCACCACAAGCTTGCTTTTAAGACCAACACTATCAGTTAGAACTTTAAACAAGATGGCTCGAGAACGGCAAGTACCATGTTTGATATCTGCTAGTAGTCGATAACCATGACTGTTAGATGATTGTGAAGTGTTTGCCGGACTATGCGGAGTTTTTCGGGGGTGTACATCTGCCACCTGCCATAAGAATGGAAATTTTCAATAAAGATTCTCTGATAACCTAAAAGAGTAAAACAAGATTTGATGAAATGAGATAGAAGATATTTGTTTCCTTATTTAGAACCAAATATTCATTGCATGCAACAACCAGATAAAGTAACAAAATGATATGCACTATAGCCACAATTAGTCTTACTAGCAAACGAGATGATAAATGATATTCTTACCAGTCGAGCAATTTTCTTAATAAACATACGCAGATTTCCCTCTTTAGATTCGACAAGAGCCCACTTCTTTAGCCTAAGAAGCTTTTTATCTGCCTCGAGATCGATATAAATCACATCAGACTCAAGACCTACGTCACCCAGCGTACGAAGTTCGCTTGATGTAGGAAAGCTTTTAAAATGCGTCAATCTCTTATCCTGTTAAAAAAATCAACAATGCAGTTCAGGTAACCAAGTTAATATAAACCTAACTGAGAAATTATTGAGAAGAGATAAATATCATTTCTAAAGATAGCTTACCGGGATCACCGAGTAATAACCACTTGGGATCGGGCCAGAAAACGAGTCAGTACTCCAGAGAATATTCGACGATGGCATCCAATCTTCACCAAGACTTCTGGGTGATTCTCTAATCCTAGAGGTTCCTTCTTGTAATCCCACAGAAACAGAACTGAATTTCTCCAAAATTTCTAAAGTCCTCAAATCTGAAGTCGGAGATTCATGTTCCGATGATCCAGTATCATTTCTCGTCTCTTCCGTTTCCATCTCCCTGAGGTCTAAAATCACATAAACCACCATATGACTCCCTAACCCTATGTACTAAATATATCGAGAAATCGAACTATCTATACCTCTACCTTGCTCCCGGTGTTCAGCTACCCTGCAAACGCCAAAACAAAACAGAACGGTTAAGTAAAAAACAAACCTAATAATCAAAACCAAAATGAAACAACAACAAAAAGGACTCATTCTCATTCTTTCAATGCTTCCACTTTTGATATCTACACAATTCCAGTAACAAACTAGTTGCATTTCATTTCTTAACAAAAGCTTTAACTAGTAGGATCACCATTTTGATGAAGCTCTTATGTAAATCAGCCTCAAACTTACGATATGACCGAGTCTTCTTTTACGGATCCTTTGCTACAAGAACAACATTTAGCTCCCATTATAGTCTTCTCTGACAAAATTCCAAAATCCTGTATATGAACAATAACTCAATAATCAAATCCTAAAGCAAAAACCCACCAAATTTAAAACCAGTAAATTTCGAACAACAAGATCGATTCAAACACCAAATTGACACAAATTAGGGTTTATGAGAAAAACCCACCACAAGCGAGTTCGATGAAAAACCTTCCAATTCAACAACGAAACAGTTTGCGAGAAAAGAACAGAGAGAGAAAGACGACGAAGAATTGAAGATTCCATGTTCAAGCACACACACACACACACACACAGAGACGAAGTATATGCAAACAGATTTCAACACAAGTTTATGCTTTTTGAAAGCTTTTTGATTTTTAATGGCGGAAGAAAGAAGAAAACACAGTGATGGGGGATTTTAGGGGAAGAGAAGAGAAGATGGTCTCTTTGCTTTTCGGCACGTGTGACTCATCATTTCGCACGTGTCTCCAGGTTTTATATAAAAATATAGGTTATATTTTATTTCTGTAACCAATAATTATTCAATTTTCTTAGAAAGAAATATTGAACAATAGAAGAAGATATTTGAAATAAATTGAACTCACTTAAATTCAAATCAGGAAAAAAATAAGCATTATAAGAAAACTTGTAAACAGTATATGTCCTTATATTATTATTTTTTTCTCTCCGGTATATGTCCTTATATTATTTGCTTTTTTTTTGTCAACATATATTATTTGCTTAATAAATTTCCATTTGTTTTCCAAAATCTTATCAATGGAATTTTCCATACAGTATTTTCTGTGTATAACCTATCATTCTGAGATTTCAATCTAAAGAATTGTAGAAATACTTTAGAAGATTCATAAATGGGTATATACATAAAAATGTTATACAAAAATCTTCAAAAATTTAGTACAGATGTAGTTCTGACAAATAATATGTATTCATGGATGAAGAATAGTTAAAACGTTGAGCGTAACATTTCTTGATCATCAAGATTGATGAAAGAAATTATGTTATGAATAAGTGATGCATAAATATATGACCTTATAAATAATAATATAGTGTTGATACAGAAAAAAAAAATCGTGAAATTGATAGAAGAGATAACGTAAATGAATCATAAATTAAATAAGAATATAGCGAAACAAAAAATATACTAAAACATCAATGATAATTTAGCTTTTAAGCAAATATTGCAACTAGAATAATTGATGCAAGATCATCATATTGCAAATCGAAATTATTTTCATACCTACACGTCAATAATAATAGATTTTCTTAGAACACCGTTTTTTTTTTCTGACAGCGCCGTTTTTCTGAGAGTGCCGTTTTATAAATCAATAAAAATGTTATATTATGATTTAGCATAAGATACTTCAGTTTATATAGTACTAAATAATAAAAGAGATTATTGGGACTTTTTTTCTTTTGCCTAAATATTGACAAATTCAATCAATGTAATTACATTATTTGTTAAACAGATATTGGTTTTTTAAAATTTCTAAAATTTACATACTAAGCAAGTAAAAATTTATTTGATATATATTATTTATTATATTTTAGCTTTCTATGACATTTTTCATTAATGTAGTTATAATAACTTATTAAACATATATGGATATTTTAAATTTTTATATGAAATAACTAAAAAAAGAATAACATATTTAAGTAAGAGTAACATAAACAAGTATCAAGTATGGAAAGTGACAATTAGATATGACATATCTCAAATTAATAAAACAAAAGAATTAGATCCATTAACTCTTATGGGCCTTAAGAAGCCCTAAAACTCTTAAGTAACTAAAGGCTTGATTGGTAGAAGTTGTAGGGGCTGTGTACAACACTTGACATTTTTACAGCATTAAATTTCACCAATCATGCTCTAGAATTTTTTTTCAAAGCCACAGCTCAAAAAATAAAATAAATTAGTTTTTGACTTTGCACAGCCAATATTTCCACAACAACCAAAACATTGCTTTGGATTTTCTTTTATCTTTTTTTTTTTTTAAACTAATGTTTTATACCTTTGCCACTTAGCAATTTACTTCTTTTTTCTTTTAAATCGTAAACACGTTTTTAGCTTTCAAGTATTTGTTTAATTTTATTATTATATATATATATATATATATAATTATACAATTATAGTCATGAGCATCGTAAAATTTTACGGTAAAGTGTGTATAAATATCTTTATATTTATTATACATATAAGTATTTAAATTATTTATTAATTTAATTTATTTATTCAAATGATGTATTTTGAACATGTTAATAAAATTACTTTTTGTAATTTAAATGATAAATTTATTATTCTACAGCACACAATTACCAATCAAATTTTTATTTTTAAAAGTTACAGCAAATATCTTACAACTACAACATAAAAACTTACAGCAAAAAATCTACAAGCTACAGCCATAACCAAACGGGCCTAAGTATTCTCTTCTTTCTGTTTTGAGTGATTTGTTTTGTTTCATCAAACTCTCATGCTGTTTGATTTGGTGGTTTTGAGGAGGAAACATATTATTACATGTGTGTTTGTTTGCATTCGACGATTTGATTTGTATCCACTGATTTGCTCTAAGAATACAAACTCTACAGATTATTCGAAAGAAAAAAGTACTTACAGGATCTGAATCAAGCCCTGAACCAGATCCTGGCTAAGTACTCATCCCAAAGAAATGGCTAAGGAAAAGTCTTTTGCAGATCCTGAAATGAGTGATGCTCTTTATAAAATATAACCTTCATGTCTCTATTGTGTCAGATGCTATGTGAGGCTCTCCCGATGATGTCGAGAACAGAGAAAGCGAGAGCATCGTGTTGATTTCATCTGTTGGTTTTTGCTTGCAATTTCCACCTCCGGACATTAATCTCATTCGTTTGACTGATGATACTTCTATCCCCTGCTCATCTCGGACTCTTTTCTCATTGGTCGTCCTCCTAATCTGCAAAAGATTTCACTAAAAGTTACAATATCCTCCATTGATCCTACCAAACCTGTTCCTCCATAACTCTTAAAACCGAAAAAAAGAAGCGAGCTAGTTACCTCTAGCAGAGGAAGAGTCTTACTCTCTTTGCTGTCTCGGTCATTCCATTCATTTCTGCTTAACCCGCTAAACCAGCTCGTAGGTCGCATTACAAAGTTAACTCCAAGATTTGTAAAGACCGCATCATGGTTTAGTACCCTGCTGAAAAAGAATGCGGTTTTAAACTTCTTGATCGCAATCCGCAAAAGGGACTAACAAATCTGAAACTCTACCTCGAAGGAACCGTTTTAGAGTTGTAGACGTGTCTTAAATCACCATAAGGGATACGGATCATGTGATCCAGCAAATACCTGCTGTGTCCACCCATCATCGCTCCAATCTCTGCACAAGATTTGTATTCATCAACGGAAATCAAACCTGATGGGCAGAGTAAATGACTTCAGACAGAACTTACCATGGCGAGATGATGGCTCAAGCTTCTTACTCCGATACATCTATAAATCAGAAACATGAAAACATTGAAAAAAAAACTGAGATAATCTTAGAGAAACATATATACGAAAGATTATATATTGTGAACCTGTAAGTGACTCTTGACATGTGCAATACTCAATCCTTTCAAATTCATCATCTGAAGAACTAATTTCGGTGTCGCTCCTGTAAATTCATACAAGAGTTATAATCACTACAAATCAGAGAGAGAGAGAGAGAGAGGGAGAGAGTGATTCGTACTGTCTGGACCGCCTAGTCGTTGGACTGCACGGACAAAAGATAGATGAAGATCATGCGTCCATCGAAGCCGAGGCATGTTGGATCGAACATATTGTCTCACGTTATTACTACTCGTGACTTGTTGGTCTTCGTCTTCAATTGACGACTCTTCTTCATTGTTCTTCTCTTCTCTGTTCAAGTCTAGCCACGTGGAGCATTTCTCCGGCGAAAATGCCCCGGTCATGTCTCTCCGGCGAGAGTGGTATCTAGATAGCTCTCGAGATCAATTGCTCAAAAGAAAACCCATGAAGGCTGATCTCTCAAGTTATATGAAGCTAAGAGGTGTTATAGAGATTAGCTTCAATAATACATGATATGATCAATATATATATATATAATATATGCATTATTATGTAGGCTTCTTGATCTTTGTCATAAACTATAATATTTATAGAGATATGTATTCTTACCAATATGTCATGCATGTTTACGTGTGTGTGTGTGTATGTGTTTCTTTTGGAATAGTGTGTTGGAATCTTCCGTTTGGTGAAATCGTTTTAGTTAATTAGGTTTTGCTACATTTTTGTTAACGGACCAGAAGAATATCCGTTTGTTATTTTAATGACAAAGACATATAAACTTATCACCTTTGTTTCTTGAAACAAATAAATAAATTCCCACTTCTACTATTTGGTGAATGTTATGTCGAATATGGATTTCAAAACTATAAGGAATTTTTATAATTCTTCTGTTTACAGAAGTATTCCTTCCATATGAAATATGATAAAAGCTAGGCTGGTTAAATTGGTGAACTTAATCACAAATTACGCATCTTGGTTGATATAATCAAAGTCTATATGTATATACAATTGGGAATCGAATATTTTGTGTCATTAGAATTGTAGTTTTGTGAATGATTAACAATTCTATCCGACCAAACCACTCTTGTCTTTATAAACTCTTTTCTCTTGATAATCTCATGTTAAGTTGACCTTTGCCGGAGACTACGCTTTACTCTTTTGTCATATTATACCAATTTTTTTGTTTTTTTTCAAATTCACTTTCAAAAGTGAAATATAATAAAATTGGTACATCTAAATATTCGATAATTTACCAAGACGGTTTTCGATCCCAACGCTTAAAAACAAAAACTTATAAAGTAAAGAGAAGGAAGTTTTGTCAAATAGTTAAGGATGTGATTCCCAAAGATTCTTGGGTTCACGTTTGTACAAAAACAGAAGTTGTCTTTATCTTTTTGGTTTTATTGTTGGTGACTCCTTTCAATGGTCATTGGGTTATACACCTGCTTATATTTGATTTCTCTTCGAGATTAGGGCTTGCTCTACTTGTGATTAACTATGTTTTTATAGGGCTTGCCATTAATTACCAAAACACCCATATATAGTTCGAAAAGAGGTAGAAAAAAAATTGTCAACAATTCAAGAGAGGTAAATTAAGGAAATATATTCATGTGTGTGTGTGTTTTCAGTTGTCATTTTTTGATGATTCAAAAGCAACACAATAGCACTTTTGTCTATAGTATCATTTGTGTAAAACTAATTCCACAACAACGTCACAAAAGTAATTCAAGAAAACAAAGTAGTAAGTACGAACACTTTTTTATGAAATATATTTGACTAAGTTTTTTGTTTTCGCCAAATTTTATGTGAAGTTAATAACCCCAAAAGCCTACACCAACTTAATTACAAGCCGTCCCGATGCAAGATTCCGACAGTCTATGTACACATGTATCTATACAAATATTTTGGAACATATATGTAAACGTGATATAAGATCAACTTTCAACGTGATAGGATCACAGATTTCAACGTTCTCGATCTTCAAATATAGAGTTGTAGAGAGAGAGAGGAGAGAAGAGAGGACAAATATTCGAAGTAATTAATTAAGAGTGAAGAGAGCATTGATGTGAGAGAAGGAATGGTAGAGACTCATGTGGACACTAAGAAATATGAGGAAACTATGTTTTGTCCTAACCTATTTACGTACCGACACTCCATTCACAATTCCTCCATTTCCCATGCCTTCTTCTATGGAATATTTCAAATTGCCTTTATAAATCTTGAATTTCTTTCATCGACATTAAATAATGTGGTTAAGAGAATCTTTTGTCTATGGTTTTCCAAAAAAAAAGATTTTCCTATATTTCAAAGAAGAAAAAAAATAAAAAAACAATGCTGACTAAGATTTGTATTCTAATGATCTCGTGTCGTCGCTATGTAACTATCTGAATTCAAATCTGCATAATGCGTTAGATACGTTTTATTAAAATCCATTTTTTTAATTATGTTTGTTCATTGAATTATTTCATATATGTGTAGTAAAAAGTTCATATTATTTTTGTTTTGAACCACATAAAATTTGTACGTTCTAATACATGTTTTATACTGTAAGATCTCTAGAAAAAGGACGTTTAATATATTAATTTATATACATGCAAGAAGCTAAAAAATTATGCATGTTGCCCTAAAGGATCGCCGCAAAATAAGGCACCGTCTTCGAATTCTTCCTCATCACATGCCTACGTTCGTATCTTTTACACAAGACCAGGATTAGCTTCCATTCTTCTTTTCTCAAATTTACAAATTGTTTTAAAAATACTCAAGAAAAACTTTTAGAAAAATATTAATTTCTATTATTATTGTAAAGACGGTAACAAGGTATTCACAGCTCAATGAACAAATAAACGTTTTAGATCAAGAATCCTCCTCTAAAACTAAAAATAATAGCTAGCTATTGTTACAACAAACTCAACTATATATATTTTTTTGTCTATGATAATATATAGACTTATAAACTTTAATCAAGAAGTCCTTTCTTTCAATCAAGATTCCTCTAAGATGCTTCTCTTATTCTTCTGGTTGTTGGGTCTAGCGTAGGGACTATTCTACTTTTGATTGTTGAGCATCATCTTCTCATCCTCATCTATTCATCATCATTGTAACCGATAGTTATTTATTCCCCAAGGGATTAAATTCAAATGAAGTGAGAGTGAGAAACCCCTGGAAGCAAGGTCGACAATGAGCACAAACACACATAATGGATGGGCTTGGACTTCAAAAATATATGTTACTATAATGTATATTCGTTATGATGCCAATGTTGTGTAAAATTTTATTGACCGAGTAGAGTTGTTGAAAACGATGATGGTCTTACGGAGGTTTCGGAATTTGATTATCTTTGGGTCTACTTTGCATTGTGGGTCATGGAAAAAAGTCGAAGACTTGTTTTTCTTCCCTTACTTTTCGAAAACAGTAAAATCACACCCCAAGATCTTTATTCCGATTTCCTAATCAACAATCCATACTTGGTTTATAAATTGAACGTATCCGGGCAACTTTTATGCCGGTGAGTCCCTTGTTGTTATATGTATAGTTATGATTTTGAGATGCATATTTATAGCAAGGTCAGATTAAGATCTTGTAAAGATAGAGGAAATAATGCTCATTAGAGGTCCACTAGCGAAGAAGACACTGACATTATAAATCTTTTTTTTTTGCAATACTATGAAACCGGAGACAATTTTATCACAAACTATAGTATGTACAATCCCGTTTGCAATATAAAAGACCCCCCCCCCCCCCCCCAGATTTTATAGATTATTTCCGAAAGCAATAGTGATTAAAAATAAATAATAGAAATCCGATCGAACCCGCCCAAATTATGTGAGAGAACTATAAAGATAGAAAAATAGATACCAGTAAAATCAAGTTCTTCTAATGACAGGACCTCTGTACGGTACTCGTCGTATCACAAAGTCATCGGGCGGTTGAAATTCCTCAAGCCAAGTCACGTCCGAGATTACTTCCCCGTCCACTTCAATTTCACCTGTTCCGGGATCACAAGGAAGAGTTGTCAACATGACAATGCAAAAACAATCAAAATCATACCAAAGATTCCGGAAACCTGGTAAGCCAAGCAAGTTTAAGGACAGTGGCTACATTGATTTTCGGTATGGGCATTCAATCCAGGTTTTGGTTCTCGTTCGGGTTTTTGGTTTTAGAAAAGTATCAACCCTAAACTAAGTAATTCCGAAGATGGTATTCGATTTGGATGGAACACCCCTAACTATTAGCAATTTTAGCAGATAATCGTGTTTCAGGAGCTTAGTGATTTACCGGGTAAATCTTCTCTTCTGGATCTCTGGAAGTAAATGCAATGCCGATCATGATCTGAAGAGTATGGTGGAGCTAAGATATCAATAATAGCACAATGGGTGATGGCTTTGAAACAATGAATGTTGCCACCGCTTGTCGGATATAATGTGGTTACTGGGCTTGGAGCTGTCATCACAGTATCCTTGACCAGTTTAGCGGGTCTTGCTGCTTATGAATGAAGAGTTTACAATTAGACAAGAAAAGTGATCGGTTAAAATTTGAGAGCTAGAGAAGGAGGAGGGTTATACCTTGTGATGGATCTTCTGGTTCAGCAAGGTCAGGCTCTAGCCAATCATATGACTTCACATGCATTGAACCATAAACGAGCTTGCTTAGCACGGTCATGCCCGGATGGTTATGAAGTGGGATCATAGAGGAAGGTGGCATACAGAAAATTCCTATCTATTTTGACAACAGTGATAAAATGAACCAAGTGAGTATATCATTGGTAACAGTATGAGGAAGATTAAACCCCGACTAGATACAGACTCAGAATTGACTCGAACTGTGTTTACTCATACTTTCTAGATCATTTGTCATAGGCTTTTTTTTTTGCAGACTTCAGGCTCATGTCTTGAATGATTGGTTCCTGAAATCTCTTAAGGACCATGTTTTGATGCCCCCCTATTCCCCTAATTTTGAATATGCGGAAAAAGAGAATATTAAATATCAACTTATTAATCTCTATAGAGCGTTTTAACCTTTTATCTCTACTGAAAGTTCGCTTTATCCATAATACTCCAAACAGAATCATTCCTAGGGAAATAAAATGGGACACTACGCTCTATCTAAGTCCTCCTCAATTAGATAACAAAAGTTTACCCTTTTATTAAGGTTTCTAAACTCCACATTTGACTATCTCGTAGTAGTCATGCTTTAACAACATGGAAGACTATCAGTACTTAAACCTAGGTTGTTCACTTAAAACGGGACTCTTATGCTAAGTTTTATCTAAGTCATCCTAAATTAGATTGCAAAAGATGCACCCTTTCCTTAAATAGTTTCAAACTCCATATCAGACTATCTTGACTATCAACAACAGAATCTTCAAATCAGTATGCTTACAGAGAAACTGTCACACTCATGCAAATGAAGATACTTTATTGCAGGGGGAGACTGGCTTCCATTACGTTCATTGAGAGGACCAGACCTGGTCCGTGCCAATTGAGCTTCCTGCTCGATTCCAACATCAGATGGCTTGATTTTCTCTGAAACAAAATAATTACAAATGAGGCTGTAAGTGAAACAGGGGACCACTGATTTCAAGAAAACTAAACGTAGAATGAGATATACAAATTACTTCCACCAACACCTTAACTAATACAATCATATAAGGTAATTGCAGAATGATTAGATAAACTTTTTGACATGCTGTGGGCCATAAAATGAATAGAAATGTCATTATCACAAAGCACCCTAAAAGACTAACAATGATCAGACAAATAACCAATGCGAGAAACTTGAAAACGCGAGAAATGGAAAAACCAAGTACGAAACAAAAAAATTAACAATATGTTTTCATAATCATACCCAAGACATTACGAACTTTCTCCAGAGCCTCCTCTGATATTGGTCCGTCTGAAGAGAATGACGAATTGCAAGTATTGTAAAGCCTCTGAGCAAAGTAAGGCATGATCTGAATCCAATTACCAAAATTCTCAAGTTTCACAAGTTATATGTCCCCTTTTCTTTTAATAAAAAAAAAAAAAAAAGGGGGATCAAAACTTGTCAATGATCAGAGAGGAAAAGAGCTGCTCCTAGTTTTCTAAACACAACTGATGATACTGATACTAAAACTTCATGGTAGATAATCATTTCCTTCTTCCACAACATATAAGCATTTTTGCCTGAATCAAGAAAAAAACAAAACAATACAGAAATGTGAAATAAATTCTGTATTTGTGTAAACATAAACATTAAATCATGGAATCACAATGTGTATGTGTAATCGAACCTGAATTAGGGAACCTAAATCGCACATAAAGCTCACAATCTCTACATATAGATTACAGAAACTCAGAACGCTCAACATTTCGCTTTTAAAAACTGGGTATAATCGAATTGAACTAGAACATCAGCAATTTTTTTAGCATTTATAATCCAATTAGCCTCATAATCTCACACAAGAAGACATGTAATCTGATTCAATACAGAATTCGACCTCAAATCGGAGATTCGTTTTCTCAGCAAAAAAAAAAACCGATGCATCACGAGTAATAAACAGCAGCCACCAATGAAATTATATATCCGAAAACAGGAGAAGGAAAAAGAAAACTCAGAAGGAACCTGAACTGAGTCGAGTCGAGTCGCGTAAGATCCGGGAGAAATAGAATCAATCTGTAGAAGGTGAAGACGAAGAAGAAGAGGCGAGAGAGAGAGAAAGAGAGTAATATTTATTTTTTGCTTTTAGCTTTTAATTGAGTGAAAATTACAAGAGGACCCCAATTCTTTTTGTTGCTATATGATATTTCTCTCGAGTGGGACCTATTTGTGTGAATTTACTAAAACACCCCTTGAAAACTGAAAGCGGAAAAACAACCCCTCACCTACTAATATTACCAACAAACTTGGCATTTATTCTTAGGTAGAAATACAAAAATATGTTTTATTTTTATTTTTTATTATGTGTTATGTTAATATTTTAGCTGTGTTATCATCATTTGGATTTCCTAGTTAAGTGTTGTATGTTGTTGAAAGAAATAAATAAGGTGAATGTGTTTATAATTCCATAGTTTCAAATGAATATTGGATAAAAATACATGTTTATGTTTCAATTTTGTAAAAATAATAAGTTACGAATAAATTTCCATAAAATTGTTAGTATTAATATCGTTATTGTGTAAATATCCTAAACTATGAGATTTGAGTCTATGTTTGGTAGCTAGTTAATCCTCTAACATTTGACATTAAGATCTCAATACTAAATGTTTTGGCCTTAATCCTTTGGATAAAAATTACATTGGGAATTTTCTGTTATATAACCAAAAGAGAGGTTGTGTTATGCAATTTCTTAAAACATTTTATAGGAGAAAATAAATAATTTACAAAGAAGAAAAAGTAGCGTGAAGCTCACGCACGGCATTTGTGTTGCTAGGCCTGGGCATAATATCCAATACCCGAACCCGAACCCGAACCCGACCCGAAAAAATAGGTTTGGTATGGGTTTGGTATTGGTACAAAACCCGATCGGGTTTGATTTAATTCTAGTTTGGGTACCGGTCGGGTTGGGTTTCGGGTATTACCCGATTACCCGAACATCCACCCGAACAAACCCTCATTTCTTCATAATATCAAAAGATCGATGATTTTTTCCGACATCGAGCCCTAAAATCCTCACCAAACCCATCCCTCTCTGTTCTCTACGAACCCTAGACCCATCCCCCACTACCTTTTCCGCTAGCGATGTGTTTCCCCACCGAAGCCACAAAATCTGAAACCCAAACTAGTTTCGATCTCGCTTCATCTCCTCCCTCAGTGAATTCGCAGAGAGTATTTGTGGTATGTGTTCATATTCTTTGATCGATTTTTGTTTCTTCCTTCTGCTGTGATTTTTCCAATCGATTTTGTTTCCTCCTTCTGCTATGATTTTTCCATTCGATGAAGTGATTTTTCCATTCGATGAAGGATGAACAAATTTCATTGAATTAGAACGAAAAGATTCCAAATTTCTTTTGAATAGCTTTGAGAATCTATATACATTGCATTCTGTGTTCATCGTTTGTTTGTTCCACTTCCACAGATTTGATCTAATTCTAATAAAATTTTGGTGCATTGTGCTAAGTGTTTATGATCATTTTTACTGTTCGAATTCTTTAGGACTTGGACTTGGCCTTTTTAGTGATTGTTAATGGGATATTCTCTATTGCATTGTGGTAGTATGGTTTCTTCATGTCTTTATCAAATCAGAGAGCTTAGATTGCAATAGCACATTGTGTGATTGTGTAAACTATCTGAGTGTGTACTTGACATGCTTCACTTATCTCCTACTTCGATCAGTTAGTTTCTCTGATATTTTGTGCCTGGAGATTCACTACGGATAGTTCAATCAGTTTGATTCGTTAAGTGTTATTACTATGAGATTACTACTTTAGTACTCTGAATCACATGGCATTCTTATGGAACCTTGGATGATTTCTTAGGATAAAGTATCATTCAATTACTGATTTGTGGTCGGTTTTTAGAGAGTTGATGTTTCTTTCAGTTATCCTCGGAATGTCTGGTCCTTTTTTTGGGTATACTGGTGAGATATCTGATGGATTTTTTAACTTTTTGACCAACATTATGTCTTGAGTTAGGTAAAGAAAATGTCGGTTTTTTCTACTTTATTTGTATAGGTAGAAATGGTTTAACTTTCATCAAAACTCGAAATGGTAGAATTGGCTCATAGTTAGTGATCAGTCTCTCTATGTTTATTTGTAGTTATTCTTTCCTTTTAGCTTGAGGTTAGGTGCTTGGATGGTTTAGAAGTAGGAAGAGAATTTAAATCTATAGGGTTAGAAATAGAAAGTTGAGATTAATTAGTTCAATACAAAACGTATAAAATATATAAGTTTCGTCTTTCGTGTGTTTTAAAAGAATATAACTCGTAGTATGTTACAAACTTTGTTTAGTAGGTTTTTATTTTCCATACGTTTTAGTTTGACTAAAGTATTTTGTGATCTTATATCTTCATTGTGAAACGTAGAAAGTAATTACTTTGTAAACAATGATGAAAAAAAAGATGATAATCAGAGCAAATGAATTGTTTTAGAAGAATATATAAGATAATACTAACATTGAAATTAAGCCCTTCAAATAAATTATTGTTTAATCACTTTATCAACCTTTTAAACTTGATTTGTGTAAGTATCGGACTTATTAATCTCTGAAACCTTGCCATCCTCTTTATCCTTTGCTTGAGCTTGTGTGTTTAGACTTGTTGTAATTCTTCTGGTTGTAATTCTTCTGGTTTTAATGGTCGAAGTTTCATGTTTGTTGCAGATGGATTCGTCTGCTTCCAAAACACATCATGCAGGAGAGAGAGATGTTCATAACCAACAACAAGAGCGTTGGACAGAAGAATCGTCTGAGAGGGGCAAAAGGAAACAAACAACTGGTACTAGTACTGGATCAGATGCTGAGTTCCCAGTGAAGTCTAAGGCTCAGAAGACACTCCCCACTAGGTCTGAAGTGTGGACTGTCTTCACAAAACTGGACAGCAATCCCAACAAGTGTACTTGCAAGTACTGCCACAAGGAGCTCTCTTGTCCAACAAAGTCTGGCACCAAAAACATGTGGAATCACATGGACTCCTGCAAGGAATACAAAGCATGGGAGGATGGCCAAAATCCAGCTCAGAAGGTTATTAGCAAAGAAGGCCATTTGCAGAATTCTAGAGTATCTGAGAAAGTGTTCAGAGAAGCTGTAAATGAGATGTTGGTGATTGGGGAGTTGCCTTTGGCTTTCATAGAAAGCATGGCTTTTAAGCACTTCTGCAACAAGGTATGTGATCTTATATTCTGTCACATTGAAATGTTTTAGTTCTTAGATTAACAAAGTAAAGTAAAAAATGATTATAGTGTAACTACTTTCTAAGTAGACATTGTGATTATTGGTAACGTAACATCATGAATCATGATTATTGCTAAGAACACAAAGCTCATGTCTGTAGAATATGTTGCTGTAAGATATATATTTATGTAGTAGTTTCCATGTTTCTGTCTTTTCATCCTCCTTCACTTGTGTCACAAATTTGAGAATTCAATAATCAAATTGTTTAAAAAAATGTTTAGTTAGTAATCTGTTTAAAAAAAATGTTTGAGTTAGTAATCCCATAAGCTTCTTCTTCTTCTTATACATATTATTTACATTAGTTTCTTATTTATTGATGTAGGTTAACTTGTATAGACCTCATTCAAGGAGGACAGCAACAAGGGACATTGTTAAGATGTACATTCAAAGAAAAACAGCTTTTAGAGAGTTCTTCCAATCTACGAAGCAGAGAGTCTCATTGACAACGGACATTTGGGTGTCTCAAATCACAGGCATTGTGAACTTATGTACATTATACAAGTTATGACTTATTGATTTCATAACTTACTTTTTCAGGTAGCTGACTTATTGATTTTTCTTGTAACAGGTGCAAGTTATATGGTGATTACAGCACATTACATTGACAAGTACTGGACGTTAAAGAAGCTGATCATAGGCTTCAAGTATGTGAGTGATCACAAAGGTAAAACCATAGCCAATACCCTACTTGAGTGCTTAGCTGATTGGGGAATACAAAAGGTTTTTTGTATTACTGTGGATAACGCATCAGCTAATACCACTGCCATTAGTAGATTTCGGGATAGTTTCTCGTTGTTGGCTGCTGATTCTTTAGTTATGAATGGGGACTACATACATATGAGATGCGCTGGACACATCATTAACTTGATTGTGAGAGATGGTTTGGCTGATGTTGATAGGAGTATCACTGCTGTTCGTAATTCAATCTCTTATGTTAGGTCTGGAACAAGTAGAAGAGAATCTTTTGAGCGTAGAGCAGTGGGGTTAGGCCATACGTTTTCGAGGGGTAGTTTGCCTTTAGATGTGAAGACTAGGTGGAACTCTACTTTTTGTATGCTTAAACAGGCAATTAAGTTCAAAGGAGGGTTTGATAGGATGGAGGCTGAGGATAAACTCTATAATGATCATTTCTTAGAGATGGAGAGTGAAAGTAAAAGAATTGGACCTCCTACAATGGCTGACTGGCGTAGTGTTCAAGGAATGGTTAAGTTTTTAGGGATATTTTATCGGTCTACTTTAGTGGTTTCAGCTTCTACAAGTTTGAATGCATACAAGTGTTACGGTGAGATTGTGAACATGGCAGGCAAGCTGCAATTGCTTTGTAGTAGTCCTGAGCCTGAGGTTAGAGTTAAAGCTGAGGAAATGTTTATGAAGTTAGACAAGTATTGGGAGGGTTTGAAGAACATCAACAAGATGGTGATTATTGTTAGTGTTTTTGATCCAAGGAAGAAGATGCAGTTTGCTAAGTTGTGTTTCGAGGAGATGTATGGTGAGGGTAGTTTAGTAGCTCTAGGCTTATATGACTCAGTTTTGCTGGTCTTGCGTGACATGTATGCTGAGTATGCAGAGAGACACAATGCAGCTGCTGCAGCTACTGTGCCATCTCCTCCACCTCAAGATGATCAGTCTCAGAGTTCATCTCAAGCAATTTCACAAAATTCTCAAGAGCAATCAGAGGCAGCAGCAGATACAGTTTTCGATTCCATTGATGATGAGATGTTAGATGGGTATAATCCAGTGGAGCAGAGGTACAACACATTGCTTAGGGAGATTGGTGTTAGAGACATCAACGAGCTAGAAGCTTATATGAGGGACCAAGTGGAAAATCCTGAAGTGATCATGGGAGTTGGTTTTGATGTTCTATCTTGGTGGAAAGTGAACTGTGGCAAATACCCTATCTTATCAAAGATGGCTAGAGATCTGTTGGCAATGCAAGTCTCATCTGTTGCATCTGAGAGTGCTTTTAGCACAAGTGGGAGGATCATTGAACCATACAGAAGCTGTTTAACACATTATATGGTGGAGGTTTTGATGTGTACGAAGCAAGGGATGAAGCAAGAGATCAAGTTTTAATCAAGTGTACTCACAAATGGACAGATACTTGCTGAAGTTTACTATGAAGATGAGCTACAAAGAGGTACATTTCTTCTTATTATGGTTCATATTAATGAATTACTTGATATGTATTGTGTGTAGTATACTAATTTTGTGTAATGTTTTGTAGAATTTGAAACTCTCAACATACAAGAGGCAAGGGAGTAGCCTCCGAGTAGGTAGTCTCTGAATTTGTAAATGGTTTTCATTATTTTACTTAGTTTTAGTGTGAACTTCATCTCTTTCTCTTGGTGTGAATTTCATCTATGTCTCTTACTGTGAATTTTGTTGTTGCAGGTGTGATTTTAGAGATTGGTTGCAGAGGAGATTGAAGATGGAAGAGAAAACTGCATTGTTGTGTTTCTTTAGCACTAAAACGTTTGCATTTAGCTTGTTTTGTTGTTGTGTTTCAAAAGCACTAATACGTTTGCATTTTGATTGTTTTGTTCTTCTGTTTCTTTAGTACTAAAAACGTTTGCATTTTGTTCATGTTGAGATTTTCAGTTTCAGACTTTCAGTTTTCAACTTGGTGTTTTGCCAAAATTTTGTTTGCAGATTCACATTTCGGGTAATACCCGAACCCGACAATACCCGACCCGTACCCGACCCAATATTGGTTATTACCCGATTGGGTCTCTAAAAATCTAAAACCGGGTACCCGGCGAATGCAACTACCCGCCTCGAATCCGAACGGGTACCCGAATGCCCAGCCCTATGTGTTGCTATTTTATCCCCATTTTTTTCTCTCATTTTCTTAATTATCTATATTCACCTAAATTTGGAGTATCAACAAAGAAACCCTAGATTTTGTCAAAGACGCAGTTGCAGAACAAGAAAAAAGCTCGAGACGATAACCATGGCAGGAGTTGGACCTATGACTCAGGATTGGGAACCAGTGGTGATCCGTAAGAAAGCCCCAAACGCAGCCGCTAAGCGCGATGAGAAATCTGTCAACGCCGCTCGTCGTTCCGGCGCCGATATCGAGACCGTCAGAAAATGTTCGTTCCTTCTTCTTCTCATCGATCTCCTTCTTCGTTTTCTCTGTTTTTGGGCTGATTCACTGTCGTAGATTTGGTTATTGAAGCTTGGTATGGGTTTTTCAAGTGCGATTTTGTTCTCGATTTGAGCTTTTGAGTAGAAAATTACCAGCGATATCTGTTTAGTGATCGATTTAGTGTTTATGTTCGTTGTCAATTGAAATTTTCCGTTTGAGCTGTAATTGTTCTTGTGATGTGGCTCTTGTTCGTATCGGATTGATGAATTTTGTTCGTTTATGATTGGTTTTGCATATAGCTTGATCTTTGTTGTTTCATTTCATTTGTGATTTTCCAGTTATGGCTTCAATCTAACAAGATTTGTATTGCGTCCTTTTTGTGTCTGTGTGTGTGTTGGGTTTAGTCAATGCTGGAACCAACAAGGCGGCGTCAAGCGGTACATCTCTGAACACGAAAAGGCTTGATGATGACACTGAGAACCTTACTCGTAAGTCTATCTCTTATCATTTGCGTTTACTAATATGGTGAATTGATTTCCCTTGTAGCTAGAAAATGGTAGTCTCAGGCTCTGTATACTGGAGAAATGTGTTCATTTCTTGATTCAAAGTGTTGCACGCAATGCAATAGTTGAGGTCTGTTAATGTTTGTGTGATGATGAATTGGAATCATAGGATCCATTAAGTTTTTTTCTTTTGGCCTTAAATCTCTGATGGTTTTGCGGGAGTAACATTTTTATTCAGTGATGCGTATGCTTAAGCTCCTTGTAATGGTTACTCTACCATTCTGATTGCAGATGAACGTGTGCCTACTGAGCTAAAGAAAGCCATTATGCAAGCCCGAACAGAGAAGAAGCTTACCCAGTCCCAACTTGCTCAAGTATGTTAGCCTTCTCTCTGTATCTCGTATTCTTATAGCCTGTTGTATGTAACTATGTACATGACCCAAAGAAAACTTGTTTGTTTCATTTCGCAGATCATCAATGAGAAGCCACAAGTGATCCAAGAGTATGAGTCTGGCAAAGCAATCCCGAACCAGCAGATCCTTTCTAAGCTGGAGAGAGCACTTGGAGCTAAACTTCGTGGTAAGAAGTGAACAGTACCAAAGATAACAAAACTTAATCGCAGTTTCGCTTTTTCCTAATGTTGTCGTAACAACAATCAATGCTTTGATCTAATGTCGTAACTCTGCGAAGAAGAATCCTTTTCTGATGTAAGAAAGCAAAAAAACCGTTTGAATGTTTGGTTTGATGAATCACTCGACTCATGAACTTATATAATATAAATAAACTCAGGATCTTTTCGTCCCACACAATAGGATCTGCTTTATTGTTGATTTTATATGAACTTAAAGAACATAGAGAAATTCAATTCAGAATTCAGAATTCAGGTTCAGGTTCTTCTTCAACCGGAGCAATGATCCATTCGCCATCTTCGTTCTTGATCATTCCTTTGTTCTTCTCCACCCACCAAATTCCTGGCACTAAACACTCATCTTTCAAGAACTCACATGATTTGTTCACTAATGCAATACTTCTCTTCACCATCAGTTTAAACTCTCCTTTCTTCCCATTCCATCCCGCAACGATATGGAGCATTGCCTGCACAGATATGAAAAAAAAATGTAAGTTTTTACTCTTGTGTTGTACTTGAAGTCGAAAGAGCTCACCTGAAGATTGTGCCAATCCCCTGGATTCCTTGAATCCTTCAGGTATGGTGACTTCTTTGTATCGATCACAAAGTTGATTCCTATATCCACATACCCCAAAAGTCCTCCCGGGTATCGAGTTAAGAGATCAATCTTGTTCCTCACATGGAGAATCTTTAAGTTCTTATGACTTGTTACTTCATCCTTGAACTCCTTGTTACCTACCTGTGGACAACCAAACACAATAGCAGTTATCGGAACATCACCATTGGAACCGTTCTCAGCTATGTCATACGCAGCGATAACAGCCTCTGTAGCTCCCAAGCTATGTCCAGTCAACACGATGCTCGGTTTCTCGTCTTTATACTTCACTAGAAGCTCCTTGATCTTAGCTAGCAGCTGTGACCGTAGACTCAGCTTAGTGAATTTCGAATCCGGGTGATCAGAAGTATAGATTGTGAGCCACCCAAGCATCACCTTACATCCCTCTTCGTCTTCACTGTCACTACCATAAGTAGTATCAGCTCCAACTACAGCAGAACCAGAACCGTTCTGGTCCGGTCCCTTCAGCAACGGCTCAGCTGAAGTAGGCCTAGCTCCCAAAACATTGATCCACTCATAGTTCCTACTCGTCCCTCTCAGAGCCACGTAGATCTCACGGCGTCCTAAAGCCTTAGTCCGTTCATCAGACGTTACAGCTATGTAACCAAACCAGTTAGACTCACGGTCCCAAGAATCTCTTGATTGTGAGTGGAGAAGCAAACCTTCGGGGAGAGCCACACGAGCAGTGGCATAAAGGAAGCTTGTAACCTCATAGTCAGAAGCAGATTCGAGCATGACCTTGTCGAAGAATGAAGATTTGCCGTAGCGGCTGGCTCCACAGTACTTGGAGTTCTCGTCATTGACGAAAGCATCGTAAGTGGCTTGACAAAAGTCGCCGCAACGGAGAATGAGTTGGCGAAGTGATTGGTCTAATGGGTCTAAGAGAGTGTCCCAATTCTTTGAGCCTAAGAGCTCTTCCCATGATCTTGTTGTTGTAGCACTAGCAGCCATTGAAAGAGAAAATGGTGTGTGCAAGTGACTTTTGGCTCTTGAGTACATAATACAACTTTATTTGAGTGGTTGTGATGATAATGGTGTGACTGTGTGTGACCCACTTAAATCATTAACGATAAAGGTTATTATTGGTATAGGAATATTATTGGCATATAGTATCACAAACTTCCATATCATTCTCAACCATACAAACAACGATAGTAAAAATCAAACCCAATCAATTGAGAAAAGAAAATTCAACCAAATCAATAGACACACGCACACAATCGAGAACAAATTGTTACGGTTTGTTTGTGTGTTTCTAATCAAATTCGACGATCGGTTTGTCTTCGTCGTCGGGAGTAGCCATGACCCAATCACCATTCTCATTCTTGAGCATTCCTTTGTTTTTCTCGACCCACCAACACTCGGGAACCAAACATTCATCTGTCAATAGTGCACATGATTTGTTCACCAATGCTATGTTCCGGTTCACTTTCAACTCGAACTTCCCATTCTTCCCGTTCCATCCCGCGACGACATGTAACATAGCCTACATATCCACCCCAAACCATAACCATTAATTAAAACCAATGTCGTTTTAACATTTGAATCTATATTGTTAAGAACGTCCATGATTGTATTTGCATTTATATGTGAACACATTTCAACAAAAAGTTTCGCATTTTTCAAATAGAAAACACTATAATTTTCTTGCAATATATTATGGAAAATGTAAGTACAAACAAATGGTCCTATATAATATTGTTGCGCATTAGACAAAAGACCGATTGATTAAACCTAATAATTTTGTCATTCAAGACTAAGGTTGTGTAAACGATTGGATCATATGCAAACAAATAATAAAGCAAAACAGAATGACTTGCCTGAAGGTTATGCCAATCACCAGGATGATGAGTTTCTTTAAGAAAAGGTGTAACTCTCGTATCGATTTTGAGTTTGGTACCAATGTTGACATACCCCATTATCTTAGCTGGATAACGAGTGATGAGATCAATTTCGTTTTTCACATGCAATATCCTCACATTGTTATGTTTGTTGATTCTTTCAGAGAATTCTTTGTTGCCCACTCTCGGAGAACCAAACACAATAGCCGTCACAGGAGGCACGTCGCTATAGCCGCTTGTAACGTTTTCCGCAAGATCAAACGCTGCGAGAGTCGCGATTGTCGCACCTAGGCTGTGTCCGGTGAGCACTATGCTAGGTTTCTCATCCTTGTATGTCTCTAGCAATTCTTTTATCTGTCGTACCAAGTTACCATTTACGTAAATCATACAAATTAAACCGAAATCCAATTAAAATCCTATCTCATTTTCGATGTGAGACTCTTAACGTTACTTGAGTTATTTGTGGATCATTTTTTTCTTCTTTTCAACTTAAAATGGATCATTTATGCATGGTTGTGAATTTTTCAATCCATATATTACATTCTTATTTTGTGACCTCAAAGTGAAATTCTCTATAACTCGATAAATATTTGATAACTTTAATTTGATCAATTAATATTCAATTTTTTTCACTACCTTCGTGAGAAGCTGCGAACGTGCACTCATCTTGGTAAAAGGTGAGTTTGGATTAGCCGTGGTATAAATAGTGAACCATCCAAGCATAACCTCAGGACCATCCTCACCATCCATCAACAGTTCCTTAATCGAAGTCAACTTCGTACCCATCACATTAATCCACTCGTAATTCCTAGTCGTCCCACGAAACACAACGTAGATCTCTCTTCTTCCAATCTCAGCCGTTCGTTCATCAGACGTGACCGCGATATAACCGATCCAATTAGTCTCCCGGTCCCAAGACTCGCGAGACATGGAGCTAAGAAAGAAGGCTTCGTAGTCGCTTACACGAGCCGTAGCGTAAAGGAACGAAACGATCTCGTAGTGTCTCGCATCATCGAGCATGACTTTGTCGAAAAACGATGGTTTGCCATAACGACTAGCTCCACAATATTTGGAGTTTTGGTCGTTGATGAAAGTATCGTAAGTGGCTTGACAGAAATCGCCGGTTCGAAGGATGAGTCGACGAAAAGAATGGTCAAGTGGTTCCAATAGATTTTGCCAATTGTCTTGGCCAAGAAGCTCTTCCCATGTTGGCTCGACCATGGTTTGATGATTTGATTTCTTGTTTATTGTGTGTGTAAAATTAACGCATTGAGGTTTATCTATTTATATGTAATCGTGAGAGCCACTTTTCAAAAATTTATTTGGATAATGAACATTTGAATTGATCTTGTATATATATACTTTAGAATATGCTATATAGAGTTCACTATTAAACTAGTAAAAAAAAAACTGGTCAACACCAATTATTAAATTTAAATCCATGTTGTTATTCAAAATTGATATTCATGTTTGGGAAGTAATATAAATATATAGGTTTTACCTTTTGATTTTGAAATGTGATTACTTTGTTGCTATATTATCTCATTACAAAGTTATTGACTGGATTTTTTAGTAAATGTTATTGACTAAATCAGAGTGGATTGTAAACAATTTTATTAAATTCATGTTGAACTAAATTTTCATTATTTTTTTGTATCAATTTAATGATCCATCATTCCACCCATAAGCTTATATTACATATCAGACATTCATTTGGAGATAAATATACATTTATTTCTTGTAGATTTATTTATTTATTTGAGCTCAAGTGGAAGAGCCTATTCTTAATTAGAGCCCATCCCTTATATATTAATTGGAGAGTGATTTGTGAGAATATGTTTATGTGTCATCTCCATAATCACTCTCACCAAACAAATTGTGACATTGTTTGAAAAAATTATGACATGACAACTTTAAATTAATAACTAAATCTTCTACAACTAAATTTATATTTATTACCATAAATAAATCAGAAATTTTTTTTAATTAATATATTATAAGATTTTCTTTTTTATTTTAAAATTATATACAAATTTGGTTTCTCATTTTAAAATAGTTTAGAAATTGATTTTGTAATAATAAAATTATAGAACATTTTTATAGAATATATATATATTTTTAAAATAACAATAATGAATTTCCAATTTTTTAAAAGAGATTTTGATATGTTTGTGAAAAAAACTTCTCAAGTTCATACAACAAATATAATTATTCTTTTATAATATTTTTTTAACGCAAGATAATTTGAAAGTAATAAAAATATTTTTTAATTCGAAAGTAACAATTTGTTTTTAATCTTTGTTTCATTTATTAAATTTATGATTATATATTTTAATGTTTTAAATATTAAATAATTTATTTGTATTCTAAATTCTACTTAAGGTATTCGGACAAACCAAATTTAATATTTTTTTTTTACTCTAATGTATTAAATTATTATACATTTTTCTTTGATACGTTTACATATATAAAATAATTAAATGGTAAAACTAAATTTCTGAAATTCATATTATTGGTTTGAGAATTTTTAAATTATATTTACAATCTCTTGTTATTGGAAAAATTAAATTATCATTGATTTTCTAATTAATTGGAGAGTGATTTGTGAAAAAAAGTTTATGTATCATCTCCATAATCACTCTCACCAAAACAATTGTGACATGTCTTGACAAAATTGTGACATGACAATTTTGAAAATCTTGTACAACTAAATTTATATTTGTTATCATAAATAAATCAAAAAAGTCTTTAATCAATATATTATCATATTTTATAGTTTTTATTATAAAATTATATATAAATTTGGTTTTTTATTTAAAAGTAGTTTAAAATTGATTATTGTAATAATAAAATTATAGAAAATTTTATAGAATATATATTCTTTTTGAAAATAATAACAAAGACCTACCAAATTTTGTAAAAGAGATTTTGATATGTTTGTGAAAAAATTTCTCAAGTTAATAACAACAAATATAATTATTCATTTCAAATTCTTTTTTTAATGTAAGACAATTTGAAAGTAATAAAAATATATTTTAATTCGAAAGCAATAATTTTTTTTAAACTGTCTTTCATTTAAAAGATTTATGATTCTATATTTTAATGTTTCAAAATATTAATTAATTTTTTTCTATTCTAAATTCTACCTAAGATATTCGGATAAGCGTAATTTAACATGTTTTTAAAAAAACCTCTAATGTATTAAATTATTATATATTTTGATTTAATGCATTTACATATATAAAATAATTAAATGGTAAAACTAAAATTTTGACATTCATAATAGTAATTAAAAACTATATTATTGACCAAAAAAATTAATAACAAAAGAATCAATAATAATGTCTATAATAAAAATCAAAACAACTACATATTTCACATTTTTAAAGACTAAAATTAAAAACATAACTACATAAATAATTTATCCGCATGTACACGGGAAAATCACCTAGTTCTATTAAAATCTCATGTTATTGGGACATGAATTCTACACATTTTTATTCATAGAATTCAACTTTCAAAATAACATGAGTATCCATTCTTTAAATCCTAAAAGAAAAAAAAAACGACACACACAAACACAAAACACACATCAACGATTAACTTTTTTCAAAAATGCATAATTTTTCCAACTATTCTTTATGAGTTAAGCAAGATAGTATAAAATATTATTAAATACATAACTTAACTTAATGCTACACACAATCATTTGAAGATAACAAAGTCAAACTAAACCAAACCAAACCAAACCAATAGAACAAACATATATGTTCACGTTAAACAAACATAAATGCTCACGTCAATTAAAACACGCTCACAATACATGCTCATGTTTTAAAAAACAAGGAGTTATCTATGGTGGCCGAGAGAGAGAAAATGATGAAAAATCAATATGCCAATGAACCAATTGGTTGTGGTAGATATCTATGCTCATGTTAGTTTTTTTTTTCTTGGAAATTCTCTATAATAGTATATACTAGAGATTGCCCACGCGATGCGTGGATATAAAAATTAAAATTATAAAATATGCAATAATATTATAACTTATTGATTATTTATGAATTAAATAATACAAAGTTTGATGTTTATACTAAATAATTATCTATGATCGAAAACTATACATTTTGTAGCAAATTATTGATACAATGTTATATGTAAAAGAAAGAGATTGTTCATTAATTGTATATGAATTGACATAAATTTGTAAAAGATATATATTATGTAAGTTAATTAAAATGTAAAGTACAGTTAAGAAATATGTTTGGTCTTTTTTTTTCCTGCGTCAAACACATTCGTAAAAAGAAATTGATTGATCCGATAAGTTGTAGTATGTTTGGCGTTTCTACCAAAACATATGCATCATCTCAACAGAGATGTTAGAACTTATCTATATGTTTATTTCATTAGAATTTTGAATCGTAAAAAGAAAATAATTATTGCTTGATTGTATTTTTGTCTCTCTTCACATCGAATCATTGGTGAATTATATTATGTTTTTCTCGTCGTGATTACAGTGTGGAAGGAATAATAAAAATAAAAAGAGTTTTTATGGATTCACAATTTATGGTGGAGTAGGTTTTTCATTCAAAAGTCTTGGTTAATACTTTCTCTAGTATAAATTTTTTTAATTGCACTAATTGTTTTTTTTTATGTGTTATTAAGTTTTTTTGGTGTAGTATATTGTTGGATTTTAATTTAATAATTGCACAAATTTTTTTTGTTATGTGCTATTAAATTTTGTTGGTGTAGTATATTGTTTGGTTCAATAAATAAAATATATATTTTCCAAACCGTCTAAATTTTACAATAACCCATTTAATTTGGAATCATATTTTTTATGGGTACAAAAAAAAAAAAAAGAAAACAATGGCTAATATATATTACAACTTATTAGAATTAGCTATTCATATGGTTGGAAAAGTTTGTTATCGGCCAGAGATCTGTTATCCAAAGGAACTCGAATGAATTTAGGTTATGGAAATAGTGTCTCAGTATGGCAGGACCCATGGATTCCAGATTATTTTCCTAGGCTGGCAAGAGGTATAGGTAGTGTTTTACAAAAAATTAGAGAGAGAAGCCGAGGTCAGTATTGTTACAGAACCTAGTTTCACGGTTTTAAAAGCCTACATTTGGAAGTTGAAATGCCCTTTAAAAATTAAGCATTTTATTTGGCATGCCATATCAGGCTCTTTCGCAATCTTGTCCAGATTGAATCATCGAGGCATCAATTGTTCGACATTGTGTCTGAGATGTGGGGTAGAAGAGAAGACAATTAATCATGCATTATTTGAATGTCCTACTGATTGTCAGATTTGGGCATATTACTTATCTCCCCAGGGACGGGTTACATTTCCATATTCTATAGTCTACGCAAATATGGACTTTCTTTTTTAGAGAATAAAGAAGGAATATACACTAAATGGGGAATGTAATGTATGTATTTCCTTGGCTCATATGGTATATATGTAAATCACGGAATAAAAGATATTTTCAAAGAGTGGAACATGATTCAATGAATACTTTTCACTTGGCGGAGAGTGAATTTTTGGCGTGGACGGAGGCACAACTGGGTCTATCAGGAGAAGCTACCATTCCAAGGAACGATCCTTTGAATTCGGCATCGAATCATCACCGATGTCAGGTTGATGGCTCCTAGAAGGAAAGAGAGGCAACATCAGGTTTAGGTTGGATTTGGTTGCAAGGTGACCGAGTCATGCTTCTTGGTGCGCAAGGATTGAGACATAGGATGACCCATTGCATTCTGAAATGGAAGCTCTAATCTGGACAATGTCAGCCTTGTTAGAAAGAGGAGTGGAGTGCCAAGTTTTTGAGACAGATTGTTCGGAGTTGGTGGATATTGTCCGCAATCCCGAGGAGTAGCCTGCTTTTTATATTCTTTCCGCCAAAATCAAGGAGCTACGCATTCGACTCCCACATTTTTCGTTATCTTTAATTCCTCGTACTCTTAATCGTAAGGCGGACTGTTTAGCCCGTTCTAGAGATTTAGATTTTCACTTTGTAAGCCGCTCTCTCTCCAATTGGATCACCAATTATGGGGATATATTCAATTAAATGTTTAGGTTGCAAAAAAAAAGAGAAAAGAATTAGCTATTAAATTATTGGAATTGGTTGTCAAAGTTATTAAAAAGAGAAAAATAGATATAAATTTTTATTTTTCTCTTAAATAAAAAAAATACATGTCAAAAGAGTAGGTGACACATGACAGTCTCTCATAACTTTGGTTTAAAAAACCTTACTATATTATATTAGATAACATTGCCTTTTTTTTTAACAACATATAACATTACCTTATAAAGAGAATTTGAGAAGAAAAAAAACAAATAATCAATGGCAATCGATAAGAATCCATAACAATCTATAACAGTCCATTAATTTGTTTTTATAAGAATCTATGAGATTTGTGTTAACTCTACTAAAATTTATAAAATCTTTTGATTTTTAAAATTTTTTAGAAATCTATACAAACTAGAGATTTTATACATTTTAGAAATTTATACAAATTTATTCCCCAATAACCCCCAAACAATCTTAATGAAATCAACTATTAATTCAAAAAATTTGGTTTTTAATAATTCTGCAATTCTAGATAAATTCATTGTTATTGGGAATAAGACTTTTTAATCTATCTCGACCTAGCTTAGCTTGAGAGAGCCCAAAAAGCCCAAAGTTAGAGCCCAAAAAGCTCAAAGTTTAATCTATCTCGACCTAGCTTAGCTTGAGAGAGCTCTCTGATCGATGTAGCGCTTACCGTAGCTTGAGAGAGCTATGGCTCTGATCGATGTGGCGATTTCTTGTCTCAATTCGATCCGTGAAGTAAGTTTCTGAAATTATCGTTTTTTCGTTTTGTCTGATTTCGTTTTCCGTTTTGATCTGTTGCATCTAAATGTTGGCTTTAAGAATCATTAGGATTATGCTCTTTTGTGATTACTCCTGGGAAATGCTAAAGTACCATTTGATGAGAGTAAATGGAAATAAAATCTCAAGTTTGTTTTTTTTGCAGATTGAAGATGATGTTAAAGATGCCATAGTGTATATTGATGCTGGGTGCACAGAAAGTTTCCAATTTGCAGGAGCATTCCCTTTGTTCCTGGAACTAGGTGCTCGTGCTGTCTGCAGCCTTGAAAATATGACTTCCCTCGATGCGGTAAGCTCGTTACGGTGTGATTTTTGGTTTCACAATGCTGGTTAAGGAAGAGAGGAACACCATTTTAGTGTTGATAATTGAGGATCGAGACAGAGAATGTGAATAGCTTAGGCATCACTTGTAATGTGGGACAAGCCCTCTTTTTCTTGTAATTGTTCTGATCAATGGCATAGGATTTGACTATTGATGCCTTTTTGCTCTAGGTGGCTGATTGGAATTCAAAGTTTGATTGTGCAAATAAAATTGTGATTATGACATCTCGGCTTCTCAATGATGCTCATCGATATATGCTACGGTGTCTAAGCACACATGAAGGCGTTCACCGCTGCACAGTATTCACCTCTATTTCAGAGGTGCTCATCATAAACTTTATCATCACAACTTATTGTATTTGACTTATCATCACTATTGATTGTTATAATCATATTCCAAGTACATTTGAGTCACTGAATATTTTCTTATCTAATTACTCTATTAATTTGGCTTTTTTAACGAACAGGGATCTCACTCAGCCTGCCCTGATTCACCTCTAGGTGCTGATGCGTATCGAGAGTACGAAACCTTACTTGTTCAGGATTACAATGAACATACCAAGAAAAGCGACAAAACATCTAAAGTCAAAGGGGTTTCTAAATTCTCTTCTGCACTTGAATCCCTTACTATGGAGCCTATTGAAAATGTAGAAAATTCATCAGGTGATGCAGAAGGTCTGATGGTCTCGGTGCACCACTTTCCCTTGATTATTTGTCCTTTTACTCCTAGAGCGTTTGTCTTACCTTCCCAAGGATCAGTCGCCGAAGCGTCCTTATCCCGTCAACACGAGGATTCTCTTAGTTTTGGGCTGCCTCCCATAAGTACTGGATCTATGTCTGACACTGATGATGTTCCTTCTGGTGCAACTCTTACCGCTCATTTTCTTTACCAACTGGCTCTGAAGGTAAGTTAACAGTACAGAAATCCTTTTGCACTTATTC
Source organism: Arabis hirsuta (assembly GCA_964056655.1). Lineage (NCBI taxonomy): Eukaryota > Viridiplantae > Streptophyta > Magnoliopsida > Brassicales > Brassicaceae > Arabis > Arabis hirsuta. The sequence continues at coordinate 41,305,183 of OZ053300.1, forward strand.
ATGATGTAGATGAAGTTTGTGAGCTTACAACACTACAAAATATCTGTTTTGTTTGTTTATCAAAATTTTAATTTCTTCTGTTCCTTTTCTGAAACCATGTCATTGTTTAAAAAATGTCACTGTAGATGGAGTTGAAGTTGGAAATATTTTCACTTGGTGATCTATCAAAGAATGTTGGGAAGATTCTGACAGACATGTCAAGTCTTTATGATGTAGGGCGCCGTAAGCGATCTGCCGGCTTGTTACTTGTTGACCGTACACTTGATCTTATCACTCCCTGCTGTCACGGGGATTCACTTTTCGATCGTATCTTTTCATCTTTGCCTCGGGCAGAAAGATTCTCTTCACATGCACAATTTAAGCAAGGGCTTCCAAGCATCGATCGTCCTTCTCTTGATGTTCAAGTGCCTCTTGGGGAACTGTTAAATGAAGAACCAAGCAAGATTCGGGATTCTTGTCTTTCTGATGGAGTTGAAGCGTTTCTACGTGGATGGGATTCATGTACTTCTGATCCGCAAAGCGCAGGTTCACTTAATGAAGGTGACAAGAAATCTACCGCCAATTGGACTGAACTACTAAATGGTTCTCTTGTCGCCACGGAATGTTTTAGAGGAACGCCTTACTTAGAGGCCATGACTGATAGGATAACAAAAGATGGAAGTGTATTGGTTAGGAAATGGCTTCAAGAGGCTCTGCGTCGTGAAAATATTTCTGTTAATGTGAGATCCCGGACTGGCTATGCCACAAAAGCAGAGCTCCAGGCCATGATCAAGGCATTGTCCCAAAGCCAGCCGTCTTTGTTGAGAAACAAAGGGATTATTCAGTTAGCGGCAGCTACAGCTGCTGCACTTGATGAATCTCAAAGTGCCAAATGGGATGCTTTTAGCAGTGCAGAGATGATGTTAAACGTAAGTGCTGGTGATACGAGTCAGGGTTTGGCTGCTCAAATTACTGACCTGATCAACAAAAGCGCTGTGGCTGAACTTCAAGCGAAGAAGAATAAGAAACCAGATTCTTCCTCATCACGAGGGCTTCTATCTTTCCGAGACACCCTGCTCCTTACAATTGTTGGATACATTCTAGCTGGCGAGAATTTTCCTACATCTGGTTCAGGTGGGCCTTTCTCTTGGCAAGAGGAGCATTTTCTAAAAGAGGCCATTGTGGATACCGTTCTCGAGAACCCGTCAGCAGGAAATCTGAAGTTTCTTAATGGGTTGACTGAAGAGCTTGAGGGCCGACTAAATCGCCTCAAGTCCGAGGAAACAAAAGAAACGCCTTCTGATGATCAATTAGACATTGATGCTCTTGATGATGATCCATGGGGAAAATGGGGTGAGGACGAGGAAGAAGAAGATAATGACAATAGTAAAGCAGATGAGTCCTATGATGATATGCAGCTTAAACTGAACTTGCGTGATAGAGTAGACAGCTTATTTAGGTTTCTCCACAAGTTATCGAGCCTAAGAACAAGGAATCTACCATTAAGAGAAGGCTCATTGGCTTCAGAGAGCAGCTTTCCCGGCGATCCTTCTGGAAACAAAGGGCTACTCTACAGGCTTATCACAAAAGTGTTGAGCAAAGATGAGATATCCGGTTTAGAATACCATTCCTCAACCGTAGGAAGGCTTTTCAAAAGCGGATTTGGACGGTTTGGTCTTGGTCAGGTTAGTTAGCCCTTTCTCTCTCCCTATTACTTCCTTTTTTCCTCATCTATTCTCCCACGAGATACACATTGATGTATTGCAACTCTATTGCAGACAAAACCGAGCCTCGCAGACCAGAGTGTCATTATTGTCTTTGTCATTGGAGGAATCAATGGTCGAGAGGTTAGTTTCTTCACCACAAAAAATCACATTCATCGGTTTTGGGCCTATCTTTGTAATGATCGTCTATGTCTCTTTTTAATTATCGTCCATTGTCAAGGTTTTGGAAGCTCAAGAGGCTGTGTCTGAGAGCGGTAGACCAGACATTGGCTTGGTTATTGGAGGAACGACTCTTCTAACTCCCGACGACATGTTCGAGTTATTGTTGGGACAGTTCAGCCATTTTTGATCTCTTTCACAAAAAGCTCCCTCTCACTGTCTCTGTTATATGTACTACAAAACCCATGAATATGACCAAATGTGTAATTTACAAAACTATAGTTCCATTTTCATAAGAAAACAAAAGTATGGGGGTATTAATAGTAAATAAACTGTTATATATCCTCAAAATATTTACATTTTTGGCCCCTCAGGTTTTATATTGTTTAGAGAAGAAGCTTAATCCTCTTAAACCCCCCAAAAATCACACACTCACACGAAAAACCTCGAAGTTGAGAACAATGGCTGCAATGAAGCTTCTTCTCTCTCAAGCTCGCCGTCAAGGTCTAACCAAACCCTATTCGTCTCCATTTCAACAAATCCCTAGGCTCTTCTCTTCTTCTTCATCATCCTCTGATTCGAATCCATCTCCGGATTCGGATCTACTAATTGAAATCCGCAAAAAACTCGAGCCAGTGTCGTACGCCGCAAAACCGAAACCTGAAGTCGCCGATGGTGGTGATTCTCCTCCGATTCAGACCGAATCGGAGACGAATCCTCAGCCTACGAATCAGGAAGATCGTTCGACCTTGACTCGAGAAGAAATCCGATATATGGGATATACACCTTCTATCAGTCCGGTTTCTTATGCTAACCGTGTGCTTCCGTTACCGGAGGATCGTGTCGCTGGTGAGGGAGAAGGGGAGAGAACTCCGGAGGAGATGGAGATTGAGAGGAAGAGGATTGAAGCAGAGAATCGTGCTAGAAGAAGGTTTTTAAGAGCTAATCCTGTAGAAGAAGATACTTCTTCACTTCCTTTACCAACATTGCTTAAACCAGATTTGAAGCATGGAAAGAAACCTATTTTCGATCTCATGGAAGCCATTAGAGAGATAAAGGTCAGGATTTGAAGCTACACTATATTCAGGGTTCCATGATTTGGTTGTGTATGATGTTAAAGGATTCAACTTTTGTTTGTTTCTTAGCTAGGGGGATTCAAATGAGTATTATTAGAAAGGAAGTTAAAGTAATTGAGATTGGAGGATTTTTCGTTTTCGATATTGTGTTCCATTTTACAATATGAACATAGAAACCTCTTAAAGGAGGCTTAGAAGCTTTGTTAGATGCTGAGGTTATTGCTTCACACCCAATTGTGCGTTATTTTAGAGGGTACTAAACCCTGGCCTGTTTTGTACCTATGGCATTTCAAATGAGTGATAGATCAGACAAGTTTTGTTTAAGTGTGGTGGTGCTGTGAGAGTTGCTGTGTTGATTCCTATAAATTTGTAGTAGACGTTTCTTTGTTGACTATCACGCGGACAGAGTAACTAGGAAGGCTTCAAGATTAAGTTGGACTCATCCATTTGTGCATCTCTCATTTTTTGTTCTTATGCTGTTTTCATCAATGGTTCAGGCCAATGCCAAGGCGAAATTTGATGAAACTCTTGAGGCGCATGTGAGGTTGGGTATTGAAAAAGGCCGATCTGAGCTGGTATTCTTTTTTCTACAAGTTTTTTTTTGTGTTTCACCGTTATATTCTTAATTACATTATCATTCTTGTCATTCCTTCTAAATCATATTCCCTTTTAACTGCAGATAGTTCGTGGTACTTTGGCTCTACCACACTCTGTTAAAAAGGTACAAGATATGCCTCTCTGATCTGTGATGGTAATTGATATTTCTCAGCTGTTTATGTATTAAGAAGAAATGATTTTCCTTGTTCAGGATGTGAAAGTGGCTTTCTTTGCCGAGGGGGCTGATGCAGAGGATGCAAAAGCTGCAGGAGCTGATATTGTTGGTGGTATTGAGCTTATAGAAGAGATCTTGAGTAATGAACCAATGCCTTTTACTTGACCCTCTTTCGATGATTCACTTCTGACATCTAATTGCACAAGCTTACCTTTGGTTCTGTCATGAATTATCTCATTTCTGGTCCCAGATGTAAATTAATTATTCTCACTTACTCTCTATCTGCAGAAAGTGGCAAGATCGACTTTGACAGATGTCTTGCAACCCCAAAAATGATGCCTCGTGTTTACAAGGTTCTTGGATTGGAGCACTTATCCATATCTGTTTAGAACATAATGAGGTGATATCTTCTCGCTTAATATGCAAATGGTTTGTGTGCTTATTTGCAGATATCAAGGATTCTCAACAATCATGGTTTGATGCCAAACCCCAAAGTAAGCTGGATTATTCACTCAACATCTTACTCTAATGTATCAGTCAGTATACCCTTTAAATTAAGTTAAATCAATATTAATTTGTTGTAGCAAGGTAGTGTGACCAAGGATGTTACGAAAGCAGTCAAAGATGCAAAAGCTGGACACACAAAATTCAGAATGGATAAAACTTCTATTCTTCATGTGCCACTTGGAAAGGTTACATCTCTTCCCAGAGACTTAAGGTTATCTGAATTTCATTAGATTTGTTCTTAACAAGAACACTTTCGTAACCAGATGAGCTTTCCCGAGGATGCTTTGCGAGAGAATGTTGGTGCATTTATGAATGCTCTTTTGCTTGCTAAGCCTGCCGGATTGAAAAAGAGTAATAAGTCATACCGAGCTTATAACTTTGTAAAGAGATCTTTGTTTGGTTGATTCGAGTGCTTACTCTTTACTTTCTCTGCAGCTTCGAAATATGCTGGTTATGTGAATGCATTTCACTTATGCAGTACGGTAAGCTTTTCAACCAAAATCCAATGTCTCCTTTTCAAAACATTTTCAGATTCCATCGAGTGTTAAATGAACCCTTTTATATTGGTTTTTATGCAGATGGGAAAGGGTTATCCGGTATCGATACAGTCGTTATCTAGAGCAGCGGATCACTATACCAAAGTGCAGCTCAAGTGATCAGTAGACTGCAAAATATAAAAGCATTTCGCAGTAATTTTCATTTTTCCTGGGAAAGTTCTTTAACTGTTTCCAAATGCAGAATCTTTGAAACTTTATATGATTTGTTGTTTCCTAGGTTTAGTCTTTTAGTAGCTCTATGGATCGAATTTGCTCCCAACAATGGTCATAGACTCATAAAGTTGAATATGACATCACAAATCTTATATTTTCCATTATAAATATATAAATTTGTTGGTTATATGATAATAGTATTTATTACATCAAATAACACAAGCAAAAGGATCTAATTACAAACACAAATATATATTTAGTATTTTGTCTTTTTTCATAGGATACAGACCTTTACTCATTTGTGATTTGGCTGATTAAAAAAAAAAAGTCTTAAGAAAAATGCAAAAGTAGAAGACAAAAAACATCAATAAACCAAATCTAACATAACAGCTTTTTATGAGAGTTTTTCTTTTTCTATTTTTGGTGTTAAGCTTTATGAGTAAACGAAATATGATCAATTATACATTACATATATATATAGTTATGCCTTACCAAATCAAACAACAAAACATTTATTTTGAGAGAAGAATCACTCTATATATGATGTCTTCATCATCATCATCACATTTTGCTATCTTTTGCATCATCATCATCCTCGTTTCCTTTTTCAATCTCCATCAATGTATGTTGTATATACACACATATAATAGTATAACCATCACCATATATACCACTCTTATTAATAATTAAAAAAATGTTATAATTTGGTTTTTTTTTTGTAGGTAGTTTAATGGAGGAGGAGGCAAACCTAGATTTAAGACCATCAACGTGCGTTAAAGAACGTTGCAGCATTAGCCTTTTTCGCAATTGTTATTGTTGCAGAGGAAAGTATAAGATTTGTTCAAAGAAATTACAAGTTTGTATATCCCAGTGTAAGAAATTGAACCCACCACTACCTTCTCCATAGATCCATTGAAAAAAACAAAAACTTTATTACCAAATAAAGCGTTTTCACTTTTTAAATATACAATCGTTGTAGCCAATATCTATTTTGGTTTCATATTATCACAATAATACAACTTTTAGCAGATCAATATGTTACTCTTATATGTCTTTACATTAAAAACAAAACACACAAAGAGATTAATAAAAAAGTCGACAATCTCTAGTATTATTAAGTCATGATCATATCTGATGATGATTGAAGCATACACATCATCTTGATACGATTATCTTCCTTAAATCTTGCTTTCTCTTTGATTTGTTCGACTTCCATCTGAATCTTCTCACTTCCCATCTCTTCTTTCTTCATCTTCACTAATCTTTCTCCATTGATCTCACCGATTAACACTTTCCTCCTCAAATCCGGATTGTTACTATCTCCCATGTTGAACAAAATCGATCTATACTTAGCTTTTTGAGGTCCCATGAAACAACCTAATCTCTTAAACATCGCAGATTCAACCGAAACAGCCACGATCGAAGGATCGCAAGAAACTACTCGTTTCTTCATCTCCACGTTAACAACTTCATTAGCGACTTTAGACAAGGATGTTTGTAGAATCTCACGGACTTTGTCTCGCTTGGAATCTCCTGTCTTCTTCACCGGATTCTGATCTTTAACGAGTACTCGGCTCTGTTTTGAACCGGTTGCGTAGAGATACATGAGCCAAAGATCCCAAAGAAGCTTTGACTCGGATCGGATTTTAGGGTTTTCGTGATCGATGAAAACGCTAAAACTCTTTCCAATGTAGGTTGTGTAGATTACGTCACAAGCAAGTGACTTAGGAGCTTCTTTTAAACGATTCATCGCGTCGATGCATCTCGAGACCTCTGAAGATTTAGCCGCTCGAGTTGCTGCTTCGAACAATTCCAAGAACTCTTGCTTCTGCATCGTTCTCGTTCTTTGGATCTATCTTTCTCTCGAGGCGTAATTAGGGTTTTAAAGCAACGAAAGATGAGAGAAATTGTTAGAGAATGTTCAGATATGTGTTTCTATATAAAGAGAGAGACTAAAGAGTAGTAACAGTTATATGATCCAACTCCATGTAGGTTTTGTTATGTTTTGGATACTCGTTTATTTACTTGTGATCCAAGACTGCCCAAAGTTTCCTTTTTCTTTTTGTTGTTGTTTCTGTTTGTTAAAAGATTTTCCATTTTTTAATACTAACTTTAACAGTAGGCTTATCTAATAACCGCGTAATAAGATAATGGATCAGTAAAATATATATACAACATTTGAAGATACTGATAATTGATAAAATAAAAGCTATGCAAATTTTATTTGTTTTTAAAAAATTAAAAAGTTTTGTAAATAATCAGAATATCTGAGATATATTTTAAATTCTTTGTCCGCGGAGTTGAATTTTAGTAATGTATCATGCTTTATTTCTTCAAAAAATCAAATATAGAGACTCTCATCAGTGCTTACTAATAACACAAATTATCATGTAAAAATGTTTGTTTACCGTAAATAATCTATAAACAAAATTAAAACATATGTTTAATTTGGATTCTTTTTTTAGTCTGTTTTGATTCTTTTAAATAATATAATGGTTGATAATTTATTGAGATCGGAATTATTGTTCTATGTACTAAGTTTGGTAAGAAAAAAAATATTGATTGTATGCATGCATAATTTTCCATGAATATGCAAATACACATATATATATATATATATATATATATATATATGTTAATATATAGTTCCCCTAAAAGACATTATAAGCAAATTTGAAAGATTTATATGCTCAAATTATAAACAAGATCGGACAGTAAATTGAAGCTTTTCTCGATAAATTAATTAGTCATATAAATAACAAGTTTCGTGAAGAACTAAAAAAAAAATAATAATAATAAAAATAAAAAACTAGAAAATTATAGAACACAGAAGTAAAACTAAAATATACTTATATCTATATATCATGGATATACTTATATATATATATCATGGATATCAGAAAAACGTCTATCACGTTTTTCTTATATTGGTAGTTTCGTTCGTTGTCCGTATGATGTTTCTTACATACAATGTCCCACTGAGTTAATAGTAAGTAATACAGTACGGATCACGAAATAAAATCATTTCATATTGGGAGACAGCTTTGCAAGTGTTTTGATAGAAATAAACCATTTCAATTGAACTCTTTTTTTTTGTATTGTTGTGTTAGAATTCCAAGTGTTGTTATTGCAATCACCATGGTATATTAAATGAGATAGTGTAAAACGTAAATGCACCTGCAACATTTAAGAACATTTTCGTGATCCGTAATATCATTGCACCTACTAACGACACATCCTCCACCTGTTTGTATTTACTTCAAAAACATTTGCAAAACTTCCTTCCCTCTATTTATAAAACCTACTTTCAAGTTTCATTCTACACACCTATTTCCACTTTCTCTCTGATATTTCCAGTGAGATAAAAAATGAGAGGGATGATGAAAAGTTTTACCATTTGGTCTCTATTTGCTGCTTTATATTACTCTCACATCAACTCTTTGCTTCTGTTGCTTCCATACGTTTTGAGGATGAGAAAACATACTACCCTGCTCCCTCTGGTAAGAACAAAACACACACACACACACACACATTGTAACTTCTTTTAATGCATTTGATTGATTTTAGCTTCAAGAACTTGACTCTTTTGTTTGACATGCAGGAACTCCTCCATCTCACACTCCAGATCCTTCAACACCATCATACCCTCCTCCTTCTAACTGTGGAAGTAGTCCACCTTACGACCCTTCAACTCCACCATCTAAAACTCCAACTCCTAAGACTCCATAGCCGAACTTAATTTGATTAATATATATGAGATTGGTTTATATATAGCTATGTAACATACATGTTTTTATCGGTTATAGTCATATATATGTGTCTAGCATATATGATCTTAGGAATTTTGATTAATTAAAAATATATTATTTGGATGTATATAATTTAATCTTAACATGAGTTATATATATGTGCAGTGATGAAGCCAACGAATTATGATGTATGCACGATTCCATGTGCGCTAGGAAAGTACTGGACTTATGAATGCAACCATGACTGTCGCGAGGTGAAGTTTAAGAATGGATATTGTCATCCACAAACTAGAAGATGTTGCTGCATACGAGCAGGAAAATAGAATCAAATCTTTTTTATCGTGTAATTGGCAATTTAAGCGATGAATTATGTTCTTCTACTTGGTGACTCCAAAAAATAAAGTTTTTCGCAATGTGTTTCATTTTCCCTGGAAAGTTCTTTAACTGTTTCCAAATGCTGAATATATCTTTGAAACATTAATTGTTATGATTTGTTGTTTCTTATGTTTACATTATTATAATTTCTTGTTTCAAGAGCATCATTATTGGTAACACTCTTAAGAGTGTCTTAGAGGTAAAAATGATTAAAAAATGATTAATAATTTAATGAACTTTCTATAGAAAAAGTTCATTAAGTTATTTGGGAAGAACTTTTTCATAGGGTATCAAAACTATTTTTATTAAATTTAATCTTAAAAATTACTTATGGCACTCTTGAAAGGGTTACTAGGTTTAGTCTTTTATTAGTTTTTGTCTTGTGTTTCCTTTGTTTTTGTTGTTTGAGAGCTTTGAAACAAAGGAAGTGCTTCCAACAATGGTCATTAACTTGAATAGAACATCATAAATCTTGATTTTTTAATAATAATTATAGAAATTTTGAATCAAATTATATATGAGTTTTGATAAATGTTTGTGTTGGATTTTTTTCTTAACAAGAGAACAACTAGAGTAATGAAACTTTGTATCAAACACAATTTGTAGCAAACAAATTTTGACTCTTATATATATCTTTACATTAAAAACAAAACACCAAGAGATTAATAAAAATCGTTAATTTCTACTAAGTCATGATCATATCTGATGATTGAATCATCATCATCATCATCTTGATACGATTATCTTTTTTAAATCTTGCTTTTTCATTCCCCATCTCTTCTTTCTTTATTGTCACAAACCTTTCTCCATTGATCTTACCAATTAACACTTTCCTCCGATCAAATCTGGATTGTTACTATCTCCCATATTGAACAAAATCGATTTCTGTTCGACAGTAATAATCAAGAATTTAGGAGGAAATATAACGTTTGAAACAAGAAATTAAATGATCTTTGATTTAAGCAGAGTTTCAGTATTTCCATAACAATTTTTCATTACACATAATAATATGACAATGTTTTGCGACTCATAAATCACACCATTTGGATCATTTCTTTCTTTGTTGCCAAAAACATGACTTGGATCTCACACTTTGGTGAAGCTCTTGGATGCATCATAAGATTTTTTCATATCCATGTTGACTTGAAAGTTATTACAGTCATTTACCGCGCAAATTTTCACCAGCTCGAGACACGGTAACTTCTCCAAGAAATGCTTTGTTTGGTTCAGTTCTCTTGTGCTTCCTTTGTAGCCCAATATCCCCAACACTTTATCGCTCGAGAAGACGATAGGCAAGACGTTATGTTCTCCTCGGATTCATTGCAAACACATGCATCTCCGCAGTTTGTTGTTACGTAGTGATTGAGACCCTGAAACATAAAGGAGACAAATATTTAAATCTAAGGTTAAAGACATATGGATATCTACGGCGTTTAGGATGTGTTTGTGCAATAATACCATGAAGATGAGAGTTTCTAGATTTGGAGAATTCTTGATCAGAAGTGGCAGCATTTGCCATCCTCTTTTCTAGTCACTCTTGATAGATAGACGAACAAGGCTACCGAACAATGGCATTTCTTGACACGAGAAATAAAGCAGCTTCAACACATATCAAAAATCAGTTAGTTTTCACTCGGAAAATGTCATAAGAAAAGAAAAAGAAATTAGGAGAATGAACCTCGAGAGCATCTCTAGATAAGTAAAGGACTAACATTTCTGATTCCATTGATGAGATTTATCATATCAGTTGAAATGCAATAGTCATATCCATCTCTTGCTCCCTGCATTCTTGTTTCGTCAACCCGAAATTTGAGTGTAGCTTCAACGAGGGAATCCAGCTTAACAATTGGATACTTATTCAAAACACAACCAGACTGATAAAAGTAGACAAGATTAGGAGCATCAAACGAAATGCTTGACAAATTCTGATCAAACCGGATACTAAGTCGCTTAAGCAACGAAGAAGACACAGAACAACTCCAATGTACCCATCGCTGCTCCAGAAGAACCAAATCTTCGAGAACGGGGCAACGAGATAGAAGATTTTCAAAGACACCGTCGAAATCAACCGAGTCAATCCATAAAGTCTTAAGCATAGGAAGATAAACATCATGTGAAAGCTCGAGTGTATAACCACCTCCTAATCTCAGCTTAACCAGTGTCTTGCTCTTGAAGATCAAACAAGACGATGGTTGAGATTTTGTTAGAATATTCTCTATATCTTTGTATATCGAATGTTTCCTTTCTAGTATACCTCTACACTTGTATAAATACTCTCGCATACCTCTTGTTAATATTAAGAAGAATCACTTTCTATAGATTTTCCTCTGAAAGTTACAAACAGATCAAGATCCGAAACACCACGGTCAAGCACATTGCATATCCAATTATGAACACGGTTTACATCAACCCCATCTCGAACACCGACACGGGTCTTTTAAAGTGAGATTCTTTAAAGGAGAATCTCCTTGCAAATCGAGCAATTTGTCCACGAAAGCGATGAAATTTAGCGGGATTTCACTCCGGTTTCGCTTAGTCTTACGCACAGATTGACCATCATAGAGAGTACTGAAGTTGAAGCAGCAAGTTTTGTGGAGAGAGAAGATAAGATGCGTCCAAGAAAATCATCTGGTAGAGAGCTAATAGCATCCATTAAAACCCTAAGAAACAGAGTGATTGGATTCGGAAACAATAACTACAGAGTTAACTTAGTTTCCAAAGTCCATTCTTTTTCATTCAAGGCAGAGACTAACTACAAACTTTCCATGAATTTTCTTCGATTCCCAGAGAAATAGAAGACGAAACAGAGCATAAAAAAAAAACTTACCTTTCAGAGTGATAACTGCTACAGAGTCGCTAAATCGAAGAAATCTCTGGACTTTCAATTCCAAAACTCATCTCAATTATGTCGTGAGACCAAAACTGAAACATCGAAAGCAACTTGTAAGCAAAATTCAAGAGACTGAGGCTACTACACATCTCCATTTCTCATTAGGGAAAGAGTAAAGTAGAAAAGGTGATGAAGGAAGTATTCAATTTGGGAAATAAGTCACACAAAGAGACACTTAAGGGTAAAATTGTCATTTAACTCTTTAGTCGCAATGTTGAAGGAGCGTGAAGAGATACGTTACTCCACTAGCTGACACGTGCCACCTTCGGTTAAGCACGCTTTCGCCGGTCGCCGTTAGATTCATCTCAGATTCCAAATAACCTTCCCTGGTTCTTATCCTGACACGTCAGCTTTCCTCCCTCGTACGCCTCAAATTCTTCACGAAAAAATAAATTATTAAATTATTAATTCAAATATATACGAATGAAATTGAAATTACCTTGACGAGATTTTTTTCTCCTTTCGTCGTAGTGATCGGAGCTTTTTGAGGTTCCTTCAATGGCGCAGCTACTTTCTCCTGTTTGTACAGATCTTTTGAAGTTTCAGAACTCGTCTCGTAGCTCTAGATCAGGTGCGTCACGGTTCCCGGTGAAGTCAAGCGGTGGTTCGTCTTGGTGCTTACCTGCTTACGCCGGAAAGAGACGAAGTGGTTCAATCGGAAGGTTAAGAGTTGCAACTGAGGATGCTTCTTCTCTTTCCACCGGTGATGTCGCCGATGATTACTATTCCGTTCTCGGACTGGTAATTTCCGCCGATTTAGGAACCAAATCTAATCCCAATCCGATTTGATCATCGTATTAGGGATTTCGAAGTGAATGATTTAGTTCGATTTTGAAGCTAGATACAGCTTTGTCGAAATTGTGAATCCCTAAGTTGTATACAAATCATTAGGATCCAGAGATTGTGACTTATATCTGTCTCTCTCCTTGTGTGTGTTATGTTCAATAGCTTCCAGATGCTACACAGGAAGAGATTAAGAAAGCATACTATAACTGTATGAAATCTTGCCATCCAGATTTGAGTGGCAATGACCCTGAAACCACAAATTTCTGCATGTTCATAAACGATATCTATTCAGTGAGTTTTTTTTTTACTTGACTTTGAATACATTTTGGAAGGTTTTAGTAAGGTTTTATGTGGCTTTTTGGTTTACCGATTTTATCGTTGTATTGCAGATTCTCAGTGATCCTGTACAGCGTATGGTTTACGATGAAATTCATGGCTATGCAGTGACTGCTATCAATCCTTTTCTGGATGATTCCAGTCCAAAGGATAATGTTTTTGTTGATGAGTTTGCTTGTATAGGTATGTCTTGAAATTTGGTTGATGCTATTCATTTGAGGCCGAGTGCAAATTTTGGTAGCGATAATTTGAAAGCGCTGATGATATGGAAAATGACTACATCTACGTTTGCTGTTTAACAGGCTGCAAAAATTGTGCCAATGTGGCTCCAGATATATTTAAAATTGAAGAAGACTTTGGAAGAGCAAGGGCATGTAACCAGCGTGGAAACCCAGATTTAGTTCAACAAGCAGTTGAAACATGGTAGGCTTGTATTCTGTAGATGCTGCAAGTGATTATGGGTTTTATATCAGGAAGTTCTAGGTAAACAATTTCAGAGAACTAATTACCTCCTTGTTTTTGTCAGCCCGGTTGATTGTATCTATCAGATTTCCGCTGCACAGTTGTCATTGCTTGAAGATGAAATGCGACGGGTTGAAAGAGTGAATGTAAGACCAGCATTTCTCTTGTAGCTATCTTATTATACTCACTTGAGAAGAAACACAAAGCATTGCAAAGGTTTCTTGATTGTATTTGTTAACAGCAACCCCTGCATTAATCTCTTGGCATTGTCATTGATTGGATCAGGTTGCTCTGATGCTTTCTGGAATGGGGTCAGGAGCCATTGATGTTTTCAGAATGGTAAGAAGGAAAGAAACCGCTCAGTAGCTGATAATAACCGAAATGCTCTTAGTCTTTCTTTGTCTACTCTTTAGTCTTGTTCTTCCCACTTTCCAATTAACCAGCCCATGTTTTCTTAGCCTATTGATCTTCACCTGTCATCTAAACATTTTCCCTGATCAATCTTCGAATACGTAACAGGCGAGATCTCGGTGGGAAAAGAGACAAGCAAAAGTTTTGGTAAGAACTATCGTCACCCTTCAAAAATCCTTGCAACATTCCGAGTCTCTTCCATTCAGTACCAATCTCTTAGATAAACATGACAGTTGACATCATCACCTCGTGCTTACCTATATTTCAGAATCAAGCTAGAAGTAGAATGATGAAGCGGAAAAGCACAGACGAAACACCTTCCTACTGGGATAACCTCTGGGGCCAACAGAATGATTACAAGAAAAGCGGTAAGATTGACAGTTCAAATCTCTTCCTCTGGATCATAATAACAATGTGTGTCATCATGGAAGCTAAAGACTCAATTTCAATGTCTGTAACAGAGGAAGAAGTACAAGAACGAGCCCAGCGAGCGGCCGCTGCAGCCAGGAGATGGAGGGAATACTCACGGAGAGGCGTGGATAAGCGACCCACCTTCAAACTCCCTGACTCTGCCTCCAGAGGAGAAAACTGAAACCAAACTAGACATGAATCACTTGTAGTTATATTATAGGTACGTACATTTCTTACTATTAAACAATGTAATAACTTCATTTGGTACGGGTCATGTTGTATCCCTTTCTTCTCGTCTCGTACATCGATTCAAGAAAAGTAAATGTGTAAAACGTTTTAAGTTTAATGTTGATAATGTATATAAAATCCCATTGCCTAGATAAGATAGTAATATACGTGGATAGTAAGATAAAACATTAGGATTAGTAGAATTTCGAGATTATGCACAACAAATGTTTGAATATTGTGTGATAGTTACGTTGCAAAATACCATAAGACAAGTGTTGAGCATTATTGGATTATGATTGCCCCACCACTTCAAAGAACATCATTATATATTGTCTCTTCTCCGACAAGGACGCTTTTGTTCTTGGTCAATGGTCATGTTCCCAAACAAAAAAATCGAATTTTTTTGTGAACTGTCTTTGTTAATTCATACGAATTTGAAAACTGGAAATGATCAAAATTAACAGATACAGAAAAGGATCATACAATTAGGATACAAGCTCTTGTGTTTAATTCATCATCGAATAGTTAAAGCAACTGCATGAGCCCAAAGTTTGAGATGATCTTTCAAGTCAACTTCGTTCGTCACCGGCGCTGGAACTCTCCACTTTATCTCCGGCCTGATTTGTCTCTTCCCTTTTCTTCCTTCACAATGATCCCATACTTCCGACAAATACGGTCTCGCTACTACTCTGTTTCCATTTCTCTTGTCCTCTTCTTCTTCTTCTTCCTCTGTTACTTTCACTACGCCATCGTCTTTCTTCACCAATCTCTGTAATCCAGGAAGAATCGAGACCAGATCTGTGTCTTTATGGTCTTCCTCCGAGAAAACAAAACCCAAATCCATAAACCCTTTAAGTTCTTCATACTCCAAATCAGACATACTCTTTCCTCTTCTTGTTCTTCTTACATTGCTCTGTTTCTTTTTCCTCTGTTCTTCTTTCTCAGAGAGTACTCTCTCTCTTTCTGCACTCGAGAACTCTCTCACTTCTTTACCGGAGAGAATCGTCTGAAGCTTCATCGACGTTGATTTAACCGTTAAAACCGATCTAGGAGACAACAGATCATCTGTTGAAGAACCAAACAAACTTGTCTTTGAACTCGTAGTTGTCATCATCGTCTCATCATCACTCATAAGTCTCTCTACAAAAAAACTCACCGGAAAATTCTTCGTAGCTTCTTCCTCTGGAATCTCTGATTCTCCACGCTTTTTAGAATCTTTTTCATTGAGATTAAAAGGGTCTTTGCGTTTCTTGAAGATTGATCTCTCTGACCAGTTTTGATCGAACAGTTTCAACAACTCCTCTCCAGCCATTTTTGCTTTTTTTTTTTCTTTTTCTTACTTTTTCTGTGTTTGGAGAAGAAGATTATGAATGAAGAAAATGGGAGGATTAGGTATTTAAACCTTGTATGTAAATTAGCTATGTGTATAATTACCTTAATACCCTTAGCTTTAGAATATTCGTACGTGTGGACCCGTTTGTTCATCAACACACTAATCACACTACTAACAGTGCGTCTTAAAATTCAAATGGCTAAAGTCAGAACTCATTACACCATTATACATTTGTTAATTAATTAAATCGTATTTTCCGTTACACAATTCAAATTGGTCATAAAAATATAATACATTTTTCATTTTGATGCGTACACTTTAAAGTCTATGATGTATTCAAATTTTATTAAATATTTCATTTTGTAGAATTTATGTCTCTATATAGACACATAATTCAGTTTTGGCTCTTGGAAAGTTCGAATCCCTTAAGATGCGTGTGACGCGGCAGGGAGCGTGACAAAAAGAAATGTGTATAAACAAACAAAAAGCACATTAGAAACTCGTTATAATATTTGACAATTATTTTTTTCATATTTAACATGAGGTAAGACTTTTCCATCTTATACCTAAAAATGACTAAACTCTCCACCTTATATAAGTTTAAATATCAACCCCGAAACCAAACAAAATATAGAGTTGTTGATTAGTCATATAGATATCATTTGATTCGAAAAATAGATATCATGAAAAAGAACCACGATCTATATTATGTTCTGTAGATCGTAACTATATGCATGCTTCGCACCCGGAAATTAACTTCGAATATTAAAAAAAATTCAAATATTCGCATACCCGATCCATAAAGAGCAAACTGAAAAACGTTTTTCTTTTTAACAAATGAAAGAAAGATTTTATGCAATACGTACGCAAACTAAGTGAAGAGAGTGTTCTTTGAATTGTGCGGCCATGTTTGAGTGCGAGACGAATGTTCGATTTTAGGGAGATTCCCTAATTATTCGAGATGGTACCAAAAAAAAAAAAGAAGATGATAAAGTTGATTATATGATTCATTAATATTTACCAAAAGTATTGAATATTATTGAGATTAAATCACTATAGTATTTTATAACTGTTAGCGCCACAAACTATTGTAACACCCTCGGAGCCTAGTAAAGCTTAAAAATAGTTGTATTTTTCCAATTTAAAATTATAGCTTCGACTTGTTATACATACATTCTAAATGCAATTGTAATAAATCTGATGTTAGAGCAAAAACCATTCAAACAAAAAAAAGTTACTAATAACCAAATCTAAAAAACGAAACCTCAATTAGCTAAAAACCTTACTCTACTAAAAAACTCAAAAAAACACCAACAGAAACAAAAACAAAAGACATAATTTATACTCTTTCACATCAACATATATCGAAAACTTACCAAAATAAGGGTTTAGAGCTCAAAACCCTAATTTCCCAATAACTTTCCTTGTTCTTGAGGCAAAACGATCGCAAAACATAGTTTTTGTTGTGACCTAAAAGACCAAAAGCTGCAAGTGATCACCTTGTCGAAGACTATTAGCTTTGACCACATGGTTCCACTGCCTGTTTTTATCCCTTGCTGCGCGTCCTGCCAATCTCGCGCATCGCTCAGAATTTTCAGTTCTACTTCTTTATCAGAAAAAGCTCGATTCTCGTAAATCAAGCTATTTCGAGTCTTCCAAAGCTGCCAGAAGATCCACGGGTATAAGGCCACCATAATTCCTGAAGGGGGAAGGTTTATACGGCGAGACGTAGAGAGGAACAAAGCCATCGAATCCATCGCTCCTCGCTGCGGTTTGAACAACGATGGCATAAGTTCCCATACTCTGCTAGCAAACGAGCACTTGATCAATATGTAATTCATCCTCTTGTTCTCCACATCTTCTGCATCTAAGATCTGCATTGATTCCTCGGATTGCTAAGTTATTACCAATTGGTAATGCTCTATTTTTTAGTTTCCAAAGAAACGTTTGAAGCTTTGGGGCTGTATTCACCTTCCACACATTCTCCCACCAATTAAAATCCGATTCAATTGCATAGGTGATAATTTTGTTAAAGTTGTAGTCTATCTTGGTTTTATATATCCCTGATTTATCAGGTAGCCAAACGAGCGAGTCCTTTAGCTCAAAAGAGCTCAGAACAAGTTGTCTGATTTGTCCCTCATAATGAGGTAAAGTTTGTCGAATCCTCTCCACATTACAAGTGTTAGTTGCTTGATGAATCGTGTCAAAGTTTGGAGGTCCTATCGAGGCCTGAGGTAGAGATGTGGAGAGCCATGAACTGTTCCATACGTTAATTTTTGTACCATCTCCAACTAACCAACCGAGTCCCCGTAACATAGTATTTCTCCCTGCCAAAATACCAGTCCAGCCGTGTGAAGAAGCATTTGCCGCTGTAACCTCTAGGAAATTTGTATCGGTACAATACTTCCCGAGTACAACTTGAGCTAGTAGAGAGTCCGGTTGATCAAAAATTCTCCAAGCAAGCTTTGCCAAAAGAGAGTCGCTGAAAGCTTCAATGTCTCTAAAACCACGACCTCCTAGACTTTTTGGGAGGCAAAGTTTGTCCCACGAAATCCAACTTATCTTTCTCTTATCCGGTTTTTCGTCCCACCAAAACCGGGTTAAAGCGGATTGAATTCTTTTACAAAGTGACACGGGATTAGCTTGAAACATGACATTGTATAAGTCAGCATAGCGGATAAGACCGCCTTCATCAGGAGAACTAGTTTCCCGGCACTAAAGAGAAATCTTGTGGACCAAGAGATGGCTCTTTGGTGAATTCTATCCACAATCCCGGTAAAAATGTCTCTCTTTTTTCTACCAAAATGTTCGGGTAAACCAAGATATTTCCCTAGGCCCCCCTCATAACGGATGCTTAAAACTCTCCTAACCCTTTGCTTGACCTCTAATGGAACTTTGGAGGAGAAAGTTATAGCCGATTTTTTTTAGGTTTATGACTTGTCCCGAACCATATCATATTTTCTAAACTTTAACTCCCATACTTCTAAACTCGGATCGGTCACTTTCACATTTAAACTTCCTTTCATATTCCCTTTTATTCGTTCTTCTAGCGTTTCCTTTTCATCCAACGTCAGAAAACTGTCTCAAGACTCAAGGGAATAGATAAACGTGATTCGCCTTTATCAATATTGGTATTAGTCAATGTCTTGTTGAATATTGTGTCTCTTCTGTTCCTCTCATCTCTATGATCTTGTTCGGGAATAGATAAACGTGATTCGCCTTTATCAATATTGGTATTAGTCAATGTCTTGTTGAATATTGTGTCTCTTCTGTTCCTCTCATCTCTATGATCTTGTTCTTGAAGTTCTCAGGCAGCTCTTCTACTTCTTGTTGTTGTTGTTGCGGCTCGATCTCGGGACGAAGAGAAAGGCGGTTTCTTAAGGGCATAAACTCTTCGACATCAATATCTCTATCCGCCATTGTTTTGACAATCGTTCATCACATAGATATTGTAGAGTTTTGAGACCTCTCCAAAAATATATATTAATTTTACTTTATACTACAAAAAAAATCGAAAACCAGCTGTGTATATATATATATCTGTTGATAATTGAAATTGAAAATAAATATAAAACAACCAGCAAGTCATTATCAACAAGTTAAACAACCAACGTTTTGACCACAAAATAACATTTTTGACCATAAATTACTACATTTTATTTTTGTCATCAAATTATTGATTTAAAAACATACAAAGATATACTTTGCCATAAATTGTTACATTTTTATTTTTATTTTCTAAATTATCATGAGGTTCTGGGCCAAAATCCTGTAATCCTCTAAGTCTGAAATCACATACATCTAATACTGGTTTCGTCCCAAGCATCACTCGATTTTATGATCCAATGAAATTGTTACATTTTTTGTCGTCAAATCTATAAGATTTGAAAACAAAACAAGCTATAATTTATTTGGCACCATAAAAATTCTTGAATTTTAAATTGGGACTTCGCAACGTAGCCACCAGCACCACCGAGATATGAAAGTCATGACAGTTATTGATGCTAAATTGTGGCCTTCTTCAAGTCCATTAAACTTGTTGTAAACAAAATCTTCTATATATTAAAAGAGAAACATTTGACACTACTATTGATGATGTATTGATGTGTTACTCTCACAATTTTTCTCATCCTTTTTCTTTTTTCTTTATTTAATTATTCTATACAAATATATTTATTTTGAGCCAATTGCCAACACAATAAAATATGTATAAATTTGCCTAAAACAATTTTATATACCATTAAAAACTAAACAAAATGAATATCTATTTCGACAAAAATATATAATTTTAAAATCTTGATTTAGTTTTATTACCAATTAATTAAATCCGAATTTGTATTTCAAAAACTATATTATTACTCTTATATTTACTCTAAACCTATAAAATTCAATTCATATTTGCAATCTTTCATTCTGTATATATGAATATTATGATATATAATGACTACTAAATTAAAAATTTGTTGTCTACAATTACTTCAAGGGTAGAACACATTTTTATAAATAAAAAATTGCAAATTTATATACATATATATATATATATATATATATTGAGTTTTAGATTTCTTCTAAGATAACACCTAAACTTTTTACTAGTACAGCACCTAAAATGGTTTATGACCAATTGATTAAATCCAAATTGGTATTTTAAAAGTTATATTATTTTTTATAATTACCGTAAACCTATAAAATTCAATTTATATTTGCAATTTTTCATTTTTTATAAACCGTATCTTTGAAGATTATGATATTAAATAAATACATTTGATTAATAAATAATATATATTGACTAAGAAATTAAAAATTTGTTGATTTCAATTATTTCACGGATGGAATACAATTCTATACAAAATAATTACAAAATTTATATATATAAACGAGTCTTGGATTTTGTTTAATAATTTTTCCAATAACTATAAATGATTTTTTTAATTAAAACTATATTGATTTTACTCGATAATCATATTATCCCGTGTATAACGCGGGTAATTTTCTAGTAAATTATTATAGTGTATGTGAGCCCAAATTTTTTTTTTTGTCAACCAAACTATTAATTAGAAAATGTCTAATCCAATTAGGCGGAATGTTGTTTACATAGGAAAACGTAAAATCTCTAACTCGTGTAGAACAGACCAAACATTCCGCTTGTAAATTAAGAGAGCGAGAAATAAGGGTTAAAGAAAATTGGGAAAAACGCTCGCGCAACTCCCTGAACTTATCTGATAAAATCGAGAATGCATGCCACTTCTCCGGATGCCGAACGATATCCACCAAGTTGTGTATGTGAGCCCAAAATTATGAACCCTAAAATATTAGGTTAATTGGTGAATGAATCTAAAGAGGATTTCTTTCCTTTTCCGTTGCCAAACTATTATATAGGGCATAAGTACAAAACATTAAAAAGGAAATATATAATTTAGTGAGCCTTTTTTTATGTCTTATAAATTACATACATGAACCAAGGTTTGTAAAGAGGCTTCGGAAACACAAAACTATGGGATCCTTTATTGTCTCTTGCCGTGGGGAAGAAGAAAACGAAGGACGCGGTCTTACCGGCGATCTCCGAGGAACTCGTGGTCGAGATTCTGATGAGATCGCCCGTGAAATCTCTGATGAGATTCAAGTGCGTCTCAAAGCAATGGCTTTCTCTTATTTCCTCTAGATACTTGACCAACCTTTTCCTTAAACCTTGCTCATCACGTCTTCGTTCGTTCGCGTATTTTGTGGACGATAAGGACAACTATGTGTGGCTCGCATCATCGGCCCGTGATCACTCGGACACATCTGTCTCTTTACTCGACCAATTTCTGAACTTGCCTGGAATGCAAGGCAACTTCGTAAGCGTTGTTCGTGGCTTGGCCTGTTTCACATTTGAGAACAGAGTGCGGATTTGTAACATCAACACGAGGCAGGTTGTGGAATTGCCCGTAATGAGATCTGAAGCCATAGGGAAGAAACATAAGATGCACTATTTTGGACAAGATCCTGTTCATGATGAATACAAAGTGCTTAGCGTGGTATTCGAAATCTCAAAGAAGTCTTCAGAACATCATGTGTTGGTACTTGGAGCTGGAGCTTCATGGAGAAAGATTCAATGCCACAATCCTCATGATCCTTACGAGCAAGGGGTGACCATTAACGGTGTTTTGTACTATAAAGCTTCGAGTGGTGTCTATAGTGGCCATGTACTTATGAGTTTTGACTTGAGTTCTGAAGAGTTCAAATTGATCGAACTACCCAATTATACCACGGATGTTTCTTGGACCAGACTCATGAACTACAGAGACAATATAGCTGTTTTTGAATACTCGAGGCCTATGATGAATGATGGTATTGCGAATGTTTAGGTTCTTGAAGATGCTGAGAAGAGTCAATGGTCAAACAAGACTATTGTGTTGCCTCTTTCTCAGATGAATATTGTCGGAGGAGATCAGGTGCTGATGTGTGGCACTAGTCACAGCGGTAAGGTTTGGTTTTTTACGGTAGCTGACGCGCTGAATCGACATGGACCCTGGCACTGTTTGATATATAACCTACCTGCACTACACTTTTTCATTTATGATTTGGAGAGAAATGAGATAGGACAAAGGATCGACATAAGAACATTAGACTTTTTCAGGATATTGGGAGCAAGTGGAAAAATTTCACTTTTTGGTAGCGTTGAGTTGAATTGGTTGGTCTTAGGTTGTTGGGATGATAGTGAGAGCATCATGTATTTGGAAATCTAAATCTTCCAAAGTTTTTTTGTTTTAGACATTTCAAATTAACTGGTAGCCAGCTCAAATACTATAATAGATTTGCTTCTTTTTTTATTGATCAGCTATGTTGTGGTATATTATTACAACTAATCACAAAAGAAATCAACTTCTTAAGCAAAATCTCTTTACTATAAGATGCGAGAGAGAGAGATACAAAAAGTGCTTATTATCTTTTCAACAACAATAAAAGTTTTGAACTGAAATTCATCTAACAATGTGAAACCTAACTTTCCCATAAAAATTATATCATACGAAGGCAGTCAAGATTACTATCAAAACGACTAGAACCGAATTTGAATCAATGGAAAAAGCTTACTTTAGTATTGAAAACTTCCAGGATGATATATTATCACTCGTCGAGGACAAAGATAAATGTTTGTATAATTGTATCTACTTCTCATAGTAAAAAAAAAAAAAAATACACCGTTCTAAAAGACTTTCTAGAAAGTTAAAGGTATACAAAGCTCGAAACCCTAAATTTCCCAATGAACTTCCTTCTCCTTGAAGCAAAACGAGCGCAAAACAAAGCTTTTGCTGAGACCTAAAGGACCAAAGCTGCAAGTGATTACCTTGTCTAAGACTATTAGCTTTGACCCCCAACGCATACAATGGACTCATCTTCACCTTCTTCCCCTTCTTCGTCTTCTCCATATCATATTTTCTAAACTTTAACTCCCATACTTCTAAACTCGGATCGATCACTTTCACATTTAAACTTTCTTTCATATTCCCTTTTATTCGTTTTTCTAGCGTTTCCTTTACATAAAACGTCGGAAAACTGGTTCAAGAGTCTACTCAAGGGAATAGATAAACGCCATTCGCCTTTATCAATATCAGGATTCAGTATTTATCATTTAAATATTAAAATATATACGAGTATTTGCCGTCAGTAGCAACCGATTATAGGGTAATTGGATGAATGACCATGGCTCTGTTTTGGCCACCGTGCATTTTTATTTATTCCAGAATTGGCCCTAGTAATGTTTATAATAATGTAGGCAGGAGGATTAGGGTGTTTGTATTGAAGTTGTCAGAGAGAAATCTCAATCAAATCTTTATTTTTTAAAGTAGTATAGATACAAAAACATATATGTAAAGGTGTTATGATTAAAAAGATGAAAAACTTAAAAGATATAATTAAATTGGTGCGTTTGAATTTATTGCAGTGAGAAGAGGAACTAAATCTTTTTAAAAATCGAAATTGTATAGACGACTCTTTAGTATTGGAGAGAGAATCAGAGGCTTGGAATATTTCAGTTTATTGTAATCTAGAGAGATTTTTGACTTCTTCTAAAATATTCCAGCGTGTTCCACAGCGACGACACACGGTAGTCCATAAGCATAAGGTGGTTCTTTCAGTTTGGATATGTGAGGTTTAATTGCTGGGTTTTTTCCTCAACGTTGATTTTAAAGACATGCATGTTACATATCCGACTGTTTCTCGCAAGTAGAGCACTGTAAGTGGGGGATTTATACATATATTGTTATTAATACACATACACATATATAAATATATATATCTATTTCTCTCTATGTCTCTCTCTCTATCTTTCTCTTTTTCTTTTTCGTCCACATACACACACACTAGATATTAAAATTAAAGAAACTATTTATTGTCGATTTTGAAGGTAGTATGAAGATGATGAAGGAGAAGAGCAGGAATTGGAGAAATCAATATAAAAAAAAATCGTCGTTCGAGTTGACTCAGGTATACTACGCTGAATCGGTGAGTAGATTCACGAAGTTAGACTCGAACGACCAAGTTGGTTGGTGACAATTCGGTGGAAGATTTAAATCATTGTGGTGAAAAAGAAGATGACTGGTAGGAGATGAAGAAAAGAAAAAACAATTGGAAAGAATCAATCTATAAAGCTCTGATGCGAGTTGACTCAAACATCACTAAGTCGATTCAGTGAGTCAACTCGGTGAGTTGATTTTAGTTCAGCGGAGCTCCATTAAATGAAGTCATTTTCGATAAAAAAGACTTGGGGATGAAGAAAAAAGGATCAAAGATAAGTGATTGATGAACACTCTTTTTAACCGAGTTGAATACGTAGTTGGTTTAGTTGATCGAATTTCCAACAAAAGTAATCATTTCCGTAAAAAAAAAACAACAAGGCTACCTCTTATGGATTTGACCAGAGAAGTCCGCGAGCATCGTGAATATCATGGATAGAGCCAAGCACCGTAAATTTCACACACAATATATTGCTCTTATGAGACTGCATCAGATAACTATTTTATTATCGGCTATTACACTTATTTGATGTCTAACACTGGCTAATTATGTTGGATATGTGCAATCGTTACTATCAATACATATTACCAATATATTAACTATAAACCAATAGTAATGTCTTAATTTAGCTGTTAATGTATTTTGTATCTATCTAACTCTAGTATCTTAAGTAGTGTCTATATGATGTTAAAGTCTTAAAGATATCTAACTAACTAGCAATGTATTCAATGAATAATATATTAACCACCAAACATAATTTTAATCGACTAACATGTAAGCATAAAACGTTGTACAAAGTTTAAGAAACAAGTATATTATTAATCTAACTAAACTACTTTTTGCCAAGTAAAAAATTAGCCATCCAACACGTCTAACCTTTAGTTGTCTAATAGATTAGTTGTATAACTAATATATTGTCTTTACTACTTTTTCAATGAATAATAAATTTATTATCTATATCAAGCGATAAACATCTAAATTAGATGCCAAATTTAACCGATCAACGAGTATGGTAACATGTTTTTTATATTATAAAATCTACATAATTATCGGTATAAATAATTTATTACATGCCATGTGAAAAATTACCTCAAACAATCAACATAAATAAATATCATTTAATTCTATATACATCTCCCCGTCACTGCCTCGGAGAGCTAAGTTGACTCGGGTTGACCCAGTGTTTATGATTCGAGAAATCCTAGTAGATGATAGAGAAACCACCGCTTCCGCATCATTCCATTTGAGCCTAAACCTCGATATCTTCTTCTTCTTTTTTGCAGTGTAGCCTTTTATCATTCTTTCCACTCGTACCTTCCCCGTGCTTTGTGTACTACTCTCAGAACTTGCCATGACCACTTCATGTGCTAAGTCCTTTAAGAATCTCACTCTATCACGACATATTCGATTCTCTCCAAACACGTTTCCGCATCTCCATTTTCATCCCCACCAAACAGCCATTGCAAACATTGTAGTCCAAAGAATGTCATGTTTGTTGTGCTTAAATTTAGTTTTAAATAACAAATTAAATTTAGAGTTAAATTTTTGTTAATTGTTACAGAAAATCAAACCAAATGGAAAAAAGAAAGTTCACACACATTATATCGGATTTAAAATCTTAATGGTAGTATGAAGTCAATTAATACAATAAATGGTCAATTTTTATTTTCCTTTTGTCTATATCTTCCATTTTATGCTTTTTTATTTTTACTTAACAAAACAGTTTTTCTTTTTTAAATTTTTATTAAGTATTTTTCCTTAAAAAAGTTAGCAATCGATTATTAACAAGTCAAAGATGTGTCTTTATTAGTGTTTGACCAACTACAAAAATATATTAATTTGTACATAATACTATTCTTAATTATAGTCATAATTCAAAAGATTGCCAATAATAACAAGAAATACAAAAGGGTTTCCATAGATTAATAGAGAATCTATCAACAAGATTATGGTCAGCTCTATAATTAATGACAATATTTATTGCCATTTTTTCTTATAATGTTTTTCCATTTCGTATAACATTGTTTTACCATAATCATCCCTACAAGCAGAACTAGGGCTTTTGCTCTTAATCTATATAAACCACTTTAACTAAATATCTTCTTCATCATATCACTAGCTTCATCAGTTTATCTCAACTTTTCAAACAATTTTTTTTTTTTTTTGGTAGTAGAAAGATATCAAACCCTCTTTTTTTTTTTTAAAGAAAAATATCAAACTCTTTTTGGGCACTAGTTTTGTCGAGTTTAACAATAAAGAGCTCCCTTCGTCCAAAACGAGGAGGACAAGATTTAAGGAAATTAAAATGAGAAATCTAATTGTTCATGGATTCCCCATAGAACGTGCGAACGTTAAAAGCTTGAAGAAAGCGCACTTTAAGGGGTTTGCATGGTCTTGTAGATCTTTCTCTTTTTCTCAATAAATACATCCTTCTCTTCTCTTCGTTTGGATTGAAGGAAGCTCTTTTTCTTTTCTTTTTTATTCTCTTGTCTCTATCTTTTTGCATATAATACACGATATATTTCAAACTAATATCTATGTACACGTAGTATTTTTTTGAGTTTTTGGTTTGTGAATATGTTTGCCAACTATGGATCATGGCGGATTTTTACCGTGATTTTGTGTTCTTGAACTATAACTAAGTTTGGATTTAGACAACTTGTGGATTTGTCTAATGATTTCTTGTTTCAGTTTGATGTGTTTATTGTAGGTGTCTGGTTGTTTCTTGCATCGAAGCACCATTAATGTGGTTTGATATAAGATGTTGTCGTGGGGCAGTTTCAAAGTAGGATATGAATGCTGTGTATTGTATCAATGCTATCTCGATAAGATTAATTAAAAGTCACTTTGTATAAATGTTGTTTGTTTAATTTTACATTAATAGCTCTGAGTAGTTCCATTCAAATTCAATATGTATGAATGTAGGTTATGTTTTTATTATGCAAAAGTATAATATTCGTAATTGTCGTTTCAATATCTTTTGCTTATCTGAATTTTAAAAATTTATAATTTTAGCAAATAAACTCTTCTTATTTAGTCATGATGACTGGTTCAGTTGTAACTATAAATTAATTGTTTTTACTAAGATTTTAGCTTTACGATTAATAAGTATTAGATGTTTATTTATGTATCTATAAATTAAATCTTGCTTTTTGAATTCAACCAACATTTAATTATCACTTTTTATTCTGTTAAATTTATCAAAATGGACACATCTTACCCTAACCAAACAATTATATTCATCAAAATGGGTTGTGGAATATGTTTTTATAATACAAAAAATAGGTATGATTTCGATACGAGCTTAAATCTAAATATTTTTTGGGTTAATTTATACTTTGGATACCCGTTTGGTTTTCGGTTGTTTCGTGTTCAGTTTCAGGTTTTCAGTTTTAGTAATATAATACCCCGATATTTTATAAAATCGGGTTTGGTTCGAGTAATTTCGAGTCTGATTCGAATTTCGGTTCCAGATTTTCTACCTAGTCATAATTGGCACTTCTATCTCTTTTTGGTTTGTAGATTTATCCCTTATATATTAATTGGAGAGTGATTTGCTTATGTGTCTTCACCAAAATCACTCTCCCAATTTAATTGTGACATGTCATTGTAAAAAATGTGACATGGCATTATAACCTATTAACCCCTAACTAAATTAGCCCAAACTCATTAAGAAAATTAATTTCTAACTTAATTAGCCCAAACTCATTAAAAAAATCTGTCAATCCCTT
Source organism: Arabis hirsuta (assembly GCA_964056655.1). Lineage (NCBI taxonomy): Eukaryota > Viridiplantae > Streptophyta > Magnoliopsida > Brassicales > Brassicaceae > Arabis > Arabis hirsuta. The sequence continues at coordinate 41,333,318 of OZ053300.1, forward strand.
ATTAACCCAATTATCGTCTAAGAAGACAATATGAATGTTGTCTTCACAATCACACACGGCTATAGATATTGATATCTTTAACAAAATATTAATAAAATACATAAGTTGAATACGATATGTACATGTAACTAGGTGTTGTCCCAATTTTCTTGATTTTAATTAAATTTTAGGAAAATTAACCACATTTAAATGAGAAAACAATTTTTTGTGTGTATTGCAAAAATGCCACATTTTGTGTGTATATTTGCCACCTTTTGTACCCACTAAAATTAAGGGGTAATTGCAAAAATGCCACTTTTTGTGTGTATATTTGCAAGTATGGCATTTAGAATGTCCATTTGTAAAAATGCCTCTAATTATAGATTTTTAAAACCTAAATCTTAAAATTATAAATCCTAAAAAATGTTTTGACCCCGAAAACCCCTTAAAACCTGAAAATTAAACTCTAATACAACAAAGTTAACTCAAACATATACGATATAATGATTTTTTTTTGTTTTTTGAAAAAGTGGCATTTTGAAAAATGGCACTAGAAAAGTTGCACTTGAAAAGTGGTATTTTAAAAAAATTTCTCTAAAATTAATCTCACAAAAATACTTGAGTTTATCATTTTTTTGTTTTTCATTCTAAAATTATTTATAAATTTTCGTTTCTCATTTAAAAATTGTTTAGAAATTGATTATTGTAATAATAAAATTCTAGAACATTTTTAATAAAATATATATATTATTTTTGAAATTAATAATAAAGACTAACCAAAAAAGAAATTTACGGCAATTGCAAAAATACCACTTTTGGTGTGTACATTTGCAAACATGCAACTTATTGGTGTTCATTTGCAAAAATGTCACTAATTATGGATTTTTCAACCCTAAATCTTAAAATTGTAAACCCTTAAAAATGTTTTGATCCCTAAAACCCATAAAATCCTCAAAACTAAACCCTAATATAACATAGTTAAGCCGAACATAAATGATATAATAATTTTTTTTTTGAAACTGTGCCATTTTTGAAAAATGGTATTTTTTGAAATTTCTCAAGAAATTTTGATATGTTTTATGGAAAAAAACTTCCCAAAATTGTAACAACAAATATAATTATTCTTTAGATTTTTTTTCTTTCACACACAAGATAATTTGAAAGAAACAAAAAGATTTTTTTTTTTTAATTTGAAAGTAACAAAAAACATTTTTAATCCGTGTTTCTTATATAAAATTTATGTTTAAATATTTTAAATAATTTATTTGTATTCTAAATTCTACTTAAGATATCGGACAAACCAAATTTAACATAATTTATACTTATGATATAATTTAAATAAATATGAGTTGTACATATTTATTTAATAAATAAGTACTCTTTAAGCTATTGGTCTAGATTATTTTTATTTCTATAGTAAACTTCATAAGAAAATAACAAAATATCAATATCAATATTTAAAATTTAAGTAAACTTAAAAAAAAAATCAAATCTACGTGTCCAAATTCGCAATTGAATCTAACAAAAAATAATATTATCCACAGTAAATATTTTTGTTTTAGATATTATTATTCAAAAATAAAATAATTCACACGGTTTTAACCAAATGGATATTGAACAAAATTGATCACAATATGTCGTGTTTTTTTTTGTCAATTTTTCAATCTTAAAAGGAATTTACACACAATAGTAGTTTTTCGGTGTTATGTGTTAACGACAAAGTCGACACTCCAACATCAATAGAAATGGGGAAACTTTTAGAAACAATAAAATCTTACTTGGTTATTACGATATAAAATTGGATCCAATGACCAATTCAATTATTTTTTGTTAATTAAATTGTAAATAAAGTTATTGTCAGTATTATTAATGAAATAAAATTAGTGTCAACAAACATAAAAAAATAAAAGATATTATTTCATATAAAAATTGAACTTAAATTCAAATTGAACATCATTAATAAATTTTAACTAAATAATTCTTTTTAATCTATTTGATTTATAAAAAATATTTAACCGCGTGTAACGCAGGGAGTCACCTAGTATGATTTATCTACTTAACTAAATAATGAAGTAATAAAAAAAAAAAAAAAAGAAGGGGATATATTCCAATTTTTGATCGTCAAATTATTAGATCTAACAACAAAAGAAAACTAAGCAATAATTTATAGATCCTTAAAGCCCAAAACTATAGTGTATGTGAGCCTAAAATATTAGGTTAATTGGGAATGAATCCAAAGAGGATTTCTTTCTTTTTCCGTTGTCAAACTATTTATATAGGGGGCATAAAACACAAAACATTAAAACTGTAAATATATAATCTAGTGAGCTTTATTATGTCTTAAAAATTACATACGTGAACATAGGTTTGTAAAGAGGCTTCGGAAACACAAACCTATGGGATCGTCTTTATCTCTTTTCTTGGGGAAAAAGAAAAACCAAGGAGATAATCTTACCGGAGGAACTGTTGATCGAGATTCTGATGAGATCGCCAGTGAAATCTCTGATGAGATTCAAGTGCGTCTCAAAGCAATGGCTTTCTCTTATCTCCTCTAGATACTTGACCAACCTTTTCCTTAAATCTTGCTCATCACGTCTTCGTTCGTTCGCGTATTTTGTGGACGATAAGGACAACTATGTGTTGCTCGCATCATCGGCTCATGATCACTCGGACACATTTGTCTCTGTACTCGACCAAGTTCTGACCTTGCCTGGAATACGAGGCAACTTCGTAAACGTTATTCGTGGCTTGGCCTGTTTCACATTTGAGAACAGAGTGCGGATTTGTAACCTCGACACGAGGCAGGTTGTGGAATTACCCGTGATGAGATCTGAAGCCATAGAAAACGTACATGAGATGCATTATTTTGCACACTATCTGTTCATGATGAATATGTATTCGACATCTCAAAGAACTCTTCGGAACATCATGTGTTGGTACTTGGAGCTGGAGCTTAATGGAGAAAGATTCAGTGCACATTCCTCATGATCCGAACCAGCTAGAGGTGACATTAAATGATGTTTTGTATTATGAAGCTTCAAGTGGTGCTAGTGGCCATGTACTTATGAGTTTTGACTTGAGCGCTGAAGAGTTAAAGTTGATCGAATTTCCCAAGTTTACCGCTGAGGTTTCTTGGACCAGTCTCATGAACTACGGAGGCCAAATAGCTGTTGTCAGTGGTCAAACAAGACTCTATTGTTTTGCCTCTTTCTCAGATAAATGTTTTCGGAGGAGATCAGGTGATGATGTGTGGCACTAGTGACAGCGGTAAGGTTTGCTTGTTTAAGGCAGCTGACGCGCCGAATCGACATGGACCTGGCACTGTTTGATATATAATCTACCTGCACTACACTTTTTCATTTATGATTTGGAGAGAAATGAGATAGCACAAAGGGATCGAAATAAGAACATTCGACTTTTTCAGGACATTGGGAGAAATTGGAAAAGCTCAACTTTTTGGTAGCTTTAAGAGCAACTGGTCGTTCTTAGGTTTTTGGGATGATAGCGAGAGCATCATGTATTTGGAAATCTAAATCTTCCAAGTTTTTGTTTTTTTTTTAGACATTCCAAATTAACTGGTTTTTAATTGATCAGCTATGTTGTGGTATATTATTACAACTAATCATCACAAAAGAAATCAACTTCTTCAGTAGAATCTCTTTACTGTAAGATGCAAGAGAGAGATACAAAAAGTGCCTAACAAGAATGAAATAAGAGTTGATATGAAATTCATCTACCAATTTGAAACCTATCTTTCCTTTAAAAACCATAGAAACCTGAGAAATTTTGCTTCCTGATGAGTTTCCACTTCGCCTACCACATATCATATGAAGGCTGTCAAAGCTATCAAAACGACTAGAACCGAAGTTGAAACAATATTAGTGTCTCTGTTGTTCCTCTCATCTCTATGATCTTTGTTGTTGTTGTTGCGGCTCGATCGGGGCAAAGAGAAAATCGTTTTCTTAAGGGCATCTCTTCTACATCAACATCTCTATCTACCATTGTTGTGAGAATCGTTCGTTACATAGATATTGTAGAGTTTTTAGGCAATGATGTTGGAATCGGATGCGTGCTCCAATTATAGGATGGGATTACCAATATCTTAGGAATGCATGGAGGAAGTCAGAGTTACCAACCAAGGGGACAAGAACCGAAAAACTGACTCACTTGCAAGCTCAAGACCGCATAACTGTTTTTTTCTTTTCTTTTTATTGGCACTTTTGTTCCTTTCTAGTTTATAGATGCATGTCATGTATTTACTTAACTGAAGGATGAAGTGTGTTCTGAAAAAAAAAAAAAAAAAACAAAAATCACCAAATTACTAGATCTAAAAACAACACAAAAACAAAGCTATAATTTATAGATCCTTGAAGCCCAAAATTGTAATGTATGTGAGCCCAAAATCATGAACCTAATTGGGAATGAATCTAAAGAGCATTTCTTTCTTTTTCCGTTGTCAAACTATCATATAGGGGCATAAAAACAAAACATTAAAAATGTAAATATAATCTGGTGAGCTTTATGATGCATTTCTAATAAATTACATACATGATCATCTTTATGGTATGTCTTATTGAACAAAGTACAAACTATGGGATCGTTTTTATCTCTTGTCTTGGGGAAAAAGAAAACAAAGGAGGTAATCTTCTTACCGGAGGAAATGTTGATCGAGATTCTGATGAGATTGCCGGTGAACTCTCTGATGCGATTCAAGTGTGTCTCAAAGCAATGGCTTTCTCTTATCTCCTCTCGATACTTGACCAACCTATTCCTTAAATCTTGCTCATCACGTCTTCGTTCGTTCGCCTACTTTGTGGACAATAAGGACAACTATGCGTTGCTCGCATCATCGCCTCGTGACCACTTTGCGGGATTGCGAGGCAAATTCGCAAGCGCTGTTCGTGGCTTGACCTGTTTCCCTTGATGAGATCTGAGGCCATAGGGAACATACATGAGATGCATTATTTTGGACACGATCCGGTTCATGATGAATACAAAGTGCTTAGCGTGGTATTCGACATCTCAAAGAAGTCTTCGGAACATCAAGTGTTGGTACTTGGAGCTGAAGCTTCTTGGAGAAATATTCAGTGCCACATTCCTCATGATCCTTACCGGCAAGGGATGACCATTAACGGTGTTTTGTACTATAAAGCTTCGAGTGGTACATATAGTGGCCATGTACTTATGAGTTTTGACTGGAGGTCTGAAGAGTTCAAACTGATCGAACTACCCAATTATACCGCGGACGCAGAGGTTTCTTGGACCACTAGTCTCATGAACTACAGAGACAAAATAGCTATTTTTGAACGTATGAATGACGGTACTGTGGATATTTGGGTTCTTGAAGATGCTGAGAAGTGTCTTTGGTCGAACAAGAAAACTTTTGTTTTGCCTTTTTCTCAGATGAATGTCGTCCAAGGAGATAAGGTGGCCATAGGTGGCACTAGTCACAGTGGTAAGGTTTGGTTGGCAAAGGTAGTAGGTGAAACGTCGAGTCTACCACTCGTTCACTTTTTCACTCATGATTTGGAGAGGAATGAGACAGCAGAAAAGATCGAAATAACAACACTAGACATTTTTAGGACACTGGGAGCAATTAGAGGATTTCAATTTTTAGTTTAACTTGATATGAATTGGTTGCTCTTATCTTTTTGGGATGATAGTAAGAGCATCATGTATTTCGAAATCTAATCTTCCAAGATTTTGTATTTTTTTACAACTAAGCACAAAAGAAATCAAATTTTTCAGTAGAATCCCTTAACTCTAAGATGCTCGAGAGAGAGAAAGATACAAAAAGTGCTTAACAACAATAAAAGTTTTAATCTGAAATTCATCTAACAATGTGAAACCTATCTTTCCCTTAAAACCCATAGAAACCTGAGAAAGTTTGCTTCTTGATGAGTTTCTGTTTCGCCTGCCACGGATCATATGAAGGCTGTCAAGATTACTATCAAAACGACTAGAACCGCATTTGAATCAATAGAAGAAAAAAAGCTTACTTTAGTATTGATAACTTTCAGGAGGATATATTATCACTCGGTGAGGCCGAAGATAAATGCTTGTATCTACTTGCTCATAGTTGAAGACAAGTAGAAGTTCCAAAACACAGAACCCATGGACATGAAAGCTACACGAGCTTGAAGCGGGACTACCCTGTAAATTTCACATTTCATCAGACCCCTAACTTCGAAAGGCCAATCCAGACTACACACTCATTGATCATATTATATATAGAAAGACCCTCCAAATCCAAATGACTTATTGATAGAGAAAGAGTTGAGAGCTATACCAAAAGTTGAGTATGCTAACGGGAACCCAGAAGCGAAATCCTGCAGTAATCCCAAGACCGATAAATATATGAACAATGAATTGATTTGCAAAGGGAAAAGTCTAACTCTTTTTAAACGGTATCTTACCATATAGAAGTGTTGGAAGAGCATCTTTCTGATACTTGTTTCCAAGCTCAGAGAGCTTTCCCAACCATAAGTTGTTCCAAGCAAATATAACAGCGATCACAGATGGACCGAGGATTACTTGATTAAGCAAAACCTAACAAAAGAGACCGGTAAATGCAAATAAAAACTCTTACCACAACATGTTCTAAGTTAGATTCAACATCATAAGTCTAAGAGATAACAGAACCTTAAGCACTAGATTTGTAGCGGTTGGTTTAGGCAAAGAATGGTCAAGGTATTGATACCACGCATAAGAACCAGGTCCGTACAAGAGAAACCCGTAAGAACTCATCCGCAACGCACGAACCCAGTCATGTTCTGAGAAAATGTTCCACAATTCTCCCTAAAGTTGAAAGATCCAATCACAAAAATCCTTAGCCAAGCCAATGTAAAGTCACTCATTTTGCAAACCAAACAAAAGTTTTAATGTCACTAATCAAACATTTTTGGTTATGCAAAAATCACAGTGGAAACTACAATCAAACATTCACTAAAACCTCTAAAATTCCAAATCTATTTACTTGAGACGAACCTCGTCTGGTTTATCAGATTGATTCAGTGCGGTTCTCTTTTTCCACCGGCCAGATAACTGAGCGATCGTGTCTCCGGTGAAAGCGAGTGCCCCGGCAGTCACAGCTTGCTTCAATGGAAACCGATAACCGGCGTTTCTGCTCACGTCGACGGAATCCGACGATCCAGAGTTCCGTTTCTTACTTATATCGCCGGAAGACTTCTTCTTCCTCCTCTGATCGAAGCCATTCCAACCCCAGAAATTGTTAGCGCCGCCGCAACCACCCAATGCGTCCATTAGAAATGATTCCTTTTTCTTCGTCGTCCCCAAAATCTTTATGGCGCAATGAGTCCTGACCATTTATTTTCCGGTTTAGATCGGTTTGGTTCGATTCGGATTTTTTGGATCATGGGATTGGAAACATTTGGTTTCGTTCACATTCGGTTGAAAAATAAAATAATTTTTTATGTAATCTTCTTAATGAATTTCGATTTATTTTGTTGGCTTTTTTCGGTATAAGAGTTAATCTACCGTTTGGGTTATTTTGAATCGGTTCGATTCGGTTTGTTATATTTACTCTACCACGACGTGAAACCGGTAAAAGGCGTCATCACGTGAAACCGGTGAAAGGCGTCATAACCGTGATTAATAATTATCACAATTTATCCACCACACAATCGTGATTTTAAAACGCCAGTTTATAACAATCGCGTTATCTAGGTTTTTCCTTTTCTTAATCAATTGGCTTCATCACCATCATCGTTTGTTGGGTAAACGATTAAACAGGAAAACAAACGAACAAAAAAAGCTCCGGTGTTTGTTTACCGGCCCTATCGTCTTCTTCCGGGCAGAAGAAGAAGAAACGTTTCTTCGATCGTCGAGGAAATTTTTGGACCGATCGGCTTCTCTTTTGTTATTAACCTTAGTGGTAATCTCCTTCTGCATCTACTATTTTTTCGAATTTGGAATTGGATTATTCAAATTGTTATTTGATTGATTTGGAACCTCTGATTTTAGATTTGGATCGCAGTAGCTCCGACATAGTCTCTCTACCGTGTCTTCTTGTGATTTTGGGATCTTGAAAAGAGAAGCTGCTATGTTGTTTGAGGGGATTACAAAGCAACCACCTTCACTTCTTGATCTTTGCGTTAGGACAGCGATTGATAATGTAAGATACATTGGATATGTTGGTGGTGTTGATTTTCAGCTACTAGAGCAGATTCTGCAACATTGTACATTAGAACAGCTGAAGCATATAGAGGATGCTACTGATGTAAGTAGATTCTCACCATATGCACTGTAAAATCTTTTGTATGTTTTGATGTGTTTCCTAACTTTGGTTATGCTTTTGTTTGTTAGGATACAGATCTTAGTCCTGTCACTGATAAATTTTGGAAGAGATTCTATGAGAAACAGTATGGTTTAATGAACTTGAATGCTGTCATGGAGAAGATGAAGCGGAATAAAGTAGATTTCAAGTGGCGAGAGTTATATGAGGTTGGTTTGTTTTCTTAAGTATTGATTTAAATACATATATAAGCCTCGAAAGTACTTAAGATATATGTATGTGGTTGCACGCAGGCAAAGCTAATAGCCGTGCAAGAAGCTGAGGAGGAAGCTGTTGATCGACTGAAGCAACGTTACAAGAAGGAAGATGCAAGTAAGATTTTTGCAAATCTAATCTTTTTATTTTTGACCAGTAGATCAATCTTTAGAAGCATGTTCTTAGACAAAATTTTGTTTGTCTTTCATTCCCTTGTAATCGTTCTCAAGAATTTTGTCAGGGAAACTAAGTCGACAAACTAAGCTCTGTTCGAAAGCTCCTCCAAGCAAAAAACCATTCTGGGGTAACACTTCTATACAATTATTTTGCATCTTGTCAAATCTTGCGAAGATAATTATGCAAATGCTTCATTCATGAATTGGCTTTGTCCTTCTGGCTTTCGTACTCAGATGGTTTTATGGAACAATTTATTTGCAGGTAATAGTGTATCAGGTTACAACCTTTCGAATGTCAAGAGCAACATCATGAAGAAGGCAAAACTAGACCTTTATAAGAGGTAAACGATCATTCACCTTAAAATGTACAATCACAAGGCTTATCAATGTAAATATGTTCATTTTACTCTCTTAAGCAGTATATTTAGGTATTAACCCTAAGTTATGGTAGTAAGAGGTCTCGTGGATGCTTATAAAGTCTCACTATCGACAATCTTATAATTCACATTTTCTTATGGTATTGATTACAGTCAAGAAGTGAAAAATCTCACTGCAATTAAAAGGAACACGATTCAGAAGAGTTTCAGGTAACAAAATTCATCTCAGGTTACCAATCTATCGATCAACACTCTTTATCTTCCAAACAGTTGATCCGTTTATTCTGTCTTGTCTAGTATTTCTGCTCCAAAGAGGACCGGCTTATCTGCGAGTGTGCCTTCAACTTCAAGGAGCAAATATCGCGGTGAAGAAGTGAAAAATCTTACAGCAATTAAAGGGAACACGATTCAGAAGAGTTTCAGGTAACAAAATCTGACTCCAGGTATCTCTGTGACTAGCTATCGATCCACCTTTCTTTATCCTCTAAACCATTGATCGTTAATCTAACTCCGTTGACTAAATTCTGTCTTGTCTAGTATTTCTGCTCCTAAGAGGACTGGCCTGTCCACGAACACGCCTTCAACTTCAAGAAGCAACTCTAGTGGGGAAAGAAGTATACCTCCAAAGAGGATCAACGGTCTTCTTCGGACTGCTCCTTCAACTTCGAGAAATGCAGCAACCAAACGAAAACATGCAATGTAACTTGTATAGCTTTCTTTACAGATCATATTTCTTCAAGTGTATCATTTACATGGCTGCTTCAAGTTTCAAGAACCCCGAATTTTGAAACATTGTTGCTTTGATTATATTTGATTATATCCTCTTTTGTAAAAATAAATCTTCAAAAGTTTGTGCAACGATTCTGTTTGCTTTCTACTTGTTGCGTTGGTTGATAAATCTCACAGCAAATGTCTCTGTAGAAGCATTCGACATTGAAATTAGATAGACGAAGCAACTAGTAGCTAAGGTGGTGGTGCTGCTCCTTGGCATATAGGGAGAAACAAGTCGTGAATAATTTCAGTCTTTATCTCTTTTAGAGTGAGTCTTGCTTCCTTAGCTTCTTTGTCATAAACAGATTTCCACAAGTCCAAAATGTTAAGACTTTAGCGCTTCTCTTGCAAACCCATTCACGTCGGCACACCTCAACTTCTCCTCTACTTTGTTCAGCTCTACTTCAATACTAGACGTAAACTCTCGGCAAAATCTTGCTTCTTCTGCTCTAACGTGGACGACAAGGCGATTCAGGTTTGCAAATCCAACGACTAAATTCTCCAAAGAATTTGAGTAGAAATCTGATCATTTAGTGTTATGCTTTCCGGCTTGATTCCTCGGTATGTCCAATATCTCTGAGTCGCTTGTTAGTTCTGATTTTGCAGATTCTTCTGTTTCTTGCTCCTGCTCAACTCGCTTTTTCTCCGCAGCATCGGTCATTACTTTGAGCATTTGTTCTGAAGCATTCGCAATCTTATCCGTTTCTAAAAGCTAAAGCTGCTCCAACACTCTCCGTTTCTAAAATAAGCCAAAAGACCACCACAAGGTTTGAGATTCAACAAGGCACAGTGAGAAACAGAGTATTATTTTTGTATCACCTGAGATCTGCTCTTCACAGTTTGGAGCATTCTCCATTACTAACACAAGCAAAAACAAATACATAACAAAAGTGTTTTCTTGAATACCAAAAGTGTCTTCTTGAATGCGATTCGCCTTTATCATCAATATCGGTATTAGTCAATTTCTTCATGAATATTAGTGTCTCTTTTCTTCCTCCCATGTCTATGATCTTGTTCTTGAAGTTTTCAGACAGCTCTTCTACTTGTTGTTGTGGCTCGATCTTGGGGCGAAGACAAAGTCGTTTTCTTAAGGGCATAAACTCTTCTACATCAATATCTATATCGGCCGTTGTGGTGATAATCGTTCATTACCACAACGAATTATCAATGATCCTCTACAATATCTATATTTATTGTAGAGTTTTTAGTTCATGATAGATTTGAGGTCTCTCCGAAAATATATTTGTATACAGTAAAACCTCTATAAATTAATAATCACCATAAATTAATAAATTATCCCGGTCCCGAGTCGGGCCAATGTAAAAATTTGCGAAATTCGATAAGATGATAAGATAATAATTTTTTTGAAATTCCCATGTAAAAATATGGTCCCAATAATATCATAAATTAATAATCATGTATAATTATGCATATATATATAGTTTTTTGCCTTATGTAACTTTTTATTCTACTTACTATCTCAAACAAACTTTTATGATTGTTTTTCGGTATCCAAAATTTATGATAAATTATAGACACGATAATTGATTTTGTACACATAATTTTTTCCAAATGTATCATAATATATATCGTTGCTGACTTTATCATCAACATTGATAACGATAACCATGTTTTTTTTCTCTCTAAATTTTGTACTAATAATGTGTATTAATTTTAAATAGCTATTATATTATGATGTTAATATTTATTCTATTACAATAATAAAAAGTATAAATCATAATCTCAAGTTAATACATATTATTTTTACAAATTAGTTTAATTAAATTCTTGAATAGAATATCATTTGAATTTTGTTAAAAAAAATTCTTACCTAAAACAGGTATATATCTCTATAAATTAATATTTATTAATTTATCGATTAATTAATATCTCTCTAAATTAATATATTTTCAAAGTCCCAATATTATTAATTTATAGAGGTTTTACTGTAGTTTTTTTTTTGATTTATTAATTTTACTTTATACTACAAACAAACAAAAAAAACGAAAACAAATTGTGTATGTATATCTGTTGATAATTAAAAATAAAAATGAAAACAATTAGCAAGTGCTTATCAACAAAGCTTGTTTTGAGATATATGTCTTATATATATTACATACATGAACCTAGGTTTGTTTGTAAAGAGGCTTCGGAAACACAAAACCTTGTGAAGTGAACAAAAAACTATGGGATCTTCTTTATCTCTTGCCGTGAAGAAGAAGAAGAAGAAAACGAATGAGATGATCTTACCGGAGGAACTAGTGGTCGAGATTCTGATGAGATTGCCGGCGAAATCTCTGATGAGATTCAAGTGTGCCTCAAAACTCTGGTTTTCCCTTATCTCCTCTAGATACTTGACCAATCTTTTCCTTATATCTTGCTCATTACGTCAACGTTCGTTCGCGTATTTTGTGGACAAGGAAAATTATGCGTTGCTCGCATCATCGGCTCGTGATCACTCGGACACATCTGTCTCTGTAATGGACCAAGTTCTGACCTTCCCTGGACTGCAAGGAACCTTCGAAAGCGCTGTTCGTGGCTTGGCCTGTTTTACATTTGGGAACCGAGTACGGATTTGTAACATCCACACAAGGCAGGTTGTGGAATTACCCGTAATGAGATCTGAAGCCATAGGGAGGAAATATGAGATGTACTATTTTGGACACGATCCGGTTCGTGATGAATACAAAGTGCTTAGCGTGGTATTCGACACCTTAAAGAAGTCTCCAGAACATCAAGTGTTGGTACTTGGAGCTGGAGCTTCATGGAGAAAGATTCAATGCCACATTCCGTATGCTCCTTTCTGGCGAATGATGATCATTAAGGGTGTTTTGTATTATGAAGCTTGGAGTGGTCCTGCATTTAGTAGTAGCCATGTTATACTTATGAGTTTTGACTTCAATTCGGAAGAGTTCAAAATGATCGAGTTACCAAATACCGCGGAGTTGTTTTGGTTGAGTCTCATGAACTACAAAGGCAAAATAGCTATCTTTAGATCCTCGAGTCGTATCATTGATGGTACTGTGGATGTTTGGGTTCTTGAAGATGCTGAGAAGAGTCAGTGGTCGAACAAGAAGACTTTTGTTTTGCCTCTTTCTCATATGAGTTTCGTCCGAGGAGATCGGATCATGATTGGTGGCACTAGCCATAGTGGTAAGGTTTGGTTGACAAAGGTAGGTGAAAAGTTGAATCTACCTACACTCTTACACTTATTCATTTATGATTTGGAGAGGAATGAGATAGCACAAAGGATAGAAATAAAAACATTGAACATGCCAAGGACATTGGGAGCAATTGGAAGTAGTGTTAAGACTTATTGGTCGTTCATAGATTTTTGGGATGATAGTGAGAGCATCATGTATTTGGAAATCTAAATCTTCCAAAGTTTTTTTTTTTAGACATTTCCAAATTAAATGGTAGCCAATAATCATAGCTACAAGAATACTCAAAAGAGTCTTTAAACAATAGACATAAACTCTGTTTTCTATCTTGCAACAATACAATACCTCAAGAAACCATCAACAATAGACATAAAATTTTTGCTTTAAAACTCCAATACTCTTTTTGGTTTCTAAAATAAGCCAAAGACCAATAACAAAACACCACAAGGTTTGAGTTTCAACAAGGCAAAGTGGGAAACAGAGGAAAAACAGAGAATTGTTCTTAATTACCGGAAGAAGAAACTGGTAGCAGAGAAGAGGCTTGAAGATGTTGTGTTTTTGTTTCTTTAGAGCGTTGTCTTCACTTGAGATCTGCTCCTAACGTTTTGGTGCACTTGGAACAGTATTCGTTACTAACAGAAGCAAAAACAAAGACAAAACATATAGATTAATTCTTCAAATCTTCTAAAGAACACACAACAAGAACAAGAGAAGAATCAAAACAAAAAAAAAAAACTCGAAAACAAAATGTATTTTTTACACTCTCTTAGAGGACTTACAAGATCTCGCTAAACGCGATTGTTTGGTTTGAACAACAGCCCATTCTTCACCAGTCCCAAAACAAGACAACAAAAAGAAGAGATCTCAGTTTAACTTGTGTGAGAAGAAAGAAAAAATAGGGTTTATTTAGGGTTTCTATTTTGCTTAGTTGCTGCATTCTGCTCTCGGATCATCTGATTCTGGTCTTGCGCGCGCTCCAAATTGTACGTGGCGATAAATCTGGATTCCTTTCTTCAGAATCATCCCAAACTTCAAAACAAAGATTTGATTTTGATTCTCAAAACCATTATGGATTTTTGATTCAATAGATGTTTTGTGTGTTATTTATTACCTATTATGGATAGGAAAAATTGTCAAAAATGCAATTTTTGGAAAATGTCTTTAAAAAAATGTCATAATCTTGATAGCTTGTAAAAAATGCCACATTTTGTCTTTTAGTGTGTAAGCAAAAGACATTTATATCCTTATACTTTCTCTTCCACACATCATCTTTCTCTTTCTTAAATCTCTCTTTTCTCTTTCTCACTTTTTCTTTTCCTCATAAATTTCTCTCCTCTCTCTTCTATGTTTTTCTTCTTTCTCTCACGTAAATACCTCTCCTCTCTCTTATGGTGATTTAAGGTGGTGAACATAGATTGGTGATAGATGGTGGACAAAGACATGAGAGAGACAGTGATGAAGGACAAAACGGTGACAGTGACAGAGGACAAAAACGGTGACGAAGAAGGTGACGAAGGACAAAAACGGTGACCGTAACAGTGTTTGTGGACAACAACGGTGACGGAGGACGTCTTTGTAGATAGAAGACATGACCGAATGGATAAATCGTTAGATAGAAGACGTCTTTGTAGATAGAGGACGTCTTTGTAGATAGAAGACATGACCGAATAGACAATAACGGTGACGGAAGACGTCTTCGTTACATAGAATTGTCCACTAAAATTGAGAGAGAGGAAAAATATAGAGGAGTTGTCCACTAAAATCGTGCAGAGACAAAGTTGTCCACTGAGAGAGACAGAAATTTAAGATAGAGAGAAAGAGAAAGAGAAAGAGAGAAAGAGGGAGAGAAAGAATAAAAGAGAGAGAGAGAGAGAAAGAGAGGATTTACGAGGGGAATAGAAGAAAGAGAAAGAAAGAGAGAGAGAAAGAGAGATTTACGAGGAGAAGAGAAGAAAGAGAGAGAGAAAGAGAAAATGAAATTTAAGAGGGCAAATTTGTCTTCTTTCAAAAGACAATTTCAATTTTGTGGCAATTTTCGAAAAGTTTTAGAAAAATGGCAGATTAGGAAAGTAATTTAGGAACAAATGGCATTTCTTGTAATAATCACTTATGGATATTGTAGGTGCTCTTTTATATTGTTTCCATACATAATTGACCGTTGTTTCTTTGCTCATCAAGGCAAATATGCATTCCTCGATTTTGTTTCGAGCTTGAAACAACAGAGCAAAGAAAGAACAGAGAGAGATTACATAAGGTTCAAATTGAGTTTTTTCCATGATTCTTTAGAAATTCTTACGAATTCTATGGCTTCTTTCATGTTATAACAACCATCAGAAAGATTAGCAACAACATTCGCGTTTAGATCCTTAGCGAAGCTACGCAAAACCTTAACAATAACACAATAAACAAGAGAAAAAAACCATACAAAAACTCTGTTTCTTGAAAGAACTTACAATTTACTTGTGTGGCTTGAATTGGAGCTGTTACTTCTTCATCACTAGCATCCTTCTTCTCTGTTTCTGTCTGTTCATGGATCTTTCAAAGATCTGTAACGAACGAGCGGACAGCCCCTCTTACTGCTCACTCTTACTGCGTTTCTCCACCTCACTTTCATGAGCTGCCTCCTTCTTTATTTTTTCTTCATTTTTCTTATTTTTTTCTTCCTCTTCTTCGTGTTTACTTTGTCTAACCTCTCTTTAGTTCTTTCACAGAAATCATTTGATTATCAGAAATTCATTCAAATAAATTGTACGAAATAACTTCGAAATTCAAAAATTGATTCTATAAACAGATAAACAGAAATTGAAGGGAAGAATTCCATAAACGATAACTCGTAAGCACATAACTTATCAAACTCAAGAAACAAAAGCTTGGCACGAGTTTCAATTCATAATCTCAATTCAATTCATAGCAACTCAATCAACACAATCATTATTATCAGAAGAAAAACAAAATCACAAGTTTCGAATCATAATAATCGCTATTCAAAGCTCTTCTTTTTACTTTGTTTCTCTCTTCTATGCAACTTGGTTTTCTCTTTGGCGGGATTCAAATTTCTCAGTCTCAGATTTTATTGTTTGAAGTCCGGAGTGAAAACGAAAACGTTTAATGGGTCCATGGGCCGTAAAATTATGGGCCTCGGACTAAGAATGCGTGTTGTTTTTTTGTTCTTTTCTCATTATTCAAAAACAAAATCTTTTCATTTCATCAAGTTACTTGGGATCTTATGAAATGTATGTTAGGCCCATATTTGTTCTCTCTTTCTAATGTGGTCATCCAAACCTACACTTTTGCTTCTTGGACTTGTTGACTTGTTGTTATGTATTTCCTCAAAGAAGCAGCTGGATATCTTCTTTCCTAATCTGTAATCGTCTTTTTATATTCTTGTTACCAAATTGTAGTTTTAGAGCTTACTCTCGGAGGAGCTACTTATGGTTTTTTTTTTTTTACCAAGACTGACATCGAGCAGAGGAGTGTTTTTGTCTTGTCTCTGATTATACTCAGATGGATAGTATCTTGAAAGAAGAGAGGATATCTACTACACTTCTTTCTTTCTTTTTGGGTAAAATGTTGACATATGTTGCTTCACTTCTAATTGGCCAAAGCCAACATTAGGGTAAGAAATGAGATTGTACTCAACTGCTTGCCAATCGCCAGTATTGAATATTTTATCCAAATTCATTTTAAAACCAAATGTTTAACCGGATTGAATTCGCTTCTGTTGTGGTTAACATCAATGAAATGTACCTTTTTGGACCCATTCGTTAAAAAAAAACAAAATAAAGATTAGCCACTGAAAAAACCACCAAGCACTATGGTTGGTTGTTTCCTCTCGTAACACATTTCGATGACATCGTTCGCGAATGATGATGACGATGAGAGCGGGAACAAGATGAAGTCGATGATCACAAATATTTTATCCCACTGACAAGTAGGAAGAGGAGAAAATAATACTTTGAATCAAAAATGTTTTTATTGAAGTCTCTCCAAAGAGCTAGCTGTTTGTCCTCAGTTTAGGAGAAACACATTGTGAATACAAAAAAGAGAGTTTAATTTGAAGTGTAATCAAATCAAGACTCGAGACTCTCTTTGCTTTTAGCTTGTTTCTTATATTCTTTGTGGTGTATATGGTATATGTGACCTAAAAGGATCTATGTCTAGACTGAAGATCCAGCCAAACGTCTTCTTGATGCATTCGAAATCGAGACTTGACCCAATTTATCCGACTCCTTCGACTCATCTGTCGCCCTTCTCTCTCTCACTGGAGTGTAATGCCTCAGCCACACGCCTGTGTACACCTGCAACATTCGATATCCCAATGAGCCATATAAGGTCTTAAGCAGTTATCTCTGCAAAGATTATGGATAATTCTTGGAGGAAAAGAGACTAGCTAACCTGTTGCGGTCTCATGATCTTGGTGTCCGGATCATCCAACGATTCTTTCCAATGCGACAAGTATCCAGCCATGCGAGGGATAGCGAATAAGACCGTGAAGAACTCAGGTGGAAATCCCATTGCCCTGTTTCAATGGTCCAGGTTTGCAGCTTTTAGATGAAGTTGTTGAGAGGAAGCGATGAACACCGAACATGAATTAATAGTGTTACCTGTATATTAAACCAGAGTAGAAATCAACATTTGGGTAAAGCTTTCTCTTAACAAAGTAATCATCCGAGAGAGCTGCCTTCTCGAGAGTAACAGCTACCTGCAGACCATCAGAATTACATCTGTCAAATAAATTCACTTCAAAGGAGAAAAAAAGAAGTCACCAAACCGGAAAGGTGTGCATCAATTTTTAGTATAAGCTTGAACTATGCAGATAAGAGTACCTCAATTAGAGGATCCCTTCCGACAATGGAGAATACTTCATCTGCTAGCTTTTTTATGACTTTAGCTCGTGGGTCATAGTTTTTGTACACACGGTGTCCAAAACCAGACATCTTCCTCTTCCTAAAATATCAAATAGAGACGAATCTTGATGGAAAGTTTCATCATAATTCCTGAAAAAGAACACATATAGTTTCAATCACTGAATTTACCTGTTCTTCACACCCTCGATGAACTCAGGAATATTTTCAACAGTCCCAATCTCTGATAACATCTTAAGCACAGCCTAATGGAATGAAAGAAAAAAAAATCAGAGACCATGAAAAATGCAAGTAACATATGAAGATAGGAGCATAAATAGCACACCTCATTTGCACCACCATGAAGTGGACCATAAAGTGCTCCCACAGCTCCAGCAACAGCGGTGTACACATCAACACCACTACAAGAAGACATCTCCTAATCAATATATCTTTTATCAAGGTAACTAAGATTCAAGCCAAAGAAATGTACCTCGAGGCAAGATGCCGAGCAGCAGCAGTGGAGCAGTTCATTTCATGCTCCGCATGCAGTATGAAGAGGATGTCCAACACCCGAGCCAACCGAGGATTGGGTTTGTAGGATCTATTTCCCCTGTGAGAACGAAGAGAACAAACGTGTTAGTGGCACGCTACAAGTTATGTACAATCTAACTAAATCAAGAAGAAATATATAGTGAGGACATTACAGTGAATCCAACATATACAGGAAATTCTCCGCATAAGAAAGGTTGCCTGAAGGAAGAACGGGAGGCCTCCCTGCCATCCTCAGATAAGCAGCTGCTGCAATAGTTGGTGCCTACAAACACATTTGATTTTATATACAGATTGTAAATCTTCTTTCAGGCCTAGAGGAAATTCACAGTCCACATGTATTTTTGCAAGACTAAAATGAATAACACAAAACAGTCAATAAAAAAGGAACATACCTTTCCAATAATGCGAATAATTTGTTTATCTCTAACTTGTTTTGAATTGTAAATATCCTGGCCCTGAACCCAATAGAGTATTAGTTAGCATGTTTAGGTGGAAATTATAATACGAGTAAAAAGGCGTGACATGTTATTAGAGGTTTAACTTACCCTAAGAGCAGGATTAGCATCAGGATGAAAGATGGAAAGCGCACTCATTGCACTCACAAGAACTCCCATTGGGTGTGCATCGTGAGGCATAGACTGTATAATATCCTGCGCGATAGTTATCAAGTAACTCAAGTTAGATATAAAAGTACTTGTAAGTTAAAACCAGCATCAAGATTATTTTCATTGGAGGCTTCGAATAATGCAGACAACCCTCAGAACAACATGTTTAGAGCTGCACACAGAACAGTTAACTCTAAAGTCC
Organism: Arabis hirsuta; assembly: GCA_964056655.1. Lineage (NCBI taxonomy): Eukaryota > Viridiplantae > Streptophyta > Magnoliopsida > Brassicales > Brassicaceae > Arabis > Arabis hirsuta. The sequence goes on from OZ053300.1 coordinate 41,352,497, forward strand.
TGTTTTTATGTTTCAGATTGGCATTTTATACATTGTCTCGAAATTTAAAATTCCATCTAGTGAGGACTAGAGAGACTCACTAATACTCCTTGTGGCACAGCTGAATGCTGTGAAACTGCAAACTCCCAATCAGATAGCTGACCTTCAGAAGGAAGATTCCCATACACTTGCATAAATATTTCAAAGAAGCAAAAACTTTCATCAATATCCAATTCGATGCTACCAACAAAATGACAAATCACTATCCCTAACCACAGATATAAAAAGAAATCTAGAACTAGCAAGATGCAACATGATCCAACAATACTCACTTAGTAGATATGCAACCTCCAGAAAAGTGCTACTCTCAGCCATTTCCTCTATTGGATATCCACGATAACGCAAGATCCCTTCGTCTCCATCGATGTACGAAATCGAAGACCGAACAGGAGCTGTATTCAAGTAACCAGGATCGTATAATTTAATCCCCTTATCTTCCTTCCCCGTCGCAATCTACAGTCCAACACACACACAAATCTCACTATTAAGCTCTATAATCATCAAAAAACGCCAAACAATAGTTCAAATCTGAGGTACCTTCTTGAGATCAACGGCTTTAACGGTACCGTCTTCTGAGACTGGAATCTGATATTTTTTTCCGGTGCGTTCGTCGATGATCGTCAGTGTTCCTTTTAACGATCCATGCGGTGAGGTACTGATATCCGCCGATGTAGACCACCGCTCGATCGCCGGAGATCCTTGACTACTCGATTCGACGGGATTCACTGCCGATAAATGAGAAGAGAGTATAGCCAATCGAGCTCTAACTCTCTCCGAAATCTCCATTTTCAACAAATTCAAAGAAGAGAACTATGAGTAACTCTTCTTTATATAACACGTGTTTCTATCCTCTGCGAGCAGGAGTATTGACTCATATCCACGTGTATTAAATCTAACGGCTAATTTGATATCGACGGTGAAAAGTCTGACCCAGCTATTATCTTCTTCTACATTACCTGTCAGAATTATATGGGACCCACATCTCTACGTAAGGTGATTGGAAAATAAATTATACTCGCTCTGTGAGTGTGACAAGTGCACCTTAGTCGATGCGCGTGTGCTTCAGACGCTCTGATAGCGAGTAGAAGTTGATTGCTTTTCCTCGATTTGCTAAATATTGCCGAGCAATTATTAATGGGCTGAATTTTTTATGTGGGCTTCTTAATATGCATCTACTGGCCCATTGAGCCTTTTTTTGTTGACACTTTCGCTTTGTGTTCTTAGCTCCTTTTTCACTCATTATTATTTATCAACCAACATTTTCTCTCAACTATGATTAATTTACAATGCAAAAAGTTTTAGATTTAAAGCAGACTAATCTTCGGAATCTATAAAAAAATCTATAGTATATTTCCAGTTAAGAAGTATATAATGGTCAACCATCACTAATATTATAGCTAAAATGATTCGAAGTATAATCTAGACGTAATGGTGGATTTTGATGTTGTGTGAACAGGAAGAAAAACCTATGATTCTATGAATGATCAAGAAGTAGTAGTCAGAAATACCGAACATAGATATCAAAGACATGGGAAATAATGTTTTTGATTCACTCTTATGTTTTATGTTAGTTTATTACGTTATCAACCTTATAAGTTTGAGTCTAATAACGTTTTTGAAAATATTTGAGGATATGAATTGAAAGTGATAGGTCTAATAAATGAGTTGTTTACAGGGACTTGTCGTATAGTTTCATTGGTACCTAAAAATGGAATTTTAAGTTCCCCCACGTGAGGCTCTGAATAATGAGAGTGATAGATATTTCTTTCACTCATCAAATTTCGTTTTCAACTAATGAAAAAAAAACACTTTTTCTTACTATAATACCAAGTTACTAACACAAAAGAATTCAAATTTTATATGATTATTTAGAAGATCTTTCATGCTTAACTTTCACACGTCTAGAAAATGAATTATTAAATATTTACAATAGCACAATTTACATCAATATTTTCAGTTTTTCAGCAAGCTAGGCCTCAGCAATTGATTAAAAAAACGGCAAGAAAGTACGTGAAAAGTAGATTTTACTAAAATATAGTATAAACAAAGTTTTTTTTCACATGAATGGAATTTAACATGAAAAAGTAACAAAAAAGAGAAATGTGTGGGAGAGGCAAAGGAAAGGCCATTCTTGCAGGAAGAAAGCATGAGAAAGAGTAGTTGGATTTAGACAGATGACTGACAAATTATATTTTATTTTTTCTAGTTTTCTTCTATTTATGGTGCTTTCGTTTATTATCATGTTTAATTATATTAACCTATCATTAGTCACATCACATCCGCAAGATGTGTTCGATAAAAAAAAGATTATACAAGTATATAACCAAGATTTGTATACTCAATCATCTTATTTTCTTTTGCAGATACGAAATGATCATATGCGCGTGTCTTCACGTTAAAATACTATGACGGTATGACGCATATATATATATACTCGCACATAGATACATCATGCAATATTGTTTAACTGTTTACGTAGTTTTGATTCTTTGAAAATTATTCTAAAATATGTCATCTACAAATTTCTTTGAGAAACCACAGTAGAATAATGGTTATAACGTGAAAGATATAATTATTAATTTATCATTCTGTTAAAAATACTCCCTCCGTATCATATTAATTAATTTTTTAAAAATATTTTTTGTCTCAAATTAGATTATGTTTTAAATTTTCAAAGTAAAATTAATTATGTTTTTGTTGTTTTTGACTCTTTAAATTCTGCAGATTAGTTTTCTATTGGTTAAATTGTATTGGAATTGGTGGTTTTATTTTTAAAAATAGAAAATTAAATAGTTTCTTAATTTGTGTGTAAAAAACTTAAAAATCATTTAAAATGATACAGAGAAAGTAATTAACATTTCAGACAAAACTTATATTACAAATTGTGGTTTTGGATCTGAAAAATTATGGATTTCGACTCAAAATCTCTTGATAATTCAAAAAAAAAATTAAGGATCCAATAAATGGGCTAATCGGCAGTTAATCTTACAATGGAAGATTAGTCGGGTAAAGTAAAAAAAATATATCCCTTGGTTATATAAAAAAGGTGTTCATTATTATCATTATTTCTAAATTTGAAATCATGTACACTGAAAAAGAGAGTGAAAGGCTATATGTTGTGTTCAACAGAAATGGAAGCAAACGGTATTGAAATTTTTTGGATAGTTGAGTCATGGGCTATGGCAGATTTTTTTTTTCTTTGGTTTTAATGTTAAATTGTACACCAAAATACTGAAATTACAATGGTGTTTCTATTTCAAAATGCTAGTATAGTCTTTTTTTTTGTTTTAGTCGTGGACCGAGAGCAGAAACTCCCAGTGAATTTTATTAAAAAATTTAAATCAATTACAAGCACATTCGTCGCGGTCTTTTCTGACCCGACATATTATCTATAAGAAGTGATTCTAAAACAGAAGGAATCGAATCTAAAGTATGCAAACCCAACGGCAAAGAAAATGCATAGTTAGCTAACCCAACAGCCAGACGATTAGCCTCCCTATATACATGTGAAACTCAGACTATCCAGCCCTTCGATAAAAAGTCATGGCACAGGCGTATCAGGTTAGACAGCAGATGCGACTCAGCAATCCCTGTCGTTAAAAACTCAACCACCACCTCTGAATCAACTTCCAGCTCCAACCTCTCAATTCGTTTCAACCACGCGATAACGAGTCCATAGTAAACCCCCCACAGCTCCGCCAAATTTGCTGAACATTGCCCAATATTCAACGCGAAGCCTCCACACCATACCCCATCCTTATCCCTCAATAGGCCCCCTTCATATGCTAATCCAGGGTTTCCACGTGACGATCCATCTGCATTCAATTTAAACCAATCCACCTGTGGAACGCTCCACGCTATCAAACGCTCCACCCTCTCCACTCGCCGTGAATGTGTACAGTTCTGCTCGTTAGCCACCTCATTTCCCAATTCCTTAAGAAAACGCAATCTATCTCGACACAACTTTGTCACTCCGAACACATTTCCGCATCTCCATTTCCAACTCCACCATATTCCAAGCGCAAACATAGTAGACCAATTAATCCCGTCATACTGTGAATGATCCCCAAGATTAGAAAAAAGCCTTTCAAGTAGAGACTGTCCAAAAAACAATCTTCTCCTTCGGGTTGGAACCAACCGAATCCATATTCCTTCCATTGTTGGGTAATCACGAAGAACGTGAATGATTGTTTCCACACCACCTTTACAAACCTGGCACACCTTCGTATCACTTAAATGTCTTCGAAATCTCTCACTTTCTGTCATTATTACTTATTGTGACACCAACGAGATGAACATTCGAACCCTCTCGGGTGCTTGTACCCGCCAAATGTGTGCATAAAACCACTCCATATCCTGTTTATAAGCATTCGCTTTGGTTAACAATGAATAAACTAACGCCACTGTAAACTTTCCATCTGTAGACTCCCCCCAAGCTAGTCTATCTTGAGCTCTCGTCCCATTATCCACGACTCTGGCCAGAAGCTCGAGCCACTGATCTTATGTCACAAATGGTGCAATCTGATCCGCTCTCCAGCCATACTCATCTGTCCAGAGATCCGCTACTTTGACATGATGAAAACCAGGCGGCAATTGCCCTCTCACCAAATCAAGTATAGGTCTATTCGACATCCACTTATCGGTCCAGAAATTTATATTCCTTCCATCTCCAATCACCCAGCGGTAGCCTCGAGCTATTACTTCTCTTACTCCAATCACTACACTCCTCCACACCACGGACCAGTTACTCTTATCAACAAACCACGGGTACACTTGGAAATCAACAACTCGATACTTGCTTCGTACCACTCGCGCCCAAAGACTATCTCTATCCTCCAATAATCGAAAACCAACTATTGCTATGAGAGCAATGTTCATCTCTCTTGCTTTACGTACTCCTAAACCTCCCTTTTTCTTTGCCAAACAAACTCTATCCCAGGCCACTAAGTGCTGCTTACGCTTCTCTGGGGTGCTTCCCCATAAGAAGTTACGTGAAAGTTTATCCAACTTGGCAAGAATCGAAGTAGGCAGCTTTATAGTGCTCAATGAATGCACCGGTATTCAGCAAAGTACCACCTTAGTCAAAGTAACACGGCCTGCGAAGCTCAGCATACGCCCCTTCCACCATGTTAGTCTAGATGAGACTCTCCAAAATACTCCCAAATGTATCCTTATTCACTCTCTTATGCAAGATAGGCATGCCCAAGTATTTTCCCAAGTCATGAATACACTCAGTCCCACTTTCCTCGCTTATTGACTTACTTAACTCTCGGGAAACATTCTTGGAGAAAAATATCTTCGACTTTTCCAAACTCACCTTTTGTCCTGAAGCTCCACAAAACCTCTCCAGCACTTCCCTGATAACTCGAATCTGGGATACTGACGCTTCCGCAAAGAGGATTAAGTCATCAGCAAAGCATATATGGGTTAATTTCTGTCTTCCTCTAGCCAAGCTAATCAGCTTCCATTTCCTATGACCAACAACTTCGTCAATCAAGTGACATAACCGTTCTATACACAACACAAATAAGTGTGGAGATACCGGGTCTCCCTGTCTCAATCCTCGCATGGGTGTTAATGCTTCTGTCTTCTCCCCATTCCAGAGCACACTCATTGAAGGCCCCGTCACGTACTGCATAATCCATCTAACCCATTCATTCGAAAAGCCAGCTCCTCTAACCATGTCTTCCAAATAATCCCATCGAATCCGATCATACGTCTTTTCTAAATCTAACTTCAGCAACATCCATCCTCTCTTCCCCTATTTTCGTCTCATAGAGTGTACTACTTCCTGTACAACCATATATTATCTACACTCAACCTCCCTGGAATAAAGCTAGCTTGACCCGGCCCGACGAGCTTGGTCATTACTCCCTTTAAACGTCCCACCATAGTCTTGGTTATAATATTAAACAACACATTGCAAAGACTTATAGGCCTGAACTAGGTTATATGCTATGGTTTTAGCACCTTTGCTATCAACACAACAAGCGCATTTGCTTCCAAAGGCAGATTACCAGACTTGAAAAAATTCAAAGCAAACCGGACCATTGACTCACCAACTAGCTCCCATCCTTTTTGATAAAACACAGGTTAGAAACCGTCTGGACCCGGGGCTTTGAAGCTTCCCATACTACGCAATGCCTTTTCTACCTCTAACTCATAGAACGGTTTATTATTCATAGCCTTATCCTCCTCTGACAATTGCGCAAAACCTCTCCATGGAAGAACTTCCACACTCTGGTCCACATCTTCAAGTGAGTAAAGTTTTCTAAAATATGTAACTGCTAACACCTCCAAGTCCTTCGTGTCGGAAACCCAAACTCCCTCATTATTCTTCAACATATCAATCCGGTTTTGACGTCTTCTTATAACCGTAAACAAGTGAAAAAAGCTTGTGTTACGATCTCCATGCGCCACCCACTTTTCTCTAGACTTTTGGAACCACACAATTTCTTCTTGCTCCAAAAATGTATCCAATTCCTTCAACACTTCCTCTTCCCTCCTAAGCAGATCCTCAAAATGATTCTGATCAATTAAATTCTGAATTATCTTTACTTCCTCCAACAGCTTGTCTTTCCTTCTTTGTATATCCCCAAATACCTCCTTATTCCACTTCTTCAAGGTCTCACGTAGACTAGATTAAGCCACTTGTGTATTCACATCCCGATTTCATGACAACCTCAACAACTCCGTAAATCTGGATGTTCCATCCATGCCGCTTCGAAACGAAATGGTCGTCTGCTCGCATTCACATCCACTACCGGTGAGAGCTGTATATAGAGGGGTGTATGATCCGAAGCTAAAAACGGGAGATGGGTCACTCTTGCCTCATGCCATTTAAGCCGAGCTTAAGGACAACAAAGGACATGATTCAATAATTTCGACATCACCAATACCAGTTCTCCATAAGAGCCGCATGCCACCTCTCTATCCTTCCGCATCAACCCGGAAAGAGTTCTCGAATCCCAGACCTCGACATATTTGAGCCGCCTTCTCTCCTCCGGCGTGAGTCTCAAACACTGGTAAGATATCCGTATCAAATTTCTTGAGGATGTATCTTATGGACCTTCGGAAGTTGGGTTTATTTGCCTCCTGGCAATTCCACAATAAGTAATTCATAAAATCTTTGCAACACACAGCTAGAACTACCGGGGCAACCCATTATTCAGCCCGTACTTCTGACTCCAACACCGACTGGTCTCTTGGCGTCGTCACCACTGAGCTCAGTAAACTCGCAGTTGGATTCAACATCTCCGACACAAACTCCATCTGCTTCGATCGCTTCTCAGTGGTCCTAGCCTCACTATCAGCCATTTGTTGCTCTGTGCTAATATCCTCCCATCCCATCGACCCTTTCTCGATCCTCATCCGTTTACCACTCACCGGTGGGCTTATCTCTTCCTGTGGTGGGCCAAAAACTAATCCCCTAATGGGCCTCAATTTTTTGATAAAAGTGGGCTTCGACTTGGCCTGGCCTTTACCATTCTCCATTTGTATAACTTTATTTTCACTTGGATTCCCTCTTAAATCACAATTCGATCTCGCTCCAAAAACAACTTCGTTTCCTTGCCCTACACGTTTACTTGATTGAATATGATTCACCATATCTAAATTTTCCTTATTCGCCTCCCTAATCTCTGGGCTCTCCAAATCCTCCGCCAATCTCGCAAAACTATTATTGATTGGGATATCCACCAGATCTTTCCTCCTTAAATCCTAGGCGTTCATACCCTACTTACCAATTTTACCTCTCACCCCTAAAACCGGCTTAGCACGTGGTTGTTTAGTTCGTCGACCTCCACGCTTGACCTGAACGAAACCCTCATCAACCGAAGCCATGCGACTTAAATTTCTTACCTCTTGAACTAGTGGCACTATAACCATATCACACGCTCAACAATCTTCCTTGGACAATTATGAGCCAAATATCCATACATCCCACACAAGGAACAAATGTTCGTCAATCCCTCATACGATACATAGTAACGCTCACCATTAATCTTGACTGATCCTTTGAGAGGCTATTTAAGATTAACTTCCACGCACACGCGAGCAAACCTTGCTCTCTCCAGATTCGACGTAGTCAAATCTACTTTAATCGGCTTCCCTAACCTTTTTGCAATCCCCATTAGTATGGTCTTATGGTAGAAATTCACCAGTATATTCGACAATCTAACCCATACCGGCATTATAACTATCTCATGATTTACTGGATCAAACGTAGGGGACCACGCCTGAACCGTCAAGTAGCTACAAAATACCTTCCATGGACCTCCTGTATGGGCCATCATATACTCCTCCTCAGATTCAAACCGGATCAGGAAGAACTGATGTGGGAGATCAGTCACGAACATCACCCCTGCTGGTTTCCACATCTCTCTCAAACGCCTGCTCAAGACCGCAATCGGAAGATTCCTTCCCAATACTTTCACTATCATTCACCGCTTCCACAATCCGTTCATTGCTTCCAGAACTTCATTCCCAATCGTAATCACAGGTTCACCATCCTCGCCATTAGAAAACTCCAAACTCAGACCTTTCGAGACAAATTCATCGTCCAACATCTCCTCTGGAACCAACATACCTCCGCAATTACTTCCCATTACCCTATTTGCCCATGACACTGACTCATCCGGTGGGTCTCCAGGCGGCCGTCCCTTAGTCCTGATCTCCTCCATCGTGACATCCTGACCTTCTACACCCAAAACCCTAGAATCACCTTCTTCCGCCGTCAGAGCCATTCTTTTTACAATGCTAGTATAGTCGAACTAACAAAATATGTGCTTAAAATGTTGGTATATATATACACACTAATATGTGATGTAATCAAAGACTTTGGTTTACAAAAACAAATTCACTTCTCCAAAATTATCGAAATTTTTTAAAAAGTTTCTTTCATTATATACATGTAAGTATTTTGGAATACTTGTTATAACTAAATAAAGAAAAAAAAACCGTTTATATATATATATATCAGTATTTTGTAACTCTTCAATTTAATTGTATGGTCAGATTGTATCAGGTTTGTGTCGTTTTATCAGATCACTGCACACTCTTTGTCCTCCAATCTGCTCAACTTATTTTTTGTTCATCACACTTTGATCCATATTAAATACTTACAAGAAATTTCCTGAAAATTAATTTTTTACCCAATAAAAAACAAAAACGTCGTTTCAATTTGGTATTTTTCCTTTTGTGTACACACACACACATTTATACACATAGCTATGTAGTTGTTCAGTACCCATTTTTACACCTAAACCCAAATGACTCCCAATTTTATTACAAATCATATAAAAATAACATTAACTACATTACTTTAATAAGAAACTAATACATACTATCAAAATCGATTAACTAATTTATTTTCCCTTGAAATCATCGTTCTACTTTGGAAACAAACACAAATCTTCTCTCTTTTTATATGGATAAAATATTTAATTTTTTTTTTTTTTTAATCTCCCTCTTAGAGAAGCAATTGATTATGTAAACCAAGAAACAGAGCAAACTGAAACAGAGCGCTAGAAAAGAAGCAAGATCTGTAACACCGAGAAGATACACCTTGAGATTTCTTCTGCGATGGATGCATAATCATTCCAGATCCACCACCACCACCTGTAACATTCTTCCCACAGACATCAACTCCAGTCTTAACAACACTAAACTCATCCTCTGGATTCAGACACAATCCTCTGTTCTCACTCAAATCCAAATTCTTACCTAACCTTCTTAAAAAACTCGAATCAAACGGAACTACACCGATCAGTAAGTTCCTGCTCAGATTCAGATGAAAAACATGAGGTAGAGAATCAAACCCAGATGGGATTTCACCGGTTAATCTGTTGTTAGCTAGAGACATCGAGCTAAGATTCATCAACTTCGTGTAACTCGCAGGAATCACACCGGAAAAACCCGAATTCTCGAGTCGTAGCTCTTGAAGCTTAGGAAGAAACCCTAATTCACCAGGAAGAGCAAGGAACATTGGATTATTATCCATTATAAAGTACTGTAAACTCTGAAGCTTCGAGATTCCTTTAGGAAAAGCTCCTTTGAGTTTGTTGTTACTTAACGCCATGAAAGATAAAGATCGAAGCTTTTCAACACCTTCTGGTATTACTCCAAACAGAGAATTCGAGCTCAAGTCGAGCTTTTGAAGCAAACCCAGTTGCGATATCGTTGGAGGGATCGTACCCATTAACGAATTATAGCTTAAATCCAAACCCACGAGACTGTTTAGATTCCCTAGTTGCAGAGGGATTTTACCAGTGAGTTTGTTGTAGCTTAGATCAAGATGTAAAAGTGTTTTCAATGAGAATATCGCTTGTGGGATTTCTCCGGTTAATCGGTTTTGAGAAAGAGTTAGGATTTGTAGAGATTTGAGTGAAGAAATGAGAGGAGGAATGTGGCCTGAGAGAGATGGGTTTGATCTTAAGCTAAGTTGTCGAAGAGAAGAGTTAGAGATGAGTTTAATGGGGAAGATGATTGTAGTTGGTAAGTGAGTGAAGCAATTGAAGAAGAAGACTGACTGAAGAAAAGGAAGAGTGAAGATTAAGTGAGGGAATAAAGCAGAGGATTTACAAGAAGGGTTTGGAGCAGAACCGAAATCGAGTCTAGAGACGTGAGGTAAGTGGTCAGGACCGGTTTTACACTCAATACCAGGCCAAGATGAGCCAGGTGCACAAGGGTTTGGGTGCGAGTTACGCCATTTTTGATCAGAAGAGATTGATTCCATGATTGTGAAGAGAGTCTCTGACTCAGAATGAGGCATTGAGACAGGAACAGAGACTCTGTTTCCTTGACAGAGAAAGAATGGTGTTATCAGAAGAAGGAGAAGAGACGATAAAGCTTTCTTCATCGTCATAGATTTGGTGTAAGAGAGAGAGAGAGAGAGAGAGTGAGAGTTCTTGGTGATGTTATTATACTGAGAATTCATAAAAAGTTGTTCTTTCTCTCTAAAGCAAAAGAAAGATGTGACGTTAATTAGAATCTTTTGAGAAGAAAGAGGACTTTAGATGATGATCGAAGGTTTAAGCTTTTGAAGGAGTTTTTAAGTGAAGGGTTTAAGGATTTTTGGGGACAAGACAAGACAAGACAGAGACACGTGAACAATCAGAATCTAAACAAGGTATGATAAAAGAGTGAAGACTTAGAAGAAAGCTAGTAAAGAATACGAATAGGTTTTTTGAGTGTGTGTGTGTGTGAGAGAGAGAGAGAGAGAGAAAAGCAATTATAAATGGAAGTGACTGAGAGTGACACGTGTGGGGTCGTGAGAGACAAAGAGGTAGGGACTCTCAAAGACATGAAATTGGGAAGAGAAGAGAAGACACAAATTAAAAAGAAAGAGTACTTGATCGTTTATTTTTTTGTAAGGCCATACACACATGTTTCTTCTTTATTCAAAGACTTTTGTTTGAACCTATTTTGAAGGAACTTGTCTTGTTGGTGGTAATCTCGTGAATACATCAGCTCCTTGAATCTCTCAGGTTTTATGTGGAGCGGCTTTCATGTTGTGTCTTGTGTGTGTCTCTACTTCTAGCCATGTGTTGTTTATATATAGTCTTTAGATTATGTAGTCTCTAAATGAAACTGTATAAACAATATGATTTTGTGTGACTCAAGTCTACTGTAAAATTTTCAAAACAAAAAAAAAAGTCTACTGTAAATTGTATTTTTTGGGTTCTTTTTGTTGATTTATTTATATCGGTGATCCATATTAAGTCTAACTACTTTGATGGATGAACAAACCCTTTCGCTCCAGTGGTCCATCATTTTAAAGGACTCAAACCGAAATGGTTCACGTACATTTCGGTTGTTCGACACTAAAATCAAACACACGCTCTGCGAGTTTACGTCTTAATCCTTGGTTAACCTCATGGCACATAAATGTGTTTGGTGTACTTCATATATCAAAAGTAAGATAAAATTACCGTAATAAACTTGATATTTATTTAAATATGCGTATTCAGTAATTTGTCTAGGTTTAGTTGATAAATCTTTGTATTCGTTACAAAACTATAGGTCTAAAATATAATGAAATTTTATTTCAATTCGATTTTGAATAAAATATCATAATAAACATAATTAGTTTTTGAAGCATGGTATCATATTTAAGGTGGAAGTTTATCAACTTAACATGGTATTAGATCTTAAACACGGACCTCATTCCATACCAAAATCGAATAGTCCGATATGCATACATTAGTTTTAAAGAAAGTAGTTTATAATTCATACTAAACCCTAAACCCTAAACCCTAAACTCTAAACCCTCTGCGAGTTTACGTCTTAATCCTTGGTTAACCTCATGGCACATAAATGTGTTTGGTGTACTTCATATATCAAAAGTAAGATAAAATTAACGTAATAAACTTGATATTTATTTAAATATGCGTATTCAGTAATTTGTCTAGGTTTAGTTGATAAATCTTTGTATTCGTTACAAAACTATAGGTCTAAAATATAATGAAATTTTATTTCGATTCGATTTTGAATAAAATATCAGAATAAACATAATTAGTTTTTGAAGCATGGTATCATATTTAAGGCGGAAGTTTATCAACTTAACATGGTATTAGATCTTAAACACGGACCTCATTCCATACCAAAATCGAATCGTCCGATATGCATACATTAGTTTTGAAGAAAGTAGTTTATAATTCATAGTAAATATTTGATGTAAGAGGATTTATTTGATGGTTGGTTCAAAAAGACAACACACCACATGACAATCACAATGCGTGGTCGGTCCAAACTGTTTCAAATATTACCCACAATAGTTTCTTGACTGTTCACTCAATAGTTTGAATTTATATATCAAGTAATTTCATTTCAGCTTTCCTCTTTTTATATTTTGTTTTTAAGAAAAAACCTAATAAGGAAAAGCTCTGGAAAAGTTGTGGGCATAGTATGTCTCTCTATTTACTGTCTTCAATTATTCATATCTTTTTTCTTCTTCTAAATCTCTCTCAAGTTTTATCATCCATAATTCCATAGTTTGAATTGTGTACCAGACAACATCATATTTACTTGTAGCTTATATACAAAACACTGAATAAAGCCATATAGTATTGGATTGTGACGGTGGTCGATCTTATATCTAGTGGCTAAGTTAGAGTCGTGAAATTTATATTTGTGAGTGCATGGGTTCCAAATTTCCTAGCTACTGACATCCAATTATATATATATATATATATATATATATATATATATCTTTTTAAAACACATATAAACTTCTTCTTTTTTTAAAACACACATAAACTTTCTTTGGCAATTTTGTTAAATCGTAGAATTTAGGATCTATGTTTACTCTTTTTTTTTATGAAAAGTTATACTCATTTATTCAGAAATAATGTTTTCTTATAATACAAAATTAATTAAAGGAAGTTGAAAATATTTAGTATAATATCCAGTTTATTATTTTGTTGTTCATTTAATAGAGAACAAAATTTCAATAATTGTAAGGAAAAAATTGATACAAAGAAAAAAAAGAGAAATTTACTTACGTATGAGAAGAAAATGTAAATTAGTGAGAAGAACAAAAAAGTCAAAATTTCAAAACGTTAACTTATTGTACTACACTTGGCAATAATGTAGCCAGATGTTTTTGCAAAATACATATATGTATGATGTATGTGGTGTAGTGTCTATTACATGTAGTGAAAGGATCTAATAATCTTAGCCTAGACTTGGACTTGATTGGTAGGGTAAAATCAGAACCTAACTATTTACCGTACGGATCTAATGCATGAATCCCACATGCATGCATGGCCTACAAGAATTGATCCAACGGTCATAAAAGTTAGTGAATTAGTAAAAGACATAGAGCATATGTAATGGTAAACTCTTATCGTGGGTTCTTTAGAGCATACCCATCGGTGATACAAGTTGAGTATCAATTGATTTAATTACTAAAAAATAAATAAAAAAATACATTTATATCAGCCAAACAGTGTGATATGTTTCAATGCAATGAGACTTTTGAGACGTCTCATTCTCCGCGCGTGAACCACACTCGCGATCAATTCTCGGTTGTCGAAAACAAATTGTGGGCTTTTTACTGATTTGTGTCATATTATTTTGGGTCAATTAATTGATATAATTATGGCCCATAAAATAATAGTCATGACTTGTGGCAATTCCGCTAGACACATGCGAGAGATGATGCATAATGAAAAAGTTGTAAAATAATTTCGCATAAATTGGAAAAAATTTGGCACAACTGATGATTAGAGTCGAATAAATCGTGTTATTCATCATCATTTCCTATGTTTTTTTTATCATTCTACGTTTTTTTGATTTTTCCATATACAATTTTATGTTTTAATTTGTTTTTATGGATTGTAATATATGTTTAAAATTTTATAAAATTTAATAAATATTATTTTTTCATGCTTTTTTCATTTTTTAATTAAAAACAATTATTTTTCTATTCTTTTGATACCCACATGGTATCACAATTAAACATACAAAATTTACAAAATTCTAAATGAATCGCAAACATTAAAAACTATTAAATTTAATATTAAATTATTTTTGGTGATACACACATGGTATCACCACTAATCATGCTTTTAGTAATATAAATTTTAATATTTTTTATATAATCTCATTACATAATTATATTTTTAAAATAAACATAAAATTGACCAATTATAAAATGACAAATGGAGAGAAATCTTTTAAACCTCTCTCTAAAGTCTCTATCCATTGAAACTCCTCTCCTTTTTTCTCTTCCTTTTCACTAATTTTTATTATTTTTTTAACTTATAAAACTCATAAAAACTCACCGTTAGATATGCTCTTAATATCCAACCAAAATCATACTATTAAACTTAAATATGCGGACAACTGTTTTCTTTTTTTTTTTTGTGTCGAAATGATCATCTATTATAAATTATGAGAAAAATCTATATATGAACGATGAATTTATCCTTTTGTAAAAATATATAACAGACGTTTTTGTAATATATTTTGCAGTTGTTTTATGTAATCCAAGTAATGCTTTATGTGATTCCCAGACCTTTTTCATCAGTGCTTTAAGATTTGACACCACTTCCAATTCTATCTCCTTTTGCTTTCTCCACATTTTGGTCATGCATAGATATGTATATATTAAATAAAACATGGTTACAGTATGCACATGGATGAGAATTCCTCGGATCATCTCATGCTATGTTTATCCATCAAAAAAAGGTTTTATGATTCTGTGATTCAGTAGCAGTTGGTCATTGATAAACAAACAACAAATTTTGTTAAAATTCTCTGCAAAAATTATGGAGGAATCTTGTGAGAATCTGCAGGTATCTTCTTACAGAGTTATATTTATAATCTGAAACAGCTCATGTAGAGGAAGTGAAAACAATAGCGTCTAGTGTTAATAGCTTTCTCTCTAGACTATTAAAACAGCTCACAATTTATACAAACTCAAAACTGAATCTACATGAGAATAACTGTTGCAAGAGCTAAACACTGTTATCTCTCTCTCTCTCTCTCTTTATTTGTTGTCTTTGTCTTAATTTTTTTGAATCAAATCTAAAGGTTTGAAGAGAAGCAGACACCTTTAAGAAACCAGACTTTGATATTATGGTTCAAGAAACCATTTTTAAGTACATAGAATTCTGTGAGGGGTCAATTTAGCTATACTCTTTATGTTGTGTAGTCACAAGATTTTCATCTTAAACAAGAATGATCCATTACCATTCTTACAACATAAGACAAAAGAGACAAAAGTTACTGAATATAAGAGCTTTAAAAAGAAGAGGAAACATCTTTATCAAAAAGAAGAAAACCGATTAAATCCGGATACTGTACCTTTTAAATTATCATCATGGGTTCCCTTTTTCTGGAACAAGATGAAAACAAAAAAAACTGCAGAAGATAAGAAAAACCAAAAAAAAAAACTTATATCATTATGTTTCTGAAACACTTTTGGTCTTGAGTCTTTAGCAATAGAGCATTTGAGTTGAAGAAGCTTTTTTGCTTTGTTAGTTGAACATCCTGAGAAAATTGTTTGCATAAGCCATCGGCTTCACGTCCGGGTGAGGCTGCCAAATCGCGATATCAGATAATCAGAAAGAGTTTTTTTCGATATGAGTATAGAGATCGAATTCATAAGAACAACAAGAGCTATACTACACTCACCACTGCTGAGAATGTAACAATGTTCGGCTTCATCTCGGGAGCTTCAAAGCGAATGAAGGCTCCCTTGTTACCCATCTGCAACAATATTGTGTTACATGTTAAGTAAGAATCTGAGTAAATTTGGTAATGTTTCAAAATCGAAGAGAGGAGTTTTTTTAGTTACCTGATCACAGTAATTTGGTGCAGAGAAGACAGTTATGAGTTTACCATCATGATCAACCTCATAACCTTCATCTTTTACTTCATGCGATCGGACCACCAAATCTGCCAGATTCATATAAGTTAGTCTATAGCCATCTAAACAATCAATTGGTGAACCCTCGATGTAACAAGACACTACACTAACCTAGATTGTTGTCTTCCAAAAATCTTTTTGTTACATCTCCACCAAACGATAGACCAACTCCTCGCTTGCTTGGGCCTCTTCCAGGGAGAGGTTGAGGATCACTCCACAACAGTTCACACATCAATCCTGAATAAACCATTAACGAAATTAGATGTTTTTAACAGACACAATCTTACAAAAGATGTCTAAAATGAAACGTACCTTCTTCGGGAGGCTCACAGAATCGGTCAATGGCTCTGATGTCAGAGAGTTTCACACCATCGACACTGAAGAGACCTCCATGCACAACGAAAATCTTCTCGTTGATAACATGAGCCAACGGTAGATAGCAGAAAACTTCAGCAAAGAGATCCACGAATTTTTCACTCAGCTTGGACCGAACTTCACCCTCAAAACCATATATCTTGTTCATGCTTTTGCTTTCATGATTTCCTCTCGCTAAATATATGGCTGCAAATTCAAAAGTAGATCATATTAGTCTTGTCAACGATAACAAAAGCGATATAAACTTGAACGTCAAAGAAGTATTACAGCAAGTAAAAGAACTTACATGACGGACACATGCACTTGAAAGCAAATAATGTAAGGATGATCTCAACAGAGAATGAGCCTCTGTCCACAAAGTCACCATTGAAAAGGTACGGATTCTCCTCGGAAGGGAGACCATTAAGCTCAAAGATATTTAGGAGATCATAGAACTGCAAAAATAAACCAACGTGTCAAAGATACCCAATACAACACACGACAACCAATCAAGATATGAGTAGTAGAGAGAACCACAATAAAATTATGCGAATGGGTGAAACCAAAGCATACCTGACCATGAACATCACCACAGACGGTGAAATGCTTGCCATTAGGTACACTAATATCCACAAGTGAAGGCAGTGCTTGCAAGATTTGTCTTGTCTGTAAGACAATTTGGTATGCGTACCTACAAATATTATGCATGCAAAGTATGAACAAATGACCATTGTGTTAATTAGGTTCAACAGTACACCAAACGATACACACCTTTTATGCAATGTTTTTTGGTTCTTGAAATCTTCCATCATATTTTTCACAAAATCCAAGGTAACTTCCTCTCCCTCGATTCTAGCACCAGAATACTGTGGCTCAACCTCTACAATGAAATTGATGGAGAAGAGTATCAGTAACTCAATAGATTGATTAAGTATTAAAACCTCTTTAACAATGAAACTGGTAATAGTTAAAATGTGGCAGAAGAAGTATGCCGTTTTAAGACCAAAAAAAGAAAAGAGAAGTTTGTAAATCTATGAACTTTTCCACTCATGTTCATATGGTTTTGACATCATTATCATTAGGAATTTCAATTCTAAACTGAGATTCCAAGAGAGGAAACGTATCCAGCCTTTGATATGCATGAAAAATGATCCACATTGATCTCCCTAGGATGAGGATATAACCAGAGAAAAGACACTACTACCACTGAAGCTACCCCACCAAAATGTCCCTAATACCACCGAAACCAACACCATGAGTATCTCAGTTGTGGCAAATCCCCGGACCGCCACCACCATTACTGCTGCAACAACTGCTGCTAAAGCCGTTTTGGTGGGCATGGACGATGATCTGGGTTTGTTCCCTATTACGTGACAATAGGTTAAAGATTGATTACTACTGGTCTAAAGCTACACTCAACCATTTTTCAACTACGGAATCAAAGGCATGGCATAACAAGAGAAGAAAGAACCAGGTGTGACAGAAAAAGTTGCAAGCTACGAGACAGCAGCAATTAAGCAAATAGATGGAGGA
Source organism: Arabis hirsuta (assembly GCA_964056655.1). Taxonomy (NCBI): domain Eukaryota; kingdom Viridiplantae; phylum Streptophyta; class Magnoliopsida; order Brassicales; family Brassicaceae; genus Arabis; species Arabis hirsuta. Next base: position 41,370,798 of record OZ053300.1, read on the forward strand.
TACCTATGGTGTGGAAGTCAATGGACTCCGCAACTGAGCGCCTTTCAGATACAGGTACAGAGATTGCTTCTTCAAATTTGAGTTTCATCACTGCTTTCTCGCATTCTTTTAGCTTTCTTGCAGCATCAGGGTCATTAGGAGAAATCCTTTTTACCTGAAATATATATAGCATACCATGTCAGCAATAATCACACTAATCTCTCTTAACAGATAAAGAGAGTCCAACACCAAAACGGATTCGTGCAGATTCCTATCAAGCTTCCACGACTTTATGACTAATCAGATCAAAAGAACAAATTAATGACCTTTACGGTTAGAGTTCAAGCTACACCTCTACAATATTCCGTGTCTAGTATTTTGTCATCTCTCACTCAAAGACGGTTAGAATAAATAGGAAAACTACTGATCGATGGCTACCAAGTTATAGAGGCATAAATGGGGCAATGCTCGTGCTATAAACAATAACCTGTTGGAAATCCTTCAAGGCATCCTTAAATTTTCCCATGGCAAGATGTGCAGCACCACGCCTGTAATAGCCCTGTAATTCAGTTTTATATATAATCAGCAAATAAGGCTGAATATAGTTGAGAAGTAAGAACAAGCACAAATCCTGTTTACAGAATGATACCTTAGAGTATTTTGGATCAATCTCAATGGCCTTTGATGCATCAAGTATCGCACTGCCATATTCCTCGAGTTTCGTGTGAGCAAATGCACGGTTTGCCCAATACACAGCGTTATTGCCGTTGAGTTCAATAGCTTGTGTATACAGATCAATAGCATGGGAGAATTTGTGACCTGTAAATAACTAACAAAATTTAGAAATCTCTTCTTTAATTCAAATTAAACAGATTCCACAAGATTTTGTTAAACATTTTAACAAAAGCACACACCTTTAAAAGCTTCGTTCGCCTGATTTTTCAACTCTTCGGCTCGTGAAACATCAGACTTCTCATTCTTAGTCTCCATGTTTTTTCAGAATAAACTTATCTCTTCTTAATTATCCGGTGAAGCCAAAACTGAATGGACAAGAACAATAATCAAATTCACAATTTCCACAAATATCAAACAAGTTCTACTTAACAGGAAGCTAGTTTGAGAGCTTTAAAGATTGAATTCAAACTCAAATCTAAATAAAGTTCAATTTTTTTTCATAATACAGCCACTGAATTTAGTCATGTAACGAGATTCATAGCGAAAAGAGGACTCAATTCACACAAAAAAAAAATCATTCGTACACATCAGTTAAGTTAAAAAAACACACATTAAAAAACTAAATCCAGATAAGAAGCAAAAAAAAAAAAAGTTGACCAAAAAAAAGTTGTCAACTTTTTTCATATTCTGCATCGTTTGCAACAACGAATTGGATATTATCAACGAAGAATTAATGGCCTTAAGAAGTCAAAAACATCACTTGCAAACAAATCCAGTGAAAGATCTGTTAAAAAAAAACCCAGATAAGAGAAAAAGCAAAACAGAACACAAGGAAGCCAAAGGTGGTGTTTTGTCGGAAAATCGAAGAAACCCAATTCTCAAAGATAAGAATTATATACCTGAAAAAGGCTTCAGAGGAAGAGGAAGAGGTTGAAGAAAGAGTGAGACGGGTTTAAGAGAAAGCTTTTGAAGTAAACCAGAAGAAAACCCTAGATTGGTCAAAAGAGAGTTATGCGCTTGAATCTATGAGAAGAAGAGTTTTTTTGCAAATTATTAAACTTTTTTGTCCACTAATTTTTTTAACCAAGTAAATAAATGGACAAAGAGATATGTCGAATCTCCAAAAAAATATACATATGGAAACGAAATAAACTAATAAAGAGAAAACATTGTATACACCCAAAATTTATACAATTGGTCCATAACAAAAATTAATTACTTTTAACTTTGTTTGTTAAAAGATGTAATGATTATTTTACATAAATTAATTTAAGATTTATAGACTAAAGGTTAAATCATGTTTTTCTTAATTGATGCTGGAATTCAGAACATTACTTTCTTCCCCAAAAGCAATTTTTTTTTTTTTTGGATGTTTTGTCATTCTTTAGATGGTTGGATTTACTTGAGACCGATAAGTTTGTGTTCGGTGATGTACAAGATCCTCTCCAAAGTTTTGGTTAGGCGTTTACAACCTCTCCTGTCCACTTTGATCTCTCCTACTCAGTCAGTTTTTGTATCTGAAAGGCTCATATCAGACAATATTGTCATTGCTCATGAGCTTATCCATGCTCTTAAAACCCATAGGACTATTTCACAGGAATATATGGCTTTTAAATGAGATATGTCCAAGGCTTTTGACAGAGTTGAGTGGAACTACCTCAAGGCCCTGCTTCTTGCCTTAGGTTTCCATTAGAAATGGGTCAGCTGGATCATGTCGTGTGTCACCTCATTTACTTTTTCAGTCCTCATCAACGACCAACCTTTTGGTATGATTAAACACTCACGTGGACTTAGACAGGGAGATCCACTTTCTCCCTTTCTTTTTGTTCTATGTACTGAAGGGTTAACTCATCTTCTAAACAAAGCTGAAAAGGAAAATCTCATCAATGGCATTAGCTTCTCTGTCTCAGGCCCTTCAATTCATCATCTTCTATTTGCTGACGACAGCTTATTTGTGTGTAAGGCTGATCTTGAGCAGTGTAGGGCTCTGAATAGGATTCTTAAAGTTTATGGAGAGGCTACAGGTCAAGTGGTTAACCCTGCCAAGTCATCTATCACTTTTGGGGAGAAGGTTGATGCTCATCTCAAAGGCCAAATTCAGAGTTTAACTGGTATTACTGGAGTAGGGGGAGCTGGGAAGTATCTTGAACTGCTAGAATGTTTTAGCGGTTCAAAACGAGATCTGTTGGGGTATATTCAAGATAAGTTAAAGAACAGATTATCAGGTTGGTTTGATAGAACTTTATCTTTGGGGGGTAAAGAGGTTCTCCTCAAGGCTGTGGCTTTAGCTCTCCCTGTTTATGCAATGTCATGCTTTAAATTACCAGTATACACTTGTGAAAACATCACAAAAGCGATGGCAAGCTTCTGGTGGAATTCTCTGACACATAAAAGGAAAACACACTGGATGAGATGGGAGAAACTTTGTCTCTCTAAAGAACAAGGGGGCCTGGGATTTAGAGATATACAGTGTTTCAATCAGGCACTCTTAGCCAAGCAAGCTTGGAGGATTATGCAATACCCTCACAGCCTTTTCTCCAAGGTATTAAGAAGCAGATACTTTGATAACAATTCCTTTTTAGAGGCTGCTTTAGGGACAAGACCTTCCTATGCTTAGAGAAGCATTCTTCATGGAAGAGAACTGCTAAGTAAGGGGCTCAAAAAGATGGTCGGGAATGGTAAATCGGCTCTGGTTTGGATTGATGCGTGGATTTATGATAACGGGATGACAACTCCTCTAGTCAAAAACGCCACCATCAACCTTCATCTCAGGGTGGCTGATCTGATTGATGTATCTACCAGGAAGTGGAATTCTCAAATGGTTCATGACCTTTTTTACCACAATGAGGCATGCCTCATTCTAAAAAACCAACCTGTTGTGTGGAAGATGACTTCTGGGTGTGGCTCCATAACAAGAGTGGAGATTACTCTGTGAAATCAGGGTATTGGTTTAGCTTGGACTTCATCTAAAGCGGATCTCATATTCGAAGCTGAATTGAAGCCTTCACTTAATGCTCTCAAGAATGAGGTATGGTCTCTCAAAACTGTTCCCAAGATTAAATCATTCTTGTGGAGAGTATTGAGTGGCATTGTCCCTGTTGCGGATGTAGGGTGTCTAGGGGAATGAATATGGATACTAGATGCCAAATTTGTGGGTTAGAAGGGGAATCTATAAACCATGGTCTCTTTACTTGCTCTCTAGCTAGACAAGTTTGGGCAATTTCTTCTTATCCGTTTCCCTCTGAAGGCTTTAACCAGGAATCAGTCTATCAAAACTTACATACTCTTCTTGAGAATAGGAAGTGCAAGCTGATTCCTGAGGAGTTGCGAAGATGCTTTCCTTGGATACTTTGGTTTCTTTGGAAGAACAGGAACAATCTCTTATTCAAAGGGAAGGTGTTTTTGGCCTCTGAAGCAGTTGAGAAGATCATGGCAGAATCAGAGAGTTGGTTTTATGCTCAGTCTATTGATGTGAGTGCTACAGTTGCACATCCAAGACCAAGGCTGAGATGGAAACCTCAGCCAGACCCATGGTTAAAATGCAATATTGGGTTCTCATGGTCACAAAGTAACAGCTTCGGTGGAGCATCATGGGTTTTAAGGGACTCCACAGGTACAGTGACTATGCACAGTCGAAGGGGGTTCTCTGGAATTTGTTCGTTGGAGGATGCACAACTTCAAAGCATCCTTTGGACTATGGACAGTCTCAAATCCCTTCAACTGGACAAAATTGTTTTTGGAGTTGAAGCTTCGGATCTTGTGGGAGCTGTCAATAGGCCTAGGGCTTGGCCATCTTTCCACTTTCAGGCGGGTGAGGTGTGCTATATGCTCGAAACCTTTAATCATTGGACATTGCATAATGAACTAAGATCAACAAATAGAGGAGCATTTCTGATTGCTCAAAGTGTCACTAGAGGTTTGAGAACTCATTCTTATGTGGCTCGAAGTTCTCCTGCTTGGTTAAATGACGTCTTTGATAGTGAGAAACGTCTTTCTTCTGCCGGTTAGTTGATCTAATTTTTGGGTACCATTTTGAGATTTTATATCTCTTTGGTATAACTTTTGGGCTGTGTTTGCCTTTATAATTATTAGATTCTTCACGGTTATTCTCTTTGTAATCGATGTTCCAATCCTTTATAATATTTTATTTCAGAGAAAAAAAAAATGGTTGGATTTACATTATCATGCGCCTGAGCCCAAACATCATTCTTGCAAATGAGAAAATCCCCCCCATTATGAATGGTTTTTTTTTGTTTTTCACTTTTTCCAACCCAAGAAAATGAAACTATGAGTTAAAAAATATGGTTAACTAATTATTAATCAAAGTGATATTATTTCAATATTTTTTTTAAAAAGAAGATACTCTATCAGTCAGTAATTGATTTAAAATTCCGCTTCACCGTTAAGAAAATTGGTTTGGGCCAAGGGAAACATTTTATGATAGCCCAAAGACATGTTTTGTAAGTACTTTATTTTGCATAAATAAACTCATATTCATATCAAAAATAGAAATTGGTTTGTGGTAAAAAGATCAATAAAAATAGTCGTTTTTAAGGAAAATTAGCAAATATAACCCCAAAAAAATTATAATTAAAAATCTAACCAAATACCCTAAATTCTATGGTTATCATTTAGCCACATTAGTCAATTTTTGTTAGTTGCCTAATTATTATTATTATTTTGTTACTTGGCAAATTAACCATTTTTAATCGACAATAATAATATAGGCAATATAAACTCATAAAATCAACAAAACTATATATGAAATTTTGCACAATAGAATTAACGAGCTAGATAGTCTTGAACAAAAAAAAGGAATATCAAAACATCAGTTTTAATAAATTAAATATGTGTTCTTATTAGTTAATTTGGTTTAACCTCAATTGTTTTTAGTTTGTTAAAGAATGTTGTATCTTCATTTTTATTTGAATCGTCTTCTTGTGTTAGTTATTGGCTGCTTCTCCAATAGAAACTCAGAAGAACACAAATTTGTCATAATTAAATCATTCAAACATATATCTCTTTTTTGCATTGAAGTTTCCTCTATACAATCTATACACACATATACAAACACATTTCAAATCAAGAAACCAAAGAGTAATGTTTCTTGATTCTTCTAATCCTCCATCTCAATGCTTCTTCGTTTCTCTTTCAGCCTAAAATTAAACAGAAAGAACACAAATTGTAAAGCTAAAATCCAAAATATATGTATTGTATATTTACATAAAAGATCAACAAAAGATATATATACTATACCGCTTTAATCGCTTTCTCAACCGAATCCCATCCAAACCGGTCAACATAATCTTGAACCGATTTTCTAGCATCAAGACTCATCATTTGTAAAACTCTTCTCTGTTCATCTGTATAATTAGTTCCTCCTCCAACATTCATTCCAATTTTAACGTATGTTCTCACATAATTTGAGTATATGTAAGCTGCACCACTGAACATTGGTAACACCAACCACATACAAAACAAAAGCTTTAAGTATGGCCAAAATGGTAACCTACAAATTGCAAAAAAAAATTAATTTTTTTAGTCTTTAAGACATAAGTTTATATATCCGAATTCATAACATAATTTAATGGGAGTATTATTACCAGACAAGGATTCTCCAAACGGATAGCTCGAAAATTGTCATAAAAGAGTAAATAATCCAATATGTTAGCCATTGTTGATCATCTAACATTGTTGGACTCTCTATTGCTCGTAACGATGCATACCTAATCATTCATTTTTGTTACTTGATTCATTTCGTTATTACATAAACAAAACATTTAAAATTCGTTTCACTTACAAAGGATAGAGAAGCATAACTCCAGGCCTGCATGCACCAAGGAATTTGAAGATGTTAAAAGTTTTGAAAAATGTATAAGACAAAATTTGGATACAAAACTTACCCAATTAGAGCATCAAAACGTTTTGCAAGTACAATAATGACGCCCATTTTTTAGTTTTCTTTCTTATTGAACTGAAACTATCTTCTTGTTTATATCTCTTTGAACAAACGTCTTAAGCACTATGTCTATGGATATATACACAAAATCTTGAATTTTTCTGAAGCAAGAATCTTTGTGTGATTTAACGTCACAAGACAGGTAAAGAATCTCCAACCCGTTGATACGTTTCATGAACCTATTACTTCTATGTACTTAAAAAGAAAATAATTCAAAGTAATCGTGGGGAAAATTCATATGAAGGGAAATCCAAAGTCTTGGGTTTAGTATAACTCTCTACGAATTATATTTTGGAATATTCTTTTTTTATAAACAAGATTCTTTTCTTTTTTCACAAGAGTTACGTTAGCCATTAAGAACTTATGCATTAATTAATTAATGAAATTGGACGTATTACACAATCTGATTATGATCTTTGGTTTACGAATTTGTAAAATTTGGGTAATTCACTTGTCCTTTAGTATAGAGTCTTTATATAATCTATCTTTCTTACTCATTTACATAATAATTTCTTGTTTTCACGAGATTAAAGTTCATTAGTGATCATTTTTTTATAAGGATTTAATGGTTTTTTTCACTGAGCTAGTAAAAGTAATCTTTATATATTGTATCTTTCTTACACAGATTTATACTTACTTTTTTCATTAGTCTTCTATTTGATAAAGATTTTATACTTACTTTTTTTATTAGTCTTCTACTTGATAAATATTTTTTTGTCACTGAGCTAGTAAATAAAAAGATAACCCAATATGAAATTACATTGTTTCACGCTAACTCTCCATGACAGAGAATATTTCAAATTTCAAAACCTATTAAGAAAATATACCATGAAAGTCAATCAAAGCCCTACCAACTCACAAATTCATTCTTGACATGATTTTTCACAATGTAAAGCTTAATTTGACATGAAATGTCTATGTAGATGTTGTTGCTCATGAAAATAAAATGAATATAGAAATAAGTAATAAGTACAAGGAAAATGATGGAGTATGGGCAAAAACTCAAAAGAGTTTCTTTTCGTAACTAAAATTAATTAAATGCAAATCTATGAAAGGGTTTATGGATAATGACTACACATTTGATTAGTAATCCTCCGTGGGCTCTCTGCTCTCTTTTTTCTTGATTAGTTTCATCTTCCCTAATTATATTGTCGCCTATATAATTTAGTTTCTTGCTTAAATTATATATATGTGATGTATTTTGATAAAATACATAATATCTTTTATATTCAAGATGATGTTGGACTAACCTAATGTCCAATAATAAGACTCGAACATAAGAGTTTAGAAATCCCTTCTATGGTAGAGTTCGAATCCTTCCAAAGCGATTTTAATAACTCTTTTTTTTTATCATTTGTAAATGTTTTTAATGGCAAAAAACCCAAATTTTGATGGTTTCCAGAGATTAGTTTGGATTTCGGCATGAGATTCCTCCAATTAATCAAAAAGAAAAAAAAACTAGAAAAACGAAAAACAAATTTTAAATTATATACTTTTTATACTGCCAAGCTTTTTTTAATACGAATAATTTCTTATAACAAAAAGTTCCATATGAGACTCGTAATCTCTTTAGATCGGAGATCATACATGTTAAATTAGTCTTCATATAACCAATATAAATAACTAATTTTTTCTCAGTGCTTTGCGTTTGCATACATAATTAATTAGGGACGATTTATCATTTTCAATATGTATACATCGTATTTTAACAACATAAAAAACGATCAAACCCGAAATTTCTTTGATTTATTGGCTTTATATAGCTTGGTAGCTGATTATAAGTTGTTATAACACATATAACACCATTATAAAACTCACAAGGAAACCATGCATATTCTTATCGTATCATCATATCATGTCACTTGAATATATACATGATAAAAAATGTTAAAAAGAAAAAAAAAATCAGATTAATATTAACTATATATATAGGAGTAAGGCAATAAAAAGAAAAGGAACTAAAAAAGTATTACCAAAAAAGGAAAATTTCTAAAAGGTGATTCTGATGAGAAACAGAGCCCATACCTCTCTTTTTCTCCCTAAACATGAAAGAAAAATTGGATGGTCCTCCTTCATTGCTCTCTTTCTCCACCCAATCCAAACCCAACTCTCTCAATTCTCCTTCTTTCTTTTTCCCATTTTTCATATTTTCTACTTCTTCAATTTCACATTTCAATCTAAATATACACATTGAGAATTAAAAGAATTAGGTTTGATTGAGTTTTTTTTTTGGCTAAAAATGTTAAGAAGACTAATGGTCCATTTTCTTTCTTTCTTTTTTTTTCTTCTATAACATTTTCAGTTTGAAAAAAAACAAAAACTACAAAACCTTCTGTTTTTCTGCAAGTGGGTTTTTAAATACTTTCAAAGAAATATTCCACTAAAAGAAATTGTAAACCAAAACAAGAAATCAAAAACAAAATAAAGTAGGAAGCTAGCAGTTAAGTGGTACTTAGTTAATAAGAATAATATCTTTAGTAGTCAAGAACAAATTTAGAATCTCTCAGATCTCATCCCCACTCTTCTCACTTCTCCTCTCTTTTCTTTCTTATATCATAATCTTGCACAAAAAAAAACAGGTATGGTTACTGATGATTAACCCTAAACAATCCAAGTTTTTTTTTTTGTAATCAAAAGTTTCTTTCTTCTTAATCAATCCAATCCTTGAATCTTGGAGTTACCAACTTTAGGGTTAACAAAAGTTTCTCTCTCTCTTTAGTGTTTGATTTGTGTGTTGGTTTATATTGAAAACTCTGAATTAGGGTTTATACAAATGGAGGGTGGTGCGAGTAATGAATTAGCACTAGCAGAGAGCAGCAAGAAGATAGGGAGAGGTAAGATAGAGATAAAGAGAATAGAGAACACTACGAATCGTCAAGTCACTTTCTGCAAAAGACGCAATGGTTTGCTCAAGAAAGCTTATGAACTCTCTGTCTTGTGTGATGCTGAGGTTGCTCTTGTCATCTTCTCCACTCGTGGTCGTCTCTACGAATACGCCAATAACAGGTACTAGATCTTGATTTTCTTGAATTTTTTTAAAGAATAAAGTTTCAAATTTTTTGGTGGGTTTTTCAATCTTTATGATTTATGTATGTGTGTACCAAAATTAGGGTTTTGATTAACTTGGAGCCCTACTTTTGTTTTTGGGAAAGTTCTGATTATCACCTCTCTCTTTGTGAAAAGCTGTCTCTGATAATTAATTACCATCTACCATAACTTGTTTCAGTCACTTTTTTTTGTTTGTTTTGCAAATCCTTAAAAAGAGCATCTATGTGTATCTATGTATGTCAGTGTCTATATACAAGACAGTTCGATCAAATCTTGATGACCCATCAAGTTTGTTTCTGCAGATTTATCATTAGGTTTCCATGAGAGAGATTAAAAAAAGTAGGGTTCTTGAATTGTATTTTTATATGGCTAGCTAGCTACTATATAGCTAAGTAGATTCCTTAAAAATTGATTCACTAGGGGATAGACTAGTGAGTGAATGTTTTGTCTTCTCTAATCTTTCGGTGATTTGGTTTTGTTAAATCAATAATTTTTTTTTTTGGGGACAAATTAAGCTTGTTGTTGAGTCACTAAATCACAAATCAATCAGTATAAATACATATCAAGAAAATAGAAATTTTTGACTTTTGGTTATTATTTTTCCCACTCCAAGTTTGGGACTTGTCATTTCCATTTCTTTATAAGTTTCCAGCTATTAACAGCTCATGTTCATTTCAATATTTTGATTTTTTTGTTTGTTTTGTGATATGATAATTTATGTTTTAGTACTATTATACAGTTTTTTTGTTAATTAATTTGTAGTTGCAACATGTGAATTTCACAACGAGTAACGCGTTTTTTTTTTCTTTCCATAACGACTATACTCTATAATACTTGTGTATATATGTGACATGACTTGAAAGTATTTGTAATTGAATACTCAACTAATTTGATTAACAAAAGAGGAATGCATTAGGTATGTAGAAAAATGTAATTTCTAGGTTTCTATTTTCAAATGTGTAGCTAATATTTATACTCACTTCTTTTTCAAACATCACTCATGCTTAAATGCGTTTTGACATTTCTCAACTACAACTTTTTATCATACCACATAATGTGAATTAAATGAATATGAAAAACCTAATATTGTATAGATATATGGCTTTACTTCTTCAGTTTTACTTAGGATTTATGGATTTTATGTTTTGGTACAAAAATTCTCTCAATTTGTATTCATATACACATTAGTTCAGATCCAAAATGTGTGCTTCTTTTTATAATAGCTAAAAAGCATGAATTTTGTAGGGGATACTCTTTTTTAGCCTATTAGTGTTTTTAAACCCCGATTAGTCAGTACTAGTAGCCTAAAACATCGGTACAAAATTCATTTCTATAAACTTATATACTCCATTTCCCATTTCTTCCCTTGCAGAGGCTAATAAAAATAAATAAATCAAATTTCAGATAGCACTACTTTTAGTACCAAATGACTAATACCTAACGTGGTTAATGAACCCGGTCTCAATATATCAACCGATCCATAAATGCAAACTTTGGTCAAATCAATAACCAAATAGATTAATCATATGTAGAGCAATTTTTTTATTTCCCCTCTCCAAATGACAACTTCTTTTGTCCAATCACATGGTACGTAATAGAATGGTCTCCATTCACTATCTTTTGTCGTTGAATGTAAGGTTTTGGCCGGACAAAACCCTTCTGTTTCACAACCTTAATATATATAGAAAAATTTAAAAAAATACCACTTTTCAAGTGATATTTTACAAAAATGTCACACTTTTGAAATCTTTACAAAAATGCTATTTTTTCAAAATTATTATTTTTTATATTATTTATGTTTGGGTTAATTATGTTCTATTAGGGTTTAGTTTTAAGTGTTTAGGGAGTTTTAGGTGTCAAAACATTTTTTAGGGTTTAAAATTTTAAGATATAAGCTTTATAAATCTATAATTAGTGATATTTTTGTAAATGGACACCCCTAAGTGGCATTCTTGCAAATGTGCACACAAAAAGTGGTATTTTTGTAATTGCCTCATATATATATCTATGATTAATTTGTTTTAATATCCAAAGGTAAAAATATCAAACTACTTCCTTTTTATTTATTCTGGTTTATGTTGATGTTTGAATCCAACAGTTATAGTTTTCTGGGATTTTTTTCTCCCTTTTCTATGTGTTTAAGTTTTAATTAACATTGATTTTAACTGGTTGTAAAATAATGATTAAGCTGGTGATTATATATATATATATATATATATATATAGTTTAAATATTTGTTCTTTCTGTGAATGTTGGTGAAAATCGGACGATGAAAAAGTGTGAGAGGAACAATAGAAAGGTACAAGAAAGCTTGCTCCGACGCCGTTAATCCTCCTTCTGTCACCGAAGCTAATACTCAGGTAATTAAGTTTCATGAATTCATATCTTCAAGAAATTCCATTCTTCATTTTCTAACTTTTCTTGATTCCTTGTTTAAATTATGTATCGAAATTGATATAGTACTATCAACAAGAGTCATCGAAGCTTCGAAGACAGATTCGAGACATTCAGAATCTGAACAGACACATTCTTGGTGAGTCTCTTGGTTCCTTAAACCTCAAGGAACTCAAGAACCTTGAAGGTAGGCTTGAGAAAGGCATCAGTCGTGTCCGCTCCAAGAAGGTTAATTACTAAATAATTCCATCAGTCTCTCTCATGCTTCGATATATCGTGAAATCACGACTCGGATCTAATTCTTGCCCTTTACGTTTGGATGTTTTCTTCAGCACGAGATGTTAGTTGCAGAGATAGAGTACATGCAAAAAAGGGTAAACAAAAAACCTATCTTCCTCCACAAGTAACCTAACCCTAGTTTTTTTTAACAAAACTTCTCTTTCAAATCATGACTTTCTTTTCATGTAGGAAATCGAGCTGCAAAACGATAACATGTATCTTCGATCCAAGGTTTTATATGTTCTTCTTCTCTTGATGTGCATTTTGATCTTCTTCTTCTCTCGATGCGTGATCTCTTGATGAGCAAGATTCTATATATATCTCTGCAGATTACTGAAAGGGGAGGATTACAACAGCAAGAATCGAGTGTCATACATCAAGGAACGGTTTACGAATCGGGAGTTTCTTCTTCTCATCAATCGGAGCAGTATAACCGGAATTATATTCCGGTTAACCTCCTTGAACCAAATCAAAATTCAAACAACCATGACCAACCACCTCTCCAACTTGTTTAATTAACTGAAAGTCTAACATAAGCTTCTTTCCTCTTGTGAGATCGATCTTATGCATATTTTACACTTACGGTTTAAAAACTTAAAATGCAGATGGTAACGATTTAAGAGGGACCTCATGATTTACATATATTTTATTGGTAATGTGAACAATTCAGCTAATAATTTGAAGACAGAGAGATTTGAAACGAAAATAAAAAAGAATCTTGTCATAATTATTATAATCTCTAAGTAATTCTTGTTGTTTTCCAAGCTATTTGCCTTAAGAAATCAAAAGTTTGTTATATCTACGTAAGAATTTTCTAAATTATTCTAAGTATGGATTCGTGGAGTATGAGCCGGGAAGGCTAAAGGCTAAACCTTTTTCCTTAGCTTTCCCGTTCTCATACCGCAGAGGAGGGTCTTTCCCCCCCAGCCCCCCCCCCCCCCCCCCCCTCTTATATCAGCTCATGATTTGATTTTCCACTTTCTAATGAAACTATTGTAGAAATAGATTGAAGATCGTACCTCGGGGTTACTAATCTCTAGACAGCGATCTTAGTACTGCGACATGTCATGAATTGGGACAAGAAGATGTGTAAGATCTTTGTCAGCGAGTGAAGCTCCTGGATACCATAAATTGTAGTACTCCTCTGATTAACAGTCTGCAATATATGAGATTGTGTTGAGGGCAATGAGACTTAAAACCAAAGTATTTAAAAAGACCAAACTTTTAACTCTCATGTCCTATCAAGTTAACTAAGGTGAAAACTCTCATAGCTAAATGTTTGTTTTGTTGCTACATGTGTTCTGGCTTCTGTCTTAATCTATGGATATTGCAGTCTCCCATGAAAATCTTAGCTCCCTCAAATAATGCATGATATTGTAATTAGAGTAATTAAATCAGGTTGCTTTCTATCAAAAATGATTAAGAAATCAACTTAGTGAGCTATCTTCCCACAAATTCTACATGGTATTAACACAAATCAAACCTTAGAATCTATATCAAAATGCATCTAATTTAACAAGGAAACTAAAGAGTGAAATCCTACAAGTAATTGCAGAGCTAGAACTAGAGCAAATCTATTTTAATGTGTAATCACAACCTAAAGAAATCTTCATCCTCTGTTCAAATAAGATCATAACCGGCGGATAAACGCAAACCGGACGAAAAAAATAAAGGGAAAAAACGGCACGAAGTACGAAAGACAAAACGGCATGATGTCTGAGTTAGGAAACGCTAAACGGAGCACATTTTTACCTTTATTTTATTTTTTTTCTTTCTCAGGCTTAAACGCTTGCTTATCTCTCGCCGGGAACTTGCCGGAGTTTAAGGGTTTCTGTTATTTGGGCTCAGATTCTATTAGTTGACTGATTATTTGCTAGATTTCTGATTTGGTAAGAATGTCTATTTATCATCTTGATTTGAAACATTGTTAGAGATATTAAAGATTTCTGTGACTAATGATTTTCTCTGTGTTTTCCATATACATATCAAAATCAAAGTTTCAATTTGCCTATGAGCTGCTGAGTAAATTATCAGTTCTTGTAATCAAAATATTGAAAGGCATCTCTTTTACAAAGCTGTTCAATGATAATACCATGGAGAATGATTTCAAGCAAACATGCATGTTTGGTATGTATCTCTTACACTTCTGCTACTCATCAGTTTCTGCTTACTAATGCAGAGACCGTTATTATCAGTTTTGATATGGATTGTGTTGAGAATTGAGATTAGTAGTAATAAGTTAGCATTAGTCATAAGAGTCTTGAATATAGAGATGTTCCTAAACCTCCAAAATTTTGTTGTCTCCCTTTAACCATGACACTAACTCAGTATCATTAATGCAATTTTCTGACATTAAATAAGAGAGAGTCATTGGTGGGTATAACTTGGGGTTTGAAACTTGAATGCATGGAGACCATCTTGCAATATTTACTCCACGAGTTTATTACAGTAACACAACAACACACCATTTCTCTCATCTACTGTCTCTTCTTTAATGCTCTACTATATCTTAATGCTTTGGTCTTTCTTTCTCTCTCTCTCTCTCTCTCTCTCTCTCTCTCTCTCTCTCTCTCTCTCTCATGGACTTGATGACACATCACTTATAGTAAGAAATCCTCATGAACAAATTTAATGGAGCAATTATGACATTTGTGTTGGTCTCTAGACATGTCAATCCATTTTTAGACTTTGAATGAAGTATGTTAGAACTCTCTTTTGATATTAATGTTTATAATCTTTTAGAGAAATCAATGTTTCTGTATTCTTTTTCAGTTTTATTTGCATGGGATGCATTTCTTTTGGACACTCTTCGACAGTGATTGAAGAAACAAGAGAACTACTAAATCTTATTTAAGACCAAGAAATTTTTCGAAACAGAGACATTAATAATAGAAAGGAGTATCCATCATAAATATTACTAGAGAGGCTATAGGAGGACACTTAAAAACTCTACTGAGCACACACAAACAGAGCATAGGATAATTAATTTAGATTGTTTTTAATTATAAACCAAACAAACAACTGATGAGAAAATGAAACTCTTGTCTTGTCTTTTCAGATTCTTGGCTTTAGGTGACCTTCATTAGCAAGCTTGAAGGTATGTGCTTGTTTTGTGGCTGCTTTGGTTGAAGAAAGTCCAGCCATAAAGTGCTCTCTGACTTGAGGAGTAGTGAAAGGGAACCTATTGTTGACCATTGAGTTTAACCAAGACGCTGTTCCTTCACGGTAGAGAGATCCAATTGCATCGGTACGGGTGTTTGAAAGTGCTTGAAGGAGGTTCATGTGAGGATCAAACCCTGGAATGGTACTGGAAGCACTGACTGTACCAAAAGCTCCTCCAACAGTTCCCCACCATCCAAGCAAACCCCATATCAATGTAGGGTGGTTTCTCCAGTAACTTCACAAAGATAAACAAAAACTCATGAAGTGTGAAATCAACACTATGTGTTAAAAGAGAAGAATGTTTTTGTCACTTACTCGCATGTTCCAGTGAATGGTGGGAAAGGAGCAGGAACAAAAGGAGTTCCAGGAGTGCCTGGATCAATTGGTGGGCTTCCTCCAATGATGGGTGTACCTGGATCAACAATTGGTGTTGGTGGAGTCACAACAATGGGAGTACTTGGTGGAGGAGATGAGTAATATCCACCAGAAGGAGGATGTGAAGGCGTGGAAGGGTGTGATGGAGTTGGAGTGTGTGAAGGTGGAGTTCCACAGTTACAAGGAGGTGTGTGTGATGGTGTTTTAGGAGTTGGAGTGTGTGAAGGAGTCTTAGGAGTTGGAGTGTGTGAAGGAGTTTTAGGAGTTGGAGTCTTAGGAGATGGAGTTTTAGGAGTTGGAGTGTGAGATGGAGTTTTAGGAGTTGGAGGAGTTGAAGGGTCGTAAGGTGGACTTCCACAGTTAGAAGGAGGAGTGTATGATGGTGTTGAAGGATCTGGAGTGTGAGATGGAGGGGTTCCTGCATGTCAAACAAAAGAGTCAAGTTCTTGAAGCTTTAAGTCAGTCAAATGCATAAAAGAAGTTACAATGTGTGTGTTGTGCTCTTACCAGTGGGAGGAGATAAGTAGTATGTTTTCTCATCCTCAAAACGTATGGAAGCAACAGAAGCAAAGAGTTGCTGTGAGAGTAAAGCAGCAAACAGAGCCCAAATGGTAAAACTCACCATCCCTCTCATTTCTGAAAAATCTCACAGAGAGAGTCTTTTGGAAATGGTGTCCTTGGTGTGTAGAATGAAAGTTGAAAGTAGGGTTTATAAATAGAGGGAAGGAAGTTTTGAAAAATGTTTTTTGGAAGTAAATACAAACAGGTGGAGGAGTGTGTAGTTAGTTGATATGTTGCAGGTGCATTTACACTATCACATTTAATACCCCATGGTGATTGCAATAACACTTGGAATTCTCTAACAAAACAATAATAATTAAAAAAAAAAAAAAAGAGAGAGTTGTTAAATTAATCTTACATGCATAGGCATGGACGCGTATATGCAAAGCTGTCTCCCAATATGAAATGATTTATTTCTCGATCCGTATTACATCTGCTTATGTTTATTACTACAAGACATATTTGTATGTTAAATGCAAACTAGCTCTGATATCATGTGAAGCTAATTATAATCCAAGTTTCCACTCTTGAGTGCTTAAAATGTAGATTCAAATCAAGAATCTAGCTAGACCAAAGTAGACCCCTTTTTGTTTTTGTGCTTCTTTAAGTTTAGCTTTAAGGAGATTATTAAATTTAGTGGTCACTTGACGTTAAAAGAGAAGTCAATCTACATTTATTACACCTAAATTAAGGTTAAGGTTACTTCTCTCTTCTCTATTTCGTTTTATGGACAGCTAAATAATTGGTTTATAGTCTTATAGATGGTGTTTTTCAATTAGCATAATTATGGGTTTATTTATTTATTGCTATTTTTATTTTGTTTTTTCACCTAAAGATTTAGTTTGCATTCAAGTGACATTTAAGTTTTGAGTAACAATAAGAGTGGTAAATAATAGATACAACAAGGCCATTAGTAAAGCACGTGGAGATGCAGAAGAAGAAGAAGAAAAGGACCTACAAGGCTACAAAGATGAAATAAGAGGAGGAGATGTAAATATATAAAATTTCAAGAGAGAAAAAAGAGAGAGATAAATAAATGTAACAGTGTGGTAGGTTTTGGTGGGTCTGAAAATTATAACCATTTGATGTTACACAAAATAATACAAACTCTTTTCACTTCTCTTACTGGATCTTGCTCCTCTGGCTTCCCCATTTTCTTTTACTACTATATTGATGTTTTTCTTCAACGCTCGAATTTTTATTTTTCTATTTTTTTTCAGCAAATGAACTCTACTCAACCACTTTTCTAATCACTTATATTTTTAAAAAATTGATCTGTTAAACAGTGATTATATTTTTTTGCCAATTATCAATAACTTTTGTCAAATATGTTTTGGTTACATGTTTTATTTTCCAGATCTATTGAATCTACCAGCTAACTCGCAAACTAAATGATTTGGAAACCCTATTGTAGCCTTTTAGCCTTTTAGGATTTGGAAACACTATTGTAGTTTCCGACCGATTGGTTAGGGCCATATCAATATGGTCGCAAACTTACAATCATTTATGTTAATACGAATGTATGATTCTTGTTCATCACCTATGAGACACTAGACACCGGCCATATAATATCCCATGTTACGGTATGACAATTAATTTGTAGCTTTGAAGTGAAAATAAATTATCATTTTCATTTTCCAATACCAATTATGAAACTATATATGCATGTTAGTTGGTTTATCAATTCAAATACGTTGACACTTAATGATGTACCTTTGGCTTCGTCCACAATAGACATTATGATAAATAGAGAATATTTTCATATATCTATCTTACTCTCTTATTGTATTAGGCTAAGGAGACTTGTAATGTGTATATAATGGTATAATGGTCGACCGATAGGTTTAAAGCAACAATACGAAATATCATACCCGTTACTATGATATCATGTAAAATCGATTCAAATATCAAGTATTATCTCATACTATTAGTTTAATATATATACTCTAATGGTTAGAACTTAGAAGTAGTTAGGTAGTTTCCACTAATGGTTCGAACGGTACAAACTAAATTATTCCAAAACTAGGGTAACACATGGACAAATTGTCTTTTTAGCGTTCAAAGCGATCCGACCAACCAAACGTACCAAAAGCGATCCGACCATTTAAAGAATCAAAGTCGTAACTACCAAATATACAATACAAATATATGTGTACTTATCTATATATGCTAATATACAAAAGTTCTAATTATATTTTTCAAGTAAAATGTTGTTAACTATTGATATGTAACATATAGGATTCAATAACAGATCATATATACAACAATACCGTTGATGATGATTGACGACCATAATACATATATATACATGGTTCAATAACCGATCATATATACAACAATACCGTTGATGATGATTGATGACCATCATAACGTTGTATAATTGTTGTTGTCGATGTCGATGTCAATGTCAACTATCATCATCATTTTTTGCAGCTGCTACTCTTCTCAATAATCCACATATAGTTTACTAGACTAAGTATATTTTAAGATATTCGCATAATTTGATTTGTTAAACTTAATTTCTTTCTTATTTTTTTTAATTAGAAGATGTGGACGTCGAATCTCACAATTAAAATTTGTTAAAGTGTTTAGAGTTTCTAAAGTTCTACGGAAAGCCACCAAAACGTAAAGATCTCAAGAGAGATTTTCATTAGCTATCAAGAAAGCTGTTACAAGAGTTTTTGCTATTGATTTTCGGATCCCCCTCTTTTAGGATGTACAAAAGTATATATACTGGTGTAATTATGGCTAAACCCAAAACTAAAGAAAACTTTCTTTTCTTTAGTGATTTTTCTTTATCCGCGGAAGGTTTTAAGTCGGCTGGTCCTTACGTCGGCTGGAGTTTTTGGGCCTGTCTTGGGCTTGCTTTTCATTACTTCTGATCGGCCCATTCTAATAAAAAACCGATGAACCGCCGGTTAATCTTCGGCTTGCCAATTTAGTACCAATCCGTCGTTTTGGTATCCGGCTTTCCGGTTTTATTTCAACACTTAACCATTTCAAGGTTGTTGATTCTAAGACGAGAAATCCAACTCCAACAGAAGATATTTTGTTCTGCAAGTTAAATAACAAAACCGACGACGTAAAGTGGCATCATATATGCTTAATGCCGTGACAATATTATTAAACTCTCTAAAATTCTTTTGATATTTTTTTTTAGAACGAATCTATTAAAAGCGACTTCTTAACCAATTATTCGTTATTACTTATGCCAAATTATCCTTTCTGTTTCGATCAGAATCATGTAAGTTTATATTAGGTGCATGAACAATATCATGAATGATAAAAGTGTCTAAATTTCAAGAATCAATACTTGTACTACAACACAGATTATCAAGATGAATAAATGTAACGTTCGAGAGTGATGCGTGAATATAAATTCCGAAAAGTATACAGAAAGAACTATCTATTATGCGATTATCTGAACGTATATATATTATATATATAGACCTTAATTAAGATTAGTTTAATCACTCTCTAAATAAACGCAGTTTGCAACGTAACTTCGACATAACAGAAGCAGCCGGCCATAGCAGATCTTTAGGGATTCGCGTATAATTTTTACTTCCCAAAATATAATATTTTTCTAATCAAAATTTCGTCGCAAGTGTGTTTAGTTGTTTACATATAGTTTATACTTAATACTCTTATGATGAACAGAAAACATATAAAAATACGAAATTATTTAAGAGGGAGATTATGGGGATCGGATTCATATGTTATATGCATTCATTTACAATCTTGGTTATAGCAGATTCCAACTTCCAAGCACATGCAATTGTCTCTCACTCTCTATTTCTCACCCAAAATGAGAAATACTACAATTTTATCCAAAAGTCAACTTGTTATTCATTTACAATCTTGGTTATATAGAAAACTATTTTATACATTTGAATAATTCATATATTTCTATCAAAAATCGGTTGTTGATAATACATAATAGCATATCTACAAATGTAAAATGTTCTGTTTTCCGAGATACAATCGTACTTGTTTTTTTTCTACATCAATCATATAAGAGAGACTATATTCGTTATACCAATAAAAACTAGCTATTGTTTCAGTGAGTTTGATCATTCACTCACCAATCAAAAAGTGGATAAAATCTATTTCAATCAAGCGAACCGGACGGATAAAATCTAACCGGTTTGGTGCGTTCGATAACAGAACCGGTACAGAAAATATCCTCAGAACAATTTAATTCAAAATTCGCCAACCGAAGAGATAAAAAAAAACTAGCTATTGTTTAGATTCTTTTATTTATATATATTTCGGATTTTTATAATTCTTAATTTTCTTAGAAGATATACATTGGAGCTAGAACATGAACCAAACCAATTTTGATGGGATTATTTACTTTATTATGTTAATTGGAAATGTGAGTTATATTGATATTTTATTTTATAATCACTACATTTGTATGCATCTGCCTGCATAACATGTTAAGTATCACCGTCTGCTACATAAAAAAATTAAAAAGATATTGTTGCCTAAGCTCCCAAGGAACTGTATCTTGAAGATCAATCATGTGTCAGAGCAAAAAGAAAAAAAAATTAGAATAATCTCACTTAATTTGGTTTTGACCTTAACATTCACAAAAATCTCCACTTATAAATACTCAGCTCATAATCCAGAGATTTCTACAAAACTTGATCATTAACAATTTGAGTAAGTAAACAAACAAAATGGCATTAGAACCAAACTTTCTAATTCCATGGTTCTTCTTATGCATAGCTGCAACAATCTCAAGCACACTTTTCTTCTTCCGCAAGAAACCTCACCTATTCGCATCAAAGAAGCTTCAAAAGAAGAAGAAGAAGCTTCCTCCTGGAGAAATGGGGATTCCATGGATTGGTGAAACAATGGAGTTTTACAAAGCCCAAAAAAGCAACAGATTGTTCGAAGATTTCGTAAATCCAAGGATCATCAAACATGGTAACATCTTCAAGACAAAAATCATGGGATCACCAACCATAGTAGTCAATGGAACTGAAGCAAATAGGTTAATATTGTCTAATGAGTTTAACTTAGTGAAGAGCTCATGGCCTTCCTCTTCTGTTCAGCTTATGGGCATGAATTGCATCATGGCTAAACAAGGCGAGAAGCATCGGGTTCTTAGAGGGATTATAGCTAATAACCTTGGTTACAACGGGTTAGAGTCTTTAGTACCTAAGCTTTGTGATGCGGTTAGGTTTCACCTTGAAACCGAATGGCGAGGCAAGGAAGAGATTAGCCTCTACCGTTCAACAAAAGCTCTCACTTTTAGTGTAGTCTTTGAGTGTTTGTATGGGATCAAAGTGGAGCTTGGGATGTTAGAGATCTGTGAGAGGGTTTTAGATGGAGTTTTCGCTTTGCCGGTTGAGTTTCCTTGTTCTAGGTTTGCTAGAGCGAAGAAGGCGAGGCTAGAGATAGAGACATTGCTGGTTGGGAAGGTAAGGGAGAAGAGAAAAGAAATGGAAGAAGAAGTTGAGAGGCCAAACACAACGCTTTTCTCGACGCTAGTAGAAGCTTTGATCAAAGGCGATATAACCGAAGAAGAGGTTGTAGATAATATGGTTTTGCTAGTGTTTGCAGCTCATGACACAACCTCTTACGCTATGGCCATGACTTTCAAGATGTTAGCTCAGCACCCAACTTGCCGCGACACGCTCCTTCAAGGTAAACAAACTAAACAATAAGGAATCTCAAAACATTCGTTTTCTTGTTAGCAAAAATCATATACTAAACTCTCAGATATCTCTTGATTCATCTCAGAACATGTTCAAATCAAAGCAAATAAAGGTGAAGAAGAACATCTTACAGTGGAAGATGTGAAGAAGATGACGTATAGTTGGCAAGTTGTTCGTGAAACAATGCGATTATCGCCTCCAATCTTCGGTTCCTTCAGAAAAGCAGTTGTCGATATCGACTATGGAGGATACACAATCCCCAAAGGCTGGAAGGTGAAACACATAACCACTCTAGCTCCTTCAGTTCCTAATCAACACTCTGTTTCTTTAATGAAATACTAATAGTCTTCCGGTTATTTGTTGAATGCAGATACTTTGGACAACTTACGGAACTCATTATAATCCTGAAATATTTCAAGATCCAATGAGTTTTGATCCTTCAAGGTTTGATAAACCAATACAAGCCTATACATATCTTCCATTTGGAGGGGGTCCAAGACTTTGTGCAGGTCATCAACTAGCAAAAATGAGCATTCTCGTTTTCTTGCATTTCGTTGTGACCCTTTACGATTGGTCCTTAGTCTATCCAGATGAGACAATCAGCATGGATCCTCTCCCATTTCCATCCCTCGGAATGCCAATCAGAATTTCTCCCAAGGTGTCATAGAATAGAGCCATGAGACTGATATAGCCTGTATGTATGCAGTTATTCAAAATCCACCACAAGTTCTAGACTTGCATTAATAGAAACGAATGAGAGACCAAATGTTTTCATAACATTCCATGTAACCTGCAAATGTACTACTTGTATAAATTGATTTTGCAAAGTGACAATCCTTCTTACGATTCTAAACGCGAGATATAGAAACAGAGCTATAAGGTTCCATCCTCAAACGTACACACATTTTCCATTAAACAGAGCCGGATTTCGAACAGCTAAATGCAAGGTATAGAAAGAGCTATAAGGTTCCATTATCAGAATTCAGAAGTCCAAAGTGTAACAGAGCACACAAAATGTCAGAAAACGAGAGAAAACAAACCAACCTGTCTAACAATGAAAGGCTCCTCATTTCGACTCAACGGCTCAGTTAATACAGTTAGAAATCCATTTCTTTTAAAATACAGAGAGTTCTTGATTTCTTGGAGAAGACAGAAGACTCAAACGGACAGAAATAAAGCCAATTTATTGTAGAATATAACTGATCAAATCTATCAATATGATCATAGTGAAAAGAAGTATGAGGTTTATTTTCTTATGTGTTTCTCTCTTATGCTCTGTTCTAAAGTTGGTGTCTTTGAACACACTCATGTCCTGTTTTCATAACGAACCAACCAGTCAACACAACTTTGTGAGCATCTTCTTTCTTGGTCACCATCCATTCCTTTTATTCTCTTTCAACTACTCTTCAAACTTTCTATCATAGTATTTACTTTTCTCTTCTTTATCTTCATATCTTGGTTTTAGTATGTGTCTGGTATTGCAATCGTTGTTTGAACGATGATGAAATTGCACCTAAGATATGAAGCAATCTTCTAGATAGCTTGAGTCTGTGAACAGAGTGCTCTTTGAACCGGTAAAAGATCCATACCATAGCAGGCTAGCAGCTCAAAGTAGAAGTAAAGAGAGAGGAAGCATACCAGAAGTAGAATGGAAAAAGTAGGTGAAGATGAAGGGAAGACCATTGAAGAAGCAAGCAACTCGGTTGAGGAAACGAGGAGTGATAAGGAAGATGAAAGGATCAGAGGTACAATCGCTGATGTGGTTGATCCAGTAGTTTACACAGAAGAAGGCTCCATGGATCAATCTAACTCACAGATGGTGGTCACCTTTGAAGATCATGATGTCGATGAATATGAAATGGAAGACGAGAAGGTTCTCGAGCTTTTCAGACGTAATAGCGGTTTGAGACCTGAGGTCGCTGAGAGAAACAATTTCCCATCTATTAACAAGTCTGAAGGGATGATGGTACTACAGTTCCAAGAAGACTCTCCAGCAGAAACACAACAAACAGATGCAGTGTTCCATAGCTTGAACGATAGCAACGAGATTGCAGATCTAGGTGCAGTGAATCAGAATTCACCAGAACTACTAGAAGGAACCAAGTCATCATCAGCTTCAGATGAGGAGACCGAGGATTCATCCAGTAACTCAGACCTTGATACCAACCTTTCCAGGTATTATTTTGACGGGTCCTTACCGGTTTCAACTCATGTCGAAGAATCTGAAACCCATCAAGATGAATATCCTGTACCTAAAGATGAAACCAAGGTTTGCAACTCAAACCCGGAACAAAAAAACTGACACTTCATTCTCCATAAGCAACAATTCAATAGCAGCTTTAGCATTTCTCATTCGTTCATTAAGACACTATCCATTTCGTTTTTCAGATGCCTCTACTGTGCCCCAAGCAACCCGCACTGCAACCAACTACTTGGAGGAATTGTTGCGGACTCCTTGAGCTTCTCCGGACTGCAGATCCATAAAATTCATCTACGAGATAAATCAACGTCCAACGAACGGATCTTAGTACTGAATAAAAGCATAAGCACAACAGCCAGAGGCCAGAGAGCCATATGTTAATAGAACATAGACATGTGAATGTTTGTTCTAATAACCATCACAAATGGTTTCTGATAGTAAGTAAGTTGCTCCTGTTCTTCATTTTCTTGAGTTTACAAGCAATGCTTAGGATCTGCGTATTGAAGCCCTGTCAATCAATCTATTAGCAACAACCTTCTCTTTGTAATTCAGTGAACAGAGAGATATTGCAAACTATTTGAAAAAAGCAACTAAATGCAAATGATGATGAACCGATATCAAATGCATTCATAGCCTAAAAAAAGCCAAAGATTTCATCAATCACCTCAAACAACTAACAAGTAACATCCTTTGTGGCCTCTGACTCTATTACAAGGCTCCATGATTCTCTCATTCCACACAACTTAGTCTTTCCTTAGCCATCTCCATTTTCCCTTTTCTGTGATTCACTCGAAGCTTCCTCTCTGTGTGCTTCTTCTCAGACTTACAATTCTCCCAAATTTCCCACCAATTCCAGTTTCAAGTCAGTAGCTTTCGTCTTTCTGGTTACCTTTTCTCTCTCTCTCTCTCTCTCATCTCTTCTTCTCCTCCATTTCTCTCACTTCCAAAACCCCAATTATCCCATGTCACTTCATGCTTCTTCTTCTTCTTCTCCAGTTCACCAAGCTCTCCTTCCAAATCTTTCCTCTTATCGTTAGTCACTTCCTTGATTAAAAACACTGTCTTTGATCACTCACCATATCCGCCATTGACAGTGACAATGTGAATCGGAGACAGAAAAAAAGATGACAATTTTCCAGGGAAAAAGGGCAAAAAAAGACGAGATTTTGATTTATCAGGAGAAAAACCTTTAGTGTTTCATGGGCCTAGGCCCAATTCTATTAACCCCAATTATGCATATTTGTATGGAGAGTCGTACTCTTGTAATCTTGTAGTCATGTAGTCATGTAGGTGAATTACTGATTGTCTGGTAAAAGAAAGTAAATTATGGTTAACATTTTCTTTTTGTTCGACAGTAAATTACCTAACATTGATGATTTACAACTTACTTAAATATCAATGATTTAAGTCTTAATAATCGTTTATATTATAGTTGCATTAATACATACTACAACATTCTGATTTGCTCCATTTTCTTTCAACAACGTAATACTTTTCTTTGTCAGCTCAACCATATATATATATATGCATGTAACTCTAGGTCTCTACACTCTAGCAAGTAAGTATATATATATATATATATTCAAAATTGGATTATACTATTCTCTCTAAATTACTTCTTCATAATTCTCTCTAAATTAGTATTCATTATTTCTTGAATATACTTACTTCTTCTTCTTCATTATTCATTATTCTTCATTAAATAAATATAGGGTTGGTAAGAAATTAATACCTTCCCACTATATGGAATAAAGAAATCTAGTGTTCAATTTAGTTGTATTAATATTGTAGGTGAGAAAAATATGTAATAGTAGATCCTAAAACTGATCCAATTTTTTTTTCTTCTAATTTTCCTTTGTATATACGGGCTGATTTTATTAATTGTGTGTAAATGCTAGGTCTAGTTACACGCGACGCGACTCAATATATAGCTAGATTGTCTTTGTATGTACAAGGAATATTACACATGCATGAACTCAATTGTTGGACCACTTGGAACTCAAATCCAATAGGTTCATGTTCATGTTCATCATAAGCTTAAAATAAATATCGACCGACGTTGGAAAATCTTTTGTTACATAGCATGTGAAATGTGCTCACTCAAAATTAAAAATGGGCCACGTAACATTAACTTTTTCTCAATATCATTAATGCCAAATCTCAAACGAAAGTGCTACCTCGTGATCCAATTTAATATTATATGGCCTCCAACTATATATATATATATAACATAACTATCAAATACCTACATTAGTAGTATTTTTTGTTAATATAATATAACTATGTGTATATATCGGAATCAACACTTCTTATAATAATTATATAACTACGAAACGGGTTAGTTAAATTGAATCAGAACTAAAGAAAAATGTTGAGATCTCTTTCCTCATTATATCAAAAGCTAAAAACCCATATTAAGAAAATGAAAAGAAAAAATAAAAGAAAATAAAGATTTTTTTGTTTTTGTTTTTGGGAATGAAAAGTAAAGAAGAGAAATCTTGGTGTTATTATTATCATCTTCAACCTCCGAACTTCATATCTTGTTTATCTATGCGTTGAAGAAACGAAGTAAGAACTTTAATGGTTTTGATCTGACATTGTAGAGACAAAATGTAACCAGCTGTTTCTTCGAAGAGCGCGTCTACACCAAGTGTTGTTCCTCCTGGAATAATCCTCTGCAACGCAGAGATCTTCTCTTTGACCTCTTCTTCTTCGTCTTCTTCGTCTTCCTCTTCATGACCGGAGACACACGCGCTTGCTTTAGTCTCTGACAATCTCTGTTTGGTTCTGCGTTTGAAACCGGCGGCGCGTGATTTCACGGCGGCTGAACACGACGGCGAACGAGTGCGTCTAGTGTTGTCGGAAGTTGCTAGAGTTTTCTCCATTGTGAGAGAGAGAGAGAGAGGGGAATGATGAGAGTTTGAGAGAATAATGAAGCAGTAAGGAAAGTGCATGTGTGTGTATATATATCTATATATATAAATATTAGTGGTGATGGATTTAGTGGAGAAAATGGTGGCTGTTAAAATTTGGCCGACTTAACCGGATTTTACTTGGTTTTGGTTAGAGACAATACCAATATATCAGTTGTGTTTTGGCTTTAGAGACAGTACTATATCGGTTTGGTTTGGTTTGTTGTGCTTTTTGTACTTTAATTTTAATGAAATGTTTGTTTTTGTTCGGTTCCGAATTTTGTCTTAAGAAGAAATGATGTATGTAGGATTGAAATTCGAATTAAAATGTCTATAATTAGTAATGAAAAAATTGGTTAATGGGTGGTATTTGTCATCAAAGCTGGGTCCAGTTGTAAGTTTTTATTATATTTTATTATATCCTCGTGTTTCGGATTATGGAGATTTTTTTTTTTTCTTTACTTGGGTTCCACTTCCACAGATTTGGATCTTGAAGAATAAACGTTCACGCGCCATATCGACTGGTTTGGACTCTCGTGGAACACATCACTCACTTAAAAGTGGATCATGCTCACATGTACATTGGTTTAGCAATTACTATCTTTAGTATTGTATAAAATATATGTTGATACAAACTTACAAGCCAGTTTAAACTTAAATTCGGTTTTGGATATTTGTTAAAGGTTTTGGATTTATTTGATTAGTTATTAATATATCAAGACAAAAAAAACAAAGATAGGAACTATATATTATATCAAAACATCTATTTATATATTATATTAAAACATCTATTTATATATTTTCTCAAAAAGAAAAACATCCATTTATATAGAATGGTTGCTAGCATTTCATTAAGACATGACAAAAAAAAAAAAGCCAATAAAGCCGAGAAAGGGCGATTTTTTTTTGCTACAATACTTTTTCCGGCGAGTTTGCGTTTTTGGCTCCGGCTTGCGGTGGCTTTCATAGTGCCGAGGCTAGAGCTCTTATTTTTATGCTTTGTTTCTTAGAGCTATTTGTTCTCTAGCTCTAGGTTTTAATCAAAGATTCTTCATAGGAGTGGTTTAAGATATGTG
Organism: Arabis hirsuta; assembly: GCA_964056655.1. NCBI lineage: Eukaryota > Viridiplantae > Streptophyta > Magnoliopsida > Brassicales > Brassicaceae > Arabis > Arabis hirsuta. The sequence goes on from OZ053300.1 coordinate 41,399,087, forward strand.
GCCCTTGGCTTGTGGTTTCGGTTGTTTGGCTTTGTTTAGGTCTTCGATGGTGGTTGAGGACGGTTTGGTTTCAGTTAGACATTGTTTGGTCTTCGTTTCGTTGGAGCTCGCATTCTCTACTTTTGTCGGCTCAGATCTGGACTTTGTTTGTTCGGAGTTGTTCTTCGTAGGAGGCCTGTGTTCGGAGGTTGGCTTTGATTGCGTCCTGTGTTTTCTTGTGATCTTGTCTCTGTTTATCCTCCTTGCCGTGGTATGGTGATGAAACTTTTTCCTTTGTTGTTCTTTGGTTGGTGTTGTTTATATGAATTGCTTGCCTCAAGTGTTTGGACTTTTGGTTCATTTCTCCTTGTAGTCGGCTCCTTTGTGTATTTTTCTTGTGGGTTTCAGTTCTTCCGGTGAATTATAGGGATTGTGGCATTGGTGTTGGTACTTCGGTTTGTTTAGAAAGTGGTTCTTTGTTCCGGTTCATGGGCAATGTCGTTTAATGTTCTTCGAGTTGGGCTTTGGTGGAATGATAGGCGTGGTTTGTCCTCTGATGCGGCTTTTCCGTTGATGAACGCGCCTCCTCTTAGCGTCCTTCAATTTTTGATCTTTTGTGCTCGTGATATCCGGTATCTTTGGGTACTTTCTTTGGTGAAGAGTCTTCACTTCAAGCTTTGTTGTTTACGGTTTTTGAAGAGGGGAGCGGTCTCGAGGCTCGGTTTAGACTATTTAGGATGTTATCGCGCCTTCAATCTCTGGTGATTTCGTCGCTTGGATGGAATTTCTTCTTGATTACTCCCTTTGTTTTGGTCCCTTTTAATTTGCTCATGCTTTGTCTGCTTGAGTTGGTTTCTTCTCTACTCAGCTTTTGTGGTGTGTCGTTTGGACTTTTGGCATGTCGGACTCGCGCATTTTGGCTGGTCTTTCTTGTAGTTTGGTTTTGGTCTTTGTCCATCCACCATTTCTTTGCGGTTTGTGGCTATGCTTGTGTTATTTGCCATCTTTAGTAATTTTAGTGGTGAAGTGCTAGTCTTGATAATTTGTTTTGAGTTTCATGATTTTTTTGATGTCTATGATATGGTTTTATATCTGGGGAGTTATAGTTTGTCCGTCGACTTAGTAATCTTTTATGTATCATACAAAGTTTAATATATATTTAAGATGAAAAAAAATAAAAATATAGAATGGTTAAACTTTTTTTTACCTATTTCAAATTCTACAAAAAAAAAAGAATAAATTAGACGACGTCAAATCCTAGTAAGCTGTAGTAACTACGAACTAGTACGGACGAGACATTAAAAACAAAAACCACGCGCGAGTAACAGCGCGTGGAGATAAGAAGGAGAATGATCCGGTGCGACAGGTGCACAGGAACAAAGGTAGAGAGAAATGGGACCGAGAGAAAGCCAAAGAAAGAGGAACATGTGCACTCACATGAATATCTCCATCTCCAAAGCCCATTCCCATGTGCTCCTATGGACTATACATACACCGATACAGTGAATAATATACAGACTGTATCAACTGTGTATGTAACTGTATATGTATAGATGAGATGAAATAGAGAAAGTGTAAGTAAGAAGAAGATAGTGATGTAGAGTTCGTACAATGAGGATCTAAATCTTACTACTTGCACACAAAAGATCCATCCACATGATATCTATCGGGGCATGGTGGCCACGTGTCTCTCTCGTGGGTCCCCACACAAACCCCATATGATCTCCTTTCATTTTTTTGTTTTGTCAACTCCTTTAAAGAATAAAAAATGATCCAATATGTATATTTACCACGAGATAATAACAACATATACAGTATATGAATATATTTGGATGGGTTTATAAGAAACTGCCAAAACAAAAAACAAAGAAGGAAGCTAATGTTATTGAATTCGAATCTAGTGGTAATGTAGTTGAGGATATGCAATTTACATGTTATATGTAAAATCGTTGTAATAACTGTTACTAAATGTTGATTACGGATTTTACAAATAGTAAAAAATAAATTAGAGATTAGTATGATTTGTGTTTTAAGAAAAAAAAAAAAAGTTACCAATAAAACAGTTTTTACTTCAAAGGTTTTTAAGAGGTGTGTGTGTGTTAACCACAAAGTTTACATTTTATACGTAAAAAATCGTTATAATAAATGTTAATTACTAATATAATTTGTGGTTAAGGAAATAAATAACACAATAACACATTTCTTCACTTTTAGAGCATTTTTTCTATAGAATTTGTTTAGATGTTTAAGAGGAAAATTCGTAAATAAAAGAGGAGAAGAAGAGTAGATGATGTTTCCAAGGAGGGGACGAAGAGGTGTTTGGTTTCTCGGGATTGAGATTTACAAAGAATCGGGTGCCTTTCGCATTTCACCATCTACCAAACTGACACTTACCCAATTCTAGTATCCATTTATTTATGTGTTTCAATTTACATTAATTATGCTACAAAAATAACACACCTCCAAACAATTTATTTCCTTAGCTTTTTTAGCCAGCTTTCACATTCATAATCAATTCCATGTCCTCTTCTATCTTGTTATTATTAGGTTACTACCTTTCTTTTTCTACTTCTTCTCTGGTTTTTAATCACAAGTAATGATGAAAAAACTGAAATAGTTAGGGGGTTTTATGATAAGATGAGTAATATCAATGCCATTTTTGTTGCAACAAGGAAACAAAACAGGGTTTTGTGATGGGTTTGGTTAAAGACAAGATATATGTTTGGAAAGGAGATTAAGAATGGTTTAGCTACAAATACAATCAAAAGGGAAATTATATTCTCTAAAAAAGGCTGGAATATGGGCCAAACAGGTGGGCCCATCATGATGGGTGATCTCTGGGACAATGTTTACACTGCTTGTGGTCCCACCTCAACCCTTCTTTGTCTCCTTTCTTAGCCTCATTTGGTTGCACTGACATTATATAATTTTAACTCTACATGTTATATATTTATGTGCAAGAAAAATCACATTAGAATGTTGTAATAACATATTTAGAAGGAAGAATCTGCAAGAGATCACAAATCTTATATTCTGTAGACCCACAAACTTTTTAATATGATTGGAAGAACGGTTAATGAATTATTTATGGCTATAGACAATCCTAAACAATCACAACCTAAACTATGTAACTTTTACGACGTTTTTAGCTCCTTTATTATAACTTGTTACTACTACTAATCCTGATTTTAAAGAATGAGTATAAGAAGAAATTAAGTAAACACAAGTGTTTGTAAAATGTATTTGTTCAAGTGACAATGCAGCTTTCTGTTTTTCTACTGACATTGGAAGAACAAAGTGGTGCCTGTGATATGGGCTCCCACTACCACATGCGTTGGATGTGCCATGAAACCATCCATCATCATCCATTCATCATCATCATCATCATCATCATCATCATGATGTGCATCCACACTGATCCATCCCCTGTAGCCAGTGATTCTCTTAAACGTGAGAAAAAACAGAACCTTTCCTCTGTCCATTCTATATGCCAGATTATAACATCCATTTATCTATCTGTCGGAAACTGAAAATAAAAACAAATGATGGATCAACATTTATATAAAAAACAATTTTTATTTTATCTTTTATAATGTATAGTTTTGTATCAAAGACGATTTTCTTTTTATGACAAGAAGTTGAAACCTACGATGTGTTGTGTGTGATCAAAGCCCCGCTTAGGTGGGAAGACTAGTACATCTTTGACATACCGTACCGAACAGCTCCAACTTTCCTGTGAGCAGAACCACCAGGAGCTGCAGCTGCGGCTGCAGCTGCAACTCCTATTCCGGCGGTTGCCTGTAAAAGATTTGTGTCGATAATGATCCGGTCACTGATGTTTTCAGCTTTGTTGATTCCGGTTCGAGCCATGATAAACGGGTTGTTATCTATGTTGATGGCCACGTCTGGTGCGTATCTATTATTATTACACTGAGATATCTGTCTTGCCTGCTTCTCAGACTCCATAGTTGTTCTTCTCTCTTGTTGCTTTCCCATGGTGACTGTAGCAGCAGACTGTTGTGGAAAGGGGAGATTAGTGCTCCGGATGAATGATCTCGGGTCATATGCATCTCTGCTGATTCTGCCATTGTCGAAAGGTGCAACTGGACCCATGAATGTGCTTGGTTTGGCGGCTGCGTGTTAGAGACATGTTTTACGGTTTATAGTGTTCGGTTTGGAAACATTGCTGTTGGAGTCAGGATGAGTGATTAAAAGTACCTGAGAGGTTTCTTTGAGGTGGTTGTAACGTTCCTTGATGATTAAAAGGAATGTTTTGCGTAGTTTCAGGGTTCGATGTGTTTGTGTTATTCGTAAATTTCGGTTGTCCTCCTCGTACAACTGCGGTTGAGTGTATGACTGTTGATCTGAAAGCATACAGAGACAGAGTCAGAAGGATATAACCAAAATCAGATAAGTGACAACAGACATTACAGAAAAGCGAACGAGGATTTACCTGGGAAGAGAGGCATGTTTCCTTTCTAGAGGTGCCACAGGGCCGGTTTTCCCGCTGTTCTCCTCAAGATGCGCAAACTGTCTCCTAAACTGATCAACAGCACTGCACAGTATACATCAATGTCAGAGATTGGGTGTGACACAATGATCACTAGGGAATGCAATCAACAAATATTACGACCTTGGGTAGAGAAAACTGGCTTTGTCGGCCCCGTTCATGTAATCTTTAAGCAGCTGAGGATGGTACTCAAGAATCTCCCTAGAAATTAGCTCTCTGATATCATCTTTCGTGACCTTTCTTCTCTCGAATTCAAATTCCATCTTCGTGATGGGCTGGCACGAAGGCTCCCTTTCCACTTTTGCCAATCCCTTGAAATATGGATCGGCAAGTGCCTGATGCAAGTATTAGGACACAAGCAGTTTAGCGGGTCGCTCATATATGCATGACACACTCTTATTAAAGAGAAATAAACCAAAAAAAAAGAGGATCTGAAACTTGTAGATTTGAGATGATTAGTCAATGTTAGAAGCTTCAACAAACCTCTTCAGCAGTTGGTCGATCTTTTGGATCAAAAGCAAGAAGCTTCTCCAACAACTTCAAAGACAAAGGATCTGCGTTTGGGAATTTCTGAGTAAACGGAATAGGTGGCTTTTTCCTCATGCTTGTTAAATACCTCCTTGCCTTCTCATTCCTTACCTATATAATATCATAAAAGTAGGTACTCGTCGTCATTAGTCCTTGCTTGAGATTTAAAGAAACTCGAATGCACTCTGTTTAACAAGAAGATTAATACCCGAGAAATGGTGTCCATGGAAGGTGTCCCCAGCAGATCCGTCATAAGATCCAGCTGGTGAACCACATTCTTTCCAGGGAAAAGTGGTTTTCCCATCAATACCTCTGCAAAAATGCAGCCTATACTCCAGATGTCTATTGCGGGTGTATACTACAAAAGCCAAATCCGATAAAAAGTTATCTCGCAGTAACACACCAACAAAAATATGTTATATAGAGAACAAATGAAACACCTTAGAGTAAAAAGATCCACAAAGCTCTGGAGCTCTATACCATCTTGTAGCAACATAGTCCTGTAAAATTAATAGAAAATAAAGTTGAAGAATATCAGGTTCTGCAACGTATCGATTATTATTTAGATCAACTTCAGTTTAAGAGAAGAAAAAAGACTCTTAGAGAGCCATCTTGTGCAACGTACTGTCCAGAAGATTGTTGTGGGAGTATCATTGAATGCAACCCTTGCCAATCCAAAATCACAAATCTTAAGTTTACAGTTTGCATTTGCCAATATGTTCTTTGGTTTCAGGTCTCGGTGGTAGACATTAGCTGCAACAACCACGGTATATAAGATATTGTAACACAACATAAATATCTTTGAATACTGCGATACCGTATAAAGAGAGACAAAAAAAATAGACTACCTGTGTGAATGTACTTCAGTGCGCGCAATAACTGATACAGGAAAAACTGGTAATGCTCTCTTGTCAAATCATCATTAGCTTTAATAACTTGATGAAGATCCGATTCCATGAGCTCAAACACAACATAAATATCTTTGAATTCTCTTCGTGAAGGAGGAAGCATAATGTGCTTAATTTCAACTATATCTGGATGCCTTAGGAGTCTGAGCAGTTTTATCTCGCGAAGAATCCTCGCAGCATCAGATATATGCTCAAAAATATCATGTATTTTCTTTATCGCCACTTTCTCACCCGTAAGAGTGTCTATGGCTGAGCAAACTACTCCATAACTGCCTTTTCCAATTACTTCTTGAATTTTAAATCTGCTGGCATCGCCATAGTCAGAGAAGAACTCCATCTCCAGATTATTCTGTTCCAAAAATATCAATTTCAAGTCAGAAAACATTCCAACGCACAACACTATTCGTGAAAACTGAAGTTTCATATACCAAAACTGTTACAAATAGCAATTTTAAGTTAGAAAACATTCTAACGTACGACACATAATCGCTACAACACTTGAAGAACCTTCTGAACTACACCAATTAGATCAATTTGTGAGCATGCAATTGAAACTGCTAATAATGTTGCATAGTGAAAAATGGGTGAAACAAAACTCAGTGATACAAGGTTTCACTATCACCCAACGAAGATTATAACTAAGCTCATTTCTCTCTCAATCAACCAACTCTCTAATCACAGTCATGAGAAAGACAATAGACACATCAACAATTGATAAAATCCACAACAGCAGCAGCTACTAAAACCCTATGGGAAATCAAAACCAAAAGTTGAATGACAAAGATAACAAGAATGAAGCAACACATAAACTCACAGATACACCTGATAAAAGACTCAGACAACCGACACAAGGAACTAACCAGACATAACAAGATAAAGCAACAGGTAAATGATAAGAACACAAAAATAGAAAGCAAGTATGAGACTTTGTCGTTAAAGAAGACCCCATTGCCTTGGTGGTGATAATAATAGAATCTGATGCAGATATAAGCATCAAGGAGGTAAATGAGATTAATGTGAATTCCTGAACAAAGAAAATACAAATCTCACTACAACACAATCTTGTCTTGAATTATGTCATTATGCGTTGTTGCTTCGACACTTGTAACGTTTCATAGTACCAAAAACATCGTGTCATAAAACAGAAAAATCAGAATTGCCAACAAAAAACGTCAAAGATTTAAAGACACCAACAACAACAAACAAACAAACAAGATTAACCGAAACACACATAATTGGATCGAAATCAATTAAAAGAGGTTCCTTTCTTCACCTTTTTACGATGATCTTGCTGCATCATGCTAATCTCGAAACAAACTCAACGTGTAAAAATTGAAATCACAAACACACAAAAAAACCCAGAAATCAAAAACCCTAAGAGAAACAAAAAAATCCGGGAAAATTCCAGGATTCGATCTGAATTGGGGTTTGGAAAATCAGATCAACCACATTGGCCCCATCGACCACTACTCCAAATCGCGAGACTAGAATCCAACCTGGTTCTGCTCCGGCAAATTTTCACCGACAGAGACAGAATCGCAGGCCAATTTCTCATTCACCGATAGAAAAAAAAAAAACCCCCCTTTATCTCTCTCTCTCTCTGTTCTTCTTCTTCGCCAGAATCGAAAGGAGGATAGTTTAACATAAATCGAAGAATCGGTGAAAGGTGAGTTCGAACAGCATTTGCTTTAATCACACGTTTTCGTCGGCAGGAATATGAGATCTGATCACCGACACACACAAGGATAGAGAAGAAGAAGGAGAAGAGTGAAAATGAAAGAGAGAGAGAGAGATAAGGAAGGAATAATCTTAAAGAGGGATTTTTATTATATATAGGGGTTAAAGGGTTTGCGTTTGGTGAGCTGATTTTAGCCACTGTGAACCACGTTATAGTAACAAAAAAAGAAAGTAATCACTTGATTATTAAAAAATTAGGATTTGATCGAATCATTATTAGTGTATGTATGATGCTGTATTCTTTTCAAAAAAAAAACTTATTTACTATTGTAGATAAATTTTATCTATCAAATTTAGCACGAAACTTTTACTAAAATCTTTTCTTGAGTTTCTATTAAGAGAAATTTTTAAAAATATCATTTTTCAAATGACATTTTATAAAAATACTACATTTTTGAAATTTTTACAAAAATGCCACTTTTTTAAAATTAGTTTTTCTTTATATTATTTATGTTTGGGTTAATTATGTTCTATTAGAGTTTAGTTATGAATGTTTAGGGGGGTTTAGGGATCAAAACATTTTTTAGTGTTTAGAATTTTAAGATATAGGGTTTAAAAATCTATAATTAGTGGTATTTTTTCAAAAGAACACTTCTAAATAGTATTTTTACAAATATACACATAAAAAATAGCATTTTTATAATTTTTCCTTCTATTAATTCAATTTAATCGATTTAATAGAAACTGAAGAAAAGTTTTTAGAAAAAGTTAACTACTTTTTTCAAGAATTTATGTTTACTGAAATAGTCATGGAAACTATGGTTGACTAAATTCTTTTCGCCAGCCAATAAAAACCAAATGACAGTTTAAAAAAAAACAAATGGTATCAAATTTAAAATGATTTCTTATACTAAATAAGTAAAGACTATATATGTTAACTAACATTATATAACCGAATATAACACTAAAATTAATGGATCAAACTATATAATACATTAGCCATGACAAATTGTTTGGCACACATAAGGTTTGTAACCCATACATTTAGGAGCTGCCTCCACCTAATGCTACCAAAGTACCAATCAAAACTATAACAAATTAACAGATTTTTATTTTTGTAACATCTTTAATAGATATCTTAATACATTGTATGTTGTTCCAACATTTAAACCATGTTAAATGAAACTCTCACCATTTATACGTGGGACAATTACAAAAATATCATTTTTTGTGTACACATTTGCAAGAATGCCACTTAGGGGTGTTCATTTACAAAAATGTCACTAATTATAAATTTATAAAGCTGATATCTTAAAATTCTAAACCCTAAAAAATGTTTTAACACCTAAAACCCCCTAAACACTCAAAACTAAATCCTAATAGAACATAATTAACTCAAATATAAATAATATAAAGAAAAAATAATTTTGAAAAAGTGGTATTTTTATAAAGATTTCAAAAGTGTGACATTTTTGTAAAGTGGTATTTGAAAAGTGGCATTTTTTGAAATTTCTCTTTATACATTGACGGAGTAAATGAATCAAAGATATTTTCAATTTGGATTACTGATCCAATCCAGCTTGGAATTAAATCTCTTTCTATGGTTTAAGATTTTTTTTTTCAAAAAAAGTCAATATATATGCCAAATTGAATCCAAAACAAACATTTTATTTTAAAATGTTGTATATTTATCAGAAACGAAACAAAATTGTACTGATTTATACAAAATTATGTATTACTTATATTACTATTATTAATAAACCAAAAAATCTAAAAACTAAAAAAATTGATTTGAAACCAAACTACAACGAAGATCAAATACCTTCTTTCGTTTTATTTTATTAAAGCTTTGTAATTCAATTTTTGGTCAAAACTGATTTATTTATTATCACTATCAATACATATTTATATCATATTTGTAATTACATAATATTTGTAAATTTGGATTTGCAAAGTAATACTGAAAAAAATGTCCTCTTCAAAACTAACAACAACACTATGTCCTCTTCAAAACTAACAACAACACTCTTATCGAAAAAGAAAGTCCAAAACTATAAATTACGTCATATTTTATAATGTTTTATTAGTATGAGTAAAAAATTAGCTAACACATTAATCTCTTGAAGAAAACAATATTTTTATTGAACAAAAAGGTATTTTTTTAAAAACGATCAATGTTCAAAAAAAAAAAAAAATTCAACGTTTAATATAGTTATTCGGCTCATTAAGCGGTCAACGAATAATTAGCCCGATTTTGATGAAATTGCGGCAAGTGAGGTCCGATCAGTGTCCAGGCGGAAGATTAGTCGTCAACGCGTCCGCGTTTTTGAACCGGACGTGGGAGGGGGAGAAAAAAAAAAAGTGGTACAGAAAAAAAAAAAAAAAAAAAAAGAGTGGCATAAGTATGTAATATAGTAGGAATATCAGGGGCAAATGTAGATAAGAAGAGAAACAAAATTCTTTAGAAGCAGAGACCCAATGGGCCATGCTACACGCACAAACATGAGTTTGGTGTCCGAACGTGTCCCCTTCACTTTCTCTGCTGATATTTAACGCCACGTCACTTGTGACACGTGTCGAAATGTGCTTTACAAAGAGATTCACTTGTTGACAAAAATGTGAAAACCCACCAGCTAATAATTAGCTTTTGTTGTTATTCTTTTACGTTCTCCTCTGTGGTAAATCCAAAGTCAAACCAGCTCAGATTAGTGTAATTATTAATTTATTTTATAAAAAATTATCATTTGATTAGCTAATAATTAATCCACGTGATGATAGATTGAATCTATAAATTATCTGACGCGACTGAACATTTAAAAATAACATAATGCATGTTCTTTTACATAACGCTGCGGCAGAAGCTGCGACTGAACAAAATAACGACATCGGTAAGTAAAATACAGTAAAATTAGAGTGGTGGAGTAGTCATGGTGCCTCAGAGAAGAAGAAATTAAAACATGACGCTGTCGCTAGGTTTTTCAGCGGCAAAGAAATGTGTCGCTGCGTCTCTGGAAACAACATCGGGCCATGAAGTATCCACATCCTTGGGCTCCAAGCAATTAAAGTTTTAACTAATTCTCTGCAAGTTTTATGGTCGCAGCCGCTGCGACAGCGTCATGTAAAAGAACATGCCTATAATTAGATGTTACGTAAAAAAACAAAATCACAAATTCGGTAAGGCAGAAAGAATGTTTCGTAACATTATCAATATTATCAGAGAAAAACCTAACAGAAACCGAAAACTTTTTCGGCCGCTAGTCTCGATGTAATCTCCGCATTTTTTCTCTTTCTCTCTTGATCTTTCTCTTTCTCTTCATCTCTCTTTCTTCTCTCTTCCTTGTTAGCATCATCCCCTCTCAATGATCACTATCTCTGATACCATGTAAATTATAAATCTCCGTGGAGAATTATATTATTGACATAAGCCTCATATAGACATTGAAATAGTGCTCTCTAAATAATATATTTACATATATGTCATTATCATCAATTAAAAAATATTCTATATTCCTGTATTCGAACATTTTTTTAAAAATAATCAATTGAAAAAGACATTATCCGTTTTGATTTATAGTGGCACATTATGTACGTCAAATATATGTGTGATATATCTGACGGTTTTCAGACTATCTTAGTATATGATATGTCTGTAGGAACTAAATACAATATTATTAGTACTGTTATGCTTAAAATAGGTCCGATTTTTATACCATATATAAGATAACAACTATACAATTGGAAGAAATCATTTGAAAAGACAACAAAGTGAATACAAATATTAGTTTATCCTAAAAGCTTAAGTGTAATAGTTGTTTTCATCAAATTAATTTGATAAACTATAAATTACAAAATAAATAAAATAAAATACTTTAAAATTATTAGTTTTAGTCGTCATCTGATATATTTCTTACAAAAATCATTCAATAAAAGCAACATTTCTAAAATTAACGTATCAAAATTATCATTGGTCTTTTTTTATGGGTAAAAAATTATCTTTGGTTTGTGTTTTGAAATTCTTTCTCTACTAAAATGCATGATAATTAATAAATATTACAAGGCCTAGCCCATAGTTGAATGGATTGAACCATATATAGTAAGACATACAAAACCCTTAGTCAGAAGCCCAGTAGGCGAACTAGACCTAAAATCATGTGAAACCAGTCTTATTATCCTTAATTCCGTACCAACCACCAAAACCAACATAAGTTAGGTTATTACCCTTGGCCATCATTGGTTTCTTGAACTTGCTTAATACTCCCTTTAGTTCCATGAAAATTGAATTTTTAAATTTTGTTTCTTCTTCCATTTTTAAATTATTAAATGATATTTTCTGCAAACTTCAAAAAACATTAATTAAAAGTACTTAAATTTTGAATTATTATTGGTTAATATGTATTAAAAAATAGTTAATATTAAAAAAATAATGCATTAATAACTTACAACTAATTATTTTTTAATTTGTGTGAAAAAGCCAAAACATCAATCTTCATAGAACGGAGGGAATATCTCTCATGACGTCTTTTATATGGTTAGTTAGAAAATTATTGTACAAAAATATTTATTATAAATATAATTACTTAATGTTAGATGGATTTTAAAACTATATTGTAATGGTATTGAGTTAACTAGAATTAATTTTTACATTCTAATAGCGATATATCACAAATATTTTTCAGAGCGACGCATACGAATCAACCGGAGGCTATAACCTTGACAAACCTGGTTTTATTCAAACCAGTAACAAGATTGTCTTAGGTGGCGCTATTACCCCTATATCTATAGTCTGGGAGGCAACCAATACGAGATAACAATTACCGTATGGAAGGTTGGTAATTTCTAATTACTTTTTCTATATATTCAGTTTATTTTATATGTACTGTATCATTTTGTGTTTCTTTAACTAATAAGTACAAAATAAATTATAGGATCGAAAGAGCGGAAATTGGTGGTTGAGCTTAGGGCCCGATAACTCATTGGTCGGATACTGGCCGAGGGAAATTTTTACGACTCTAGTTGACCATGCAACCTCGGTGCATCTTGGGGGTGAAATAGTGGACTCACACCGCTTTGATCGACACACACGAACCCAAATGGGCTCTGGATTTTACCCGGAAGAGGGATTTGGAAAGGCGAGCTACATTCGCAACGTAGAGATTCTCGGCGACAACAACAACTTCGAGTCAGTCCAAAAGTTAGAGACGGCAGCAGAAGGTACCCATTACAAGATCAAGAGCTTGCATACAAATGACGGGGACACTCATTTATTTATTGGAGGACCACAAAGCCATACGCACAGAATCGTCCCTCTAAGATTGAGCTGGTTTTTCATTTGTTTCTGTTTTAGTTTTTTTATTATCATTTAGTTTTTTTTGTTGGGTGAAGCCTTTGTGGAAAAACTCTGATTATAATAAACATTATAATACAAATCTTATATATCTTTGGAAACTGAAAACTAAAACTAAATATTTGACCAATATCTTTATTTGGTAAAATGTGATCAGAGGGCTAATATGTATATGGTCATTCGAATGCATGAGTGTTTTAGGTTCTAGTGGAGTGAAATCTCTCTTGTGATGTTGAAATTTTCTCAGAATAATACCGACAGGTATATTGTCCACAAGACTATTGAAGAATCAAGAGTTTATTTTTTTATTGTCACGCACATTCGTCTCTATATATATACTAGAGAATGGCCTACGCGTTGCGTGGGTTACTGGATTATGCAACAATTTATAGCAAAACTATATATCAAAATATGTTAAACTGCTTTATAATTTGAGCTAATTCGAATTATGCAATAGTTTGTTGTTTTAGTAACTAATTATTTACCTTATTAAAGGTTAAATATTTGTAGCAAATAACTGGACAGTTACAATGTAATATATATGGTTTGAATTTTGGAAGGTCGAACAATATTCATATGAATACTCTCAACGTTTAAATTGCATCTCCTCATGAAATCAAGTACTTCTAAAAGATCATTCTCTTCTGCATGAGTTTTGGTAATAGAACTCTAGTAACTTTTCCTTTGATTATAGAAGTGGGAAATTTGTAATTTGTGATCAAGAAAATCAACTAAATTGAAAGGACACAGTAATGTTGATGGTATATTGTAGCGTTACATAAGTGGAACATGGATCTAAACATAGTCTCACAATTCACCGTGCGTTGATGGTATATTGTAGCGTTACATAAGTGGAACATGGATCTAAACATAGTCTCACAATTCACCGTGCGTAGACCTTTAATTTTGACTTCTTTCTCTTAGTTTAGTTTAGTTTTTTTTTTTGTCGACTCTTAGTTTATTTATTTTAGTGCCAGACTTTTATAGTGTCATCTAATAGTGGCAAGCAAAAAATATATATCCAGATCTCCAACAAAATCATTGAATTATGTAAAGACAAAACTGTTTGACAAAAAAAAAAGAAGTAAAGACAAAACTTGATTCAGCAAAAACCATCTTACTATCATAGGTGAATGAAAAGGTCTTATTAATTCCCAATTGAAAGAATATAATGGTATATTCCAAAAAAACACAAATGCGTACATGATCCCAACAATGCCATGAAACTCATTTCTCCATGCTATGTAATGCATAAGATTATAAGATTCTAAACTGTGTAACTTTTTTAACTTACATATACCCGAACGAAACCTTCTCTGGATTCTCAACGACCTCCACAAATAAGAATTTTTATGCTTTCAATACAGATTAGAGAGTACATATCGATTACTATGATTGGTAGATATATTGAATATGAGTATGTGGAAGAGAACTATGAGAACTTTATAAGGGGCAAATGAAACAGATACCAATAAATAGTAATTAATTCCATTTCAATTTGGAGTAACGTATTTATTTATATTTGAAATGAGAATTGATTCCAAATTTCATATGTTTTCAATATACATACAGCAGATATTTGATTATTTAGCCTATTTTTAAAAATAGTTTTGAATTAGTCAATCAGTTAAATTACAATTGATTACAAATTTGTGTGCTTTTAGTAATTTTGTTTCTTTTACTTTAACAAAAAAAAATGTTTTTCTTTCTTTTATAGCATGGAACTGAAAGCATGTCCATGATGTGGTGACGTATAGAACAACACATGGGATAAAGCAAAAAAGAACGGAAGTTCTCAAAACAAATACTACACTGGTATCAAGATTACAATACAACCACACAGCCAGAAACAAAGCCATTAGCTACTGTGTCTTGCGAGATATCTCGGCAAAAATCTTAGAATTTCAAAAGAGTTCGATGATGACGTTACCCTCATCGATCCGTAAGTACTCTCATCGATCTGTAATTTTGGGTGTGGCATGGACAATTCTCTCGCGTGGAGGAGAAAAAAAGAAAGAAAATAATTAATTATTGTGAATTAATTGTTCAGGAAGCAGATAATTAAAATTTTGGTTGGGGGATAATTGATTTCTTCAAAGGCAAGATGTAGAAAATTAAGAGACACATGGCAGCTCCTTAGAAAATGTGATAAAAAAACCTTAAAATATTATATTAGATATCACAAAATATATACTTTGAATGTTTTATAATTGCCCAAATAATCAAGAAGTGTCTTTATAGCAATTTGAAAGGTTACTTTCAAAACCTAAGATTTTGAGTGACTATATATAAATTTACATAATTAATTTTACGAAGTTATCACAGTAGAAATCAGAGAGCTTTCTTAACTACAAAATTTAGCAAGTTGATGAGTAGTTGTTCAGTAGAAATGTGAAACAAAAATTTAGAGAGTTTTGGTTGTTTGATCTTCTCTTAGAACCGCAGAGTTATTAATTCTAAAGATCGCATTTTGAATTGTGATATATTATGGGTAGGTAATTGGGGGTTATTAGGGGGTTTTTAAAATATAAAATTATTAAAACACACACTCTCTCTTCCTTTTACTCAACTTTATACCTTCTCTTTCATCTTTTTACTCAACTTTTATTAATTTTATATTTAAACACTCCTAAAACCCCTCTCCAAAAGTTTCTTCCCATACAACTTATACATACCCTCTCTCCAAAAAATATCCACTATCTCCTCTCTTTACTCAAATTTTATTAATTTTATATTTCAATACACCCCACAAAAACACTCTCTTTCATCCTTTTACTCAAATTTTAATAATTTTATATTTTAAAAACTCCTATATTTACTCTTATTACCTACCTATAATCATGCCCTAACTAGCTTTGTTTTTAAACTAAGTGGAAACTAGTAAAGACAATGACAAGTGTTTTGGGAAATAAAACAAACAGTCAACACTTTTGCAAACAATAATACTTTTTGGGAAATAAAACAAACACCTAACAGTCAAAGTAGGAAGACGTTTCAAAGTCATTTCCTATGGCATAGCAGTGTAAGTTCAAGAAAAAGGAATTTAACAGGTTTGAGGATCATACATTACCAAAGACTTGTTTCAGATTAAATGAGATTATAGGCCTAATAAGACCCAAAATTTAGTTGGTATTAGGACTAATAATTAGTCATTTCATCAGGTTATAAACACAAACATTCAAGATCAAGTTATAAAATCGGTAGCATAATAATTTATATTTTATTCTGTCATCAAGAAATTAAAAAGCAACAATTAAGAAAGTTCTTTTTTATAATTATTAATGTTCCCATTCTAGAATCACATAATGCAAACTCAATTAGCCAATTACTTATAAAGATAATTGGTAATTATCATTAGTGACAACAACACCTTTTAGGATTTCCATCACAGCGTCCATGAATATAACCCTCTATCGCACAGTCATGGATGCATGCATGATCATCAAGAGGCCAACCAGTACATAGAAAAGGGCAATGATCAGATTTGGCTGGTTCGATCACTGCACATCATATATACACCAACACATTAATATTACAATTATACATATCCAAGTTTCTTCCTCACAGTTTATAGAAAGATACATATGTATATATATATATATATATATATATATATATATATAGATACACAGACATATAATTTCTTTTAAAATGATCAAATATATTGAAAAAAAAATATTTTGCAAAAACTATCGTAACTGACACAGCCGAAACATCGTAACAAGAAAACGAGAGTGCTGATAATATCAGAAGCAAAAAGGCTATGGAAGTTTTAGTGATACCCATTATATATATTTTGTAAGTATAGTTGTATTGAGAAGAAGTATGTTAGTTTTCTAGTTCTCCGTAAAGATCCTATTTATGTGATTCTTTTTCTCTAGAAAATCTCCAATTAATATTCAATTCTGTTTTTATTTGACCGTAATTGGATCTCATTTCATTTTAGGTAACCAAAACATAAATCATCTTTGTATATTTGCATGTATAATATACTCCCTCCTATTCAAAATAGTTATCATTCTAAGTTGTTTCACACATATTAAGAAAACATATTAAAAATCTGTTTTACCTCTAATTAATTCAATGTTTTATTTGATATGAGTAATTAATAAACTTAAAATTAAAGATAAAAATGGAAAATTTGGTTATAAATGTGCATTGGAATTGCAGAATGACAAGTAATATGAAAACAAAAAAATTAAGGCTAGAATTACAACTAATATAAAATGGAGGGAGTAATTATTTATTATTTAATTTGAATTCATGGAAATACTATATATATAAACAATACTGTTTAAAAAATAATAGTGAAAGATTTGACAATAATTGATTATATAACATTAATTATATATTTGATTATTTCTTAAATTTAAATAGATAAGTATGTGAATTTGACTGTATATACATTCAATACTTAGATAAACTGAAAATTTGACTAAAATTAATTATATATCATTAATTATATATTTGACTACATTATTAAATTTAAATTTATGATCAATATCTCTTTCGTTAAAATGCGCTAAGACAATACGATGAGTGTTTTAAGTTTTAGTGGAGTGAAATTTCTCTTGTGATATTGAAATTTTTCAAATGATACTGGATAGATAGGTACGTTGTCCACATGGTATTGAGGAATTAAGAAATTATGGGAAGCCAATGCCCTAAAGTTTAAGGGAAACCGATTGAAACTACAAGGACTAGATCACTACCCAAAACAAATAAGGTCTCCTAAACTTTTAATCGGATCCGGCGGACGGCCAAACTAACAAGAACCTAATGTAAAGAAGAGACAGACAGAAGTCATAAAGAAGAAACACATGAAGAGATGAATCTCTCACTTAACCCTCGTCCCAGGCCATTTACAACCGGCAAAGCCATGAGTTCAATCCAAACATCCAAGACAACTGCACGATCCTCTTCCACGGAGCACTTGAAGCCGAGAGCAAGCCGCAGATTCGTCTTCTTTGCCCATGTGATTATGTATAAAAATATACTATTTTAACTTGAGATTTATGTTAATTTAATTGAATAATCTCTTCAATAAATACTACCAAAGACTTGTGTTGGACCAAATGAGATTATACGCCTAATTAGACCCAAATATTTTTAGCTTTTTTTTTTGTTTCACTTGAAATGTTAATTCCTTAGATATAAAGAAACATGGCCACCCAACGTAACCAACAAAAACAAAACAGATTCTAGCTCATGCATCTAAAGCAAGACGAAAACAGGGCCAACCTCTCAGCCCTTAGAAATATGAAGATAACGAGACGCAAGAATACGAGGTTGACTACATTATAGTAGCAACGCTTTCTTCTTGAAAGAAACCTCTTAGCCATGATGGTGCTCCATCCGCCACATACGAATGTAATCTTTCGTGCTAATGGACACTGAAACAATACGTGAAGGTTTCTTTATCTACTTCCTGTTTCCAATCGATCTCTTTAGACCCTTTTCCAGTAAATCCCGCGGGAATAACATGCTCCTCCAAGCATACGAGGGTCTCCTTCCACTTGGTGCCTCAGGGAATTCACCATATACAAAGTATCAAATCTTAAAAAACATTGCAAAGAGAGATTATAGAGATTAATGCACCAAGCTTGTTTAGCAAGAAAGGATTGATTGAAGACTTGTAAGTCACGAAATCCAATCCTCTTAGCTTCGTTAGTAACATCAGTTTCTCCAATCCACCCAATGGATTTTTCTTTTATTTTCTTCTGAATTCCACCAAAAATCCATCATAGCACTTGTGGGATTTCGGCATAGCTCTACAGGGAGTTTGAAGCAAGACATAGCATAAACCGGCATGGACATTGCAACCGATTTAGGCAAAATCTCTTTGCCTCTCTGGGATAGGTTTTTTTGCATAACACCCTGTCAATTTGCTTTCGCAATAGCCTTTATTATACCCCAGAATTGTTGCTTTGACCCACTTAAACATTCCGGGAGCTCGACATACTTACCGGTTCCACCTTGAAGCTCAATCCCTGTTCTAGTTTTAATCCACTCTTTGATCTCCTCTTCCACTCTGTCTCCGAACGTAATGGCTGATTTTTGCACATTAATCTTCTGTCCCGAAACAGTTTTCAGGATCCAAAATTAATTTTTTTATTATGATTATTGACTAATAATTAGCATTCATTAGGTTATAACACACATAAATTCGAGATTAAGTTAACGATAGCATAATAATTCATGTTTTATTCTATTGTCAAGAGATTAAAAAGCAACAGTTAAGAAAGTTCTTTTTATTATTATTAATGTTCCCATTCTAGAAACACATAATTCAAATTCAATTAGCCAATTATTTATAAATATAATAGGTTATTATCATTAGTGACAACAACACCTTTTAGGATTTCCATCACAGCGTCCATAACTGTAACCATCTACTACCACAGTCATGGTTGCATGCATGATCATCAAGTGGCCAACCATTACATAGAAAAGGGCAATGACCAACATCACATTAATATTACAATTATACATATTCATGTCCTAATAATCAAGTTTTTCTTCACAAAGTTTATAAGAAGATACATATGTATGTATATATATATGTACACCCATGTATATATAGATACACATACATATAATTCCTATTGAAATGATCAAAATACATTGGAAAAAAAATATTTTGTAAGAAATGCCGTACCTGACACAGCCAAAACATCGTAACAAGAAAGCGAAAGTGCTAATACTACCACAAGCGAAAAAGCTATGGAAGTTTTTATGATACCCATTATATGTATTTTGTTGGAAAATAGATCGTCGACCCCAGTATAAATTAAAGATTTAACTACAATTGATTTGATTATAAACACAGATATTCAGATTAAGTTATAAAAACGGTAACACCATAGTTTATATTTTATTCTATTATCAAAAATTAAAAAACAACAACTAAAAAGACCCTTTTCTGCAATGTTTTTAATGTGGTCGAAACGGATTTAATAGTTTTTAAAAAAAAAGTAATATAAATAGTTTTTGTATAACTATAATATCCAAATATAAAATATAGCCTTTGAATAAACATATTTTTAAAAATTAATCATGAAGAAAATCATTTTAATAACAAAAAACTATTCAAAGACAAAGTTTAATGAGAAATAGTTAAGTTTATATGTAAAAAAAAAATTAAAACATTAAACCATAACAAAAATTAACTAAATTCAAAACTAGTATTTGTTTCTATAAATTTTAATCATAAAATAAAAATTAAATATGAAAAAAATAGAAATTAAAAAAAAAAAAAAACTCAAACCCGGGTCAACCCAACCCGGCTAACCGGCCGGTTCGCGGTCGAACCCGGCTAGCCGGCCGGTTCGCGGTCGAACCCGGCTAGCCGGCCGGTTCGCGGTCGAACCCGGCCCGACTCCCGGTCCGGTCCTGTTTTCAAAACATTGCTTTTCTGATATTTTATATGCTCGGAAACATATTGTCCCGAATATGGTGATAAAACAAGTTTTTGATGAAGCACACTTGTGGAAGATGGTGAGTGCAGTACGAAACCAAAATCAGTGTGCTTCGGTCTTCCTTCCAATCTTATTCTTTTGAACTTGAATCAATAGGTGCTAATTCCACTGTCCGTGCGATTTCCTCGAGTGTCACTCGTGATGGGAGATTTCATTCTTATTTAGCGCTTGGAGGTCCGGCGTGGTTGCATGATTGTTTAGCTCGCGAAGCAGCTTTGTAACATCTTGTCCCTTTCTATTGGGTGTTGATGTTGTGTTTTTGGGTTTTGTATTTGTTTCATAAACTCTTGGTTTAATAATATCAGATGATTAAAAAAAAGACCTTTTTTCTTTTAAATAATTCTAGAAACGCATAATTCGGAAAGGACTTGTCCTTTGTTTTCGTTGTAATTCGAAACGCTTTAGCATGATGGATGAATCAAAACTTTAGATGAGAAAAAAAGAGAAACGCATTATTCGAACTCAATTGACCAATTACATATAAAAATAATTAATTATTATCATCATTTGCAACAACATTTTTTAGGATTTCCACCACATGATCCATGACTGTATCTGCGCATTTCACAGTCATGGTGACATGCAAAATCATCAAGTGGCCAACCAGTACATAGAAAAGGGCAGGGAGCAGATTTTGCTGGTTCGATCACTGCACATATGTGCAACAACACATTAATATTATAATTATATATTCATGTCCTAATAACCAGTTTTTGTTTTTCGCAAAGTTCATAAAAAGATACATACACACATGTATAGATACACATACATACAATTGCTTTTGAAATTGTCAAAGATATTGAAAAAAATAAAAAAATTATAAGGAATAATATACCTGACACAGCCAAAATGCCATAATAAGAATATACAGAGGTTTTTGTGATACCCATTATGTATATTTCGTTACTCGTTAGTATTAGTTATAAAGGTTTCTAGTCTGTAAAGAGTTCTAGAGTTCTATTTATAAGATTCTATTTTCTAGGAAAATCTTCAATTAATTTTCAATTTTCTTTTCTATTTGACCGTTATTGGATTTTCCATATTTAATTTATTCTATTTTGGGTAAGAAAATCTCTACATATCTTTGTATATTTGCATGTATGACAAAAGTCTTTATTATTTGATTTGAATTCACGGAAATAATATACTCCTCCGTTCCATGAAGATTGATGTTTTGAGTTTTTTTCTTGTTTCATAAAAATTGATATTTTAGATTATTAAATGATACTTTCTGCATACTTCAAGAAACACTGATTAAAAATATTTAAATTCTGAATTACTATTGGTTAATATGTATTGAAAAAATAGTTAATATTAAAAAAGTAATGCATTAATAACTTACAACTAATTATTTTTTAATTTGTGTGAAAAAGCCAAAACATCAATCTCCATGGAACGGAGAGAGTATATAAAGTCAATACATTTTTAATAAATAATGAAAAGTTTGACTAAAATTGATTGTATGTCATTAATTGTATATTTAACTATTTTATTAAATTAAAACTGATGATAAGATATGTAAACATGTCCGAACCGAACAACAAACGTTTTTGAAAATGAAGTAACAAATATTATGTTGACTTCAACTGTCAAGGAATTTAAGAGATTGTAAATTGTTTTCTTATCTTGGAGTTACGTACATATAAATTAGAGAGATTGTAAATCGTCTTATTCGTTTTGGACAATTCGTAGACTTTTTAAAAAAAAAAAAATTAAAATTTGGGGATATCATCTTCAATTGCTACAACAAAACAAACTACTATACAGAAAACATATAGTTCTTTCCACCAAAAAAAGAAAAACATATAGTTCTTCCTAGAATATTAACAACGAATTTGAGACAGGTTCAAATACATCAAAAAAAAATTTACAGCATAGCTAGAATATTGAAACTTGGTCATTTTAAGTTATCAAAGAGCTTTTTTAACTACCAAACTAGAAAAGCTCATGGAGTTGTTGTTTCAATAGAAATGTGAAACAAAAATTTAGAAAGTTTTGGTTGTTTCATCTCCTCTGAGAAATGTCTTTGGGCATCACAAAATGGTAAGAGAGCAAACAGAAAGACCATCTTTGATCAAAGAATAATAAAACTCCACGTAAAGTGCTTTTATTGATTTTCTAATCAATACTAATTTCCATTGTTCAAAGCTTAAAAGTGTTAAGTGAAGAGAAGATGAGACAAAATTGAAAAACATTACTGAGAGTTGCCACGAAATGTAATCTGATTTATGTCGACATTTAGCTTTTTTTTTCACTTGAATTGTAAATTCCGTAGATATAAAATAGTGTCACACCAAATCCAAACCCAAAAGAAACAGGGCACCCAACGTAACTAACAAAACAAAACAGATTCTAGCTCATGCATCTAAAGCAAGACAAAAACAGGGCAAACCTCTCAGTCCTTAGAAATATCAAGATAACGAGACACAAGAATACGACGAGGTTGACTACATTATAATAGCAACGCTTTCTTCTTGAAAGAAACCTCGTAGCCATGATGGTGCTCCATCCGCCACATAGATCGGAGGTCACACTCTTAGCTATCTTTGTTGCTCCTCTCTTACCCTTGGGTTCTTCAAAACAAATGTCCCAACCCTCTTTCATTCAACGTGAGGTTCAATAAATTAGCAATAAAGTCTCGATCGAAACACCGCGCGGCTTATGCAAAGCTTTAATAACCTCCTTTGACGAACCAGCAAAAGTAAATTTTCTTTTGTGTAAACTTCTCACGCTCTCTAATGAGCATTTAAGCCATGGTGCAACCAATCTCGCTTCCTCAGTGATATCCATCCTGTCTCCGATTCGAAAAATGTAAAGTACATTCTCAAATACTGAACTTGTGAAGCCATCTACATGAGATGGGATATTCGCAAGAGCTCAAATCTATCGTGCTAATGGACACTCAAACAATACGTGAAGGTTTCTTTATCTACCCATATAAGGGTTTTCTTCCTGTTTCCAATCGATCTCTGTAGCCCCTTTTCCATGAAATCCGGTCGGAATAACATGCTTCTCCAAGTATACGAAGGTCTCCTTCCACTTGGTGCCTCAGGGAATTCACCATATACAAAGTATCGATTCTTACATTGCAAAGAGAGTCTATAGAAATTAATGCGCCAAGCTTGTTTACCAAGAAGGGATTGATTGAAGACTTGTAAGTCACTAAATCCAATCCCTTAGCTTCTTTAGTAACGTCAGTTTCTCCAATCCCACCCAATGAATTTTTCTTTTATTTTCTTCTGAATTCCACCAAAATCCATCATATCACTTGTGAGATTTCGGCATGGTTCAACAGGGAGTTTGAAGCAAGACGTAGCATAAACCGGCATGGACATTGCAACCGATTTAAGCAAAATCTATTTGCCTCCCTGGGATAGATTTTTTTGCATACCACCCTGTCAATTTGTTTTTGCAATAGTCTTTAGTATATACCCAACAATTGTTGCTTTGACCCACTTTAACATTCCGGGAGCTCGACATACTTAGGGGTTCCACCTTGAAGCTTAATCCCTGTTCTGGTTTTAATCCACTCTTTGATCTCCTCTTCCACTCTATCTCCGAACGTAATGGCTGATTTTAGCACATTAATCTTCTGTCCCGAAACATTTTTCAGGATCCAAAATTTATTTTTTATTATGATTATTGACTAATGATTAGCATTCATTAGGTTATAACACACATACATTCGAGATTAAGTTAACGATTGCATAATAATTTATGTTTTATTCTATTGTCAGGAAATTAAAAAGCAACAATTAAGAAAGTTTTTTTTTTTATTATTGATGTTCCCATTCTAGAAACACATAATTCAAACTCAATTAGCGAGTTACTTATAAAGATAATAGGTTATTATCATTAGTGACAACAACACCTTTTAGGATTTCCATCACAACGTCCATTACTGTAACCCTCCATTGTACAGTCATGGTTGCATGCAAAATCATCAAGTGGCCAACCATTACATAGAAAAGGGCAATAACCAGATTTTGCTGGTTCGATCACTGCACATATATTACAAGACATTAATATTACAATTATACACATTCGTCCTAATAAACAGGCTTTTCTTCACAAAGTTTATATAAAGATACATATGTATATGTATATATATATATATATATATATATACATATGTACTCACATGTATAATATATATTTTTTTTGATAAAGGACATGTATAATATATACACATACATATAATTGCTTTTGAAATGATCAAATATATCAGAAAAAAAACATTTTGTAAAAAATATCATATCTGACACAGCAGAAACATCATAACAAAAAAACAAAAGTGCTAATATTATCGGAAGCAAAAAATAAATGGAAGTTTTAGTTAAAAATCAAAGTGGTCAAATGGAGAAAATCAAGGAGAATAAATCAAGGAGGGAAACGGAGACAATAAGAAATAAATCAAGGAATAAATCAAGGAGTCAAAAGAGAGTAAATCAAGGAGCAAATCAATGAGTTTTTCTCTATATATAGATTTGTAATCACTCTCATTTCATAATCAACTTAATGAGAACTTAATCTTCTCTTCATCTTGTATTCTCATTCTCTCTCAAATACTTAAATCTTCAATCTTCAATCTTCATTCTTCAATTCCGCATAAATTCTTACATGGTATCAGAGATAGATCCTTACTAAACTCGTTCATAATCTCCATTCGATTCTCCTTAACCCTCATTCACCTCACTCTTCAATCCGATTTCTACTCTTAAAGCTTAAAATCTCTACTCTTAGTTATTCTCTTCTTAAAATTTTCTAAACCGTTTCTACTCTTTTTTTTTTTCAATCCTCATAAAAGTTTCAATCTTTTCATCATGGATAATTCTAAAGCTATCATTATTCCGGTCACACTTAAAGGGGCAAATTACTTGTTATGGTCAAGAACCACAAAGATTGCTCTTTGTGGCCAAAACCTTTGGGGTCACATTGAGGAAGACTCAAGTAGCGATGAGGAGGAAAGAAGCAGCCCTTTCATCAAGAAGTCTAAGTGGTTCCAAAAGGACCAAACCGTTTTGGCCATTCTCCAAAACTCACTTGAAGCATCAATCCTTGAAGCATACTCGCATTGTGAAACCGCTAGTGAGCTTTGGGAGACTCTCAAAAACGTGTATGGCAACAAGTCAAATCTCACTCGTATCTTTGAAATTAAAAAGGCCATCAACGATCTAAGCCAAGAAGACATGGAATTCACCAAGCACTTTGGAAAATTTCGATCTCTTTGGGCCGAACTAGAGATGCTTCGACCAAGCACCATGGATGCTAGTGTTCTCAACGAAAGGAGGGAACAAGACAAGGTCTTTGGTCTCTTGCTCACCTTGAATCCAATCTTCAATGATCTAATTAAGCATCTCCTTCGTTTGGACAAACTTCCAAGCCTTGATGACGTATGTGCTCAAGTTCAAAAAGAACAAGGCTCTTTAGGCCTGTTTGGCGGAAAGGGGGAGCTTCCTACGGCCAACAAAGGCGTGTTCAAGTTCGAGGATCGACGGTCGAAGACATGTGAGCATTGCAAGAGGAGAGGACATACCAAGGACAAGTGTTGGATTCTCCATCCACACCTAAAGCCGAGTTCTTTAGGAGGACCATCAAGAGACCCGCGTGCTAACATCACTCAAGCCAAGGATGATCACGGACAAGCTGGTTCATCAAGACAAGGCGAGGATGCAACACATGGGGACTACGTGAGAAAGTCGGATTGGGAGGCGATCATCAAGTCCATTGCCTCCTTAAAAGACTCTGGTATAAATCACTTAACCCAAACACCATATAGCTTGCTTACACATAAACCAACTAGTTCTCTTATTGTTGATTCGGGTGCTTCACACCATATGATTAGCAACCAAAATTTACTCAATAATATAGAACCGGCTAAAGGGAATGTGATGATAGCTAATGGTGATAGAGTTCCCATTAAGGGAATTGGTAATTTAAAACTATTTGATAAAGAATCTAAAGCTCTCTACATGCCTAAGTTCACCTATAATCTTTTATCAGTAAAAAAAATCACTAATGATCTAAATTGCTATTCAATATTTGGTCCTAACGAGGTATTTTTTCAGGATATTGATTCCGGTAAAGTGATCGGAGAAGGGGGAACCAAAGATGATCTCTATATTTTAGAGAATTTTGCACCGACCACTTCACAAGCTTTCAATTTTAGCTCTCGTTTAAATGTTTTTCCAAACAAATTGTGGCATGCTAGATTAGGACATCCTCATTCACGTGCACTCAAACTTTTGATGCCAAATGTTTCTTTTGATCATTCCACTTGTGAGGCTTGTATCCTTGGTAAACATTGCAAAACTGTTTTTCCTACATCGTCTACACTTTATGAGAATTGTTTTGATTTAGTTCATTCGGATGTTTGGACATCACCGTGCTTATCTAGAGATAATAATAAATATTTTGTGACATTCATTGATGAAAAATCTAAATACACTTGGATCACATTGCTTCCATCTAAAGATCGTGTGTTTGATGCATTTATGAACTTCCAAAACTATGCTATTAACCATTACAATGCCAAGATTAAAGTGTTTAGAACAGATAATGGAGGGGAATACACAAGCCATCGATTCAAGGAACATCTAGCAGAGCATGGAATAATACATCAAACGAGTTGCCCATACACACCACAACAAAACGGTGTAGCCGAAAGAAAGAACCGGCATTTGATGGAAGTGGCAAGGTCGATGATGTTTTATACCAACGTTCCTAAGCACCTATGGGGAGATGCGGTGATGATGGCATGCTACCTCATCAACCGAATTCCAACCAAAGTCCTAGAGGATATTTCACCATTCGAGGTACTCAACAAAACTAAACCTTTCCTTGAACATCTAAGAGTGTTTGGTTGTGTTTGTTTTGTATTAGTGCCCAAGGAGCAAAGGAACAAGCTAGAAGCAAAAAGCTCTAAGTACATGTTTCTCGACTATTCAACGACCCAAAAGGGATACAAGTGCTACGACCCTATCAACAACCGGACTTATGTTTCAAGGGATGTAAAGTTCTTGGAAGATCAAGGGTTCTATGACAAGAAGGATTGGGATAGCTTGAAAGAGTTGGCGGCATCATCCGACCGAGCCTCAAGTTTGAAGATACTATTGGAACACCTTGGAGACAACAACACCCGAAGACAAGACAAGCCGGAAGGAGGATCGAGCACAACACCAAACTTACCGATTCCGGAGACCACAACATCAAATGCACATGAACCGGAAGAGACTCAATCAAGCGAACAAGAGGAGGAAGAGGACCACCAAGAACAAAGTCAATCGACCCAAGAAGAAGACCCTAGCTCATCGACCAAAGAGGTAGTTCAAGCCCCAACTCAACCGATACTTAGAAGAAGCACAAGAGTAAGAAGCGACCCATCTACATGGAGAGATAAGAGGTTCTACTATAATTATGAAGCCGTGGCTCATCCAATCCAAGCCGTATGTTCACTTGCTCATGTGCCTTATGACCATCAAGTGTTCCTTGGGAAAATCGATCAAGACCTTATTCCGAAGACTTATGAAGAAGCGATGGAGGATGAGAAATGGAAAGATGCGGTTGGTGATGAGGTTGGAGCTATGATCCGGAATGAGACTTGGGATGAATTCGACCTTCCCGAAGGAAAGAAGACGGTTAGCTCTAAGTGGGTGTTCACTATCAAGCACTTGAGCAATGGAGATATAGAGAGATACAAGGCGAGATTGGTAGCTAGAGGGTTCACTCAAACCTATGGAGAAGACTTCACGGACACCTTTGCACCTGTGGCTAAACTACATACGGTAAGAGTGATCCTCTCCTTAGCTACTAACTTATCATAGGATTTGTGGCAAATGGATGTGAAGAACGCGTTCTTACAAGGGGAACTTGAGGAAGAAGTCTATATGACACCTCCACCGGGTTTAGAAGATTCGATTGCTCCGGGAAAAGTCCTTAGGCTTCGGAAGGCGATTTATGGACTCAAGCAATCTCCTAGAGCGTGGTACAAGAAGCTTAGCAACACTCTCAAGGAAAGAGGCTTCAAGAAATCTCAATCCGACCACACTCTCTTCACTCTCCAAGGACCTCAAGGCATGGTGGTGGTATTGGTTTATGTAGATGACTTGATCATAACCGGAGACAACAAGGAGGGGATTCAAGAAACAAAGGACTTCCTCAAACCCGTGTTTGACATCAATGATCTTGGAGAGCTCAAGTACTTTCTCGGAATTGAGGTGTGTAGATTCTCGGATGGACTCTTTATCTCCCAAAGGAAGTATGTTTTGGATTTGCTTCAAGAAACCGGATTTATGGAAGCCAAACCGGCTAAGACTCCACTTGAAGATGGCTACAAGACACGACGGATTGAAGAAGAAAAAGAAGATAACGAGGAGAATAAACCGTATGAAGATGTAGCCCGATATAGAAGACTTGTTGGGAAATTGATCTACCTCACTCTTACAAGACCGGACTTATGCTTTGCGGTTAACCAAGTGAGTCAACACATGAAAGTCCCTTCGGTTTATCATTGGAATATGGTCGAGAGAATTTTGAGGTATCTCAAAGGAAGCTACGGTCAAGGCATTTGGATGGGAAAGAATGATAACTTCGAGATCGTCAGTTATTGTGATGCGGATTGGGCCGGTGATAGGAATGATCGGAAGTCTACCACCGGCTATTGCACATTCATTGGAGGGAATTTGGTGACTTGGAAGACAAATAAGCAAAAGGTCATATCGGATTCAAGCGCGGAAGCGGAGTATAGGGCCATGAAGAAGCTCACCAACGAATTGGTATGGCTAAAAGGACTTCTTGAATGCTTAGGACTCACGGTCAACACACCCATCACGATGCACTGTGACAACCAAGCCGCAATACACATTGCATCCAACTCGGTGTTTCACGAAAGAACCAAACACATTGAGTTGGATTGCCACAAGGTTCGAGAGAAGATCGAGCAAGGACTTACACTTCCATGCTACACCCGAAGTAAAGACCAATTGGCCGACATCTTCACTAAGGCCACAAGTCTCAAAGTCTGCAATCATATCTATGGTAAGCTTGGACTTGTGAACCTTACACGCCCTTGATTTCAAGTCCTCTAACCGTGGACATCACACTCTTTTTCCCTTTGCATAGTTTTGTCCCATGAGGTTTTCTATGCTAAGGTTTTTAATGAGGTGATGCTTCACGGACTTCCAAGCTTAGCCATTGTTCCATATGGTTAAGCTTGAGGGGGAGTATTAATCAAAGTGGTCAAATGGAGAAAATCAAGGAGAATAAATCAAGGAGGGAAACGGAGACAATAAGAAATAAATCAAGGAATAAATCAATGAGTCAAAAGAGAGTAAATCAAGGAGCAAATCAATGAGTTTTTCTCTATATATAGATTTGTAATCACTCTCATTTCATAATCAACTTAATGAGAACTTAATCTTCTCTTCATCTTGTATTCTCATTCTCTCTCAAATACTTAAATCTTCAATCTTCATTCTTCAATTCCGCATAAATTCTTACATTAGTGATACCCATTATATATATTTTGTTAGTATTAGTTGTATTGAGAAAAAGTATGTTCTATGTATAGTTTTCTAGTTCTCCGTAAAGAGTTCTATTTATATGATTTTTTTTTCTAGGAAAATCTCCAATTAATTTTCAATTCTGTTTTTATTTGACCGTAATTGGATGTCATTTCATTTTGGGTAAACAAATCTCTGCTTATCTTTGTATATTTGCATGTATAACATAATTCTTTATTATTTTATTTGAATTCATGGAAATACTATATATATATAGTCAACACTTTAAAAAAAATAATAATGAAAGATTTGACTACAATTGACTATATAACATTAATTATATATTTGACTATTTCTTAAATTTAAACAGATAAGTATGTTACTCCCCCTCTCCGGCTACATCTTTTAGTGGAGTGAAATCTCTCTCGTAATATTGAAATTTTCTCAAATGTTACTGGATAGTACGTTGTCCACATGAGTGTTGAGAAATTAAGAAATTATAGTCGTTGTCCACATGAGTGTTGAGAAATTAAGAAATTATCATTTTATCATCACGCTCATTCGTCTATATATATCAGAACATACTTTGAATGTTTTTCAATGGGCCAAATAATCAAGAAGTGTCTTTATAGCCATTTGAAAGGTTATTTTCAAAAGCTAAGTAAGATTTTGAGTGACATTATAAATTAACGTCATAATTTGCGAAGTTATTACAATAGAAATCAAAGACTTAACTAGAAAAATTAGGGAAGCTGATGGAGTTGGTGTTTCCTATTTGAGTGACTCTCTATTTGAAACAAAAATTTAGGGAGTCTTTGTTGTTTGATCTTCTCTTACAACTGTCTTTGAAAGGACACACTAAATATGTGCTATAAAAGACTTGGAACCACAAAAATTAAAATACTTATAAAGATGAATCATTTGACCTGAAAGATTGGCCCATTACAATACCACGAAACGCAAGTTGGTACAATTTACAAGTTACCAATATTTCCTGCATACATATATAACTTGTGGATGGTCCGATGGCGAATTAAAACAGATCCCGTATGTGTTCTTTGTCGGAATGACTTGGAGTCTCGATCACATCTCTAATTATTGCTTCTCTCTCCTCTATTGACTATGATACCTCACAAAGCAATCAAAATTCTCTCCAGAGGTCGCGTCGAGAAAAACATCAACCTCCGTTTGATCATCCACTTCTAAAAAACTACAAAATTTAGATGTAGAATATGTGGTTTTTTATTTTATATCTGTTTTAGTTTTTTCATTATCATTTACTTTTTTCTGTTTTTTGTTGTTGTTGGGTAAAGCCTTTTGTGGAAAAACTCTGGTTATAATGAACATTATAATAGAAATCTTATATATCTTTGAAAACTGAAAACTAAAATTAAATATATGACCAATATCGTTTTTGTTAAACTGTGATTAGAGGGCTAATAACTAATATGGTCATTCGAATGCATGAGTGTTTTAGGTTTTAGTGGAGTGAAATCTCTCTTGTGATGTTGAAATTTTCTCAAAAGATATTGGACAGGTACATTGTCCAGAAGACTATTGAAGAATTAAGAAATTATTCTTCTATCGTCACGCTCATTCGTCTATATTTTATCACAACATACTTTGAATGTTTTATAATGGCCCAAATAATCAAGAAGTGTCTTTATAGCAATTTGAAAGATTATTTTCAAAACCTAAGATTTTGAGTGACCATATAAATTTACATAATTAATTTTGCGAAGTTATCACAATAGAAATCAAAGAGCTTCTACAAAAATCAGCAAGTTGATGAGTTGTTGTTTCAATAGAAATGTGAAAAAAAAATTTAGAGAGTTCTGGTTGTTTGATCTTCTCTTAGAACCGCAGAGTTATTAATTCTAAAGATCGCATTTTGATTTATGATTTAACTAGCTTTATTTTAAAATTAAGTGGAAACTTAAAACAATGACAATTGTTTTGGGAAATAAATTTTGCAAACAATAATACTTTTTTGGGAAATAAAACAAGGGACAAACACCTACCAGTCAAAGTACAACGCTTCAAAGTCATTTCCTGTGGCATAGCAGTGTAAGTTCAAAAAAAGGAATCAAACAGGGTTGAGAAGATCATACATTACTAAAGACTTGTTTCAGACTAAATGAGATGTAGGCCTAATTAGACCCAAAATTTAGTTGTTATTAGGATTATTGACTAATAATTAGTCATTTCATTAGGTTATAAACACAGACATTCAAGATCAAATTATAAAACGGGTAGCATAATAATTTATATTTTATTCTATTATCAAGAAATTAAAAATCAACAATTAAGAAAGTTCTTTTTTTTTTTATCATTAATGTTCCCATTCTAGAAACACATAATTCAAACTCAATTAGCCAATTACTTATAAAGATAACAGGTTATTATCATTAGTGACAACAACACCTTTTAGGATTTCCATCACAGCGTCCATAACTGTAACCATATACTACTGCACAGTCATGGTTGCATGCATGATCATCAAGTGGCCAGGGGCGGAGCTAGATGAGGAAAGGGTGGGGCATATGCCCCCCATGAAATTTTAAAATTCTTTGTAATCCATTACAACTTACCTTAACTAATCTTGCCAAAATTGATATTATGCCCCTATTATATATTGTTTGTCCCCCATGAAATTCTTGTCTGCATTCGCCACTCTGGCCAACCATTACATAGAAAAAGGCAATTACCAGATTTTGCTGGTTCGATCACTACACATATATACAACAACACATTAATATTACAATTATACATATTCATGTCCTAATAATCAGTTTTTCTTCACAAATTTTATAGAAAGATACATATTTATGTATATATATATATATATATGTACACACATGTATATATAATATATAGATACACACATATAATTTCTTTTGAAATGATCAAATATATTGAAAAAAAAAATATTTTGCAAGAAACATCGTACCTGACACAGTCGAAACATCGTAACAAGAAAACGAAAGTGCTAATATTATCACAAGCAAAAAAGCTATGGAAGTTTGAGTGATACCCATTATATATATATATATATATATATTGTTAGTATTAGTTGTATTGAGAAGAAGTATGTTCTATATATTGTTTTCTAGTTCTCCGTAAAGAGTTTTATTTATATGATTCTTTTTCTCTAGGAAATCTCCAATTAATATCCAATTATGTTTTTATCTGACCGTAATTGGATCTCATTTTATTTTGGGTAAACAAATCTCAACTTATCTTTGTATAACATAGCTCTTTATTATTTGATTTGAATTCATGGAAATATTATATATACAATCAATACTTTTTAAAAATAATAATGAAAGATTTGACTAAAATTGATTATATAAAATTAATTATATATTGACTATTTTATTAAATTTAAACAGATAAGTATGTGAATTTGACTATTTATATATACAGTCAATACTTTTAAAAACTAAAATTTGACTAAAATTAATTACATATCATTAATTATATATATTTGACTACAATATTTAAATAGATGATAATATATGTGAACATGTCAGAAGTGAGTAGCCAACGTTAAAATAAGGTAACAAGTATTGTGTTGCCGCGTTGTAAGTGGCCATCGCCTCCGCCATTTTGAGGATTTTTTTGACGGGATTAGAGTTTCTTGTTGGTTTTGAGGTTCAGAGGGCTTGGCCCATTAGTTCCAAAGAAATGGGTCCGAGCTAGGTTCGTTCTTGGATTTTAGTTATACCCATTTTTATCTTGTATAATAATTAAAAAACGCAAAAAAAAAATTTTTAAATTATTGCAATCAAATTTTTAAAAGAAAAATAAATATAAAATGTGTTGAACTTTTTTTTTGTTTTTGGCGTAAAATGTGTTGAACTTAACCGTACGTACGTCTGACTATTCACGAATATCACCAAAGGTAAATAAATTTATAATTAGCTAGAACAGAGGAAAAATAAATAAAAATACAGATAAAGTTATTGGTTATTGTTGTTAAAATTTTGGGTTTAAGAAATTAGTTACCTTAATCTGTAAAATCACATAGCTTTTGAATTTTTTTTTTTTTTTTGCTTTCTAATAACAATATGTATATTATCCAGACCGATGCATATAACGTAACGGGAGGTTACAATCTTGAGTGTCCTGGGTTTATTCAAACCAGTAATAGTATTGTTCTTGGAGGTAGTATCAGTCCAATTTCTATTTTCGACGGCAACCAATTTGAGATCACAGTGTTAGTATGGAAGGTCCGTTTATCTTCGCTTTTTCTATTTTACCTTTTTAAGAAAATCTTTTAATCGAAATAAAATATAAATTTTTAGTTGATATACAAATTCTATAGGATCAACAACACACTTGTAGGAAATTTTGACGAGGTTGGGTGATAATAAAGTTGAAGTAGAATGGGGAGGTGAAATAACGAACTCGCACGCATTTGGTCGACACACAGCGACAGATATGGGATCTGGACGTTTTCCAGAAGAAGGTTTCAAAAAAGCAAGTTACTTCCGTAACCTGGAACTTGTTGATAACAACAACACTCTCCAGTCCATCCATGATTTCAAAATAACCGTAGACAACTCTAAATTTTACAACATCAAAAATCTGTTTACGGATGATTGGGGGAGTCATTTCTTCTATGGCGGTCCAGGGTTTACTCGTACACATGCCTCAGCCGATCGTCCAACTTTACATTCATATTTCTTTTATTTTTGTATTGCTTTTCTGTTTATCATTTAAGGTTTTTTTCGTATATTTATTAGCCGCTTTATCCCTTAGTTGTAATAATAAAACGAGTTTCTTTACAATGACTAATGAGTATTTTATCATTTATCCATGGAATTTATATTGTCTGGATTAATATTTTAGTTTGTTTGAGTAAATTGGTTCAAATTCAATACATGATGAAATAAACCACATGGGCCGTGGGCATGCTATAGTTAGAATGGGTTGAAACTTGAAACTGAACATGGATTTAGACAACTGTATGGCTAAAGATAGTAGTCTCGGTCTTTAACAACACATATTTAGGGTTCGTCTTGGATCACAGTAACGTTCTTGATTACCTTTGGTCTATACGTTACAAAAAAGGCATATAAAATTAAATAAGAGATTCAAAACTCATTGGCTAACGAGAAGAATTCCAGGACATGAAAAATCGGAAGATAACCTTTTTTATTTATTTGTATAGGAATTGATAAACAAATCATCATATAGACGAGTTGACAGTTATGGGGGAGGACAACTTTTGTTGGCATGCCAATACCTCTGGCGCTTATACGGTTAAATCGGGTTATGATCTCACGCGGCTACACAAGGATGCAGACATTCAGTTCCTGCTCCAACGCCCATCGGATGCACCGTTAAAGGCGCATGTCTGGAAAATACTAGCCCCTAATAAGTTACGACATTTCCTTTGGCAATGTTTGGCTGGGGCCGTAGCGGTTAATGAGCGACTCAATCTCCGTCATATCCGCTCTACTCCTAATTGCCCTTGCTACAATTATCCGGAGGAATCCATAAACCACGCTATCTTCACATGTCCCCATGCCATGCAGACTTGGGATCTTTCGGCTATCCCATGGGGAGAGGATATAGGCCCATCCGAGAGCCTAAGAGCTAATTTTGATACCCTTTTCTGGCGACTGCCAAGGACGGAGGCGCTTTTCGAAGTTAATGAGGCTATACCGTGGATTATCTGGTATATTTGGAAAACAAGAAATGATAAAGTTTTCAATGAGTTGGACAGATCACTGTCGGATATCATGGGCATGGCTACAAAGGAATCGCATGAGTGGTTACTGGCTAATACCACTGATGGTGTAAGCGCAGGGAGCCTCCCTCGAGGATCTCCTAGGTTATTAACTACCTTCACATGCTGGATTGACGGGTCTTGGAAAGCTGATGACGACACCAGCGGGATCGGATGGGTCTTACAGCTTCCGGATGGCACAACGGATTTACTCGGACTCAAGGGACACCACCGAAGCCTATTACCTCTACATACAGAACTCCATAGCCTCATATGGGCGATGAAGAGTCTTCTCCGAAAAAGACGGTACTGCTCCATGTTTTGCATGGACTCCGCTGAGTTAGTGAAAATGGTGACATCTCCTCACGACTGGCCCGGTTTTCAACCGGAATTGCGTGATTTGGCAGCCCTTAAGGATTCTTTTCTGGGATTCGATCTCATCTACCAGCAACGAAAGAATAATACAAGAGCGGATCTGTTT
The DNA here is from genome assembly GCA_964056655.1 of Arabis hirsuta. Classification (NCBI taxonomy): domain Eukaryota; kingdom Viridiplantae; phylum Streptophyta; class Magnoliopsida; order Brassicales; family Brassicaceae; genus Arabis; species Arabis hirsuta. Next base: position 41,435,229 of record OZ053300.1, read on the forward strand.
GCAAGGACTGCGCGCACGCGGAATACTATCTTTTCTTTTATTGGCACTTCAGTTCCCTATGGGTTTCTGATACAGATAATGCATTTGTTGTGACAAAAAAAAGACGCGTTTAGAGATAAATATACAAGTACAACTTATTACATTCTCAGATTTCACATATGCAACAACTTCGTTATGGGATGTTCGCAAGGCCGTGGCTCCCTTTATATTAAAGAGGCATTCGCCTCGGGGGCCAGATGATTTTACGTAATTTAGGGTCCTATATTCTAAAGATTAATTGTAATATAACTGTGACGACCCAACCCGTCAAATAAAAATTTTTTTTAACCGGATCACTATTATCATAAATAGTGATCCTCAACGGTCCTATAAACAAGCAACGCGGAAACAATGATTCAACAATCAAATACAATTATCGTTTAACCAGCCCATACTTATTAATTCTAGTTCAATTCGGCAATTCACATAGTTCTGAAATTGCTAACACCCTAGCAATTCTAACTTATTACACGAAAACGAGCCACTAGATCATTTCCCTCGTCCCGGCCATGATTCCACGATCACTGACTGTCTTTACCTGCATCACATGGTTATAAGAGATGCGTGAGTATTATCATAAATACCCAGTGAGACGGTCATCCCATCAACAGGCTATGTACAAATATAAGCATAAGCAATGCTACAATACCAGGATGAACAATCAACACGAAAACAACTCAATCGCGTAAAAACAACCTGTGTCGATCGATACACTAACCCGTGTCGATCGACACCAACTCTGACACTCATGTCCGTCAGCACACCATCCCGGTGACCTACTGACACCATGTCGATCGACACACCCATATGTGTCGATCGACACACCAAACCCAGAAAACTCGCACACGCGATTTTCTGCATAATAATCCATCAAACAACACGAAATTCGATCCCAAACAACACACAAACGCATCCTAACACTTCTTATGCTTACACGCACCCATGGTCATGCACTCACCTTGATTTGGGAAGGAAAACGGATTCAAAAGTGTTCAAGAACACCCAGAACACCAAGAACACGCACGCCCCAAAGAACTCAACGTATACTACGAACGGCTACTCCAAATTCCAATCGGAAACCGGCGCTGGAAACTAGACACGACGAGCTACACAACGGTATGTAGAACGTCCTATAACTCCCTACAATTCGACGGGAAAACAGCCCGCAAGTTCAACAATCCAAACTGGAACAGAAATGACATGTTGAACAAGAAAACACATTGGGAACGGAAAACACAACGGAATCAAGATCGGAAACCCGATCTGAAAAGTAGACAGATAGAGATTTCTAACCGTATAAAGATCGTCCCTTGGTTCCCAACGGTTCGACGAGAAAACAACTCGGAAGTTCGATGATCCGAACTGGAACAGAAATAACCCATTTTACAAGAAAGCACACTGGGAACGGAAAACACAACGGAAACAAGATCGGAAACACGATCTAAAAACTAGACAGAGAGAGCTTTCTAACCGTATATAGAACGCTTTCTGGGTCACAACAGAACGACGGAAAAACTCCTCCGAAGTTGACTGATCGCAGTTGAAGGCTGCACAAACTGACCAAATTAGAACAATCATAACTAACAATCTAACCGTCCGATTGACAAACGGATTTTTCCTACGACAAGAACAACGACAGGAGTACTTACCCTCCAAATTTCACTCTGATCCGTCGTGATCTTGACCTCCGTTTGTCTCCTCCAAAACACGAACAGAAGCTGTTCTTCACCCCAAGAACATCCACCCGAAAATCACTTGATTTCACACACTAATGCTCTCAAAACTTCTCAAAAACTTGTTGTTTCTTCTGCTAAACAACACAGCCGACACTCCTCTGACTTTATAGGGAAATTTTTTTTTTTTTTTTTTTTTTTTTTTTTTTCGTGTCGATCGACACACACCCTGTGTCGATCGACACACGACCAAATATTCCGTAATTTGGTTCGCGGTCGTTACAATTCTCCCCCACTAACACGGATTCGTCCTCGAATCACGCGAAACCGTCACCTTACGGTCAACACTTCTGATATCAGCCCTCCAACCTGGCCAGCTCTACTAATATCCTCACCCCTGGCCCCACCCGGCCAGCACTACCTGAGATTACACCCAATCTCAGAACTCAACTAGTGTCATACTAGTTACATTGCACTACCATCACAGGTGCAATCCTGACCAAACCCGGTCAGCTCCAACTCAGATCATTTCTCGATCTCCATCACCTAACCCGTCTCACTAAGGTTGACACTCTCGTCCGAAACCCGACCAAATTCCCCCAGGAAACATCCACGATGCAACACTCGCTGATCCGGATCAGGGTTGTCCGATAGATCGCGCAACAATCAAACAAGAACATGCCCGACCCACCGTAGACCCAGACCTTGGATCAATTGGTCGCACAACAATCAAATAAGAACATGCACGACCAAAGAGGCTACATATGTTTACCAGGGTCGTCTGAACTAAAATTCCAAACTCGAGTAACAACCCTAGCTTAGACATCCACAAACCACCTGAGATCATTCCCGATCCCTGAAGTTCATCAAATCTCATACTTATAATCACACTATAGGTACTCTTGCTCAAACTCATATCTCTATACACCACTCCCACTCGCAAGATCGTCACCCTACGAGCTCTTGATGTATACCATACCGGCTCTCGGTATGCTCCAGCCCCTCCCACTCTCGGGACACACAGTCCGTCAAGCTATCGGCTGCAGAGGAAATCACACATCCTCTGGAGAGATCTCTGTCCCTCAAAGTATATGCAGGAGAATATCACCATCCCCTGGAGCAGTAACACTGTAACGTGCATCATAAGCACCTGTCGACCGATTTACTTCCGTGGTTCCCATCTTGATATCCCCTAACCCGGAATATCACTCATGACCAATCCCCAGGTCATCTGAAACAACCCAATCGCCAGGGTGTTTCCTACCCCGATATTCCCAAACCCGGAATATCACTCATGACCAATCTCCAGGTCATCTGAAACAACCCAATCGCCAGGGTGTTTCCATCGGAGTCCCTAGAAAAGACAGTCCTAACTCACATAAGACTTCTGTTCCAGACTCCCCCTAGAAAATAGACAGGTTCTAACTCACATAAAACCTCTATTTTCCAGCGCCATCTAGGGATCTACCCGTCCTAATCCCTTAGGACCCCCATCCCTAGATACCTAGACAAGCCCTAACTCCCATAGAGCTTCTATCCTAGCCCCTCAAATGACCTCTCCGTCATTACACACATGACCTAACCCAGTCATCAAACCCATGATCTCCCCGTCATACCATAAGAACATCCGTCTTATAACCCAAGATAATAAGAAAAACCCCATCTTATTAAATCTCAACAATGTATATCGTTACAACCCAAACGAAAATACATACAACTCATAGCAACAAGCTAATACAACCACTGAAAACCAGAAAAACACTCAAGCCTCCGCTTGCTTCTCGAACCACTTCGAGAACTTTGCCTTCATACTTGCCTCTGGTTCCCAAGTCTCCTCCTCGACACCATCACAGTCCCACACGACTCTCACCAATGGTATCCTCTTCCGACGCAGCACCTTGACTCTCCGCTCGAGAATCCTCATAGGTCTCGCCGCTAACGTCATGTTGGGTTGAAGATCCTCCGGGATCCTAGCCAACACCTCCTCAGATTCATGTAGACACTTCCGCAGCATCGATACATGAAATACCTTATGAAACGCTCTCATACTCTGAGGTAACTCCAACCGATAAGCCACTGGTCCAACCCGCTCCACCACCCTAAACGGACCCATAAACCTTGGACTTAGCTTATTCTCTGAAATGGATCTGTTAGGACCCCTCAACATCGCTGCCTTGAGATACACTAGATCTCCCAGCTCAAACTCCAGCTCTTTCCGTCTCTTATCAGCATAACTCTTCTGCCGATCCTGAGCCTCTCTCATGTTCAGCCTCAAGACACGGATCTTCTCCGTCGTCTCCTGAACAAAATCCGCACCAAACATGCTCCTCTCCCCCACTTGAGTCCAGCACAATGGTGTCCTACACGGCCTCCCATACAGAGCCTCATATGGAGCCATCCCAATACTCGCCTGGTATGAGTTGTTGTACGCAAACTCAACCAGGTTCAGATGATCCGCCCAATGACCACCATAATCCAGCACGCACATCCTCAACAGGTCCTCTCCGACTGTCCATCTGTCTGAAGATGATACGCCGTGCTCATGTGCACCTTAGTGCCCATCTGTGCCTGAAACGCCCTCCAGAACTCAGACGTGAACCTCGGATCTCTGTCTGACACAATACTCACTGGCACCCCGTGCAGCCTCACTATCTCACGCACATACTTCTTAGCCAACACTACCGTCCCATCGGTCTTTTTGATGGCAAGAAAATGGGCTGACTTGGTCAGACGATCCACAATCACCCAAATCGCATCATACGTCCGTGACAACGGCAATCCCGTCACGAAATCCATGGTAATCATATCCCACTTCCACTCCGGAATGGGTAAACTCTGCAATATACCACTCGGAACCTGATGCTCAGCCTTCACCAGCTGACACACGTTGCACGCTGCAACCCAATTAGCTACATCCCTCTTTATCCCGACCCAGTGATAATACCGTTTCAGATCACGGTACATCTTGGTCGCCCCCGGATGAATCGATAACATGCTCGAATGGGCCTCTCTCAGAATCTCCTGCCTCAGATCCTCGTCCTTGGGTACACAAACCCGCCCATTCACCAGTATCATTGATATGCTCAAATTTACCCTGAGCTACTCTCTCAAATTAAGAGATCGATGTAGTACTTAGGGATCGAATCCACAGGGAAAAGATTCACGCAATCAACTATAGAGTTCGAATTAGGCTAAGCAAATATGTATGAATGAAATAAAATAACTAAACAAGTAAATAGTGATAAATGATCTAGGAAATCAATGAGACAAAAGCTAGGTGATGGGTAATTCTTCAGGTATGATTTGAAACTGATTCGTGTCGATCGACACAGTTATCCGTGTCGATCGACACAGAGATAAAAAACGTTAGGTTTTGTTAAGTACCGTTCTAGAACATAAACACTAATGTAAAGCCAATCAACTGTCGTTGCAGAGACTATCTATGATTAGATTCCTAAATCCCAAATTTCTTTGCAAACCTAGAGAATTAAATCAAGCTTTATAGTTCAAGTTTAATTGCTCACAGAATTCCTAAACCAAATTTCTTTGCGAAGAGGCAATTCTGCTCATCTAAGACTAGTTCAAGTTATTAATAACACTTTCGTGTCTATTAAACAACCTAAGATCTAGATTCTAGGTGTACAGGCTAGATCTAGCATTGGAAACAATCTAGATGAAGAACCAGAAGATAAACCCTAACAGGTTTTCAGTCCTAACAATTTCTCATCAAAACCCTAGAATTCCCCACAACCTAACAAGCAAACTACTCAGACATAGATGCAGTAAACATTATGAATGATATAAATTGCATAAAAGATAGAGTTAGAGATACAGAGGGTTTTATGCTGAAGATCTGAGAAACTCTGAAATCTCTCTGGAAAACTCTCCCTCTCTCTCTCTCTCTCTCAAGTCTTAATTAAAATCCAAGATTGTTTCACATAAAAACCTAAGTAAAACTATATATACAAGTAGGCAAAATCGGACTGGGCCTTTCTGGAAACTTCTGGGCTTCATGGGCCCAAGAGGAAATTCTTCTCTTCTCGTCAGATATATGTGTGTCGATCGACACACATGTCCATGTCGATCGACACATGCTTGAAAACTCGACTCCGACTTGATAACTTCAGCTCTTCTTTCCTCGATGTTCCAAAATACTCCAAAAGCTCCCAATATGCTCCAATCGATCATTGACCTACAAGGACTCTAAAACAATAGGAAAATACCAAACAGACTCTATAAAAAGGACTTATATCATGGTTGAAAATGGGTAAAAACCATGATATATCAACTCCCCCAGACTTAGTCTTTGCTTGCCCTCAAGCAAAACATAAACCAAGAATGTGAAAGAGGTTTGAAAACACAGAAACTTACCTTCCCTTGGAGCAATGAACCGACCCTTCCATCTAGTGAACCACATAATCCAGAACCAACTAGAATCAGACAACCATGTACTTCTCTGCAGACATTCGCAGCCTTCCAAATTCATCCACAACTTCACAGCATAATCCGTTAGACTTCATAGCTTCGTCTCAATGTTCTCAATGCCAAGAACCTTCTAGACTCATTCCCAGACTATACCATGACAAATCAACCTATACAACACTTGGTATTTCTCCTTTCCCCCAGACTTATTTTGTTTTCTATTCCTAATTTTTTATGATTGCTGAACTCAAAGCAGTGCATATTTCACTAATGTTGTTCCTTGTTAGGAGACAGGGTCGTGACTCACTACTATTGTTCCTTGTGAGGAGACAGGCTCGTGAGATTGCTCGTCTTCTTTATCCGTTTTACAGGACTCAGACTGCTGCTTTTGAGCTGGGTGATCACCTCTTGAGTACAGACTCACCGGATTTTATTCCTCGTCTTATACTCAGGAGCTATCATTTCACCCCAATCCTAACACAAATGATTTTTTTCTTAGATGAATAGAGGGAGATGAGTACCATTACTTTCAACGGGGGTTGCACTTGTCAGGTATGAATGAGGAGTCAAGCCCTATGGACATCAATCACAAAGAGATCCGTGCAGTAGCTCTGACTTGTCGGATTATACCGGAAGTAGCAGACGTCTCCAGTCAACTGGTCAATCCTAGGATTTTCCATTAGTCTAACTCTGAAACTGATTCTGGAAGAATGGTCACATGCTGAAAAGACACTCCACTAAACCAAGGAAAAGTTTGTTCCTAACTAGTTTTGACTCAATAAAAACAAAAATTTGACTCAAAATCAACCAAAACAAATGAAAACACGTTAGTAGTTTCCTCCCCCAGACTTAACCAACACTGTCCCCAGTGTTGTCAAGCCCGAAGTTGGCAAAAAGAATCAAAGGAAAATTGAACTTGATTGAAAAGAACGAGATTTACCATTGTGGGGACCTGTCGATCGACACAAGCAAGTCACGTCGATCGACACGAGGTCTGAGGGATCGGATCATTGTGATGTCGAGAATTTTGAAAACTGAAGGTCATGTCGATCGACACAGGTATCCCTGTCGATCGACAGATACCTCACTGTCGCAGACTGCAAGTTTTCTGCATCACTCAACAAACACGATCAAAGAAGAAAACACACAATGCAAATCCTTAAGATGATAAAGTTCAAGCTCCTAAGAAATCCATAGACTAACTGACTCAAAAGAAAATAAGATATAAAATAGAAAAACTTACAAGTGGGTTGCCTCCCACTAAGCGCTTGTTTTCAGTCATTAGCTTGACTGTGTCAGGACTCAGGTCTTTCGTAGAACGGTGCAGGGAGAAACACCTGGAAAGAGCTTTGTCGTGTTCTGCAGCATCTCCTGGATCACTTCTTCTCTTTTCTCCCTTAACTCCATAGGGATGATAATTCTGAACGTGGAGAATGGCTTGGAAGTCTTCTTGGTTTTGGCCTTAGCTGGTTTGGATGCTCCATCAGGTCTCAGGAGTGGTGCACACAGGATCTTCTTCTTTTCTTGCAGTGGCCTCTCTCCAGTGATGACAGTCAAACAGGAGATATCTTTGTCATGGACTGCAGGGTAGTAGACATCCTTGTTGATTTTGGAGAAAGAGATCCGCTCATTAGGAAAATCAACGAATGCTCCCACAGTGGCAAGGAAGGCTCGCCCAAGAATCAATGGTCTGTTGCTTCCCTTTCTTGACTCCATAACGTGAAAGTCTGTAGGAATAAGACAATCTCCCACTTGCAGCATCAAATCTGCAATGAATCCTTTCGAAGTTGTGGGAGTCCCGTCAGCTAGCAAGATAGACATCCTTGAAGGTTGAAGATCCACAATCCCTAGCTTCCTTGCAACATCCTCAGAGATAACATTCACATTAGCCCCAGTGTCACACAGAGAGTTCTTGAATTGCGTACCTTTGATAGAGCAGGGAATCACAAACGTTCCAGGACTTGAAACCTTGGGTAGCTTCCTCAATAAGGGTTGAGTAGGTTCTTCTGGGGTCATGTCCTGAATCAATGCGCATACTTCTACAGAAAGTATAGCACTGAACTGCTCTGAACTCAAGTTCTTTATAACCATCCTCTGCAAGCACTTCCTGACCACCGTAGAGAGCTTCTCAGCACCTATCAGTGGAAAGTCCACAACAAGCTTTTCCATGATGGCCTTGCATTGGGCATCCTCCATCTCTTGCTTAGACTTCCTCCTTGGAAAGGGTAGCTTAGGCCTGTAGACCCTCTCTTCTGAACTATCCGATGATTCTGAAGAAAGTGGGCTGTTCTGGGTAACATGTCGATCGACACTAGCAGTATGTCGATCGACAGGAGACTTCCTGTCCGATATATCATCAATTGCCTTATACTCTGTCGATCGACACTTACCAGTCGTATCGATCGACACAAGCTCTGCTGTCTCCAAATCAGCGACTTCTCCTTCCTCACACCCCACAGTGATTGCATTGATATGCAACCTTGGGTTCGTCTCAGTCTTAGCCGGTAGGAATCCTTCTTGCCTTTTCACTGACTCCGCCGTTTGGGCTACCTGAGTGTCCAGCTTCTTCATGTGTAGATTGATGGCCTCAATTTTCCCATTCAAATCCTGATACATAGCATCCATCTTCCCATTAAAGCTCACGGTCATCTTCTGTTGACCCTCTAGGATCTGCTCTAGCATGGATTTCATCTCACTGCTCTCTGTTGTCTGAGGAGGCGGTGTCTGGTAGGAAGAAGAACCGTAGTTCCTTTGGTAGTTCACGTTAAAACCTCTGTTACCCTGCTGATTCCCAAACCTCTGACCCTGAAAACCAGTCCCACTGATGAAGTTGACATCCTTCTCTGCATCATGTGTCGATCGACACATGCCTTCCGTGTCGATCGACACGGAGTTCGGTTTGAAGATTTCTACTTCCTGAGCAAACTGCACTGACTTCTTCCCCGTGAGCAAGTTGTGCATAGAATCCAACTTGGCATTAACCTCTGAGATTTGGCTTCCATCCATGTTACCTCCTAGCTTCTTCCTTTCAAAATCTGCGTTCTTGGTGCTACTGCTTGAAGCCAAGTTATCGATGAGAATCAGAGCATCTTCCGGATATCGGGTGTTGAAATTCCCATTGCTGGCTGAATCAAGGGCCACCTGATACCTCCAGTCAATTCCTCTGAAGAAAATGCCCAACAGCTGGACATTACTAAACCCGTGATGAGGACAATCTCTCTGGTAAGACTTGAATCGAATCCAAGAATCCTTGAATGCCTCAGTCGGTCCCTGCTTGAAAGAAGAGATCTTGGTCCTCAGATCCTCTGATCTCGCCTCATCAAAGAAGTTGTTGAGGAAAGCATTCTTGGTGTCCTCCCAAGTAGTCAGCGAGCCTGGCTCCAGCTGCTTCAGCCAGTAGGATGCTTCCCCAGCTAGAGAGTAAGGGAACAGCTTGCAGAAAAGGTAGTCGCTAGACACTCCATTAGCCTTGATGCTAGAAGCGAGGTCCTCAAACCTCTCTATGTGGTCCATGGGGTGTTCAGATGACAGGCCATGGAATGGATGCTGAGCCACAAGGGAGAAGAAGGCAGGCTTCAACTCAAAATCACTCCTCTGGAAAGCAGGAGGTCGGATTGCTGCCCTGTTGGCATAGAACTCATCGGGCCTGTTATACTCTCCCAGAGTACGCCCACGCGCAGCAGCTGCTGGCTCTTGGCGCTGCACAACTTGCTGTTCTTCTTGTATCACAACCCCGTTCTCATCCAGTCGCTGACCCTGAGCGTTGCGTCTGCGACCCTCAGTGTCCTGATAGAACCCATCATCACCTCTGATAAGCACTAGCGGATGAACCATCCTGAAACACACAAAACAAAACAAAGAAAAGAAAAAGTAAGTAAAATAAACAAAAATAAAAAAAACTTAGACAAAATTCTACTAACAATAATCGAATGGTGAAATCTAATCCCCGGCAACGGCGCCAAAATTTGATATGCTCAAATTTACCCTGAGCTACTCTCTCAAATTAAGAGATCGATGTAGTACTTAGGGATCGAATCCACAGGGAAAAGATTCACGCAATCAACTATAGAGTTCGAATTAGGCTAAGCAAATATGTATGAATGAAATAAAATAACTAAACAAGTAAATAGTGATAAATGATCTAGGAAATCAATGAGACAAAAGCTAGGTGATGGGTAATTCTTCAGGTATGATTTGAAACTGATTCGTGTCGATCGACACAGGTATCCGTGTCGATCGACACAGAGATAAAAAACGTTAGGTTTTGTTAAGTACCGTTCTAGAACATAAACACTAATGTAAAGCCAATCAACTGTCGTTGCAGAGACTATCTATGATTAGATTCCTAAATCCCAAATTTCTTTGCAAACCTAGAGAATTAAATCAAGCTTTATAGTTCAAGTTTAATTGCTCACAGAATTCCTAAACCAAATTTCTTTGCGAAGAGGCAATTCTGCTCATCTAAGACTAGTTCAAGTTATTAATAACACTTTCGTGTCTATTAAACAACCTAAGATCTAGATTCTAGGTGTACAGGCTAGATCTAGCATTGGAAACAATCTAGATGAAGAACCAGAAGATAAACCCTAACAGGTTTTCAGTCCTAACAATTTCTCATCAAAACCCTAGAATTCCCCACAACCTAACAAGCAAACTACTCAGACATAGATGCAGTAAACATTATGAATGATATAAATTGCATAAAAGATAGAGTTAGAGATACAGAGGGTTTTATGCTGAAGATCTGAGAAACTCTGAAATCTCTCTGGAAAACTCTCCCTCTCTCTCTCTCTCTCTCAAGTCTTAATTAAAATCCAAGATTGTTTCACATAAAAACCTAAGTAAAACTATATATACAAGTAGGCAAAATCGGACTGGGCCTTTCTGGAAACTTCTGGGCTTCATGGGCCCAAGAGGAAATTCTTCTCTTCTCGTCAGATATATGTGTGTCGATCGACACACATGTCCATGTCGATCGACACATGCTTGAAAACTCGACTCCGACTTGATAACTTCAGCTCTTCTTTCCTCGATGTTCCAAAATACTCCAAAAGCTCCCAATATGCTCCAATCGATCATTGACCTACAAGGACTCTAAAACAATAGGAAAATACCAAACAGACTCTATAAAAAGGACTTATATCATGGTTGAAAATGGGTAAAAACCATGATATATCAATCATCCCACTCGCTGAGACCACATACTCCAAACTTGTCGCCTTAGAAGCATCAATCAACCCCTGATCCTTCTCCTGCGCAACCCGAATCCTGCTCAGTAAATCTGCCTGGTTAGCTGCCTCTAACCCCAACGGCTCCTGTGAGATCACACACAACCTCAACGTACTAATCTCGCTCACCAGAGCTTCCATATCACGCTCCTGAGCTGAAGCAACCCTCATCCGACTCAATGCATCCGCAACCAGATTAGCCTTACCCGGATGGTATCCGATCTCCAAATCGTAATCCGCTACCAACTCCATCCAGCGCCTCTGTCTCTGGTTCAGCTCCGGCTGAGTGAAGAAATACTTCAAACTCTTATGGTCTGTGAACACCTGAACCTTTCCGCCATAAAGATAAGATCTCCAAATCTTTAGAGCGAAAATTACCGCAGCCAACTCCAAATCATGGGTAGGGTAGTTGCACTCATGCTTCCTCAACTGCCTCGAAGCATACGCAATAACCTTTCCCTGCTGCATCAGGACACAACCCAAACCAACACCCGAAGCATCGGTATACACCACGTAAGGCTCACCCGGCTCGGGTAATGCCAACACCGGTGTACTCGTCAACATCTCCTTCAGCTTCCCGAAACTCTCCTCGCACGCAGAAGACCACACAAAAAGAACATCCTTCCCGGTCAACTTGGTCATCGACTTAGCCAAACTCGCAAATCCCGCGATGAATCTTCGATAATAACCTGCCAACCCAAGAAAACTCCTAATCTCGGTGGCATTCCTCGGTCTAGGCCACCCTCTGATAGCCTCGATCTTAGCCGGATCCACAGAAACTCCCTCTGCAGACACCACATGGCCAAGGAAACTCATCTCTTGCTGCCAAAAACTGCACTTGCTCAACTTCGCAAACAACTTCTGCTCTCGCAGCTTCCCCAGAACTACTCTCAGATGCAACTCATGCTCCTCAGGACTCTTGGAATACACCAGGATATCATCAATAAAGATGATCACAAACACATCCAAATACTCCTGGAATACCCCGTTCATCAACCGCATGAACGCTGCTGGTGCATTCGTCAAACCAAAAGGCATCACCACGAACTCAAAATGCCCATACCTCGTCCTGGAAGCAGTCTTCCTCACATCTGCCTCCTCAATCAGAATCTGATGGTACCCTGAAGCCAAGTCGATCTTGGAGAACCAGGTAGCCCCTCGTAACTGATCCAACAACTCATCAATGCGCGGCAGAGGGTACCTGTTCTTTACGGTGACTCGGTTAAGTCCCCGATAATCGATGCACAACCGGAAACTACCATCCTTCTTCTTCACAAACAACACCGGTGCTCCCCACGGTGAAACACTAGGCCGAATAAAACCCTTATCCAACAAATCATCCAGCTGCTTCTTCAGCTCTGCCATCTCTGCTGGAGCCATACGGTAAGGTGCCTTAGATATCGGAGTAGTCCCGGGTTCCAACTCAATAACAAACGGATCCGACCGCGATGGCGGTAATCCCTCCAATGACTGGAACACATCCTGGAAATCCCGAACAACTCGAATATCCTCCACTGCAACCCCTCCAACAGACTCAGGCATCACTATCGTCACCAGATACGCCTCGCAGCCCTTGAGAAGCAACTGCTCGGCCTGTATCGTGGAAATCACGAGACTCCCGGAAGTCGGTCTCACACCCTGATAAACCAACCTCCCCGCCTCTCGCTCAAACACAACTCGCCCTCGGTGGCAATCCAGATGGACCCTGTAACGATCCAACCAATCCATACCCAGGATAACATCATACAGCTCCACCGGACTAATGATCAGATCTGCTGGCATCGACTCTCCCGCCACCAGAACATCCACACCACGAGCGCGCCCGAAAGTAGCCAACGTCCTACCTCCAGCCACCTTGACTACTCCCGCCTGTTCCCCGGAATCACTCTGGATTCCGCTGCTCTCCGCACACTCCGGCGTAATAAAGCTATTCGTAGCTCCCGAATCAAATAACATGTGGGACTCATACCCGCCCACAACTAAGGTCCCTGCACAATTTCATGTGCCTCAGAACCCTACCATTCTAGCAAAGACTCACAATTTCCCAACAAACAAAAACTCAAACAACCATGAATTTAAAAAGTCAAGTTCGGAAATACCTGTGATCGGTCTGGTGCTAGATCCACCCGCCTCCGCAGACGTGAACACACGCGGTGCTGCTGCAATCTGAGACAACGGCTGCACTGCCAATGGCTGCACTGTGGCCACCGCCAACTGCTGCAGCTTCGGACACTTGGGCTTAATATGCCCCGTCTCTCTGCAGTGATAACACACCCGCGTATCCTGAACCCCGACCCGCACATCTCGAGTCCCGGTCCCGGTCCTCCTCGGACAGCTCGCCACACGATGGGACATGCTCCCACACCCGAAGCATCCCGAACCGCCCTGACTAGCCCCTGAAGTGCTCTCCCACTTCCTCTTCTGTCCCTGAGCAGGCTTGCCGCCCCTGCCTGAACTCGTCTGCTGCTGAGATCTCCTCGGCTGCTGCTGCTGCACCGGTGGACTAACCACCACAACCTGCTCCCCGAGATCCTCCTCGATCGCAGCAGCCATCTCAACCAGCTCCGCCCTCGTGGCGAACCTACTCGCCCTGCAACGAGTCCTCAAATCTGGTCGAAGTCCTCGCAAGAACCTCCTAACCTGGGCATCCTCGCCCTCCATGCCTCTCCCTGCATGTACCAGGAGTCGACTGAACTCAACATCGAACTCCCTCACTGACCGATCTCCCTGAGTTAGGTCCAGAAACCTAGACTCCAAACGGTCCACCGCCTCCTGCGGGAAATACTTGGCGTTAAACTCCGCCAAGAAATCCTCCCAGACCATCTCGGCCTGCACTCTCCTGGCCTCAACACCTCTCCACCAGAGATGCGCATCACCCTCCAGATAATGCACCGCTAGATCTACTCTGTATCCCTCTGGACATCTGATGGGGCGAAAGTTACGCTCTAACCTCATCCGCCACCCATCAGCCTCCTCAGGCTTAGCACCGCCCGAGAAAAATGCCGTACCAATCCGCTGCATCTGCTCTATCATCCGCAGATAAGATGGAAGCTCCTCAACCCCAGCCATACCCAGCTGCATCCCAGCCAAACCCGGCTGCACCCAGCCAAACCCGGCTGCACCCCAGCCATACCCGGCTGCACCCCAGCCATACCCGGCTGCACCCCAGGAGCATGACCCGGAGCAGGCACCCCTCCCGGTAACCTCTCCAGAATCATCTGTAGTAGACCCGCCAGACGATCATCTCGATCCGGGGCGACGCCTACGGTAGCACCCTCACCAGGGCCCACCGCACCACCAGCTACATCGGGACCTACACTAGCCCCTCCAGCCCTCTCACTGGAACCCGTAGCTGTCACACCCACGGACCCCTCCTGAAACGCCTGCGAGTCAGCTACCCGCTCCTGTGTAGTCTCTTGGGACTCCCACGTGGCAGCAGACTCACTCTCAAGTCCCCGCCCATGCCCACGCCCAGCACGACTACCACGACCTCTACGGCCCCCGCGACCTCTGCCTCTAGCCACTCTAGCCATCACTCTGCACTAACCAGCAGAATACTAAGTACTAGAAAAAACAGAAATCACAAAACACATACCGTGGAATCTCATTGAAGGCTCGGAAGGGATGATCTAGGACTCCATACCCACACAACAATCAATTGACTAACTCGCATAATCAATTAACTAACTAGCCCTAGAACCGCTAGGGCTCTGATACCAAACTGTGACGACCCAACCCGTCAAATAAAAAAAAATTTTAACCGGATCACTATTATCATAAATAGTGATCCTCAACGGTCCTATAAACAAGCAACGCGGAAACAATGATTCAACAATCAAATACAATTATCGTTTAACCAGCCCATACTTATTAATTCTAGTTCAATTCGGCAATTCACATAGTTCTGAAATTGCTAACACCCTAGCAATTCTAACTTATTACACGAAAACGAGCCACTAGATCATTCCCCTCGTCCCGGCCATGATTCCACGATCATTGACTGTCTTTACCTGCATCACATGGTTATAAGAGATGCGTGAGTATTATCATAAATACCCAGTGAGACGGTCATCCCATCAACAGGCTATGTACAAATATAAGCATAAGCAATGCTACAATACCAGGATGAACAATCAACACGAAAACAACTCAATCGCGTAAAAACAACCTGTGTCGATCGATACACTAACCCGTGTCGATCGACACCAACTCCGACACTCATGTCCGTCAGCACACCATCCCGGTGACCTACTGACACCATGTCGATCGACACACCCATATGTGTCGATCGACACACCAAACCCAGAAAACTCGCACACGCGATTTTCTGCATAATAATCCATCAAACAACACGAAATTCGATCCCAAACAACACACAAACGCATCCTAACACTTCTTATGCTTACACGCACCCATGGTCACGCACTCACCTTGATTTGGGAAGGAAAACGGATTCAAAAGTGTTCAAGAACACCCAGAACACCAAGAACACGCACGCCCCAAAGAACTCAACGTATACTACGAACGGCTACTCCAAATTCCAATCGGAAACCGGCGCTGGAAACTAGACACGACGAGCTACACAACGGTATGTAGAACGTCCTATAACTCCCTACAATTCGACGGGAAAACAGCCCGCAAGTTCAACAATCCGAACTGGAACAGAAATGACATGTTGAACAAGAAAACACACTGGGAACGGAAAACACAACGGAATCAAGATCGGAAACCCGATCTGAAAATTAGACAGATAGAGCTTTCTAACCGTATAAAGATCGTCCCTTGGTTCCCAACGGTTCGACGAGAAAACAACTCGCAAGTTCGATGATCCGAACTGGAACAGAAATAACCCGTTTTACAAGAAAGCACACTGGGAACGGAAAACACAACGGAAACAAGATCGGAAACACGATCTAAAAACTAGACAGAGAGAGCTTTCTAACCGTATATAGAACGCTTTCTGGGTCACAACAGAACGACGGAAAAACTCCTCCGAAGTTGACTGATCGCAGTTGAAGGCTGCACAAACTGACCAAATTAGAACAATCATAACTAACAATCTAACCGTCCGATTGACAAACGGATTTTTCCTACGACAAGAACAACGACAGGAGTACTTACCCTCCAAATTTCACTCTGATCCGTCGTGATCTTGACCTCCGTTTGTCTCCTCCAAAACACGAACAGAAGCTGTTCTTCACCCCAAGAACATCCACCCGAAAATCACTTGATTTCACACACTAATGCTCTCAAAACTTCTCAAAAACTTGTTGTTTCTTCTGCTAAACAACACAGCCGACACTCCTCTGACTTTATAGGGAAATTTTTTTTTTTTTTTTTTTTTTTTTTTTTTTTTTCGTGTCGATCGACACACACCCTGTGTCGATCGACACACGACCAAATATTCCGTAATTTGGTTCGCGGTCGTTACAATAATGGTAAAAATATGGTAAGAACAAATTTTGAAACTCTCATCCCAAATTCAAAATCATTTTAGTACTAAAATAAGAGCTTATTTTTTAATTTTTTATTGACACTCTAACAATCATTTGGAATTATATTATAATTATGGTTAAAAATCATATGTAAAAAAAAATTATTTTTAAGTTCGCCTCAAACCCCTATAACTCTAGGCACGACACTGGATGACACTGGATGTTCGTAATGCATGATTGATAGGAATGTTCCCAACAGTACATTAATACGTTCTGCATTTTTTTATCAGCTTGTTGGTGGCTTTTGTGGTGAATACATTCGCCGAAGTGAACGTCTTGCCTCCGTATTTTAGTTTTTTTTTTTTAATGCCTATTTTCTATTATATTTTTCATATATCGATTTTGTAATGGAGGGAACCTCCCCTATTCATACTATTCAGAACAATGGATATATACTTATATAGTTAAGCTGTAAAACTGGTAGTATAATACATCATGATTTATTTTGCTGAATTTATTACTCAAAGCGACAATAAAAAGACATAGCTCAATGTTCAGATAACCAATATTTAGGAGAGTGATTTTGCGCAACAACATTTATGAGATTTTGGATCGCATCTTCCATCATCGTATCCATCCATCAGACAATCATGAATGCATTCATGCAATTGATACTTTCCTTCACATTTAACATCGCAAACTTCATACTTGTCTGGCTTGATAACTACAAATATACAATCCATGTTAATATTATCATTATATATATATATATATATATATAATATATATATATATATCCAAATGGTATATATTTTTGTCCAAGTTCTCAAAAACATGTATACATTACACATACGTATAAATGCCTATTACTCATAAAGTGATTAGTAATACTAATAGTTGAAAATTAACAAAACAAATAAATCGTTTTTTTTTTTGGTGCTAAAACAAATAAATCGTTTGTAAAGAATATCATACCTGATACGGCCAAAACATTATAGTTGGACAACGAAATTGCTAATATAACTACTAAAAAATATATTCCAAAGGTTTTTGTGATACCCTTTAGTTCTGTTGAGAGAAAAAGATGTTTTATATCCACACAAAAAAGCTCTATTTATAATCTCTTTGTCGAAGACAATATCATCTAAAGTTGTACTTTTTATTTTGAGCGTAATAAATCTTCCATATTTGGTGATAATATGTCTTTTTAAAGCAAAAGATATTAAGACTTTTTTGCATATATAAAATGATTTTTTTTAGTACAAATTTATGGAAATATAGTATATACAGTCAAAGATTTGGTTGTTATTAAATATAGTATATACAGTCAAAGTTGTCAAATAGAACTTTTCATTTTGTAGAAGTGCCATTCATTATATCAGCAAGATTTTATTGTAAAAGTTAATTTTGGAAAATTTGATATAATATTTGATAAGCGATATAATTCAGATTTATTTGAAGAAAAAAAAGAGAATAAATGATTTTCTTTTTGTGATTGTGCCGCATCACAATACCAACAGAAAAATACCACAAATTTGCGGCTTTTGTTTCATAGCTTATAGTCAACACCTTAATAAATGCAAAACCATTTTTCAAAATATAAACTTTTAATATGGAGTTTGACTGAATTTTTTCAAATATGAATAGACCAAAAATCTGAGCATGCCAAGAAAAATATATTTAGAAAGTTATTTATATAATTAATTTGAAAATTAATTAAATTTTAAACTTTTAGTGTATAATCATGATTATTTGTATATATATATACAGTAATCAAGCCAGCGAAAATCGAGAAATGCACCAGTTCATGTCTGAGAATTTTTGAGTGTTTTCATGACTGTAAATTAAAATGGTACGATGATGGAGATTATGATCCAAAATCTTAAAAAATTAGCATATATATACACGTCGACAAGTAGAGGCTCTCAAATTTCACACTTGCAACAACTTCGTTATGGGATGTATTTTGACCTTTTACAAACGATAGAGACTTAGAGTTTGAAAGGCTTAGACCGTTTGTTTTGTATCTAGATGTTGATTAAGCATTTAGATGCAATTTCTAGATACAAAATTTAGACATTGTTCGTCTTTTTAAATAAGATTTTGCATCTACAAACTGTGTTTAAATGTAAAAATTGTTCGTTTATAAATTATGAGATTATTTTCTTAAAGACTATTGTGAATTCGCAAGTTTAAACGAAAAATTTGTAAAATATGAAACGAAAAGGAAAACAAATGAAACGGAAACATTTTTGTTTAAGATTTATTTCCATCGTTTGTGTGAATGAATATTATAAACACTCAAAAGCCTTGTATACAAGTCTCATTACAACTAATATAAACAGAAATAGAAAACAAATAAAAAAAATATTGAGAATTTTTGAGAAATACTATTTTTAAAGTGCTTTTTTCAAAAAAATATATTTTTCAAAAATGTCATTTCTTAAAAATTAGAGAAATTTTAAAAAATGCCATTTTTCAAGTGCCACTTTACAAAAATGCCACACTTTTGTAATCTTTACAAAAATACCACTTTTTCAAAATTATTTTTTCTTTATATTATTTATATTTGGGTTAATTATGTCCTATTAGGGTTTAGTTATGAAGGTTTATGGGGTTTTAGGGGTCAAAACATTTTTTAGGGTTTAGATATTTAAGATATAGACTTTATAAATCTATAATTAGTGGCATTTTTTGCAAATGGACATCCCTAAGTGGCATTCTTACAAATGTGTACATAAAAAGTGACATTTTTATAATTGCCCCTAAAAATTATTTACTTAGTATATCATTTATATTTGATGACTCTCCAAATTAATATTTTCAAAAACTAAACAAATTAAAAAATATTAATACTGGTTTAAAAATATGTTTCACAATACATGGTTAAAAATTGTTAATAATATTCAATTTTAGATTTTTTTTTTATTTGCTAGATTTTTTCTATTTTAAAGTTTATGTTTATGAATAATAGATACAAAAAATTAAACAAATATTAAAAAAAAACTATGTTGTGGTTCCTATTCAAATTAATCAAATATAATTTATTTTTATATAAACATAGATTTCTATAAAATTTTTAATTTAATTTTTCGTTTACGATTGTTGGACTAAGTTTTTTTTGTTAATATTAAATAAATTACTAATGTTGAAATATTTTATCACTTATGCATTATTTATAATTGTTTTAGCTAAAATAAGTTATTTAAAGAATACTTATGTAACATCCCGGTTTCTGGAAACATGTGGTGCATGCGGAGAGGTTTAAAAGAATTGATTTGGCTACTTATATCATCAAAGTGCACTTATCTTTTCCGTCACACATCTAGAGAGAACTCCATAGTTAAGCGTGCTTGGGCTGCAGCAATTTAAGGATAGATGACCTACTGGGAAGTCATTTCCAGTACCGTGTGACAGAGGACAAAACACAGGGAAATATCGCGTGATGATTTGCAGGGTCAGTAAACAAGTCTTTCTAACCTCTCGGACTAACGCACCGACCGTCGGACAGTGGTGGACCCACGGGCCGAGAGTGGGCGTGGGGCCATCGGAAGATGAGGATTTCTTCTGAAGGGATGAGAATTTTCCCGTATGTTATTGAGAGATGATGATTTCTCTCGAGGGGATGATGATTTTCCCTGCATACCGATAGCTCGACGGCGGTCGGGGCGTTACAAGTGGTATCAGAGAGAACCTTGACGAGTGTGTGAGTCACACTGTCGGGGGTAACGATCCTGATATGCAACGAGGACGTTGCGATCAGTTTGTGGGGGTGACTGTAACATCCCGGTTTCTGGAACATGTGGTGTATACAGAGAGGCTTAAAAGAATTGATTTGGCTACCTATAGCACCAAATTGCACTTATCTTTTCCGTCACACATCTAGAGAGAACTCCAGAGTTAAGCGTGCTTGGGCTGAAACAATTTAAGGATGGGTGACCTACTGGGACGACATTTCCAGTACCGTGTGAGTGAGGGCAAAACACGGCGAAAGATCACGTGGTGATTTGCAGGGTCAGTAAACAAGTCTTTCTAACCTCCCGGACTAACGCACTGACCGTCGGACAGTGGTGGGCCCACGGGCCCAGAGTGGGTGTGGGGTCCATTGGGAGATGAGGATTTCCCCTGTATGGTAGTGAGAGATGAGGATTTCTCTCGAGGGGATGATGATTTTCCCTGCATACCGATAGCTCGACGGTGGTCGGGGCGTTACAAGTTGTAACATCCCAGTTTCATGATATATGTGGTGCATGTGGAGAAGCTTATAAGAATTGATTTGGCTACCTATATCATTAAAGTGCACTTATCTTTTCCGCCACACATCTAGAGGGAACTTGAAACAACCAGATTTTTTTTTTTTTTTTTTTTAAATACTGTAAACTTCTGTAAGAATCCTAGAAACACCAAAAGTAGTATTTCCCATAAATACTAAGTTTTCAAACATTTAACCACAGTTTAACACATAAAAACACGCAAACATGAGACGCTAGATCATCTTCTCTTCATCGCCGGATTCCACGATCACACCTTGTCTTTACATGCATCACATGGTTATAAGAGATGCGTGAGTATTATCATAAATACTCAGTGGAGCGGTCATCCCATCTACTTGGCTATATGCTTGGGTAAATGGAACACCAAAATACCAACGATCACTCTATCCATACACAACAAATAATATATCAAATTGACGGCAATCAAAAAGTCAACAAAAAAAAGGTTGCGTCGCGCGACACACCCTGCCTACACTCTACCAACATTTTCTCACCCACTTGATCCACTTGCCCACGAAACCCGCAATGCCCTCTGACGTATGCCATGACGTCAGCTGTGTCGCGCGACACACTCCCTTGTGTCAGGCGACACGACACACTCCCTTGTGTCAGGCGACACACTCCTGTTTTCACTAAGTGTCGCGCGACACACACCATGTGTCGTGCGACACACCGTAAAAACACCCTAAAACGAACCAAAACACCTCCAAACCGATCCTACTTCACCCAAAACGATTCTTATGCTCAAACAACACCTCAATACTCAAGTGTACTCATAAACAAGCAGTATTCAGCAAGCAAATCAACACCAATTCGCAATCAAACACACAACACACCCATTTACCCGCAAAACCATGGTCACGCACTCACCTTGTTTTGGAAGAGAATAACTCGCGACTTACTACACCAAATCACGATCGGAAAACGGCTTTGGAAACTAGACACCGAGGGCTTTCCAACGGTGTATAGTACGTCTCCTGGTTCCAACTGGTTTGACGGAAAATTGTCCCCAAAAACAGCTACTTCGAACGAAAACTGCAGGAACTACCCAAGTTCAAAGGACCATAACTCAGCGAATACTCAACCAAATTGCAAACGGTTCTCTCCCACATCAAGAGCACAGATAGGAGAACTTACTCTCAAAGTTTGCCTCCGATCCAACATGATCTTCACCGCCGTTTGACTCCTCCAAAACCGACGGAAAACACTCCAAAACTCTCCAAAAACTCAAGAACAACCAAGAACACAACTTTCCTCTCTCAAATCTCCCAAACCCAAACTGAAATCTCTCTGATTTGTTCTCCAACACGAGCTCAATGGTTGCAGAAGCTATTTATAGCCAAAAGACTCGGTTTTCCTTTAACTGGACCGCAATCAAAAGCTTCCAAAAACCGAACCACTCGGTTTACCAAGTTGGTGTGTCAAACGACACCCGAACCAAAAATACACATTTTGATTCGCGGACGTTACAGAACTCTAGAGTTAAGCGTGCTTGGGCTTGAGCAATTTAAGGATGAGTGCCCTACTGGGAAGTCATTTCGAGTACTGTGTGAGTGAGGACAAAACACGGGGAAAGATCATGTGGTGATTTGCAGGGTCAGTAAATAAGTCTTTCGAGCTTCCCGGACTAACGCACCGACCGTTGGACAGGGGTGGGCCCACAGACCGAGAGTGGGTGTGGGGCCCATTGGAGATGAGGATTTCTCCTAAAGAGATGTGGATTTCTCTTGTATGTTATCGAGAGATGAGAATTTCTCTCGAGGGAATGAGGATTTCCCCTGCATATGGATAGCTCGACGGCGGTCGGGGCGTTACAATTTGGTATCAGAGTAAACCCTAACGAGTGTGTGAGTCACACTTTGGGGGGGGGGGGGGGGTAACGATCCTGGTGCGCAACGAGGACGCTGCGATCAGTTAGTGGGGGTGATTGTAACATCTCAGAGAAACTTATAAGAATTGATTTGGCTACCTATATCACCAAAGTGCACTTATCTTTTCCGTCACACATCCAGAGAAAACTCCAGAGTTAAGCGTGTTTGGGTTGGAGCAATTTAAGGATGAATGACTTACTGGAAAGTCATTTTAGTGAGGACAAAACACAGGGAAAAATCAATAAACAAGTTTTTCGAGATTTCCGGTCTAACGCACCGACCAATCTCCATCATCGTACCCTTCTAATACACAGTCATGAAAGCATTCAAAAGTTCCGAGACATGGACTGATGCATTTTACAGTTTTCGCTGGCTCAATTACTGTACATATACAATCCACGTTGAAACATATATATAACCATCTTCAAACAATAGTTATTTTATTTAATAAAAACTCTATAAACATATGTAATAAAAATAAAAGAAAAAAGAATTCAACTATTGTTTTAAAAATAGCCAATGATAATTGAAAAATAACAATTTATAGAAAGCATCATACCTGACGCGGCTATAACGTTGTAGTTAGAAAACGAAATTGCCAATGTTATTATCAAAAATAAAGTGATAGAACCTTTTGCGATACCCATTATACAAACTTTTAGTTCTGTTTTTATTGGGAAAAAAAACAATATGTAGTTTACTAATTCTTCACAAAAAGCACTAATTATATAACTCTTTAGAAAGAAAAAAGTCTCAATTTACTACCCAATTTTTCTGAACTTTTATTTTGACCATAAACGAATTTCCCATATTTACTCATATATACTAACATATATGTGTATGTTTCCATCATGGTATGATTATTTTTTATTATTTAGTACGAACTCATGGAAATATATAGTCTATATACAGTCAAAGATTCATTTTGACTATGATAATATTCTCTCCAATCCAATCTCAATATATTATCAAATATTTAGCTCCTACCATTTTTATTATTTCATAGGTTCCTCATTTTGTGATAATCATTTAATTATTACTGTGAAAATGCGGAATTGAAAAAGTCAAGAATTGTTGAGAGGGGAAAAGAATCTAGGCTCGGCAAATTATCCGGATATCCGTTTTAAATCAAAACAAATCAAATAATAAGATTTAATATCCATCAAAACTGAAGCAAATCACAAATACTAGTTTTATAAATCCGAATATCCGATCCGATCCGTATATTATTTATACATATATATAATATGATAGATTTATAACGTATATTTACATTTTTTAATTTTTAAATATGAATATATTTATAGTAAAAATAGATAAATACTAACTTTATTTGAAATAGATTTCTTAAATAAAAAAATATATTTTTTATTTTTCACCGTTGTAGTTTTTCACTTTTCATTTTCTTAAACAATATATCGAATGAAAATATACCTATTTCATATATTTATTGATTAATTAATTTAAATCTTATATTAAAACTTTTTTTTTTGAAAAAAATATTATGGTGTTTTAATATTTTTTTTGTTTAAAACAGATATCCGCAAATATCTAAAAAAATCAGGATATCCGTTATCTCGAATATCCGAAATTTTTCGAAACAAAGCAAATCGAAAAATTAGATATCCGTCAAAAACAAATCAAATCATAAATACTATAATTTTTTTCGGATATCACAATCGAATCACATGTGTCAAAGAGAGGTTTCCACTTTTTAGAAATAGAGAGATTTGATTACCATATCAGCGTAAATGCAAGATTTGACTGCAAAAGTTATTGTCGGAAAATTTCAATAATAAAGATTAGAAATAGAAATAGAAAGAGATTTGGTTATTCAATATATCAGCGTAAATGCAAGATTTGTTTGCAAAAATTAATGTCGAAAATTTTCAAATGATTTTTTTTTTTTTAACAGCATTATAAAACTTTACCATCAATTGATTACCCAAGTAGGTGGCGACGAACTTACAAAAATAACATTATGTAAAGATATGTGAATACAATTTGCTAGCCGGTCAGCTCGTAAATTCCTAGTACGTGGAATTAGGGACAACGAGAAGTAGGAAAACTTCTCCTTCAGCTTCATGATTTCTTCAAGGTATACATTGAAGGCTGGCCACTCCTTTGGCGTGGACACCATCTTCACCAACTCGGAACAGTCTGTTGCGAAAACTACCTCCGTCTTCTGCTCATAGAGCATGCATTACATAGCCCATAATAAAACTTCTACCTCCGAATAAAGGGGGGATAGGCTTCGCCGATTGTTACAGACTCCCATGATAACCGCTTTATCCTGTTCACCAGATTCTATCTCTACTTCTGAAATTATATTATGTGATTCCAGATTTACATTAAATAATGAACAGATAATAAATCTGAGCATGCTGTAATTTGTCTGGAGTATCTAATCAAAAATAAATAAAATATAAAAAATTGTCCGTATATACAATAATTAGAAAATTCAAGACCATTTTTATCTGTTTTGAAAAATCGAAAGAATCTTCTTCCAAGGAGGTTTCAATATTGGTAACCTTGTTTGCAAATGAGGTTAGTTCAACCAGTCGTTTATTACCAATCAAACGATCGTATAAAACGAATGGTTAGAAAACGAAATTGCAAACAGACGATTGATAAAAAAGTTGTTTGTTACCTAATTATACTATTCAACCGCTACAATACTACCAATCGAGTTTATATATGAATTGTTCTCTATTATCCAACCGACTTGTTTCAAACGACCCTCTGTTCAACCGCTCAAACTGTTCAGTTCAAAGGAGGTCACCAATCGGATCCAAATTATCTCATTGGTTTAGTTGGGTTTCTTTTAGTGGGGTTTAATCAATGTGATCGTTTCCAGTTCTGGGTCCCCAAAATCACAAGTTCATTGAAGCCAATTGAGACAATCATGACGAAAATGGATAATTGATCAAATTAAAGTATAGTAAGCAAAATTTATATAAAGAACGACTAAAACAATTATACATGATACAGAGTAACTTATTAGAACTGTAAGTACTTGGCATAATGGCATCATGGTTCTACATTCACAACACATTCCCCAAAATTAAGTATAGGCTTGCTGTAACTGCTTATGGACAAAAGTGAAAATCAAAGAAGTGTTAAATTTAGAAGATTAGAGATTTCAACTGGTCATTTACAAACATAGATAAAATGCTAAAACTTTTCAATGGTCAATCGAAATTACCGTTACTTTGGTTTCTCCGAAAATCATTTGGTAAATCATAGCATACAGGTGAAAAAAAATAAAAAACAGATGAAGCCACGGTGGCACCATGGTATTTAGCTTGATTACGATTGTGAGGGTCATGTGTTCGTTATTTATGTAATCGAAAATTGAAAACAGAATTATTTTTAAACAAAATCAAATGGTTTTTCCAAATATAAACCAAACTAGATTTTGACCCGCACTTTGTGCGGGAACATACGTTTTTTATGTTGTAAGCTAAAATTTCGGATTGTGTCTTATATAATATGTTCAAAATGTGATATGTATTGTTTTAGTTTGTAAGTAGGATCAATTATATTGAAAAAGTATGATTAATTTTTTTAGTTTGAAGGTAGAGAATAAGTATGTTAAGTATTGAATTTTATGATGAATAATCATTGTAATTGGTATACATAAATTATAATATTTAGTTTTGTGCATGTACGAATGTCTGTCGTATCAATTATTTAATTTTGTGCATATACGTATGTCTGTTGTATTTACTTATGGAATAAGAATGGATTATAATATGGCAAACGTACTGAATCTCTATGTAATAAAACAAATCTAAAATAACTAAAAAAAACCAAAACATAAATTGTAGGTGTAACTCCGAAGATTTGATCGAAAACGCAAAACAATAATACTTGAGAGTCTCCATCGCCGAAGATTGATCAAACTCTTTAATCAAGTTCAGAAACTAATCTGTAAAAAAAAAAAACAAAAATATTTAAAAAATGAAGCACTTGTAAGAGACGAATTTGAAAGAAGTTGAATAGATGAATATCCATACCTTCATCACACAACAATTGCGAGTCAATATTTTGAAAAATCTATTTGAAAACAACGTTCATAGTCTTCTTCTGAGTTTTACCATCGCTATCTACAATAAGAATTTTCAAACCTTTCTTGGAAGTCACTCTAGAAATAGCCACATATAGCTGACAATGCGAAAACACTGGCTGAGGCAAATACAACTCAACTTCTCTAAGAGACTGTCCTTGACTTTTGTTGATGGTTATCGCAAAGGCAACAGATAAAGGTAGCTGTCTACGACGCATTTTGAAAGGTAATCTTGTGTCTGAAGGAGTAATCAATAACCTAGGAATCACCCGCCCATAGTGCGGGAACATTTGTTGTTTATATTGTAATTTTGAGTGGTTTGTTGAGTGAATGATTAAAATGCATAAGAAAGGAAAAAAATGAATGGTTTGTTGAGTGGATGGTGGCTAGCTAAGAGAGTCGATTTAGAGTTTCTAAAAATTATATTTTTAATGAAATAAATCATTTGAAAAGCTTATTCCACAATTTTTGAAACGAATCTTAACATAACGTCGAATTAGAGGAATTATTTTATTTTGGTACAATTAACAGATCATGTGTTTTCTTCTATATTAATTAAGTTAAAAATTAAAAATTATTTAATTAAGAAAATTATCCACTTAAAAGTTTAAATCTTAGCGATTGTACCAAAATAATTTTCTTTAGTTTCGTAATTTTTGTTTGGAATTTGTTTAGAATATCTCATTTAGTTGATCAAGAGATGGTTTTTTTAACTTTTTTTGTTTGTTTTCTAATAATAAAGAATAAGAAAAGCAAATTAAATTGAATAGTCGGTATTTCTAGCGATTTGGTTACTGGGCGGCCTGATTTGTGCTCGTGGTATTACGAAATGTTTAGATTTTAAAAATTAAAACCAGATTTATTTTTGGTTGGTTATTATTTATTTAATTAGTCTAAAATTAATATCCATGTCATTTTTTTCTAAAACTATGTCAGAGTTTACAGCCAACCAAATTAAAACACATAATTAAACTATTAAAAGCATTTCCTTTTAATCAGATTATCAACCAAATTATCAACCAAAATTATTTTATTACTTTGAATTCAACTTTTCTAAGAAATCTTTGAGTAAACCAAATTATAGATTCTAAATGAATAATAAAAATCATGGACCGAAACGTGAGGGCATATCTTGTAGGTGTAATTGAGATTGGGATTGGAATTGTTGTTTCTGTTGCAATTGTTGTTTCTTTTCTTTCACTTTCTCAAACAATTTAGAAGATAAATATAACCTTTGTCGGAAAAGGATACATGTCAAATTACATTTAATTTGCCTGATTTAATTAAAAAAAGCACAAGTTATTTGAACGGGAGTATAACTACATAAACGAAATTCGACATAGATATACATAAAAAAAAATAGATTAAAAACCATGAAAAACAATGAAAAGAAATAAATTACGTCAATTTAGGAACTCTAAAGAAAAGAACATTCTTTTAATGAAATATATTATTAACAAAAATCAAAATTAACTCCGCATCATTAACCAATTGATTTTCATGGCAACAATTATTTTTAAAAATTGAAAGAATTTGTGATGATAAAAATATACCTACAATATATGATATATATATCCTTTAAAACTAAGAATATACCAAAATTAACTAAAATTTTTTGGAATATATAATATTGTTATAGAACATTTAGTCTCGGAAATTATATTTATGGGATATAGAATTTATAGAAATATCTTTGCCATTTTTAATTGGTATTATGTTAAGTGTCTATAATTAATGATAGTGCAATAATTTTTATAATATATAAGGAAATTATGATTAATATAATGGCAGGTCATTTTTAAAATCAAAAGCAATTGAACGTCAAGATCGTGCGTTATAAGAATATTATGAAACATTGTCATTAATTACTTTCCAAATCTTTTAATTTTTCTAAAAATATTAAATAATTTCCAAAAATTAATATTATCAAAGATTGTCATTTAACTACCTTCTAAACATTGGACTTTGTTACCTTTTTGGCTAACTATATATATGAAACATTAAAATGTCAAATTGATTAAATTTTGAAACAATTTGAAAAGTACGTAATATGAGGAAAATTTTCAAATTTAAAAATTTAAGATATATGTAATATGAGAATTTAAAATATACCAAACAATTTTCTATGAATGTACTATAATAAAAATTTGAAATTTGGAATTAATCAACAAAAATGTTTTCTAATAAAGAGTCGAATATCTTATTATAGTTTAATCGTCTAACTATATATCATCACATGTATAATTATAACTTAACGACATTTTAAATTGGTGTAAAAGAGCCGAATATGAAAACCAAATATGGTGATGATGAGTGAAGAAAAGTTGATGGTGATTTTGCTCAACAATCTTCATCCTCCCTTAAAACTGAAAAAACCAAATAAAGATTTTAACAATATTCCATGATTCTGACAAACAAAAACAAAATGAATTCGTTAAATAAATTATATTATTTATATATTTAAGAGGATGTTTGAACATAGGAACTCTAAAGAAACGGATATTCTATACAAATATATTACACGAAAATAAAAAAAAAAAAATCTGCATTGTTAACTAATTTATTTTTTTGATATAAATTACTTTTGAAAATTGAAAAAACTTTTTCATGAATCATATAAAAACTATAATCTCTTTGGCAACTATGGTTTATTACACTTTTTGTTAAAACCACAAAAATATTAAAAAGAGGGAAGAACAATTAAGATGGGGAAAAAATTAAAAATTTACCACATTGAAATGAGAGAGACATTTACATGATTTGGTATTTACTATCTTCAGAGGATTTGTTATCATGTCTTGAAGAGGCAGATGTTGTAGTTGATGACGGCGTGACAAACAAAAATACTTGCTAGACAAAAAAATAGAGGAAACATAGGAAAGGGAATACGTTGATTAGCAAATATACCTTGTTCAATAACCAAACAGCACGTATCATGTAAACCAAAAACCTGGTTTGAAAAAATCTACAAAAATAAAATTCAAAAGTCAGAATTGATCATCAATGAAGTATTATGCATACAGAAAAAAAAAGCAAAGAACATAATGAATAAAAAACCAGAAAAACGGTAAATAAAACAACCAAAGGAATAAAACACTATATATAGTTCTCATAGATTTAGGGCTTCACTACAAATAAAAAATTTGAGCCGACTTTTTAATTCATTAATTAGAAAATAATTTTATCATCTATTAAAATTGATTAAGTTAGTTTATAAAGATTTTTGTAAATCTCGGTGATTATAAATATATACCAACAATAAAGAGTATATCCCTAACAACTAAGAATATATCAAATTTAACCTAAAATCCAAAATATCTGATATTTTTATAATCCCTAAGATTCAAAAATTATATTTATGAGATTTTAAAGTTAATAGAAAATTGTGATTGCCATTTTTAGTTGATATTTGTGTTAAACGTCTATGATTGTATGATTAAGCAATAATAAATTTTATTATATATTTTGCGTAGCATTGTTAGGGAAAGAAATTGATTGTGCATTAATTTTGATAACATATAGGGAAACTATGATTAATTCAATGACGTGTGATGTGTAGGATCAAAAGAAATTATACCTCAAGATCCGTAAGTTTTATTTTGTATTTGAAAAGATTTACTTTGACAAAAACAAAATTTCATAAAATTATGAAAATGCCATTAATGAATCAGTCGGGTTGAACCGGGTCGCACAGGATCCGCGTGTCTGCAGTCGGATCCAGTTAAAAAAATGTCCAAAATTTATCTGAAAATTACTTAAATTGTCATTGCATCTATCCAAAATTACCTTTTTCAATTAAATCAATTTAGTTATAATGGAATGGCAATTTCAGTAATATTTGAATCAATTTTGAACATTCTACTATATGTACTTCTCTTTTAATATTATAGAGATTTGTTCCTATAAAAAATCACATTTTAAAATATATTATAGAGTTGTTAAGGAAAGCAATTTTTTTATATACCTTTGATTGTAATCTTTGATAAACTTGTAGAGAAAGATTTCAATATTTTAAAAAGATTAAATACCTTCCGAATTTAACATTACCAAAGATTTGCATTAACTACTTTGCAAATTTTGGGGGGTTGTTACTTGTTTTGGAGTAACTATATATATAAAAAACAATTAAAATGTGAGATTGATTAAAATTTGATGAATTACGAAAATGCCATTAATGAATCTGTCGGATCGCGAACCAGATCAAGAGGATCCGCGTGTCTGTAGTCGGATCCAGTTAAAAAAAAGTCCAAAATTGATCTGAAAATTACTGAAATTGCCATTACATCTATCCAAAATTACCATTTTCAATTAAATCAATTTAGTTATAAGGCAATGACAATTTCAATAATATTTGAATCAAATTGGGGTTTTACAAACTTTGTTTTTTTCATATGTTAAATAGTTTATGTTTTAGAATTAAATTGGGGTTTTAGGCATCTTTTCAACAAATAATAATAAATCGGATCCTAAAGATTTTATGAGATTATCTTTACTTTGAATATCCATTTATTGTTTAGATTTATTATTAAGATTAATTTAGGAAATTCCTCTTGAATTAAATAAAATAAAAATACAAAGAAGGAAAAAAATGAATTACTTTTTAATCAAATTAAATTTTTGATAAAATTATTTATATTATTCGATTTAATTATGCAGTTAAACTTAATAACCAAATTAAAACGAATCAAATATTTTGTTTTGAATGCCTATTAGATTAAGCTTCCTGCTTTTACCGTTGTTCATCATTTTGTTTCTTTCTATACTATGTCTTTGGATTCAAATTCATTTTCGTATCCGATGTGGGATTTTGATAAACATTACTCTTTTCATATGTTAAATAGTTTATGGTCTTTTTGAAAAATTTGAATCATAACATATGCAGAAAAAAATCTATGTTTTTTTATCATATAAATTATCCGATTATTTAATTTGTATATTAGAAATATCATCAAACAAAGATGAATGAGAGATAGAATTTTTAAAAATTTATTATATATTTTTTATCATTTTTTTTATGCAGTTATAAAACTTTCCTAAAATAACGAAAATGCTATTAATGTGTCATAAAAAAAAAACGAAAATGCCTTTCAAAATGTCTGAAATTGATCCCAAAATTACTGAAATTGCCACTACATATGTACAAAATTACCCTTTTCAATTGAATTTCTTTAATTTAAAACCAATGGCAATTTTAGTAATATTAGATAGGATTTTGGACATTTACTCTAAATGACTTCTCTTTTAATAGTATAGAGATAGTATTTTAATTCGATAAAAATATATAAGTTGAAAACGAAATTTACCAGTCACATGGTAATACAATAACTATAATAAATTGATCGTTTTGTTAATTAAATGACTACAGATAAATCAAATGGTGTTATGATTCATTCCCAAGTCTCCACAAATTCAAACAAATCTCGAACATCAAACGAATAATATTCTCCAATATAATTGAAAAACCATGATATATAGTCTAGTTGTTTCAGGTCGGCTCCTCCTCATTCACCCCAGTCCCCGAAAATCTTACAGTTCTCTCAACCCTATTCAATTATGGGCCTGGCCCAGTAGGAGAGTTGGGCCTCCAAACCCAAATATGCCTAGCCCATCAAGCCCCAATATTTTTCAAATACGGACCATGTCTGTTGCTCCGTTAGATCCTCCGCCGGATCGGGGTTGCCCCCCACCACCGTCCTCCTCTACCCTCCACTGATCTCCTCCATATGCTCAAACCTCAATCTTGCTGCTAGGCTTGGCTCCAGCAAGATATCAAAGGTCAAGCCATTAATTATCTTATGGATCAATCTATCAGCCGTGTCTCTTGCCGTATCAACCTTCTGGTTTGCTCTTTTTGTAACGACCGCGAACCATATTATAGAAAAATTGGTTCGGTTTATTGCGGTTTTGTACGATTTTGGTTACAAATAAAAAAATCAGAGTTTTGCCTATAAAAGAAAGAGGAGTGTCGGCAGTGGTATGGAGAGAGAGATTGCTCAGAGTTTTGAGAGGTTAGAGAGAGAGAGAGAGAAGAGACCAAGTGTTCTTGAGTACGATGACTGGGTTAGGTCATGTATGTGATGACGGGGAGGTCATTTGAGGGGCTAGGATAGAAGCTCTATGGGAGTTAGGGCTTGTCTAGGTATCTAGGGATGGGGGATCCTAAGGGATTAGGATGGGTAGATCCCTAGATGGCGCTGGAAAATAGAGGTTTTATGTGAGTTAGAACCTGTCTATTTTCTAGGGGGAGTCTGGAACAGAAGTCTTATGTGAAGTTAGGACTGTCTTTTCCAGGAACTCCGATTGAAACACCCTGGTGATTGGGATGTTTCAGATGACCTAGGGATTGGTCATGAGTAATATTCCGGGTTTGGGAATATCGGATTAGGAAACACCCTGGCGTTTGGGTTGTTTCAGATGACCTGGGGATGGGTCATGAGTGATATTCTGGGTTACGGAATATCGGGGTAGGAAACACCCTGGCGATTGGGTTGTTTTAGATGACCTGGGATTGGTCATGAGTGATATTCCTTGTTAGAGAATATCATGATAGGAACCACGGAAGTAAATCGGTCGACAGGTGCTTATGATGCACGTTACAGTGTTACTGCTCCAGGGGATGGTGATATTCTCCTGCATATACTTTGAGGGATTACGATCTCTCCAGAGGATGTGTGATTCCTCTGCAGCCGAGAGCTGATGGACTGTGTGTCCTGAAGCGGAGGG
The DNA here is from genome assembly GCA_964056655.1 of Arabis hirsuta. NCBI lineage: Eukaryota > Viridiplantae > Streptophyta > Magnoliopsida > Brassicales > Brassicaceae > Arabis > Arabis hirsuta. The sequence goes on from OZ053300.1 coordinate 41,468,963, forward strand.
GCTGGGGCATACCGAGAGCCGGTATGGTATACATCGAGAGCTCGATGGGTGACGACCCTACGAGTGGGAGGGGTGTATAGAGATATATGTTTGAGCAAGAGTACATGTAGTGTGATTATAAGTATGAGATTTGATGAGCTTCAGGGATCGGAAATGATCTCAGGTGGTTTGTGAATGTCTAATCTAGGGTTTTTACTCGAATTTGGAACCTTAGTGCAGACGACCCTAGTAAACATATGTAGCCTCTTTGGTCGTACATGTTCTTGTTTGATTGTTGTGCGACCAATTGATTCAAGGTCTGGGTCTACGGTGGGTCGGGCATGTTCTTGTTTGATTGTTGCGTGATCTATCGGACAACCCTGATCCAGATCAGCGAGTGTTGCATCGTGGATGTTTCCTGGGGAAATTTGGGCGGGTTTTTGGATGAGAGTATCAACCTTAGTGAGACGGGGTTAGGTGATTGAGATCGGGTGATGATCTCTAATCGTGCTGACCGGGTTTGGTCAGGATTGTATCCATGTGGATGGTGCAATGAGGCTAGTGTGAGTCTAGTAGGACTCGAAGATTCGAGTGTTAACTCGAAGGTTACTGGCCGCGTTCGGGTCAGGTAGTGGAGACCATAGTGAAACGGTGTTGCATGATTCGAGGTCGAATCCGTGTTAGTGGGGGAGAATTGTAACGACCGCGAACCATATTATAGGAAAATTGGTTCGGTTTATTGCGGTTTTGTACTATTTTGGTTACAAATAAAAAAATCAGAGTTTTGCCTATAAAAGAAAGAGGAGTGTCGGCAGTGGTATGGATAGTGAGATTGCTCAGAGTTTTGAGAGGTTAGAGAGAGAGAGAGAAGAGACCAAGTGTTCTTGAGTTTTGGAGAGTTTTGGAGTGTTTTCCGTTGGTTTTGGAGGAGACAAACGGCGGTGAAGATCAAATTGGATCGGAGTGAAAATTTCAGGGTAAGTTCTTCACTCTTTGATCTTGATTTAGGAGAAAACCGCTTGTCAATCGGTTGGGTATTTGAGAAGTTATGGTCGTTTTATTTTGGGAGGTTTCTGCAGTTTTGATCCGCGATCAGTCCAATTCGAAGGAGGATTTCCGTCGAATCGTTGGTAATCAGAGGACGATCTATATACGGTTGGAAAGATCTCTCTGTCTAGTTTTCAGATCAGGTTTCCGATCTTGATTCCGAGGTATGATCTGTTCTCTGTGTTCTTTTTAAGTTAGTGTGTCGGTATCTGAAATATCTGTTTTCAGTTTCGATCAACGAGTTTGCGAGCTGTTTTCCCGTTGAACTTATTAGAGTTAGCTTACGTTCTATACACCTCTGTAAAGCTCTATATTTCTAGTTTCTAGAACAGGTGTTATACCTTGATTTGGTTAAGAATTCGCTGAGTTATGGTCCTTTGAACTTGGGTAGTTCGTGCAGTTTTTCTGCAATTTCCTGCGGTTTCGTCCGGAGTTGCTGTTTTCGGGGACAATTTCCCGGCGAACTGTTTGGAGTTAGGAGTCTTTCGATACGGTGTTGGAAAGCTGTTGGTGTCTAGTTTCCAGAACCGTTTTCCGTTTGCGATTTGGTCCAGTGAGTCGGAAGTTATTCCAGTCGCAAAACAGGTGAGTGCGTGACCATGGTTTTTACGGGTATTTGGTGCGTTTGATTGCGGATTGAGTTGATTTGTTGTTCGATCAATGCTTGTTTGGGGCGTTTTTAGTGTTTAGATCAACGTATGTATCGTGGTTTGTGGTTGACTTCACGTTGACTTTTCGGGGTTGACTTTACGTTGACTTTTCGGGGTTGACTTTTCGTGTTGACTTTTTTGCTTAATTGTGTTATGTGGTGTTTTGATTGTTCCCTATACCCGTGCATCTAGCCAAGTAGATGGGATGATCGTACCACTGGGTATTTATGATAATACTCACGCATCTCTTATAACCATGTGATGCAGGAAAAGACAAAGTGTGATCGTGGAATCTGCCTGTGAAGAGGAGATGATCTAGTATCTCGTTTGTGTTTATATCTATTCCGCTTTTGTTATTGTGTTGAATTATCGTGTGGTTTAATATTTATGGAAATATTATTTCGGGTGTTTTTAAAAAAAAAAAAAAAAAAAAAATCTGGTTGTTTCATTTTGGTATCAGAGCCCTAGCAGTTCTAGGGCTAGCTAGTTAATTGATTATGTGCATTAGTCAATTGATTGTTGTGTGGGTATGGAGTCCTAAATCATCCCTTCCGAGCCTTCAATGAGATTCCACGGTATGTGTTTTGTGATTTATGTTTTCTAGTACTTAGCATTCTGCAGTTGAGTGCAGAGTGATGACTAGGGGGACTAGAGGCAGAAGTCGCGGGGGCCGTAGAGGTCGTGGTAGTCGTGCTGGGCGTGGGCGTGGGCGAGGACTTGGGAGTGAGTCTGCTGCCACGTGGGTGTCCCAGGAGACTACACAGGAGCGGGTAGTTGACTCGCAGGCGTTTCAGGAGGGGTCCGTGGGTGTGACAGCTATGGGTTCCAGTGTGCGAGCTAGAGGGGCTGGTGCGGGTCCTGATGTAGCTGGCGGTGCGGTGGGCCCTGGTGAGGGTGCTGCCGCAGGCATTGCCCCGGATCGAGATGATCGTCTGGCGGGTCTACTACAGATGATTCTGGAGAGGTTACCAGGAGGGGTGCCTGCTCCGGGTTATGCTCCTGGGGTACAGCCGGGTTTGGCTGGGGTGCAGCCGGGTATGGCTGGGGTGCAGCCGGGTTTGGCTGGGGTTGAGGAGCTTCCATCTTATCTGCGGATGATGGAGCAGATGCAGCAGATTGGTACTGCATTTTTCTCGGGCGGTGCTAAGCCTGAGGAGGCTGATGGGTGGCGGATGAGGTTAGAGCGTAACTTTCGCTCCAGCAGGTGTCCAGAGGGATACATAGTGGATCTGGCGGTACATTACCTAGAGGGTGATGCGCATCTCTGGTGTAGAGGTGTTGAGGCCAGGAGGGTGCAGGCCGAGATGGTCTGGGAGGACTTCTTGGCGGAGTTCAATGCCAAGTATTTTCCGCAGGAGGCAGTGGACCGTTTGGAGTCTAGGTTTCTGGACCTAACTCAGGGAGATCGGTCAGTGAGGGAGTTCGATGTTGAGTTCAGTCGACTTCTGGTACATGCAGGGAGAGACATGGAGGGCGAGGATGCCCAGGTTAGGAGGTTCTTGCGAGGACTTCGACCAGATTTGAGGACTCGCTGCAGGGCGAGTAGGTTCGCCACGAGGGCGGAGCTGGTTGAGATGGCTGCCGCGATCGAGGAGGATCTCGGGGAGCAGGTTGTGGTGGTTAGTCCACCGGTGCAGCAGCAGCAGCCGAGGAGATCTCAGCAGCAGATGAGTTCAGGCAGGGGCGGCAAGCTTGCTCAGGGACAGAAACGAAAGTGGGAGAGCACTTCAGGGGTCAGTCAGGGCGGTTCGGGATGCTTCGGGTGTGGGAGTATGTCCCATCGTGTGGCGAGCTGTCCGAAGAGAACCGGGACCGGGACTCGAGATGTGCGGATCGGGGTCCAGGATACACGGGTGTGTTACCACTGCAGAGAGACGGGGCATATTAAGCCCAGGTGTCCGAAGCTACAGCAGTTGGCGGTGGCCGTAGTGCAGCCGTTGTCTCAGATTGCAGCAGCACCGCGTGTATTCACGTCTGCGGAGGCGGGTGGATCTAGCACCAGAGCGATCACAGGTATTTCCGGACTTCGCTTTTTAAATTCGTGGTTGTTTGAGTTTTTGTCTGTTGGGAAATTGTGAGTCTGTGCTAGAATGGTAGGGTTCTAAGGCACATGGGATTGTGCAGGGACCTTAGTTGTGGGCGGTTATGAGTCCCACGTGTTGTTTGATTCGGGAGCTACGAATAGCTTTATTACGCCGGAGTGTGCGGAGAGCAGCGGAATCCAGAGTGATTCCGGGGAACAGGCGGGAGTAGTCAAGGTTGCTGGTGGTAGGACGTTGGCTACTTTCGGGCGGACTCGTGGTGTGGATGTTCTGGTGGCAGGAGAGTTGATGCCAGCAGATCTGATCATCAGTCCGGTGGAGCTGTACGATGTTATCCTGGGTATGGATTTGTTGGATCGTTACAGGGTCCATCTGGATTGCCACCGAGGGCGAGTTGTGTTTGAGCGAGAGGTAGGGAGGTTGGTTTATCAGGGTGTGAGACCGACTTCCGGGAGTCTTGTGATTTCCACGATACAGGCCGAACAGTTGCTTCTCAAGGGCTGCGAGGCGTATCTGGTAACGATAGTGATGCCTGAGTCTGTTGGAGGGGTTGCAGTTGAGGATATTCGAGTTGTTCGGGATTTCCAGGATGTGTTCCAGTCATTGGAGGGATTACCGCCATCGCGGTCGGATCCGTTTGTTATTGAGTTGGAACCCGGGACTACTCAGATATCTAAGGCACCTTACCGTATGGCTCCAGCAGAGATGGCAGAGCTGAAGAAGCAGCTGGATGATTTGTTGGATAAGGGTTTTATTCGGCCTAGTGTTTCACCGTGGGGAGCGCCGGTGTTGTTTGTGAAGAAGAAAGATGGTAGTTTCCGGTTGTGCATCGATTATCGGGGACTTAACCGAGTCACCGTGAAGAACAGGTACCCTCTGCCGCGCATTGATGAGTTGTTGAATCAGTTGCGAGGGGCTACCTGGTTCTCCAAGATCGACTTGGCTTCGGGGTACCATCAGATTCCGATTGAGGAAGCAGATGTGAGGAAGACTGCTTTCAGGACGAGGTATGGGCATTTTGAGTTCGTGGTGATGCCTTTTGGTTTGACGAATGCACCAGCAGCGTTCATGCGGTTGATGAACGGGGTATTCCAGGAGTATCTGGATGTGTTTGTGATCATCTTTATCGATGATATTTTGGTGTATTCGAAGAATCCTGAGGAGCATGAATTGCATCTGAGAGTAGTTTTGGGGAAGCTGCGGGAGCAGAAGCTATTTGCGAAGTTGAGCAAGTGCAGTTTCTGGCAGAGGGAGATGAGTTTTCTTGGCCATGTGGTGTCTGCAGAGGGAGTTTCCGTAGATCCGGCTAAGATTGAGGCTATCAGAGGGTGGCCTAGACCGATGAATACCACCGAGATCAGGAGTTTTCTTGGGTTGGCAGGTTATTATCGGAGATTCATCGCGGGATTTGCGAGTTTGGCTAAGTCGATGACCAAGTTGACAGGGAAGGATGTTCCTTTTGTATGGTCTTCTGCATGCGAGGAGAGTTTTAGCAAGCTGAAGGAGAGGTTGACATGTACACCTGTGTTGGCGTTACCCGAGCCAGGGGAGCCTTATGTGGTGTATACTGATGCTTCGGGTGTTGGTCTGGGTTGTGTCCTGATGCAGCAGGGAAAGGTTATTGCGTATGCTTCGAGGCAGTTGAGGAAGCATGAGTGCAACTACCCTACCCATGATTTGGAGTTGGCTGCGGTAATCTTCGCTCTAAAGATTTGGACATCTTACCTATATGGCGGAAAGGTCCAGGTGTTCACAGACCATAAGAGTTTGAAGTATTTCCTCACTCAGCCGGAGCTGAACCAGAGACAGAGGCGCTGGATGGAGTTGGTAGCGGATTACGATTTGGATATCGGATACCATCCAGGTAAGGCTAATCTGGTTGCAGATGCGTTGAGTCGGATGAGGGTTGCTTCGGCTCAGGAGCGTGATATGGAAGCTCTGGTGAGCGAGATTAGTACGTTGAGGTTGTGTGTGATCTCACAGGAGCCGTTGGGGTTAGAGGTAGCTAACCAAGCAGATTTGCTGAGTCGTATTCGAGCAGCTCAGGAGTTGGATCCGATGTTGATTGATGCTGCTAGGGTTGCAGGTTCAGAGTATATGGTCTCGGCAAATGGGACGATACTGGTGAACGGACGGGTTTGTGTACCCAAGGATGAGGATCTGAGGCAAGAGATCTTGCGTGAGGCTCATGCGAGCATGTTATCGATTCATCCGGGGGCAACCAAGATGTATCGTGATCTGAAGCGGTATTATCACTGGGTCGGGATAAAGAGCGATGTAGCTAATTGGGTTGCAGCGTGCAACGTGTGTCAGCTGGTGAAGGCTGAGCATCAGGTTCCGAGTGGTATGTTGCAGAGTTTGCCCATTCCGGAGTGGAAGTGGGATATGATTACCATGGACTTCGTGACGGGGTTGCCATTGTCACGGACGTATGATGCGATCTGGGTGATTGTGGATCGTCTGACCAAGTCAGCACACTTTCTTACCATCAAAAAGACCGATGGGACGGTGGTGTTGGCTAAGAAGTATGTGCGTGAGATAGTGAGGCTGCACGGGGTGCCAGCGAGTATTGTGTCAGACAGGGATCCAAGGTTTACGTCTGAGTTCTGGAGGGCGTTTCAGGCAGAGATGGGCACTAAGGTGCGCATGAGCACGGCTTATCATCCTCAGACAGATGGGCAGTCGGAGAGGACTATTCAGACTTTAAAGGACCTGTTGAGGATGTGCGTGCTGGATTATGGTGGTCATTGGGCGGATCATCTGAACCTGGTTGAGTTTGCGTACAACAACTCATACCAGGCGAGTATTGGGATGGCTCCATATGAGGCTCTGTATGGGAGGCCATGTAGGACACCGTTGTGCTGGACTCAAGTGGGGGAGAGGAGCATGTTTGGTGCGGATTTTGTTCAGGAGACGACAGAGAAGATCCGTGTCTTGAGGCTGAACATGAGAGAGGCTCAGGATCGGCAGAAGAGTTATGCTGATAAGAGACGGAAAGAGCTGGAGTTTGAGCTGGGAGATCTGGTGTATCTCAAGGCAGCGATGTTGAGGGGTCCTAACAGTTCCATTTCGGAGAATAAGCTAAGTCTAAGGTTTATGGGTCCGTTCCGGGTGGTGGAGCGGGTTGGACCAGTGGCTTATCGGTTGGAGTTACCTCAGAGTATGAGAGCGTTTCATAAGGTATTTCATGTATTGATGCTGCGGAAGTGTCTACATGAGTCTGAGGTGGTGTTGGCTAGGATTCCGGAAGATCTTCAGTCCAACATGACGTTGGCGGCGAGACCTGTGAGGATTCTCGAGAGGAGAGTCAAGGTTCTGCGCCGGAAGAGGATACCATTGGTGAGAGTCGTGTGGGACTGTGATGGTGTTGAGGAAGAGACTTGGGAACCAGAGGCAAGTATGAAGACGAAGTTCTCGAAGTGGTTCGAGAAGCAAGCGGAGGCTTGAGTATCTTCTGATTTTCAGTGGTTGTATTAGCTTGTGGCTATGAGTTGTATGTATTTTCGTTTGGGTTGTAACGATATACATTGTTGAGATTCAATAAGATGGGGTTTTCCTTATTATCTTTGGTTGAGAAGGATGTTCTTATGAGTACGATGACTGGGTTAGGTCATGTATGTGATGACGGGGAGGTCATTTGAGGGGCTAGGATAGAAGCTCTATGGGAGTTAGGGCTTGTCTAGGTATCTAGGGATGGGGGATCCTAAGGGATTAGGATGGGTAGATCCCTAGATGGCGCTGGAAAATAGAGGTTTTATGTGAGTTAGAACCTGTCTATTTTCTAGGGGGAGTCTGGAACAGAAGTCTTATGTGAAGTTAGGACTGTCTTTTCCAGGAACTCCGATTGAAACACCCTGGTGATTGGGATGTTTCAGATGACCTAGGGATTGGTCATGAGTAATATTCCGGGTTTGGGAATATCGGATTAGGAAACACCCTGGCGTTTGGGTTGTTTCAGATGACCTGGGGATGGGTCATGAGTGATATTCTGGGTTACGGAATATCGGGGTAGGAAACACCCTGGCGATTAGGTTGTTTTAGATGACCTGGGATTGGTCATGAGTGATATTCCTTGTTAGAGAATATCATGATAGGAACCACGGAAGTAAATCGGTCGACAGGTGCTTATGATGCACGTTACAGTGTTACTGCTCCAGGGGATGGTGATATTCTCCTGCATATACTTTGAGGGATTACGATCTCTCCAGAGGATGTGTGATTCCTCTGCAGCCGAGAGCTGATGGACTGTGTGTCCTGAAGCGGAGGGGCTGGGGCATACCGAGAGCCGGTATGGTATACATCGAGAGCTCGATGGGTGACGACCCTACGAGTGGGAGGGGTGTATAGAGATATATGTTTGAGCAAGAGTACATGTAGTGTGATTATAAGTATGAGATTTGATGAGCTTCAGGGATCGGAAATGATCTCAGGTGGTTTGTGAATGTCTAATATAGGGTTTTTACTCGAATTTGGAACCTTAGTGCAGACGACCCTAGTAAACATATGTAGCCTCTTTGGTCGTACATGTTCTTGTTTGATTGTTGTGCGACCAATTGATTCAAGGTCTGGGTCTACGGTGGGTCGGGCATGTTCTTGTTTGATTGTTGCGTGATCTATCGGACAACCCTGATCCAGATCAGCGAGTGTTGCATCGTGGATGTTTCCTGGGGAAATTTGGGCGGGTTTTTGGATGAGAGTATCAACCTTAGTGAGACGGGGTTAGGTGATTGAGATCGGGTGATGATCTCTAATCGTGCTGACCGGGTTTGGTCAGGATTGTATCCATGTGGATGGTGCAATGAGGCTAGTGTGAGTCTAGTAGGACTCGAAGATTCGAGTGTTAACTCGAAGGTTACTGGCCGCGTTCGGGTCAGGTAGTGGAGACCATAGTGAAACGGTGTTGCATGATTCGAGGTCGAATCCGTGTTAGTGGGGGAGAATTGTAACGACCGCGAACCATATTATAGGAAAATTGGTTCGGTTTATTGCGGTTTTGTACTATTTTGGTTACAAATAAAAAAATCAGAGTTTTGCCTATAAAAGAAAGAGGAGTGTCGGCAGTGGTATGGATAGTGAGATTGCTCAGAGTTTTGAGAGGTTAGAGAGAGAGAGAGAAGAGACCAAGTGTTCTTGAGTTTTGGAGAGTTTTGGAGTGTTTTCCGTCGGTTTTGGAGGAGACAAACGGCGGTGAAGATCAAATTGGATCGGAGTGAAAATTTCAGGGTAAGTTCTTCACTCTTTGATCTTGATTTAGGAGAAAACCGCTTGTCAATCGGTTGGGTATTTGAGAAGTTATGGTCGTTTTATTTTGGAAGGTTTCTGCAGTTTTGATCCGCGATCAGTCCAATTCGAAGGAGGATTCCCATCGAATCGTTGGTAATCAGAGGATGATCTATATACGGTTGGAAAGATCTCTCTGTCTAGTTTTCAGATCAGGTTTCCGATCTTGATTCCGAGGTATGATCTGTTCTCTGTGTTCTTTTTAAGTTAGTGTGTCGGTATCTGAAATATCTGTTTTCAGTTTCGATCAACGAGTTTGCGAGCTGTTTTTCCGTTGAACTGCTTAGAGTTAGCTTACGTTCTATACACCTCTGTAAAGCTCTATATTTCTAGTTTCTAGAACAGGTGTTATACCTTGATTTGGTTAAGAATTCGCTGAGTTATGGTCCTTTGAACTTGGGTAGTTCGTGCAGTTTTTCTGCAATTTCCTGCGGTTTCGTCCAGAGTTGCTGTTTTCGGGGACGATTTCCCGGCGAACCGTTTGGAGTTAGGAGTCTTGCGATACGGTGTTGGAAAGCTGTTGGTGTCTAGTTTCCAGAACCATTTTCCGTTTGCGATTTGGTCCAGTGAGTCGGAAGTTATTCCAGTCGCAAAACAGGTGAGTGCGTGACCATGGTTTTTACGGGTATTTGGTGCGTTTGATTGCGGATTGAGTTGATTTGTTGTTCGATCAATGCTTGTTTGGGGCGTTTTTAGTGTTTAGATCAACGTATGTATCGTGGTTTGTGGTTGACTTCACGTTGACTTTTCGGGGTTGACTTTACGTTGACTTTTCGGGGTTGACTTTTCGTGTTGACTTTTTTGCTTAATTGTGTTATGTGGTGTTTTGATTGTTCCCTATACCCGTGCATCTAGCCAAGTAGATGGGATGATCGTACCACTGGGTATTTATGATAATACTCACGCATCTCTTATAACCATGTGATGCAGGAAAAGACAAAGTGTGATCGTGGAATCTGCCTGTGAAGAGGAGATGATCTAGTGTCTCGTTTGTGTTTATATCTATTCCGCTTTTGTTATTGTGTTGAATTATCGTGTGGTTTAATATTTATGGAAATATTATTTCGGGTGTTTTTTTTATAAAAAAAAAAATAAAAAAAAATAAAAAAATAAAAAAATCTGGTTGTTTCACTTTCGGTGAACGTACGAAGAGTCAGCTCTGTTTCAGCTTATGGTGTAGGGCTCTCCAACTTCTTGTAAGCCATCGTTGATGTGTATGGCATGATTAGTTGTATCGCCGCTCTTGCCGCATTGGGCATGTCTTGGCTAAGCTCGCTAAAATCTTCTTCCTCCACATTGAGCGTGGAGAGACCAACTATCAGTCCTTGTGCTTCATACCATCATTCGACGAGATTCAAACCTCTTCAGGTGAGTTATCTTTCATATTATCACAAGTTCCTTGGGACCATCTTCATCTTCCCTTGTTGCTTGGCTTATATACTGCTGCTCTGTCGCGCGGCCAACTCTTGGATGGGAAGAGCTCTATACAGATGATCCGCTCTTTGTACTTTTTAAAGGCTCAACACTTATTAGTGCAGTCGATTTCAAGATTGTTAATCCTGCACTTGATGCGGTATCAATCACGGATGTTAGTTCACTGGTTGTGTTTTTAATCTTCCACTGCGTCATTCCACTGCTTAGGCCCTATGTTGTCGAGATTCAAAGATGTCTTCACAATGTTTGTTACGTAGGTATAATGACTGCTTCTTTTTTATGTGTGTATTTTCTTCGTTTGCCTTTTGTAGCAGCGAACTTAGTAAGCTTGATCGCTCTAATATCATCAGTTTTAAACGTTTCCTCCTTTATTGGAGAATAAGAAGCTATAATGCTACGTTTGTTTGACCAAAAAAAAAAAAGTCTAGTTGTTTGTGATAATGTAGATTTTATACATACACATTTAAGGTATATTTATATATGATTTTAGTATTATTTGTTCTTTTTTTTTAAGACTGTAATCTCTTTATAACTCAATCATTTTTAGATGTAATAAACACAAATAAAAAGAATAATAATAATTTAAAAAAAATATAGTTTAGTTTAAAATATAAATATTCAAGTAAACAAAAATTTAAAAGATTATGAAAAAAAAAATTTTTGGTAAATTAATAATTTTTCAAATTAATAAAATATCATAGTCCCAACATTATTAATTTATAGAGTTTGTACTGTAGTTGTCATTCTGAAGGTTTTCACACAAATTAAGAAAACAATTAAATATTCTGTTTTGCCCCTAATTATTGCATTGTTTTGTTTGATATGTGTATTAAATAAACTTAAAAGTGGGGATAAAAATAGAAAAATTAGTCATAAATATGCATTGAAATTGCAGAATGACAAGTATTATGAAACAAATAATTAAGTATAGAATGACAATTAATATGAAACAAATGAAGTACTTTAAAACTTGATACGTAAACAACATAATTTATCGTTCCAATCGCCAATTACTGGGGGAAAGGATTGATTTTTATCTTTTGTTACAACAACATTTTCCACATTTTGGATCATAATTTCCATCATCGTACCTTTCCACTATACAGTCATGAAATCATTCAAAAATTCCGAGACATGGACTGACGCATTTTTCAGATTTCGTTGGCTCAATCATTGTACTATATACAATCCACGTTAAAACTCAAATAATAGTTATTTATTTAATAAAAACTCCAAAAACATATATAATACAAATAAATAGAAAGAAACGTTTAACTATTGTTTTCAAAATAGTCAAGGTTAATTGAAAAATAACAAATTTATTTTATTTTTGGTAAATTAGAGGCGTAGACACTAGGGCTGGGAACAGATACCTGTTACCCGTCCTTTACGTGTTACCCGGCTCGTACTCGTTTCAAAAATTAGGACATCCGTAATGTTCGAGTCGGGTAAAGGGTACTATAATTTTGATACCCGCGGGTAAGGATCGGGTAAATGGTATCATTTTTTTTTCACTACTTGTCTCGTTACTCGTCTTCGTACTCGATTTGCTATCCGACCCATAAATACTCGCATATTATATCACTAATATTTGATAAATTTAGTTATAAAATCAATTATATAATATATAATATAGTATAAATACTTACAACGTCAATCTTTTGTATTTTTGAATTATCATCGATAATTTTGGAGATGATGAATTACAAGTTTTAAGTTTTGAAATTTGTAATATTATATTTTATGAACTATATGTTGTCTATTAGGAGATTTTTTTTCCTTTTCCTAATAACTCTTTCATTTCTTTGGTATATAAGTTGCTTAACTTTAATTATACATAAACTATATTACAATTGGGCGGATAAGGATAAAAGGCCGGATAGCTTAACTTTAATTATACATAAACTATATTACAATTGGACGGGCCCGGGTAAGGATAAAGGACCGAATACCCGGTTGGTCAATAAATTTTTGCCGGATACCCGTTGTATAGGATACTCGCTTTTTGAGGATCAAATAAAAGTATTAATTATCAAATACCCAATAGGATCGGATCCGGTAACACGTAGTCCAAATTTTCAGGATACCCATCTTATGCCCAGCCTAGACACCTCCTCCACGGCCACCTAATCCTACCCCACCTCTAAACCCTTCACAATTCCCTCCTCTACCATCATCAGTTATTCCATTTTTTTTTCAAAAATTAAAATTAGCCTTAACTTAATTTTCAAATCTCTTGCTGATACAGTGTAAATATTTACACTGTTTTAAAATAGTTAAATGAATTTATCATCGTCTTGAGGCCCACTTTACATTGCTAAGTTTGAAGCATTGACTATTGAGGCATGCTTGCTCTTCCTGACATGATTTGTATTTGTCACCAGCCGTTGGGGAGATCAGAAGTTTGTATACTGCATGCAAAAGCAGGGTTTTGTAATGAACTCCTACTATAATATAGGAGCTGCTCATGCCGCAATGCGTGCACTAGAGAACACACTCTTGAGAAAAAAGGACACTAGACATTTATTTTTCCATTCCTAAAGTATAGATTACATGAAACATTCTTGATTTAAAGTTTCAGTTTTCTTTAGCACTTTTCTAATCATCAGTTTACTACCACATAATAGGAAATCTGTCAGACAAGGATATGAATCAAGGAACTCTTGTGATTTTTAGTTTTGTTTCGTATTTTTTTTTGTAACCTTTAATTGTAAAATTTCTGCTAATAATGAATATATTTAATAATATTATTTTTACATTTAACTAGATGAACCAAAATATTGTTAAATGAATGCTTTCACCATTTGGATGAGAGAAAAATGATCAAAGTAAAATTTTGCAAACACTACAATTTAATATACTTTTTAGTCCAATATGACCAGCTTATGATTTTATAAATCTGTAAGAGAGATAATACGTTTACTTGAATGAAATTTTACTTGTTATAAAATATTATAGAAGATTATAACTAAGTTACTGTGAATGAAATGGTTTTCAAAATTTATTGGATATACACATTATCCATGAACTATTGAGAAATTCTTCAATCGTCGCTAGTTGGTAATCGTCTCTCATTAGGCCATATATATCAAAGCATCAGACTTCCTATGACAACATCCGGAAATGCCAGTTAGTTCGATTCGGTTTCTGAAGAGAAATCTTAGTAAAAACGTAACGGGCTGACCAAGAAAATGTTGTTAATGTAATAAATAGTGTTTTATTTCATTAAAATATTCATCTTCTTCTAAATTTTCAAATCCAATTCGCCAAATATCAAGAGGATAACTACTTATTATCATAGGTACAACAACATCGATTATTAATACAGTCTCCATAATCGTACCCCTTAATTCCACAGTCATGGAAGCATTCACGACCTTCGTACTTCAGTGGAACGCATGGTATAAAGCAGCGACCAGCTTTTGCTGGTTCGATCACTGTAACATATACAACTCCACATTAATACTACACTTTTATATTTATATGTCCAAATAACGATTTTTTTAGAGTTCTTAACAAAACATAAATAAAGATTGGCCAAAATATTCAAGATTGAGTATCCGAAATCCAATCCAAGATCAAAGATAACTGAAACATAACAAAAACATTATTTTTGTAAGAAATAACATACCTGCCAAGGCCGAAACATTGTAGCAAAATTGCTAATATTATTACAAGAGAAATATATATATATAGAGGTCTTTTTGATACTCATCTTATTATATAAAGAAGAATGCGCACGGTGAGAACGCGACTCGTAAGCAAAATTGTAACTCACCAGATCGTGACATGTGTTTCCGGTTGATCAGATGATGACATATGTTAACACTTAAAATAAATTAAAGATATATAAAAATAATAATGAAAAACGAACAAAATAATCGTAAAATACATAACCAAATAGTAAGAAAAATTTCTTATTGTTCAAACTAATTATGAGAAAAAGAAAATTTCTAATAGTCCACACTAACTAGATAATTTTTTTTTAATATTTTAAACTAATTATAAAATTCAATTAAGAAAGTAAATAGAGAGCGTAAACCCTAAGAAAAAATAGAAAGGAAAAATAAATCAAATAAGAAAATAATATCGACGAGAGTTTGACACTTTTCAAAATTAATTCACCAAATCATAACATAATACTTATAATTAAAATTAATTAAGAAAAAATAAAATTAAAAATAAAAAACGAACAAAATAATTGTCAAAACAATTAATCAAATTGCTAATAATCCCAAATTTCTAGGAAAAAATAATTAGTTTAAACAAATTACAAAAATAAAATTAGGGAAAAAAATAGAGAGAATAAGAAGAATAAAAAACAAAAAGTAGAGAGGAAATGGAAATTTAAATTAAGAAACAAATATGAATGATAAAACAAAAGAATTTTTATAAATTGAAAAAGAAAAAATTAAAATGAATTTGGAAATCTCAATGTTAAAGTTTATATGCACAAACATACCAAAGAAAAATAAATCTATAAACATATTTACTTTATAAACATAGTTATAGAATATTACAAAGAACATAAGTTCTTCTACGTATATTTTTCAGTGTTAAAAAAAGAAATTATATAAAATAAAAATTTATACATGTTATAAAATAATAATAATAATAATATATTTACTATTAAGATCCAAAAGAGTATAGATCCAAAAGAGTATAGATCTCTATGAAAAATAAACCGATGACATCAATGATATCAATCATAGATTTATATATAATGTTTGATAAAAATATTATAAAATATTTTAATAGGTTTATATGAGATTATTCACGTAAATTTATTGTTTTATAATTTAAATCTATCATATTTTTAATGTTACAAGATTTTATCATATAGCTAACATAAATTCATAATGTGTAAGAATATTTGTTTTTTTTATTAAAAATATAATTTGAATTCCATTTATCTATATATATTTTTCGGCCTGAATAATATGAATCAAGATATGAGAATTAAGATATAAATTAAATTTTAATGGTTTGACATCCATGTTTAAATATTTCAAAATACTTTTGTAGTTAAACGGGTTACTAATTAAAATTAAAATTTTGATATTAATTTTTTTTTAATGTGTTTACCCGCGTATTAACGCGGATCCTATTCTAGTTATATATAATTTTGTTCTAAGTTATAGTGAGAAGAAAAATGTGTTCTATAATTTTCTAATTCTTTGTGAAGAGTTTGTATTTATAGGACTCTTTTTCTAGCAAGGACTCAATTTTGCACCCTGATTTTTGTTTTATACTAATAATATATTTTTATTTTGGGTAAAAATATACTGCTACCATAGATGGAGTTGACCAGAACCTCGTCTTTCAAATGGGCTTCCAAACTAATTTTGAAATTTGATTAACTTTTTTTTGGAAAAATTGGAAATAAAAGACGTTTTTAAAGTTTGTCCATTTATACTTTTATTTGAAAATTAACATTTATGCCTAAACTATTTTCTTGAATTAAAAAAAAAAAATATTTGTTTTCAATTTTTTTTTCGTGAAACATGTGAAGAATAAAGGAATAAAACTTTTTATGAAAGGGCCAATTGTTGTTTGTTAAGCGATAGATTTATAAAATTTGTTCTACTTTATTCATAAGACAATTTTTGCATTTATACATATTCTAAGACATTCAGATTATGGATCTAAAACATTGTACATGTTCTAAAAAAATTAGAATACATGTGTTCTACGAAATTTAGAAAACAGATTCAGAATACGTAATCTGCATTTTACTCTATGTTCTACAAAATTTAGAATATGTGTTCTAATATTTGTTAACAAACTCTAGAATACGTCTTTTACTA
Source organism: Arabis hirsuta (assembly GCA_964056655.1). Classification (NCBI taxonomy): domain Eukaryota; kingdom Viridiplantae; phylum Streptophyta; class Magnoliopsida; order Brassicales; family Brassicaceae; genus Arabis; species Arabis hirsuta. The sequence goes on from OZ053300.1 coordinate 41,485,202, forward strand.
AAGTTAATTCTAAAAATATCGTATTATGATATTTGCTCTATGTTATGAAAATTTTAGAAATTCATTTCGAAATTATTGTAGAATTCCGAAAATTAAGAAAACTAAATATTTGAAATCTTTTATATGAATCTAGCAGTTTAGGAAATTGAATATATTGTTCGATTACATTCTGCAAAATTTAGAATACGTATTCTGCTTTTTAGAATTCAATAAATTGTTGATTTCTATTCTATATACTCTAGCGTTTTTCTGATGAATTTTCTTTCTCTTCTTGTGTTTAGAACTTGAAAATGATCAAATGTATCTAACTAATGCATAATGCACATATACCAAATATATGTGATTAAAGATTTGCAGAATAAAAGTAGACTTGTCAACGTAGAGTAAACACAATTATCTATCTCTTAAATAGATTAATGAGTGAGATTATTAGTGAAAGAAATACTTCATTAATAATTAGGAAATTAGATTCTCACCCGCACTATGTGCGGAAACATTCGTTGTATATGCTGTAAACTATATTAGTTTTTATATTATGTCGTATATAATATGTTCTAACTTTAGATATGTATGTTTTTAGTTTGTAGGTAGAATTGATTAATTTGAAATAATATGATGGTTTTTGTTTTTAACTTGTAGGTATAAATGAAGTAGTTAGAAGTATAGTATTTTATATTGAATAGTTATTAGTGGGAGTGTAAATAGTTGACTACGTTGTATTAAATTATATGGACAAAAATTCAGTAGTTTTAAATAAGTTTACTATTTTTTTTTAAATGTTTCAACTTTGCATTCCGTTTAGTCATTATTTATGTTTTTATTTTATCTAAACTAATTGGGTTTATTTGTTTGATTGGATTTATTTGTTTGGTAAAGTGTTTTATTGAGATAAATAGTTATGGTATTTATATTACTCATATACTAATTTAGTTGAAAGCAAAAGTTTCTTTTTTTTTCTATTTACTACTTCTGTAAATCTTTTGTTTAAAATAAAATAAAAAGTAAATATTTTTCTATTTATAACTTTTAAAATTTATTTTTTGTCTATCGTTAATAAAGTATTAGGTTAATTGGCAATGGAAAAAAGGCTATAGCTTTTAAGTCTAACCAATCATCTTCTAGCTTTTCATTTTGAGAAATTTATAAAAATGCCACTTTTCAAATGCCACTTTACAAAAATGCCACATTTTCAAAATCTTTGCAAAAATGCCACTTTTCAAAATTATTTTTTCATTATATCATTTATATTTGGACTAACTATGTTGTACTAGGGTTTAATTTTGAAGGTTTAAGGGGTTTTAGGGGTCAAAACATTTTTTAGATTTTATAATTTTAAGATTTAGGTTTACAAATTCATAATTAATGGCATTTTTACAAATTAACACCCCTTAGTGGTATTCTTGCAAATGTACATACCAAAAATGGTATTTTTGCAATTGCCCCTTTCATTTTTTACTGAGAGCCAAAATATTTTTCGTTCTTTTTTTTTACTTTACAACACATGTTTTAGATTCGAGTCAATTTCTCTCTCTTCATTCTACTAAAACAACTATTTTTCTTATATATTTTATATTTGCAATATTTCGTTTTTTATATAAGATTGTGATATTTAAATACTTTTATTAATAAGTGAGAAATCTTCTCCAAAAATTTAAAATCTGATGTTCACAATTATTTCAAGGGTGGAACACATTTTTCTACCAAGTAATTGCGAAATTTATGGATATATCCAAAGTAGTTTATGAACATTTAATTAACTCCGGAATTCTATTTGAAAATTTATATTATTACTCTTATAATTACTCAAAGCTATAAGATTCAATTATTTGCAATCTTCCCGTTTGTATATGTAAGTTATGAATTATATCTTTGAAGTTTATGATATTAAAGAAAAACATTTATTAATAACTAATATAGATTGACTAAAAAAGTTTAAATCCATTGTTTTCAATTATTTTACGGATGGAATAAAATTTTATATAAAATGTATATATATATATAAAGCGGGTTGGATTTCGTATAACAATATAACTACTTTTTTTTCTAAAACTATATTGGATTTACTCGCTATCCGTTTTATCCCGAGTAAAATGCCTAGTAGGTTCTATATTGGTTTTGATACTATGTGCGGGAATATTGTTTGTTTTATACTTAATTGTCCATAATATTTAAAGTGTCAATTATTTTGTACATTATATATATTTATATATTAAAATATTGTATTTTATTTGTGTTTTTCATTGGTGAATGTAGACATTGTGGAATATGTTGTATTAATTTATGTAAAAAAAAATCGAATACTTTGCAATAAATTTTTTGTTCTTTTTAGTAAATAATTTTATTTTTTTCTGTTATTGATTTGTCTAGTCCTAATTAGTAATTACCAATGTTTTCACGCCCGATCGACCCGGTTAACCCACAACCTGGCCAATATTCCGGTCTAAGTTAAGTAATAAAATCCGGTAAAATTAAAACCATGTAAACCTGAAAATGTTCGGTATCAACCCGTGATCTGGCGAACCGAGTGAACCGGCCAGATCCGGGTTTATGAATATTAGAAATTTCTTATGGAAACTAATCTTTTGTACCCCAAAATATAATTAAAAAACGTGAATGTTCATAAGCAAAATAACATTATGCCAAAATTGTAAAGCCCATTGATGAATCGATCTAGTTTACTCAGATATTAGGACATTGATCGTATGATTATAGATTTTTACTTTTTAATATATTTTTAGAATTGTTTTATTCGACGATGAACATTTTGTCTCCTCTGTGACCAGTTCGTCTTCCTCCTATATCATGTGATTTTGACTTCTCTTTTTTGTTCTGGTTCGGATTTTTTTATTTGTATATTTGTCATGAATTGTCTCTTTGAAACTAATTGTTTGTGGTTAATCGTACTGATTAGTTTGTGATTTTGTGTTTTCAAACGATGAAATCGTTCAAATGAAATGCCCGCTCGTTTGTCTTGTGCTTTACATAATGGATATAATGCTCTTGTATCATAAACAATTCCTTTTCATGATTGAGTTTGTGTTAAAAATCGATTATATCTCATTACAATCTTAAAGATAAGATTTGTAATTTGAATCATAAATTATGCATTATATAATTTGAAAGAAAGATAAATGATAAATCTATTTTTTTTTTAAATCTACATTTGAAAAATTCACACTGGACTTTACATCTATAAAGTTTGTTCCAATAATAAATGCATGCTCGAATCTTTTGCATCGCTGTGTTGCTCTATGTTTTTTCTTTAGGACAATCATGTACATTGAGATTTTAATAACGAAAATTTGATAACGAAGTTTAGTCCATTGATTTCTTCACCACAATGTTGAAATGTTACTTTTCTTAACAAAACAAATTTGGCTAAGATCCCGGAGGATCTTCAGCCCAACATGACGTTGGCGGCGAGACCTGTGAGGATTCTCGAGAGGAGAGTCAAGGTTCTGCGTCGTAAGAGGATACCATTGGTGAGAGTCGTGTGGGACTGCGATGGTGTCGAGGAGGAGACTTGGGAACCAGAGGTGAGTATGAAGATGAAGTTCTCGAAGTGGTTCGAGAAGCAAGCGGAGGCTTGAGTATCTTTTCTGGTTTTCAGAGTCTGTACAGCGTGCTACTGAGTTGTTGTTATATGTATTTTCGTTTGGGTTGTAACGATATACATTGTTGAAATTTAATAAGATGGGGTTTTCCTTATTATCTTTTGTTATAAGGCAGATGTTCTTATGTTATGACTTGTGGAGTCGTGAGTTGTGATGACTGGTAGGTCATGTGATGGCTGGGAATGGAAATTCTATTCGGTTTAAAGCTGGTTCATGTTCTAGGAGTGGCTAGAAATGAGCTTATTCATGTTCTGGGAGTGGCTAGAAATGAAATTCGTGTTCTAGGAGTGGCTAGAAACGAAAGCTTTATGCGAGTTAGAATCTATCTATTCCTAGGGAGAATCGGGAAAAGAGGTTCTATATGAGTTAGAATTGTCTTTTCCAGGGACTCTGTGGAAACACCCATGGTGGTTGGGTTGTTTCGAGTGGCCTAGTGGGGTCACGGATGCGATGATATTCCGGGTGGAGGATGTTATGAGGTAGCCCCAGAGGCGATTCCGGTCGACAGGTACTTATGATGCATGTTTCAGAGTATTGCTCCAGGAGACAGGTGTGTTTCCTGCATACTGAGGGATAGTGGTTCTCTCTAGGGGCCGAGTGGGGTCCTTAAATATACTTTGAGGGATGGTAGTTCTCTCCAGGGGACGAGTGGGTCTATGCACACGTAACTCAAGAGGTGACGATCCTGCGAGTGAGTGTGGTGTATATGAGCTATGAGTATGAGTTATGAGCAGTTGCGTCTGAGCGTGGTCGTGAGTATGAGATTGGATGAACTTCGAGGATCGGGAGTGGATCTTAGGTGGTGGTGACCGGGTGGGGTCAGGATTGCAGCCGTGGTGAGACGGTGCAATGAGGCTAGTGTGAGCCTAGTAAACTCGGGGATCGGGTTTTAGTTTTGGCTGAGGGCCAGGGTTGTGTTGTGGACGTCAAATCTGGGGTTATTATTGGAGTCTGGAATTCAGTTCGGACAATCCTGGTAGCATATGTTACGCAGATGGTCGTACATGTTCTTGTTTGATTGTTGTACGATCATTTGGTCCAACGCGGGGTCAACGGTTGGTCGGACATGTTCTTGTTTGATTGTTGGACGGTCAATTGGGCAGCCCTAATCTGGACCATGAGGCGTGCATCGTTGATGTTTCGGATGAATCTGGGCGAATTTTAGGCGAGAGTGTTAGCCTTAGCAGGACGGGTTAGGGGATTCGAGTGTTATCTCGAAGGATACTGGCCGCGTTCGGGTCAGGTGGTGGAGACCGTAGCGAGACGGTGTTGTGAGATTCGAGGGTGATATCGAGTGGTGTTGGTCGAGTTTGGCCAAAAATGTAGACCGTAGAGAGACGGTGTTGCATGATTCGAGGACGAATCCGTGTTAGTGGAGGAGAATTGTAACGACCGCGAACCAAAAATTTTGTGAATAACTGGCGGGTCGGTTGGAAACCCGAGTTGTTATTTTATTTAAAAAAAAAAAGTCAAAAGCCTTGTTTTGGGGTGCCTTGTTTTGTGGAAGTGGCTGAATTTTTTATTGAGAGAGGAAGCAGTTTTGAGAAAGAGGTAGAGAGAGTTAGTGAGTAAAGAGAGGAGAAGAGAGAGAGAGGTGAAAGAATCCGCCGGTTTTTGGGGAGACAAACGGCGATGAAGATCAAGTTGGATCGGAGTGAAAATTTCAGGGTAAGTTCTCCACTCCCTTATCTTGATTTCGGAAGAAACCGCTTGTCAATCGGTTGAGTATTTGAGGAGTTATGGTCGTTTTAATACGGTAGGTTTGTGCAGCTCGTTGCTCCGATCAGTCCACTTCAAAGGAGTATGTCCGTCGAACCATAGAGACTCAGAGGACGATCTTTATACCGTTGGAAAGCTATATCTGTCTAGTTTCTAGATTGGGTTTTAGATCCTGATTCCGAGGTATTATCCGTGCTCTGTGTTCTTTTAAGCTCAACATGTTGTTTTTATTTCCAGTTTCAATCACCGAACTTACGGGCTTATTTACCGTCGTTCTGTAAGGATACAGGAGACGGTCTAGATATCATTGGAAAGCCCCGAGTCTTAGCTTTCTATAGACACCGAGTTCGATTTAATCAGAGGTGATCTCCGTTCTCTGTGTGCTTTCAAAGTCAGTGTATCGTTTTCTGAAATATCTGTTTTCAGCTCCGATCAGCGAGTTTGCGAGCTCTTTTCCCGTCGAACTAGAGAGAACCAGTAGACGATCTATATATGGTTCTGTAGCACTCGCAGTCTAGTTTTCAGAACAGTTTTCCGATCCCGTTTCTGAACTGTGGTTGGTGAGATAATCGATCTCGAATCAGGTGAGTGCGTGACCATGGTCTTCGCGGGTAGATGGGTTTATTTCGATGCGTGTGATTGCGAATTGAGTTGATTTGTTGTTCGATCAATGCTTGTTTGGGGCGTTTTTAGTATTTAGATCAATGTAAGTATCGTATTTTGTGGTTGATTTTGCGGTGACTTTTGTGGTTGACTTTGCGTTGACTTTTGTGGTTGACTTTGCGTTGACTATTCGGGGTTGACTTTTTTGGGTTAACTTTTCGTGTTGACTTTTTGCTTAATTGTGTTGTGTGGTGTTCTGATTGTTCCCTATACCCGTGCATCTAGCCAAGTAGATGGGATGACCGCTCCACTGAGTATTTATGATAATACTCACGCATCTCTTATAATCATGTGATGCATGTAAAGAGAAAATGTGATCGTGGAATCAGGGCGAGGAAGAGGAGATGATCTAGTGTCTCGTTTGTGTTTATATCTATTCCGCTTTTGCTATTGTGTTGAATTATTGTGTGGTTTAATATTTATGGGAATATTATTTCGGGTGTATTTAAAAAAAAAAAAAAAAAAAATCTGGTTATTTCAATAGAGATGTTTTAAAAGAAATCATTAGTGAAACTTCAAAAAATAGGATTAAATTATTAAGATTGTTAATATTGTTTCGTTAACAACAACACGTTGTTAAACAAACAGAAAACCAATTTGTGTTGGTTTTCTTGATGGTTCGGGAATAGATCAAAATTGTAAACCAATTTGTGTTAGTTTCTTAACGATTCACTACCGAATTAGAGTTCATGATTTACGAGGTTGCTGATTGGTTCTTTTTGTCTTAAAAAATATTCTCATTAATTAAATAAAAAGAATTAAAAAAAAAAATAAGGAAACCTCATACTTGAGATATCAATCATAAATTTCTAACTCATCAACTAACTGAGTCAATAAATATATTGTAAATTACTCCCTAAAATATGATTAAATCTAATATTTATGATTAAGAGTATAATATAATTTTAATTAAATTAAAGTATATATTATCAAACTTAAATAATAAAAATACAGATGAACAAACTCTGAAAAAAACATCATTTATTTTCAATTTTCCCTTTTTTTTATATTAAGAAAGCATGCTGTTCAATTTTCTTTGCTTTCACCGATAATAATTTTACCATAGATGAGTTTTTGAATAAAGTTTGTTGTAAAATAAGTCGTGTAAAATCATGGTGTATGGACCATAAGACTTATGTATATACTATTAACAAATCAAATGTCAGCAAAGGTTATTGATATTTTGTATTTTTCAGAAATTCAGATTTCTTTTGTTTTGTTTTAAACAAATTGTAAAATGTCATAATTCATAAAGCTGGTTTGTGTTCGTGTCAACGCTTTGGCACTTGGCCTGACGCCCAAAAAAATCGATTTTCAAAAAAATAAAAAAAAATTAAAGACACAAATTAAGTAAGTAAATTACTCTTAATTATTACTACACTCCTTAACAAGTACCCTTTTGTTTTGTCTCTCTCTCTGCTTCTCTCTGAGAAAAAAAATAAAAATAAAATTCGGTTTTTTTCTTTCTTTATTTCTCTCTCTCTGGCTGGTTTGTGTAATTTCCCGGCAACGGAAGGAGGAGGAGGAAGAGTGTAAGCAAGAAATTCCTCTTCTTCTACGGAACATAGCTCTCTGTTTCTCCCTCTTTTGCTTCTCCGATTCTCTCTTCCTTTCATCCTCTCTACCTCTTCCTTTTTTTGTTTCTTCATGGTTTCCTCCATCGCAGGTACTTCTTCTTCTTCTTCTTCGCTTAAATTCTTCAATCGGTTTATGATATTTGTTATTACCTTTGTTTGATTGTTATGTGGTTCAATAGTAGTAGTTGATGATGATGATTGTTCAAATAGTAGTAGATGATGATGATGATTTGTTAGTGAGAAAATCAGTTGCTACTCTTTTGTTTCGATGATTACACAGTTTCTTCAAATCGATGTTTCAGATGTTTTTAATTTTGCGATGTTCCGAATTTTAAGCTTTGAATTTGAGTTTATTGCTCTCTGATGCTGTTTTGTCGCCACAAGCAGCAAAAGCTTCTCAAGTAAAACTTTTGTGATTCATCGAGTTGACCAACTATGGTTTTGTTTAGATTCTCTTCCTGTTTGGAATATTTAGTCAGATGTTTGTTTATGTCTGGACGAGTAATATCATGTGTGATTGAGAGAGCTAATGGTCTTAAGTAGTAGCTGTTCTGCTTTATGATGCAAGATTAGAAATCAAATTGCAGGATATGCTTGGAAGCACATGACATGGTGTTTCTTGTTTTGTTTGTAGTTGCGGATGCCAAAAAGATGGAGCTAGAACCCAAGGAATCACTATCTGTTGGTATAGAAATAAAACTTTCTTGTTTCCTTTTTTATGTTTTGATGGAAATCACCATTTTTGTGTGTTTTGTACAAATTCTTTTGATGTGTAATCATTTTTGGCTATGTTGAATGTAGTGGACTTGCCATCTTTGATGAGTAGATCATCTGAAACCTTTAGCGGAGGCGGTGGATATCGTTCTGCAAATGATTTGAGCATGTTCTCAAGCTCATTGCCCACGCTTTTTCATGAAAAGCGTATGTCATAGCGTCTATCAGTTTTACGCTTGGTTTACTTGAAGAAAGTGCTAATATCTTTTAGTTTTGACAAACTTGCAGTGAATATGACTGATTCAGATAGTTGGCTTTCCCTTGATGATAGCTCACCTAATCCGAACAAACTTGGCGTAGGAAACTCAGAGAAGGATTCTTTTGAAGATGTCGAACCCGATTCTTTAGAAATCTTGCTGCCTGAGGATGAAAATGAGCTCCTTCCTGGCCTCATCGATGAGCTTAATTTTAACAGTTTGCCTGATGAAGTTGAAGATCTCGAAGAGTGTGATGTTTTTTGCACAGGAGGGGGTATGGAATTGGATGTTGAATCCCAGGATAATCATGGTGTTGATGCATCAGGGGTGCAGATATCTGATCGCGGTGCTGCAAATGCATTTGTTCCTCGCAAACGCCCCAATATGTCTGGCAGAGTTTCGGTTGAACATCCAAACGGTGAACATCCTTCAAGGACATTATTTGTTAGGAATATCAACAGCAGTGTCGAGGATTCTGAGTTAAGCGCCCTTTTTGAGGTAATGCACACTTGTCTGCTTCCTTTTTTTTTTTCTTTCTCACAACCGAAAAGTTGAATTTATTCACCGGCTTGAGGCTCACTTTGCATCTATAACTTGGTAATATCGAGCCTTGCTTGCTATTGCTGATATGATTTGTATTTGTCACCAGCCGTTTGGGGAGATCAGAAGTTTGTACACTGCATGCAAAAGCAGAGGTTTTGTAATGATATCCTACTACGATATACGAGCTGCTCATGCCGCAATGCGTGCACTACAGAACACACTCTTGAGAAAAAGGACACTGGACATTCATTTTTCCATTCCTAAAGTATGGATTACGTAAAATATTCATGATTTGAAGTTTCAGTTTTTCTTAAGCACTTTTCTAATCATCAGTTTAATCACATGATAGGAAAATCCGTCAGAGAAGGATATGAATCAAGGAACTCTTGTGATTTTTAATGTGGACACAACAGTATCGAATGACGAGCTCCTTCAGCTGTTCGGTGCCTATGGTGAAATAAGAGAGGTGGTTTATGTTTGTTTATTGCAATGGTTTATCTTTATGGCTAATATCTTGTTCTCTTTTGTGTATTTATGTATCAAATAATCCGCTTATTAACTCTTGACGGCTTCTGAAAATGCAGATTAGAGAAACCCCAAACAGGAGATTCCACAGGTTCATTGAGTACTATGATGTTAGAGATGCAGAGACAGCCCTGAAAGCAATGAATAGAACTGAGATAGGTGGAAAATGTATAAAGCTCGAACTTAGCCGCCCTGGAGGGGCCCGTCGAGTGTGAGTTGCAGCTATTTGTATATTTCCAAGAATTGAGTTATCTTGCATACACAGTACTGAACTTGAACTATTTGTATGCAGCTCGGTCCTGTCAACAAGTCAAGATTTGGACAGAAACGAAGTTACAAATTTCTTCAATCAGTTAGGCTCACAGGTTGCCAATTCTCCACCAGGTAATTTGTATTGATCAGTTTTCTCTCCATTTGTTAACATGCCTTGTCCGGAATTCATCGAATCTACTTAACAGGTAACTGGCCGATTGGCAGTCCAGTGAAGGGCTCTCCTTCACATGCCTTTCCGAGGCCACATGGTCTAGGAATCGTCAGGCCGTTTAACTCAGATAATATCCCGGGATTGGCTTCAATTCTCCCTACTCATCACTCTAGCTTTCATGGATTTTCACCAGTCAGTAATGACCAAGGGATATTGAATCATCCAAACCAAGCTATTCTGAATAAGGGATTAATGCACAACGTTGCATACGGGCAACCTCATTCATTGCCAGAGCATTTAGCAGGTGGAATTTCCAACTCCATGAGGTTTATTGCTCCACACTCCTCGGGATTCGGGACTTCATCTGATAACCGTTATCGTTGGGGAAGCCCTCCTCAGCATATGAATTATCCTGGTTACAATGGAGCTTCGTCGTCATCATCAGCTAGTGAACGTCCTTTCGCTGTCAGGAGTGGTTTTCCATTTGCTGAGAGACAAGGTTCATTGCTTGGAAAATACCAGCATCATGTGGGCTCTGCTCCCTCAAGCATTCATTTTAATACCCAAATTAATCGGTACCCGGGATCACCAGAGACATCGTCCTTAATACCCGTTGGATTTGGCGATATGGGAATCAACAAAAACTATATCAATGCTCATGGAAAGTCAAACCCTGGCGTTAGTATTCCAGGGAACCATAACGAACGGGATTTTAGCGGCTTTGAGATGTCCTCAATGCCTGCGGTACCTTTTGGTGGGAGTAGAGGAGGATTCCAATCACTAAGGCCTGAACCTTTTCCCGAGCAGAGTAAGATCCCACAGCTCGAGAGTCACAATCGGAATCAGCTCATAGATGGTGGGACATATCATATTGACTTGGATAGAATTGCTAATGGAGATGATATCCGGACTACATTAATCATTAAAAACATCCCAAACAAGTAAGCGCGTTGTTGATGCCAGTTTAAAATCTTTTGACAACCTTTTAACACTCAAATGTTTTTGTTTTCTAAGGTATACTTACAAAATGCTGGTGGCTGAAATCGACGAAAAGCACAAGGGAGACTACGACTTTCTGTACTTACCTATCGACTTTAAGGTACTATACTATACGAGAGTGAATCAATGATGCTTTAATATGACTCGAGAAGTTACTGACATTTAGGTTACTTCTGGGATATAGAATAAGTGCAACATGGGTCACGCTTTTGTCAACATGGTCTCTCCATTGCACATTGTTCCCTTCCAACAGGTTTTTTTACCTTTTCTCTTCGCTATTGTTTTCCGAAACTGATATGTCAGTCGAGACTAGTAATGTGTTTCTGCTTGTTTCTGCAGACCTTCAAAGGTAAAATATGGGAGAAATTCAACAGTGGGAAAGTTGCTTCATTGGCATATGCAGAGATCCAAGGAAAGTCTGCTCTTGCTTCATACATGCAGAATCCAAGTCCTATCAAGGAAGAAAAGCATTTGTTTCCAGAAGTCTCCCACCATGACGAACGTCAAGACTCCGATGATCAGGTAGGTTATTAGATACAAACTCTTTTCTTCTTTTTGTTTTGATAGATGGATTCAAAAACTTGATTGCCTTATGTCCACCAATTTCACCTTGTATTTTGGATCATACAGGAGCAACTATTTTCAAGCATTTGGAACATAACCGCTCCTGATCCAGATTGGTCTTACACGATGGATCTTATCGAGAATCAGAAAGAGAACGTTAACTCCAAGAACATAGCAGAAGAGTCCTCTTAAAGCCCCCACTAAAACAAGTAGCTGAGAACTCTAACCCTCCGTCAAAGGTAAGTGTACAGTTATATATGGCGCGGTTACCGAAGAAGCAGATGTACAGTATGAAGGCTTGTTTTTCCTCGGAACAAAGTAACCGGTTTTTAGGGATTACTTCACGCTAAAAAAAAAAACCCGATCTAAAAACATCCCTTTCAGTACATTACGTTATATACTTTATTCGGGAACTTCTTATCAGCAATGTGTATATATATCATCCTTTTGCGTGTACATCCTCCTGTCCATGTGAAAGACATGATCAGTGTTTAGTTGTTTTATTACAACATATTCGTTATAAGTCTCTGTCTCAATTAGTTACCATTACAAATACCGTTACCTGTCTCTCTCTAGTCTCTATGTAGACATCTTTCCATAGCTTGAATGGCGGATCAGACTCTTCTTCAACTTTTCCTAGCCAAACCCACCACCAAAAGCTCAGCATCGGAATCGGTTTCAGGTATTATTCTACGGCTTTTCTCTGTATTTCTCGTCGGAGCAATCTCCTTATGGGCAAACCACGAGGCATCAAAAGGCTTCTCCATAACAATCATCAATGAAGCTGAACATTCTCCTTCCGGGAAAAGATTCTCCCTTTTCTTCGAATCTGATGATACCGCGGTGCGGGTCTTGCTCGATACTAGCCTCTTTGTTGAGAGATTTCTCTACGAGGGTGTTCCTCATCGTCTGCGGAAGCCTGTAAACCACGTGACCGTCCGATTCAGTGATGGAGCCGAGAGGTTCTCGGTAACTTCGGGTGCAAGACATGGAGAGTATCTGATCAGATTAAGCTCATCTTTAGTGGAAAGAAGTGACTTTAGTAACGCCGTGAAATTTGCATTGCGACATTCTATGGTTAGGATATGGCTATGGGGTAATGAGTCAAGAGCTTCGCCGGAGCTTGTGGCAGGGATGGTGGAGTATTTGGCCGAACCGGGTCTAAAACGACGTAGTTTTGATGAATCTGGTGGGTATTGGGAGGATAAGGAGTCTGTGTCTGTGGCTAAATGGTTAGGCTACTGTGAAGGACAAAGAGAAGGTTTCATCAGACGGTTGAACCATGGGATGAGACTTAGGTGGGATGATCGGACGGTGGGTCTAGCTTCGTATGGTGCGTGTGATTCACGTAAGGTTGTGTTGCGTGAGGTCAAAGATTGACGATAATGGATTTGATAATTGAGAGAGGAACATGATTGGTTCCTTGTGCTGTCGTATTCTAAACACACATGGCTCCACGTCATTATTCAGTGTGTATAAAAATAGTTAAGGGAATATAAATTCTTCATTTTTTTGGGAAAATGGTTTTTTTTCGCGAATAGATAGAAAAAGGAATTAATGGATTTATATCAGAATCTCCAAAATAAAGGTTAGAAAAGCTTAAAATTCCAACAAGAGTAATAATAATCTTCTTCTTCGTCTTGAGGTCAGTCATCTTCATTTTCTACAAGGTTTTAGCACCAACCAAAGTTTGGAATTCTTGGGTTAAGAATCATAGAACCGGTTGTGCGTCCCGCAACTGATTTTCGTGTTCGAACCCGGTGAGATGCTTGGTGAACTTGGCAAAGGTAGAGCAACCAAATTTGCCTTCTCCTCAAGTTAAGCAGCCTTCAATATCTTGAACATGTTTATGAAACGACAACTCAGCATTGGATATCAGCATCATGGTGGATTATCAATTCTCCAGAACTTCAAAGCATGAAACATTTGTGCCGAAGTCGTGGTGTACCATAAAGACGTCAGTGGAAGAGATGGCTATCTTGTGTCGACAAGAGATGTTTTTCATGTTGCCCATGGCATAGATGGTGACAGGAGCAGGACCAAATGACTTGTTTAACGCAGATTCTATACTCGGGCGGACACGACTAGGATCATAACCATGGGGAACAGGACAGCCATCAATGTCCCATCACACCACCGTCGAGCCACGCCGATGTGCATGTTCCAAACCATTGAGATGTTGGTCGAAAGAATTAGCAGCGGTCAATTAATTTTGTTGTTGTGTTGTTCTGCTTCAGAATCTTGTGATCTGTTTGGTTTTAGGACGATGTAGTCAAATTTCAGTTTTGTATGTCAAGAATATTGCAATTCAAGTGTTCCATGTTTTGTTTCTCATCATGCATGTACAGAAAAATGAGTGTTTTATATCACCACACTATCCGAAGATAGATGTGTCTTCTTGAGGTCGGCTCTGCATTTATAACTTGGCAGGCGCTCAATATCGAGGCTTGCTCGCTCTTGCTCTTGCCGTTTGGGGAGATCAGAAGTTAGGTTAACTTGTGAATGGTTTATCTTTACGTCTATTTTTGTTTGTACTTGATGTATCAAATCATCCGCTAATTAAGTCTTTTGACTTGTAAATGTAGTTTAGAGAAACCCCGAACAGGCGATTCCACAGGTTCATCGAGTACTATGATGTTAATTAGAGATGGAGAGAAAGCTTGTAACTTGTAAGATATGTGGAAAATGTATAAAGCTCGAACTTAGCTGTCCTGGAAGGTCCCGTCGAGTGTGAGTTGCCTACACACTATGATGTTTCTCTTGTAGTTTATGATTCTTGATGAAACTATGAACTTGAACTCATGAAGAGTGGATAATGTGGTCATATATAATTGGACACATTTATCAGGAGCAGGGCCCCACATGAGACACATGACATAGAATTCTCCTTGATGCAATATAATTGGAAACAATTTTCAAGACTAGAATCTTCTCGCTTGTATCCACGCAACAACGTACCACGACTCGCTACACGAGATTTACGTGTTGAAGCTTCAGAGATCATCATCAAACGGAGTTCCATGTCTTGTCTCTCATGTTGTACAAATAGATGTGCCCGGTTTGATATGATGACATTATTTTTATTTTATTTTTAATATAATGATCACATTATCGATTCTTCTTACGTTCAAGTTCACTGTGTGTTTACCAATATGTTGTTGAATTGCCCTTACTTCTGTTTCCTCTTCCGTGAAAAGAAAATGATGAAGATGATCGAAAATATTATAGGCAAAAACTCTCAAAAAAAAATTGTAAATTTCAAAACGTATTAATAAATGATTATTGTCGCATAGAAATTAGAAATTTAGCTTTTACAATTTCCACATATTTGTTTGAGTTTTGATATGATAGTTTTGTATATTTGAAAATATTCAGTATTAGAAATAATGACAACATAAATGAAAATACTCATTTTAAAAATCAATTATAACCATTTTTCTATATAATGTTTTTCTTTTCTTTGGTCATTGCACCCAATTTCTCATTTATAAACAAAATCTATTATCTAGTCATTTTTTTCTTTCTTTCAATTATATAACCAAATACAATTTTGGTTGATTGGGTTGATTCATGATTTTGATTTAGCTGAGCAATTTCGTCCCGATTTTGAACTTTAGAACAAACTATAAAGATGAATTCTAGAGTACCATAATCTCTCCTTAGCCCAATTTCATATCCTAGATAACTCCCTCCTTCTAATTCACGTCTTAAGTCTTGAGTAAGTGATAACGAAGACTTTATGAGTTTCTGAAAAACGAGCATGATTGTAATAAGAAATGACTTCATTTAGCAATTATGATAGGTGATTTTCAACATACATTTAACGTGTAAAGTAGCGGGGAGAGTGAAGTGTCGTATAGTTGGAGGGATGCGTTGGTGTGCTCAATCATTCCTTTACCAAATGTTCTGTCTATTTGCTGAAACATAGTTTGGCATGCGCTCTCAAAACCACGTATGATTGAGGACTCTAGGGCTGACCTAAAAGCAACCTGAAATTGGGTTTGAATTGCTGCGGTGACATCTTGTCTGCATATATAAGAGAAAGTAGCTTGCTTATTCAACCATAGAGTTCCTCATAAATCAGTTTCTACGTTTCTCATAAGATTCTAACATGGAAGCAATCCCTTACTGTATTTTCAATAGCACGTTGGAGGAATGCAGAAGAAACTGCAAATTCCTTCAAGATGCATCTGTGAAGCATGTCCAAGAAGTCCTTGTTAATGAAGTTCTTCAATATTTCATCCACAATCTGCTACACTGAAGTTCTTAACAAGTTCTCTGAAGCAAAAGAACTTGTTACATTGATGTATTAATAACAACAACAAACGTATTATTGGTTAGCGAAAGAAAAAAAAAAAACAACTAACATATTCTCCTGACTATTAAAAAAACAAAAACACTGATGACATAAAAATAACTTAAATGAATTAATTTAATTTTTGTGTTATTATTATTTTTTTTTTTTGAAAATAAAAAGCAAAAGATGATTTTTTTTTTGTTATTATAACTAATTTTTGTTGCATCAGCTTTTACAAATTCTAGATATTTGATTGAGTTTTGATATCTTACGGAGAAAGAAAGCTTTAAATATTTTTTGTAATATAAGAAAAACTATAAGAAATTCGTTACTATTGAATTTTAGTAGTTTTATTTAATTATTTTTGTTATAGTTTTTTCTTAAAAAAAATAAAATAATATATATATGGCACCTGGATTGTGGAGAATAAAAAAAAAGAAAAAAAAAAAAGTGTGAGGAATCAAATTAAGTGCAAGGGCTTTTGGAAAAAAAAACCTTTAAACCCTTTTTTGTGTGTATCAGATTCCGTTGCAAAAGACATTCCTACTCAACAACGGCGTCAATGTCTGAGAACGCAGCCAACAACATCATCTTCATGGAGAAGAACAAGATCTGTAAAGAATCAATCGTCTCTGAGTTACAGAAGAAGAAAGTTCATCTCTTTTACTGCTTAGAGTGCGAAGAACTTGCTCACAATATCGCCTCTGAATCTGATCACATCACTCTTCAATCCATCAACTGGAGGTACCAAAATTCCTTCCTTTTCTGGGTTCTTCTCCGTTTGAGTTTCTGGGTGATGTTTAAAGTTCATGGTAACTTCTATGAGTTTAGGTTTCAGCTAAAAATCATGTCTTTTTGTTGTTCTGCTTCAGAATCTTGTGGTTTGAAGCTCATGCATTCAAAACCCTCATCGAAAGATTGCAATTTGATCAGTGTTTTGGTGATTCATAGATTGGATTTTGAGGATTTGTGTATTGATTTGGTTTCTATATGCTATTTAGGAGCTTTGCTGATGGATTCCCAAATCTGTTTATCAACAATGCTCATGAAATCCGAGGACAGCACGTTGCTTTCCTTGCTTCGTTCAGTTCTCCTGCGGTTATCTTTGAGCAGATCTCTGTCATTTACTTGCTCCCTCGTTTGTTTGTCGCGTCTTTCACTTTGGTTTTGCCTTTCTTCCCTACTGGTTCCTTTGAGAGAATGGAAGAGGAAGGAGATGTTGCTACTGCTTTTACCATGGCTAGGATTGTGTCTAATATCCCTATCTCTCGTGGTGGTCCGACTAGTGTTGTCATCTATGACATTCACGCTCTACAGGTATGTTTTTAGCGGTTCCTAATATTCCCCGGGATTCGATAACTAGTTGTTTCCTATGACCTGCAAGTGTTTATTCCTTTTGATTTTCTCTATCTCTATCTGTTGTTGTGTTTGCAGGAGAGGTTTTACTTTGCTGATCAGGTTCTTCCTTTGTTTGAGACTGGAATCCCGTTGTTGACGAGACGTCTTCAGCAGCTTCCTGAAACTGAGAAAGTTAGTTCATGAATTCATTGTTACTGATATTGACCACTCGTGGTTTTCGATGACTGTTCTTTGTGTTATTGCTCCCTAGGCTTAATTTTGAGTCCTTTTGTTTGCAGGTCATAGTTGCGTTTCCAGATGATGGTGCCTGGAAGCGTTTCCACAAGCTGTTGGACCAGTATCCCACGGTATGTAGCGATTTAAACTGATGTTTTAATCTTCACTTTGACAATGAGACTGATGATACGCTCAATGTTGGAATCATAAGGTGGTGTGCACAAAGGTTCGAGAAGGCGATAAGAGAATAGTCAGGCTGAAGGAAGGAAACCCTGCTGGTTGTCACGTTGTTATTGTCGATGATCTTGTACAGTCCGGGGGTACACTCATTGAATGCCAGGTATGAACTACAATCTCTATGCATTTTGTATCTACCTATAGCAATTTTCAGTGAGTTTTTAATTAAAATGTTCAAACATTTCTCGCAGAATTGTGTTAATTTTCCAAGTTTGATACAAAATCTTTGGTAGTTATTAATATGTGATTATGTTATATGAAAGTTGTTGAGAATTTAGTTTGAAATTGTCAAGAAAATGGCGGTTACTTTTCACTCAGTCTTAACCGTTTCACTTTATTTTATTTCACACAGAAAGTATTGGCAGCTCATGGAGCCGCAAAAGTGAGTGCTTATGTTACTCACGGTGTCTTCCCAAAGAGCTCGTGGGAGCGTTTCACAAACAAGAACAACGGTAAGTACCTGTCAAAAGCAATCGACATCTTTGATGAATCTTAAAGCTGAAGTATGTATTGTTGTTTTTGTTTTGTCTTCAAATTAGGATTAGAAGAAGCGTTTGCGTACTTCTGGATCACGGATTCTTGTCCACAGACGGTTAAAGCCATAGGAAACAAAGCTCCTTTCGAAGTCTTGAGCCTTGCGGGATCCATTGCTGATGCTCTGCAGATTTGAAGCAATAGAGATAAAGAGCATTGGTCTTTACTCGTCCTGGTGTTGTACTCTTAAGAGATGATCAGTTTATGACAATAAATCATATCTGGACAGATTGTTGAACCTCGTACTACTCTGTTCTTGTTTCGCAATGAATTGTTCTTTAATATGTTAAGTTGAGAAACAACAAAACTAAAAACATGTATCATCTTGTTATATGGTATTCACGAGGATCAATCACCAAGAACTCATTTGTGTGGAACATTATAATCCATGATTTATACAAAAAAAAAAAAAATACAAGCATCATAAACCAGCTTTCGGAGACTTTCATATAGTAGATTTTATGATAAAAATAGGTTTTATTGTCAATGAATTCCACTATAATTGAGAATCAACAATAGGAAATTTAATCTTTTGAGAAAAAACACACGAAAACATAAAATTCATCACTCAGAATCGCCAATTACTAGCAACAAGATCGAATTCTATGGTAAGATGCAACAACAATCTCCATTGTTAACACAATGTCCTCCAATGTATCCCTTTTTCGGCACAGCCATACACTCATGGATGCATTGAGATTCCCCATACGCTAATGCAACACATTTATCTAACCAGCATTCTCCATATTTCTGTGCCTTACTCACTGCATATAGACAAAGGCACAACCCGTGTTATTAAGATGATATATGCATTTCTAAATAATGGCACATGCATGTAAATGGCTATTACCGATTCTATATTAAAGAAACAAAAATGAAAAGTGTTCAACTATTGTTCTCAAAATGTTCAAAGACAATTCAAAAATAATTAATTAATGAAGAAATTTCTTTGGAAGAATCATCATACCTGACACGGTTGAAAATGTTAGTGTTATTACCAGGAGAAAGATGATTGAGGTTTTTTTTATATCCATTATAATTTGTTTAGTTTTGTTTCTATTGAGAAGAAAATATGTTTCATAATTTTTTTTCATGAAGAGATCTATTTATATGATTTTTTTTTTTACGAGAAAAGTTTTTATTTAATTACTACCAGATTTTTTTTTTGGGTCATTTATGAATCTTCCATATATTTAATGATAATATTTTTTTTTGGGAAAAAAATCTTTGACTATTAATTACATATATATATATATATATATATATATATATATTTGCATGTATTGCATAATTATTTGTTATTTTTAGTTTGAATACATAGAAATACACTGGATAAAGTTAAATCTATTTTTTTCTATTTATAAAGTCAAAAAAAAATTCTATATTTTATATTTATAGAATTTGCTTAGTTCTATTTATAATAAAACATACAAAATTGTACTACACTCCAAAATAAGCATTATAAACCAGCATAATTTGGGTACTTACTTTCATATAGTAGATTATATGATAAAAATAGGTTTTTCTTATTTTCATTTAATTCCACTAAATTCAAGGATCAACAATAGGAAATTAATGTCTTTGAAACATGATCCTAAAAAATAAAACATAATTCATCGCTCATAATCTCCACTAGGATAGTATCCGCGTCATACGCGGGATAATATTTATCAAGTAAAATTAATATTCCCTCTGTATCAAATTAGATGATTTTCTAGAGGTTTTTTTGTATCAAATTAGATGATTTTTTGAGTTTCAAGACAAAATTAAATGCATTTTTATTTATTTTGACTATTTGTATTTGCAGTTTGATTTACTATTGGTTGCATTGTATTTAATTGAATGATAAATGATGTTTTAATGTAGAAAAACTAAAAAATTTAAAGTTTTCTTAATCTATGTGTAATATCCTTAAAAATCATTTAAAATGATACAGAAGAAGTATAGTTTTAGTTAAATAATCAATTGTAGTTACTGATATATTTATTATACGGAATTCTAAAATCAATTTCACATATTTAAATTTGGCATTGTTTTTTTTATAAAATGTGCTCCACTCGTGAAATAATTTAACTAATGGAACATATTTTCAAAAATGCGGTATATGACTCAAAGATCCAAAATGGAAGATTGCGTATATCATCAAAAACTTGTCACCAGTTTCCTCTTATAAATTAATTATTATTTTAGTGTTTATTTAGTAGATAATTTGTGTTTCAAAATTGTTTGATAATATGAATTATAATAGCCAAGTTAGTATTTTGTGTTGATATGTGTTTGGATAGTGAGATAAGAGCATTTAATAATATTGTGGAGTGTTTGGGTAGTAGGATAATAAAAGTTAATAATATGGATACTTTATTAATTAAAAAAGTTCAAAAATTTGAGAACTTGTCACATTATCAAAAATATTTTTCGTTTAATATATAGAAGATTTATTAAAAAGAAGATCGATTTCTATGGTAAAATGCAACAACAATCTATCCCTTCTTTTCAAACGCTGGCCCAAATATACGATCAACGAGGCATTCATAATTGTCGTACTTCTGTATCACACATGTATCTGGCATGCATTCTACATATTTAATTGTCTTATTCTTTGTATATAAACAACCAAAGTTATTAAGATTATAAAATTCTATATACCCTTTCCAAATAATAGACACATACATGAAAAAGGATATTACTGATTCTATATTAAAGAAATGTAAAGTGTTCAACTATTGATTATACTCTCAATGTTCGAATCATAGGTGGTATGCACAAAGGTTCGTGAAGGCGATAAGAGAATAGTCAGGCTGAAGGAAGGAAACCCCGCTGGTTGTCACTGTTGGGATATCAATTCAAGTCTCACATCCAAATTTTAGACATGAATTGTCTAGTATATAAGTAATGTTCAATTTCAATTAGTATGACGCCTTTTGGGAAGGAGCCAAGAACAAATTCGTGCGGGCTTTGCCTCTTGGTCCAAAGCGGATAATATCATACTAATGGGGGAGTTGGACATGGACTTTAAAACCCCAATAAATGGTATCAGAGCCAAGGTTCAAAGAAGTGGACCTGGAGAAGTGGGTTGGACATGTTAGGTGACCTCGCGAATAAGGGTGCCAAGGGTACAAGCGGTACAAGAAGGGTACCAGGTTTCGCTGGAGGTAGAAGGCTACGAGTTATGTGGTACTTGGTTTGAAGGGGAGATTGTTGGGATATCAATCCAAGTCTCACATCCAAAATTTAGACATGAATTGTTTAGTATATAAGTAATGTCCAACTCCAATTAGTATAAGGCCTTTTGGGAAGGAGCCCAAGAACAAATCCATACGGACTTTGCCTCTGGGTCCAAAGCGGACAATCTCATACTAATGGAGGAGTTGGACATGGACTTTAAAAGCCCAAATAGTCACGTTGTTATTGTTGATGATCTTGTGCAGTCTGGGGGTACACTCATCGAGATTCTCATGAACTACAATCTCCCTGCATTTTGCATCTACCTATAGCAATCTTCAATGAGTTCTTAATTAAAAGTGTGAATTTAAAACTCAGGAATGTGTTGATTCAAACCAGTTTTGATACGAAATCTTTGTTAGTTAATCAATCTGCAGATAATGTTTTATGAAATTTGTTGAGAATTTAGTTTGAAAATTGGCAAGAAAATGGTAGTTTTCAATCGGTCTTAACCGTTTCACTTTTTTTTTGTTTCACTCAGAAAGTATTGGCAGCTCGTGGAGCTGCGAAGGTGAGTGCTTATGTAACTCACGGTATCTTCCCAAAGAGCTCATGGGAGCGGTTCACCCACAAGAACAATGGTAAGTACCTATCAAAAGCAATCGACTTTGTTAATTGTTTTATACATCTTGTTGAATCTTAAAGCTGAAGTCTCTATTCTTGTTGTTGCTTTGTCTTCAAACTAGGATTAGAAGAAGCGTTTGCGTACTTCTGGATCACGGATTCTTGTCCACAGACGGTTATAGCCATAGGAAACAAAGCTCCTTTCGAAGTCTTGAGCCTCGCGGGATCCATTGCTGATGCTCTGCAGATTTTGAAGCAATAGAGATAAAGAGCATTGGTCTTTACTCGTCCTGGTGTTGTACTCTTAAGAGATGATCAGTTTATGACAATAAATCATATCTGGACAGATTGTTGAACCTCGTACTACTCTGTTCTGGTTGAATTATTATGTTATCTTTAAGTTGAGAAAAGAAACTAACAATAGGAAAATCATTTTTTATCTTGCTATCTGGTATTCACAAGAACCCATTTGTATAATAAAAATAGGTTTTATTGTCATTGAATTCCACTATAAATTGAGAACCAACAATAAAGAATTCATATTTTTGAAAAAGAACATTATATTCATCGCTCAAAATCTCCAATTACTAAAAGGTGCAACAACAATCTGCTTTGTTTGATTTTGATTTTGTAACACATTCTCCTCCAGTGTACCCCTTCTTCGGCTTAGCCACACAATCAGTGGAGCATTCATGAGTCTCATACTTTCCCTCAACACATTTATTATGGAAGCATTTTCCGTATTTCACTGCATATAAACAACCCATGTTATTATTAAGATTATACATATAAATGGCTATTACCGATTCTATATACTAAGAAAATGTAAAGTGTTCAACTATTTTTCTCAAAATGTGAAAGACAATTCAAAAAATTGTAAAAGAGATCTCTTTGTAAGAATCATCATACCTAACACGGGTGAAACGGTGAAGTTGGAGTTGGACAATGAAATAGTTAGTGTTATTACCAAGAAAAAAATGATTGAGATTTTTTTGATATCCATTATAATTTGCTTAGTTTTGTTTCTATTGAGAAAAAAAAAATGTTTTATAATTTTTTGATGAAGAGATCTATTTATATAATTATTTTTTTCTGGCGAGAACAGTTATTATTTAATTACTACCCGATTTTTTTTTTGGGTTCATAGATGAATGTTCCATGTTTTAATGATAAAAAAATCTTTGACTTATAATTATATATATTCATCTATGATTATTTGTTATTTTTAGTATGAATATAAGGATATACACTATACAAAGTAAAAAATATAGATATATATATATATATATATCTATTTATTTAATATTGTATGTATGGCATGATTAAATATGTAAAAAGTGTTTTTGCACATAATATGTATAATTTTTAACTAAACACATGTGGCGTCTTATTATATGGTATTATTAAGTATCAATCACAAGAACCTATTGTATGTGGAACACTATAATCCGTGCAATCAAAGGATTGTTGTTTTGAAACATGAAACTAAAAAAAACGTAATTCATCGCTCAAAATCTCCAATTACTACCAACAAGATCGATTTCTATGGTAAGATGCAACAACAATCTCCTTTGTTTGCAGATTTTTTAATAACACATTCTCCTCCAAAGTACCCCATCTTCTTAAACGCCGGCTCAAAAACACAATCAACGAGGCATTCATCACTGTCGTACGTTCCCATAACACATTTATCATGCAAGCATTCTCCATATTTCTTTGCATTACTCACTGCATATAAACAACCCGTGTTATTAAGATCATATAGACACATACATGCAGAGTCGGCCTTGGCTAGAAGCTAGTGAAGCATCTGCTTGGGGTCGGCGAAGACTTTATTAATTTTAGGGGTCATTGATTTTACAAAAAAATTTAGTAGCTCTGCTGGTCAAGTCTGTATATGAGTAATTGGTAGGTCACCAGTTCAATTCTCGCCTAGTACCAAATTTTTTTTTTGCTTTGGGCCCTAGAAAAGTTAGGGCCGGCTCTGCATCCATGTAAATGGCTATTACCGTTTCTATATTAAAGAAATGTAAAGTTCTCAAATTGTTGAAAGACAATTCAAAAGCTAATAAATTGATAAAAAAAATATCTTTGTAAGAATTATCATACCTAACACGGCCGAAACGTTGAAGTTGTACAATGAAATTGTTAGTGTTATTACCAAAAAAAAAATGATTGAAGTTTTTTTTATGTCCATTGTAATTTGCTTAGTTTTATTTCTGTAGAAAAAAAGAAGATTATAATGTTCTTGTTTTTGATGAATAACTCTATTTTTTTAACAGCATGAATAACTCTATTTATATGTTTTTTTTAGACGAACACGATTTTAGTTTAATTACTACCCGATTTTATATTTTTATTTGGTCATACTGAATCCTCCATCTTTAATGATGATCTTTTGTTTGGGGAAAAACTCTTTGACATATAATATTATATATATATATAATGTATGTTTGCATATATTGCATGATTTTTATTTGTTATTTTCTAGTATGTGTATACATGCACTATATAAGTCAATGATTTTTTAAATATATTTTTTAAAATTTCCTTAGTTTGATTTTTAGTGTGTATACATGAAACGTTTAAACTTCGTACTTTGTTCTTGTTGATTGATATTTTCGCAATGAACTGTTATTTAATCGTTAAATTTAGGGAAAAAAAATACTAAACATGTGTGTTGTCTTATTATTTGGTATTCACAATCACAAAGATCAGTAAAAAAACTAGTGGTAACACAAGGGTTGTGCACAAAACAAAACAAAATACAAAGGGATTGGTTCCATTCTGCTCCGGGTTCAAACCCATATTGGTACGGATGGTTATTCTTTAAATTAGAATATCCAAACACTGCTTCCGGGTATACCAAGAAGATTATGAGCCAAAGGTTCGGAATTCCCACGATTTATGAAAATAAAAATCAATAATAAAAAAACCATTAACGTGGAACACTATAATTCTTGATATATAAAAAATGCAAATTGTACAAAACTCCAAAATAAGAATTATAAAAGTAGATTTGGGAGATTTTCATATAGTAGAGTAGATTTTATGATAAAAATAGGTTTTATTCTCACTGAATTCCACAATAATTGAGGACCAACAATAAAAAATCCCATTTTTAAACATAATTCTAAAAAATATATATAATATTTCGTCGCTCAAAATCTCCAATACTAGAAAGAATGATCGATTTCTATGGTAAGATGCAACAACAATCTCTTCTTGTTCCAGATATTCTAACACATTCTCCTGCAATGTACCCCTTCTTCTCAAACTCCGGTCCACTTACACAATCAGTGAGACATTCATAACTGTCATACTTATGTAGCACACATTTATTCGGCATGCATTCTCCATATTTAACTGCCTTACTCTCTGCATATAAACGAAACCCAAGTTATTAAGATTATACTTAATTCTACATGTACCATTTCCAAAATATAGACACATACATGTAACATGTAAATGGATATTACTGATTCTATATTAAAGAAATGTAAATTGTTCAACTATTGTTCTCAAAATGATCAAAGAAATTCAAAAATAATAAAGGAATCTCTTTGTAAGAATTATCATACCCGACATGGCCGTAACGTTGAAGTTGGACAATGAAATTGTCAATATTATTGCCAAGAAAAATATGATTGAGATTTTTTTGATACCCATTATAATTTGTTTAATTTTGTTTCTATTGAGAAGAGAAGATGTTCTATAATGTTATAGTGTTGTGACTTGTGATGAAGAGCTCTATTTATATGCTTCTTTTGTCGAGAAATTTTCTAATTTATTACCACCGGAATTCTTATTTTTATTTTGGTCATAGATCGATGAATCTTCCAGTTTTTACTAATAATGTTTTTTGGGAAACAATCTGTATTGACATGTATAATTATGGATATTGTATATTTGCATGTATGGCATGATACCTTTTAGTGTTACATGGAGATACACAATATAAAATCAAAGATATTTTATATTGATATATTACCATGTCTGGCATGATTATTTATCATTTTTAGTGTTGATACTAAAAATACATGAAATTACACTGTATAAAGTCAAAGATTTTTTTTAGAGTAGTTAGTATGTATATTATTCTTTACATCAATAATTAAATATCTAACATATATTAAATTATAATTAGGTAACTAACATTAACCATACCTAGAATAACTATTTTACCTTTAATCTATTGTTCAGTTTTTATATTTAAAAATAAAATAGAAATAAAAACACAAAAGAGAAATAACTATTTTACCATTAATCTATTGTTCAGTTTTTATCTTTAAAAATAAAATAGAAATAAAAACACAAAATAGAAAATCCTAATTCATAACCTCTTTTTATTTCAACGCTTCCTCTTTTTTTTTTAAGGCTTCTTCTTATTTCTTCTTCTTCTTCTTCTTTTCTCTTATTCTTTTTCTTCCATTCTTCTTTTTTTCTTTCGTTTCTATATCTTCTTCTTTTTTAATCGACAACGTCGTCAACCAAGCAGTGGCCGCTTCTTCTTCTTTATTCAATTTCGCAATTACGTTGTTCTTAACTCGTTGCCATAGATCATAATCACCAATCATGAATTAAGATGGTATTTATGGTTCGAAAATAATTAACTACTTAGCTGTCTATGGTTCGGAAATAGTTAACTATTTAATTTGCTGGCTATGGTTCAAAAATAGCGAACTATGGAGCAACATCACTATAATCACTATGGTTCCAAAATAGTTAACTACTTGCTGTCTATGGTTCGAAAATAGTTAACTGTTAACTATTTACTGGTTATAGTTCGAAAATAGTTAACTATTTACTGCCATAGTTCGAAAATAATGAACTATGGAGCGACATCACTATGGTTCTAAAATAGTTAACTATTTGTTGTCTATGATTAAAAAATAGTTAACTATTTACTAGTCATGGTCTGGAAATAGTGAATTATGAAGCGACATCACTATGATTATAAAATAGTTAACTGTTTGCTGGCTTGGTAGTTACAACATCATCTGGTAGTAAACACCTAAGATTGATGAACAAGATATGTAGTGTATTAAAGCGAAGAAATATTTTAGGAATTTTTTTTTTTAATATTTTCTTTATCCGATTACTCTTTATTTTATTTTTTGTGAAATTCTTTAGCAAATTTAATAGGGGTAATTTCCTCCGAAAACCTTATCTCTCTACTAGTCACCTAATTTTTTTTAACCCTACGTTATTCTCCTAATTATGTCTCTCAAAAGTAATATTAAACTAATTCATTTTTTTTATATATATTGGCATGTATATATGGCTCAATTTTATTTTTATCTTGCTAATTTTATGTAATTCGCTCAAAAACATTATGTAATTCTTACTAATATTTTCAAATATATCCAGAGATCTTGCTAATAATAAGAATAAATCAATAAACGCCGACAAAAAAAAAAATCAATAAACATGTGTGTGGTCTTGTTGTTCATCATCTTGGCGATCATTCCCACACGTGTGCAATCTCTCAAAAAAAGGATAAGCGGATCACACACGTGTGTAATCTCCCAAAAAAGGATAAGTTTTTCTTCCCATAAATGTCCCACCTTTAAAACTCGATCGACAAAAATTCGGCGGGTAAAAATGTCTCCGACGATCCTATCTTATTCCGGTGTGACGGTACCGGCGATCCCGTCAACGGCTTCCTTCTCCGGCAATTCTTATCTCCGATTAATAGACACACAATGTAGCACGATGAGAGAACTCAAACAAATCCACGCGAATCTCATCAAAACCGGTTTAATCTCCGATACTATCGCCGCGAGTCGCGTCCTCGCTTTCTCCTCTTCGTTAGACATAGATTACGCTTATTTGGTATTCACAAGGATCAATCACAAGAACCAATTTGTGTGGAACACTATAATCCGTGGTTTCTCACGGAGCTCGTTTCCAGAGATGGCGATTTCGCTTTTCATCGATATGTTGTGTTCTTCGTCTGTGAAACCGCAGAGATTGACTTATCCTTCGGTGTTCAAGGCTTA
This sequence comes from Arabis hirsuta, assembly GCA_964056655.1. NCBI lineage: Eukaryota > Viridiplantae > Streptophyta > Magnoliopsida > Brassicales > Brassicaceae > Arabis > Arabis hirsuta. The sequence continues at coordinate 41,513,232 of OZ053300.1, forward strand.
TGCTAGTCTTGGGCTAGCTTGTGATGGGAAGCAATTGCACGGGAGGGTTATTAAAGAGGGGCTTGAAGATGACTCTTTTATACGGAACACGATGTTGCATATGTATGTGACTTGTGGGTGTTTTGTTGAAGCTTGGAGAGTTTTTGTGGGGATGACGGATTTTGATGTTGTTGCTTGGAATTCGATGATCATGGGTTTTGCTAGATTTGGGTTGATTGATGAAGCACGGAAACTGTTTGATGAAATGCCGCAGAGGAGTGAAGTTTCGTGGAATTTGATGATTAGTGGGTTTGTGAGGAATGGTAGATATAAGGATGCGTTGGAGATGTTTCGAAAAATGCAGGTTGGAAATGTGAAACCTGTTGGATTTACAATGGTGAGTCTGTTGAATGCGTGTGCGTACCTTGGAGCAAGCGAACAAGGGAGATGGATACATGAATATATAGTGAAGAATAGATTTGGATTGAATAGTATTACAGCACTTATAGATATGTACTGCAAGTGCGGGTGCATCGAGGAAGGTTTAACGGTGTTTGAGAGTGCTCCTAAGAAGCCGTTATCGTGTTGGAACTCGATGATTCTTGGTCTAGCTAATAATGGACACGAGGAAAGAGCCATCGATTTGTTCTCGGATTTGGAGGGTTCTGGTTTGGAGCCAGATTCGGTCAGCTTCATCGGTGTTTTAACAGCTTGTGCTCACTCAGGGAAAGTACATAAAGCTGGTGAATTTTTCAGATTGATGAGAGAAAAATATTTGATTGAACCATCAATAAAACACTACACTTGCATGGTTAATGTGCTGGGTGGAGTGGGGCTCTTAGAAGAAGCAGAAGCAATTGTAAAGAACATGCCGGTGGAAGAAGACGCTATTATATGGAGTTCTTTGCTTTCTGCTTGCTGGAAAAATGGTAATGTTGAGATAGCTGAACGCGCAGCAAAATGTTTGAAGAAGCTGGATCCAGATGAAACTTGTGGTTATGTGCTCATGGCTAATGCTTATTCATCTTATGGCTTGTTCGAAGAGGCGATTGAGCAGAGGCTTTTGATGAAGGAAAGACAAATGGAGAAAGAAACTGGGTGCAGTTCGATTGAAGTGGATTTCGAAGTTCATGAGTTTGTATCTTCCGGGAAAAGACATCCTAAATCCCCTGAGATTTACAGTTTACTAGGTGTTTTAAAATGGGATGTCTCTCCACTAAAATCACAAGTTGGCTACTGCTCAGTTTGCTGAACAGTTTACAACTAGAATGGATTTCACTTATTTAACAGAGAAATAAGCGGTTTCTGAGGATGTAGCCAAAGACTATCATTTACGTATTATACTGATTTATCAGATTGTGAATTAGTCAAAGTACATATATAAAATATTTAGTCTTTAAAAACCACACCCTGATAGCCATATTATTTCTCTATCAGCTTTCTGTTGCTCTGTTTCATGCTATCTGAGCAGCAACGTAAGCCATGTATGAGAATCCAAGACCCCACAAGAAGTTTCCTAGGTTTGGAGTTGCCGTTCTTGTTACTGAAGAAGTCAGTGGGAATGGACCAGTGCTGAAATTGAATTATCAGATTATCTACCGTGTTTCTCTTTGATAAGGCTAAGGAAAAATGAAAAGAAATGAATCTTGTGCTCACCTGTTAGATTGGAACTTACACGTCGGAGTGCCTGCAACCAAAGTTGAAAGATATAAGAGGAGGATGAACAATCACAAATCGAAGAAAAATCAGTTCTAGCGTGTAGACACTATCAGAGTGGAACTCTAATGGTTTTGATCAGATGTTGATTTTAATTTTTCGAATGTGAAGTGTTTGGAATTACTTGGGTCCTGAATTGTAAGCTTAGCAGCGCCTTTGAAAACACAATTTCCTGGTATAGGATTCCTCTGGTAATAGTCATTGAAGGCATAAGAAGCTTGGGTTCTGTAATAGTTGAGGTCTTGACAATGGCGGCCCGGGTTCATCGGTGAGCAATCAGCACCATTGTGACAAGCCCAACGGAGTTCCCATCTTACTCTCCTCCAAGTGGCTTTGGGATTCTCCACGCACCAGAGTGAGTATGTAGGTATGATGCTTGTGTTCTTCTGTGTAGGAAGTCTAGTAGTCGTTTGTGCTGTTGCTGTTACTGAAATAAGCGCAACAAGGATCATTGACATCTCCGCCTTCATTTTCTGAGTAAATCTTGCTTTTTGGTATAGAAAAAAAAAGAAATGGAGAAACTTGTGATGATTTTGCTGGTTATTGTCAATCTTGAACATTTGCATGTAGTTAAGGCCTATGCATGTGTTGCACTAACTATTGATATTTATGATAGGCATGCTCCTATGTCTTACTTTGTTTCTAATTAAAGCCATGGCATGCTTTGCAGTTTACACTGACCATATATATAGCGCATCCAAAAGGAAGGTGTTCATGAGGGAATCTTTCAAAGAAAACTTGATAGAGAATGTTGATTCGGATATGCACGAGTTATGGATCCAAATCCAGATCAATCGTTTGGAATTCCCTCCACATGTGCTTGAAGATTAGTTTTATCACTCGTTTTTTTAATGGGTTTGTGGTTTCTCTACTAAATTTTCCACGAGGTGGAAGTAGCAAAGTTTCACATATTTTTCTCTTTTCATTGCTTGGTATATAAGTACTTTGGCAGATAAGCTTTAGCTTCAACAAACATGTTATTCAACCTACTCAAGTATTGATCTTCAATTCAAGGTAGTTAGGTAATGATAAAGGGGAATAAGCGTTGATGTTCATGGCGATAGGCGTACAAAAGTTAATTTAGTATTGATCTGTGATTCCAAGGTAATTTAGGTAATAAAGCTAAGGTACTTTGATACGATGTAATATGTAGATCAGATAGTAGTATTAAGGTTTCGACATAGCACGCTGCGCAGACCCCCAAGAGTAAATATCAGAACCCGAGTTTCCATTAGTGAGCAGGTTTTGAGGCAGTCCATGAATGTCATCTAAAGGACGAGATCTTCCATTCTGGTAGTATTGCTGGTTCTGCATTGAAGCAGCTTCACCGTCATCCATAGGAAGACGATCAAAAACAGCATTCATGAAAGACCCAGCCATGAGAACAACAGGACCAGACGCGATTAGCCCACCAACCACTCCTCCACCAACAACCTGTCCTTGAGGCCCTGCTAAGTAAATGGTCAAACCAGTGATCCCAAGCGGTGCTGGTGGAGGCAAGATTGATCCAAGCAATGAGAGGATCTCGAAACGTCCGTGTAATGTCACAATCGCTCCTGATGAAGCTGGTTGCCTTAAAGTCACATTGGTAACACAACCATTAGCACTTAGTATGGAAAGACCTCTCTGCTTCCTTCTTGCGAAATCCGCTAAAGTCTCGCAAATGTCACAACCTGAGCTTATCTCAACGGCATGAGCTCTGAGGGAATTTGGACTGTCGTGAGTCACAATGATTGGTGGCTTAGGTTTGTTCTTGGAGCCAGCTGGTCTACCTCGTGGCCTCTTAGCCATCTCTCCTTCGATCGATGAAACCGGTTGGACCGCTTTGGGGAATGCTTTCAGGTTATTGTTATTGTTGTTGTTGTTGTTGTTGTTATTACCTCTCTCTGTTGCTTCATGGTTGTTTCGCATTGGTACTGGCTTAGATCCTACAGAGGTTGGAGTTAGAGCTGTTCCTCCAGCCATTGTTATGAAATGTTATATATTTTCAAAACTGAAAGATTCAGAAATTTTGTGAGGAGTTTATGGGTTTAAGTAAGGTAATTTTGGTGAATTATTATATCGTAGAGACACCAAAAGAATGATTGTGAAGAGTAGGAGATGATTAAGTTGTCACCAAAATTGTGATTAATAATTAACAAATTATTTTGTAAATTAAAGTTTTTTGGCAGCCTACTTCTCAACAGATGATTCATGACAATTGTCTTCTTATTCATAATAATGTATAAAAAGAAAAAATCTTGTAGCTATATTACATCCAAATCATATGATTTTGAAACAAAATCTTAAATATTAAATCCTGCTTGAGAAGAGGTGTTAGAGAACCAATACAATAATGATTCATTTCTCTGATTACAAAACTGGAAGAAAATATGAGAATCTACTAATTTGGGTCCGTGACAGAGAAAAAGGTCCGATAAGGCCCAAATTTTGTACACACGTGTTTATGCTTACACACGTGTCTGTTTGTTCTTCTTTCTCCCACACTCGTCTCTGTAACTGAGAACACAAAAGCCTTGATCTTGTTGCGTTTTCTCCAATTCTCGCAAGAACTAAAGAGGTAATTCCTTCAATTTCAGCTTTCTAATTGTTATTTTCACTGAAATCTGCAACTTTTTGAATACCCATTTCCTCGATTTTCTGTTTTCTGTTTAAAGTTTGGGATTTTATTGATTAATTTTGAGCTGTGAACAGATAAATTCCAATGGAGGAACAGAGAGAGAAAGAAAGTGAGTTTGTTGGTGATGACCCCATGGTGGAAGCTATTAAGGGACTAGCTTTATCTTCTAGAACTGAAACCCTAGATGGTGAGGATCCCAAAACGGTAGAGTTTTTGGTTGAGAATACAGTTAGCTCTGATGATGTTGTGGTGAAGCCAGTAGATGAGAGATTCTGTGAGACAGCTAAGTCTCAAGTTAAGAGTCAAAATGGTGAAAGTGCAGGAAACGAACTTGAAAATTCGATGAAAAGAGGAGGAAACATGAAACCTATCCCAAGTGATCTCATCATCGAGATATTCTCGAGATTGCCAGCCAAGTCAGTTGGTAGGTTTCGTAGCTTGTCGAAGCTTTGGTGTTCCATACTTAGTAGTCCGGATTTCATCAAGACCAGGTCTTGTGCTCGTCCGCGGCTCTTATTTGCGGTTGAACGAAAAGGTGTTTGGAGCTTCTTCTCGTCTCTTCAGTCGTCGTCGTCTCTTGTAGTTGATGCCGATTTTCATACCACATTCTCTGAAGACGTAAGCCGATTCACTTGTAGCTACGCTTTTGGCTTGTTCTATTTCCGTGATCTGTGGAATCCAAGCGTTGGTACATTCTATGTGGTGTGTAACCCTGTCACTGGCCAGTATGTGACTTTGCCTGACGTGAGCATGTACAGAAACTCGAGAGGCTTTTTAGGGTTTGATCCGATTCAAAAGCAGTTCAAGGTATTGGCTGAAGGTAATCCGTATTGTAGAGATCGGGAACCTCATGAAATTCTAACATTGGGAACTGGAGAACTCAGTTGGAGGAAGAAGAAGAGCGATTGTCCCAAATACGATCATTCTTTGTGTGAAGGGATATGCATCGGTGGGGTTTTGTACTACTTAGTAGTCAACATTCGTGATTTGCCCGATGCTCTTGTTTGCTTCGATTTGAGGTCTGAGACATTCTTCAAGCTTGTTGTTGCGGAATGCTTTAATGATCGAAAGACGACGAAACTGATCAACTATAAAGGAAAGTTAGGTGGGATTGAGTGCAACTATGGTGAAGCTTGTGGAAAGTATACTCTTGAGCTGCGTCTTTGCGTGCTAGAGGATGTCGAGAGACATGAATGGTCGACGTATGTGTACACTCTACCGGAGAACAAACTGATTGATGATGATCCTTCCAATGTTTCCGTCGCCGGAGTGATTGCTGCTACGGGTGAGATTGTTCTGGCGATGGACTATACTTGCAAGCCGTACTACGTTTTCTACTTCAACCCCGAAAGAAACACTCTCCGAAGTGTCGAAATCCGAGGCTTTGGAGCTGATTTTGAAGCGCTTGAGTATCGTGGTAGAGTTTCTGCTTTTGTAGACCATGTTGAGCACATTGATGTTGAAGATTTTAAGCATTCTCGAGTCAAGCATCACTGCACCACCTGTGAAGCACATTTAGAGCATATGGACAATAACGATTCAATGCAACACGAGTCAAACGTGTTTGCTAATCAAGTCAAGCATCACTGCTCTAACTGTGAAGAACAAGAGAAGAGATAGAGATAGAGGTAGAGATAGAGAGACAGTGAGCTTTGACTTTTCTGATTAATCAAGTTTTTTGTTTTTTTAACGACTGATTCTATTACTTCACACTGTGAAAGGGAAATACAATAGGTTTATCATCCAACTTGGTGGATTTCGATAAGTTACAAAGTTAGAATCAATGTCATAAACCTTTTTTGATAATAAATCTGCCACACTATTTCTTTCACGATTAACGAATATCATGTAATATGTTCCCAATTTCCGTGTTCTCCTTTTGTTGATTGATAATGTTAGTCAATTCTTGATTGTCACTTTCGAACCATACTTGACGCCAACCTTGACTCCATGCTATTTGCAAAACCTGCATAAAATCCAAAGCTTCAGCTTGGAGACTTGAAGAACATGATTTAACTTTAGAACATCCAGACATGATGTGAACTCCTTTGTAGTCTCTTGCAATCCATCTCACTGCCGTAAACGTTTCATTAACACGATAGCTACTATCGAAATTCAACTTGATCCAACCTTCACATGGAGGTTCCCATTGAGTACTCTTGATTCGTTGATGTGTTTCCTTGGATTTTCCTGTTTTGGAAACTATTTCAAACCATTCCATCGTTCCTTCGAGGCTTCGGATTGCATCTTCATTCGGGTGAGTGTTCCTTTTATTAAATAAAAACTCATTTCTAGACTTCCAAATCGTCCATATAGTCCAGAAAGAAAGTAACCGATATTGCAAGGGAGACTCTTTTGAATTATGCAAGTTTATCATCCTCCATATATTTTCTTCAAGTTCTGATGATGGAGTCTCAAAAATTCTATTGGGAAGATTAGAACATCTCCAAACAGCCCTAGCATGTTGACATTCGAATAAAACATGGTTAATTGTTTCATCCTCCAAACAACATCTTTGGCATATTGGATGTATATGTATGTTCTTCGACAATAGTCGCGTTGCTGTTGATAGAGCTCCAGTGATGCTTCGCCAAATGAAATGTTGGATCTTTGAGAGGATCTCTAACTTCCAAATTTCTGATTTCAGTTCCAAAGATCCATTTGGCGGTACAGTATCCTCTTCTTGTTGTGTGAGGTGAGATGCAACCCAATAACCGTGTATGTAGCTTCCTTTGCATATGGCCAAATATGTCTCAGGCTCTGCAAATTTAGAAAGAATGATTCTCCTTGCTAACTCTGCATCTTTATGTGTTAAATATGAATTTAACTTCTCTTCGTCCCATTCTCTTCTATCAGTTTTCCACAGATTGCAGACCAAATTGACATTAGTATGTGTCATAACTTTTACAGGACGAGGAGGCGAAGTTGGAAGCCATGGATCCTTCCAGATATTAATTGATTGACCATTTCTAATCTGAATCCGTAAACCTTGTTTCAGGAGTTCTTTACCTGCTTGAATAGATTTCCAGCCATAAGATGGTTGATTACCACTTATCGATTCTAAAAACATGATGAATTATGGTATCTTCCTTTATATAATCTAGCTAACAGCGACGTAGGAGTTGTAAATACTCTCCAAGCTTGTTTAGATAGAAATTGATTGTACCAATTACCCAGTTTCTCTTTGATTTTATTGACCTAAATAGTTTCCTCCACCTCGTATTCGATCAATCTTTAAGATCCTTTGTTTTGCTTTCCACTATTTTATTACCAAAAATCATAGAAGACTTGTCGTAGTTCACCTTTTGACCTGGCATTTGTTCATAATAAAGAGATAAGGCGACATAATCCATTGATTCGCAAAACCCATTTGCTGCATAACTTGGTCAATTCTGTTTCGAAATTCTTGAATCTTCTCCAGAATGTATTCGGGGTGTAAATTTATCTCTATCAACTTGTTGTTTATCCCACGCTCTTCTTACCAAAACCTAAAATCGTTTTTTTTTTTTTTTTTGTATTAAGAATCTAATTATCTCGTAGAAGAAAAGAAAATTCACACGTGTCTGTTTGTTCTTGCCTTCTCTTAAGGTCAATTCAATTTCTATCTTCAAATCGGTTGCGACATTTTCCCGAGAAAATCTGGTGATTTTGATTCTTCGCCTTCGTATTTCGAGTAATGTTTCTTCTTCGTTTCCCTCTTTTAACTTGTATATGATTCTTCGTTGATTGTGAGGGATTTTCTTCTGTTTTTGATTCAGAGATCTTCTTCGATGATTGGAATATGAATAATCACAACGGAAATCCTCCAGGTTACCAAAATCTCTGGACGAATGGTCTGATTTGTGCTTTCGAGTTTTGTCCAAGTCGTCGCAAGATAAACAAATACAACACAAGTGTTCATCAATCTGCAAATTTGCCCCAAATGTATGATTCTTGCTTACTTACTTACGAATCTTGCTTAATGAGCTTTTCTTGAAGAGTCTTAAACCAACAGTGAACAGTTTGTTGTGATAGAAATAAAGACCAATTCGGTGTTATTGGAGAAGAAGAACACTCGAGGAGTTTTTGGCGACCAATTGGATGGGAGAGGATCTCTGGGCTTGTTAAGACTGTGGAAGTTGATAGTGATCGGTCATTGCAGAACATAGCCATAGATGATGAAGATGAAGCAACGGTTGCTGAGCTTGCTGCTCCTTACTGGGAACGACCACTTGCTGGCCCAACTTGGTGGTGTCATGTAGACGCTAGTCATAAAGGTATTGTCTCGTGGTTGCGTAATGCCAAGTGGTTACATCCGGCTATAAGCGTTGCTCTGAGGGACGAAAGTAAGCTGATTAGTGAACGAATGAAACATATTTTCTATGAGGTGAAAATCTGAGTATGTTTGCTTTTTGTAATGTGGATTTTTCGCTCCTGGTTCTTTAGTTGTATGTATGTTTGAATAGGTTCCTGTTAGAGTTGCTGGTGGATTGTTGTTTGAGTTGTTGGGACAATCAGCTGGTGATCCGTTTATCGAAGAAGATGACATTCCCATTGTCTTAAGGTCATGGCATGCGCAGAACTTTATAGTGACTGCATTGCACGTTAAAGGCTTTGCCTCGAACATTAGTGTGTTAGGTATTACAGAAGTCCAGGTTTGTTTTTCTCATCTGAATCATTTTTGTCTTCTGGAGGTTCTTTCAGGTCTTTTTCTTTTTAAGCTGGTGCACTTTTTCTTACCAGGAAATGCTTATTGCTGGTGGAGCTTGCATTCCGAGAACCGTTCATGAACTAATAGCACATCTTGCATGCCGCCTTGCACGCTGGGATGATAGGTATTTGCCTTCTCTTGGTTTGAATCATACAACTTTAAAAGAATATAACGGTTAGAAGGCGACATGGAACATATTTCCTTTAGTGTTTCCCTGTACTGAGAGGAAAGATGCAAGCTGCATATTTCTCTTTAGGAAAATATAAGAACCTTTTTCATTTTGTGGATATGATGGTTGATAGTGTCCATATCTTTAATGTAGGCTATTCCGGAAGTATATATTTGGTGCAGCCGATGAAGTTGAGTTGATGTTTATGAACAAGTACTTTAACTGAACCTATTCTTTATCTTACGTCTTCTATTGCTTAACCACTCCTCCTTAAGCCTGATGGAGCATGGAAATTTGTTTTTCTTGAAATCAGGAGAATGTACGAGGATCTAAATCTGTTTACTATAATCTTGAATCAAGAAATCAGAAGGCTTTCGACCCAGGTAAAGCTTTCTTTCTGTTAGATTACCATGAAATCTGGTTTATGCTTACTCGCGCTTTTCATTTCTTCATATAAGTTCTGATAATACTCTTACAACAACTACAACCGTTTCAAAAGAACCTGTTTCTCGACTTGCTCTGTTCTGTTCATCATTTCTCTTTGCTATGTATGTATCAGGTTATACGGGTAAAATGGTCGCTGCACGCTCGAGAAGAGATTGTGTTCGAGCTGCTTCAGCAACTAAAAGGAAATACAACAAAAGACTTGCTAGAAGGAATTAAAAAAAGCACTCGCGATATGATCAATGAACAAGAAGCCGTCCGTGGTCGCTTATTCACTATCCAAGACGTCATGCAAAACACAGTTCGAGCATGGTTACAGGTAGACTAATGTTTCCCAATCAGATATGCTAACACAAGTACATACCTCTCTAAGTCTTTATAAAATTTTGAGAACATTTTCGGTTTGATTAGGACCGGAGCCTCACGGTTACACACAACCTCGGAATCTTTGGAGGAGTTGGTATGTTGCTTACAATAGTGACTGGTCTATTTGGGATCAACGTAGATGGCATACCAGGAGCTCAAAATTCTCCACAAGCATTTGCACTATTCTCAGCCGTTCTCTTCTTCTCGGGTTTGGTGCTAGTGGTCACAGCTTTGCTCTACCTTGGACTCAAGGAGCCAAAGACGGAAAAGAACGTGGAGATTAGAAAACTAGAGCTTGACGAAATGGTGAAGAAGTTTCAACGAGAAGCTGAATCTCATGCTCAGGTCTGTAAAAAAGATCCTCATAACATAGAACTTGCGGCTAGTAGTAGTAGAATGATAGTCCACGATCCAAATGGTTACGTTCTCATCGAATGAAAACCAAAGCGGCAAAGAAAGATGTCTTTGAAACACCGACCAAATCAATCGGGTTTATGTTTGTAAATTGTAACCGTTCAAACATTATTTTAATCTTTAGAAAATCATGAAAGACATTTTGGTGGTTGTTATTTTTGATGTTTTGAAAGTTGTAATATTAGATCAACCTGAATGTTTCTCTTTAAGAATAGTAAAGTCATCGATGAGTAATTACAAACTAGATTTTTGACGATTAGAATATTTCGAAACAAAAATCATAATTTTTTATAATACATATGAGAGATTAGAAACAACAAAATATCAAATGGTATATCTCCTATATAGATGTATATATTTTATCTTAAAAAAATTAATATGCATGACACTTAAATTGAATGTAAACGTTTTTAATGTAAATCAAATATTTTTGAGATTATGGTTCTATCAAACTTATTTGATCTCATCAAAAAAATAAAAAAAATTATATTAGTATGTAAATCTTCTTAAATAAAAAATCTAAGAAATACTCCTTTCGTTCCAAAAAGATGTTTCGGAGGTTTTACACATATTAAGATAAACAACTAATGTTCTATAGTAAATGTATTGATTTTTGCAATAAACTGTTTTCAAAAACTTTCAACTCATAGTATTTAAATAAAAATTTTGAAATAAACAATTTCTTATCATTAAATGATAAAAATGCATAGAAAACATAAAAAAAATTATCTTTGTGAAAAAAAAAATTTGTAAAACATTTACCTTTTAGGAACGGAGGGAGTAATGAAAAGTGAAAATGATGATTTTCGAAATTCAAGCATTAATGTTTAATTTGTAAAGTTGTACATTTATAACAAAAACGCAACTTTAATTAGAATAATATGGATACAATTAAATAATATAAAAGAAAAATAATTGTATGACCAATAACAAATGATATCCAAATGGACATAAATACAATTTTGTTAAAGTCATTGACATCGGTAAATGATTCATTGTTAAAACATTATGTTATATAACGTTTAAAATGTTATATTTTAGTTGGATTTAAATTATTAACATATGTATTTGTGAGTTCATATTAAAAATTAAAGTAAAGATGTAGAAATTTTCAACATGACATATAAAATTAATTAGAATGTATTGATTGGTTAATTTAATTAATGTGTCACGAGGTGTGGGTTGATAATGATTGGGTTTGCAAAACATTGTCATTGATAAGGATGAATCCATAATTGTCTGTTTATAGTTTACCATAATCGTTAGTTTTAGAAAAAAAAATCATTTTAGAGGCTGACCACATTTTACACATATTGACAGTGGTGAACCAATATTCAATTTTGGAAAAACAAATTTGATATGATAATGGCGACTTTCATCGAGGATCTTGTGGTATGATATGACTTCACTTTTTCTTCTTCTGTTGATTTCTATCTACTCTTTCGGTTTTAGGTTTGCAAATATTAACCAGAATATGGGTTTTTGATGTTATGCGTTTGATTACCTTGATTTTCAGTGTTTCCAGAATACGTTGCTGTTTTTTGTTATGTATCTCTTTATTTCTTGACAGATTTTGTTAATTTCAGTGTATATCTTTTTTGGAATGTTTGATATGCATATAGGATATGTCTCAAGTAATACTATCCAGCAAGCCATAACCAACAGTTCTGATCAATTTGACAGAGATGCGTACGAATCACTCTTTCTTATTATCACTATGATTGGGGAATAAAACATATTGTAAACGTTTCAGTGATTCTCTCAACCTTGTAAATGTTTAATCATTGGGTAATAAAGCAGATTGTGCTTATTCTCTGTTTGAATGTTTACATTATTACTCGTAACACTTATTAACTCTCATTTGGGTTGTTATAACAGTTTTGCGTGGAGATTGTCCTTCTGACCTAAGTTTCTGAAGCTGGAGAGATGAAGAAGGTGGTTTAGAGAAGAAGGGAGATGAAGAAAGTGGTTCAGAGAAGAAGGGAGAAGAAAAAGAAAAGACAGCACAAGAAGACGAATCAGCGAGTGGTCCACAATCTGGTCAAGTTTTCTCATCCTCTTTGGCTGACTCGCCAAGTCAATCTGATCCATTGTCTACATCATCTCAAAAATTCTTACAAGGATTGTTTGCGACCTACTTCGAGCGGATGTGCCTCCGTTCAGACGAACGATCTGCAAATAATGAGAAGCACATGATGATGAGTTGAAGAAGCATATTCAGAGTTGCATCCTCAAGGAAACTTCAGCTTCTTCAGCTTTAATCAAACGGACTATTGAAACAAATATGAGGTTTGAACAAGAACTTAAGTATGCGATGCAGTCCCTAATGATTTCTCATTTTCAGAGGGGGTGCCAAAGTATGTTTGAGCAAATGGATACAACATTCGGTAAAGGAATGAAGGAGCCCATAGAAGGATCCCTCCAAGTATATGATGTTTCAGTCTCTCCACTAGTTTCCACGTAAAATGTAAGTTGAAAATCCGGATTATATTTGAGTTTTGCTTTAAGAAGTCGTCCATTTTTAACCGACCAAATCAATCGGGTTTACGTTTGTAAATTTTAACCGTTCAAACATTATTTTAATCTTTAGAAAATCATAAAAGACATTTGTGGTGTTTGTTATTTTTGATGTTTTGAAAGTTGTAATATTACAAGCAACAGATCAACCTGAATGTTTCTCTTTAAGAAATAGTACAGTCATCGATGAGTAATTACAAACTAGATTTTTGACATGCGTCAACGAGGGATTAGAATATTTCGAAAAAAAAAATCATAATTTTTTATTATATATATGAGAAATTAGAAACAACAAATATCAAATGGTATATCTTCTATATAGATGTATATATTTTATCTTAAAAAATTTAATATGCATGACACTTAAATTCAATGTAAACGTTTTTAATGTAAATCAAATATTTTGAAATTATGGGTTCTATCAAACTTATTTGATCTCATCAAGGTTTTACACATACTAAGAAAAACAATTAATGTTCTATAGTAAATGTATTTATTTACACATATTAAGAAAAACAATTAATGTTCTATAGTAAATGTATTGATTTTTGCAATAAACGGTTTTCAAAAACTTTCAACTCATAGTATTTAAATAAAAATTTTAAAATAAAAAATTTCTTATCATTAAATGATAAAAATGTATAGAAAACATAAAAAAAAATTATCTTTGTGAAAAAAAAAAACTTTAAACATTTATCTTCTAGGAACAGAGTGAGTAATAAAAAGTGAAAATGATGATTTTAGAAATTCAAGCATTAATATTTAATTTGTAAAGTTGTACATTTATAACAAAAACGCAACTTTAATTAGAATAATATGGATACAATTAAATGATATAAAAGAAAATTAATTGTATGACCAATAACAAATGATATCCAAATGGACATAAATACAATTTTTTTAAAGTCATTGACAACGGTAAATGATTTATGTTATTATTGGGTCATATATTTACATACGGATTTTAAAATATTTATTATTTTATTATCTTATCGAATTGTGTTATATTTTATATTGATCCGATTCGGGACCAGCAAAATTTATTAATTTGTAGAATTTATTAATTTATCGAATATTAATTTATAGAGTTTCTACTGTTATTCTCTTTATCGATAGGTATGCAGAGTTTAGAGCATTTCTTTTTTATAACTTTAACTGGCCACATGATAGTAATGTAAAGAATCTAATTCAACATTTTATAATGATTATGAGAAAGTGAAAATCACAAAAACAATAAGACAAATACAACACAACATTTAACAGATGTGCAAAGAAAAGCGGGTGGTTTTTATAGACGTTGGCCTAAATGAAAGTATTTATTATTCAATTTGTCCTGGTTGTTTAAGTGGAAAGTTTAAAAACAATGAATATTTTTTAGTTAACCACTAATATGAGCATTTTCAATGGTTAGATACTCTTTAGATATTGAATAACCAACATTTGAGTTTAAAAAAATTTGCTTAGTTTTTTATGTCAATCGTAAGATACTCAATGAATTTCTCATGAATATAATAAATAATATATTTTAAAATATTTCATTAATTTGAGAATTTTAATATTTGTCAAAGAATTTAAATATTTATAAATAAAATAATTAGTCATATTTTGAACTATAATAATAAATATAATAAAATTACCAATTTTAATAAGCTTAATACCAATATTACTAATACATTTAATCTTTTTTTTATAACACAGAAATAAAAAAATACTTATATCATCGAACAAACTTAATACCATAAGCAACCACGTTAAACCTGTCATCGAACAACTTCATCCCATGGGCACTCTTATCTGGTCCATCTCTTAATCTCCGAGCTGCATCGTATGTGTAAGCAAACACAACTTGAAAATTTTGCATTTGCAAATCACAGACGAACCCGCGGAAATCAATATCACTTGTGATCACGAGCACTAGTCACCCTGTGTTATTATGCATACGTAGGTGACTACACATCCAAGTTTTTACTCTAGCGATGCCTTTTTTGTCCGCAGCGTCTGTTGACTTCCTTGTAGCTTTTTCGACGTGGACAATCGAGACATTTTGGTTCTCGGTCCATTCATACTTCTGATTAGTAGTGAAACAGTTGTTAACATTTCCAAAGCTTGTTATCTCAACCGGACCATAAAATCGCATTCATTTGAGGGACTTTTCAATATTAGCATGAAACGAATAGAACAAGTATTCTTCTGGTATTTCAGCGTTCTCAAAATCCCATAATGTATAAACCTTGTTGTTTTGGGGATTAGGATTCACTCCACATACGTCGAAGTAACAATCGCTCGAAAGCATTTTCAAAAACATCAAATCTTATGGAGCCTAAAAAAAAACATCAAATCTATATAAGATAAAAAAAAATATCAAGTCAATTTATATATTTGATTGACACAATCTTGAAGTCATAATTGACAACCAATTGGATGAGAAAGGCTCTTTGACCTTGTTCAAACAGTGTAACTGATAATGACTAGGTTTTGCAAAATATTTTCATTGATGAAGATGAATCCAAAATTGTATGTTTATAATTTATCACAATCGTTAGTTTTAGAAGAAGAAGAAAAACAATTTAGAGGTTGGCCACATTTTGCACATATTGACAATGAATAAGTGGTGAAACAATATTCAAATCGGCGAAACAGATTTGATTTAGGTTAAATAGTATTTGTTTTTCTTTGATGATCCTAATTTTTCTTTTCATCAACTACGATTGGAAGGAATCTAAATTGTTGTTGATATAACAAATCACTCAAAATTTTTCACAGTTCTAATGAATTATGTCCATGCTAGCAGCATTATGAATACTGGTTTAAGTTCTCTGATATCTTGGTGTTTTAACAATTCAAACATTTAGTATATGTTGTTAACATGAATTTTTTTTGTTTTTGTGTCGGCAATTGATCAATATACTCTTTGCAACATCTTTAATTGTGAACATCATTTGTCGTCATTGTTTTGAAGGTTACGACATGTTTTGAAGGTTACGACATGTTTTGACTTTAATTATACATGTTTTTAAATGGTTTTGCTAATTCTATTTCTTTCATGTCATAGGCCATATTCAATAACTTGTTAGACATAGAGTTGTCTTCTTTAATTGCCCTACTAGCGGTTGCAACAAGTTTCTGAATTCGTCGGCGCTTCCATTTGAGATTCGGTCTAATTATACACGTCTACTCCTGCAAGACTTCAATTTGAAGACGGTTGTTCAAAATCCGCATCCAGTTGTTCATCTCAGAAGAGGTAACAATAGAAATTATAATAGACTTCACATTCTTTAATATGTAGAGGTTGTTGATTTTTTTTTGTTAAACAAAACTGGATTTTATTTAGAATAACAAGACCACTGTATTGGCAATTGGAGTTGTTGGAGCTGCTGCGTTAGGGGATCAAAGACATTTGAATGGCGTCAAAAGCATCTTCGTATGTGGAGGACGTTGGAAATTATCTGCAACCAACGTAAATAATTGTTTTTTATTTTTTATCCATATTCTCTAAAAAAAAGTACAAAGTAGAAAATGATGAAAAGTTGGTTCGTAAGAAATGTAAATTTAATCTGAAACGAATCAAACACGAACTTATAAATGCAAAGTTGGCACCGTTTTCTGGAGATATAAAGAAGTTTGAGAAGTAGAAGAAACGTAAACAGAATCAATACCATCAAAACAAAAAGATCATCCATAAATTTTTTGATTATCAGCTGAAGGGTATAGTGATGCTGTATAGGCAGAAGTTAGCTACCAAGATGAATAGAGATGCCTATATATAGATGAGTAACTACAAATTATTTGTCTAACAACAAGATAAAAGGAGCATTGATTTCACAAGTTTTTATTCTCTTTATGTATTTGATATGGTATGCAGAGTTTTAGAGCATTAGCCACGTGATAGAAACGTGACAAAGAATCTAATTCGACATTTTATAATGTTTAGAAGAAAGTGAGAATCACAAAAACAATAAGCCAAATACAACACAACATTTCATAGATATGCAAAAAAAAAGTGAGTGGTTTTTATAGACGCTAGGCTAATTATTGTAATTGATTATTCAATTTCGTACTCGTATTTGTCTTGGTTCAATACTTGGAAAAGATAAAAAATAATAAATTCTATAGAAGAATTCTTTTAATAAGTTAAAGCCACTAATATTGAACTCAGTTTTGTCTCTTTATGCTCTGTTTCTCTGCTAACATCATCAATCCAAAAGACGTCTCCCTCTCTCTCTTACGGCACAGCTCCAACCACAGAAATCTTGAACACATGTCTTTGACTGACAATAGTTCCGTACAGACAAGACAGTAATACTTCTGATTTTGTGAAGAAAAAATTAATTTAAAAAATAAAAGACAAAACAAAACAAAATGCCTCCTAACTTGTGCGGATCATGAATCAATTAGTTGCTAAGTAGAAACAGAGCATTTTCAAGACTTAAAGAAGCTGCTACTATTAACCAGGGTCTAATGGTTTTTGTTTTCTTATTCACAAGTCTACTCAGGCTTTGTAATGCCAGTCTCTGCACCGCTAGGACCAGGAGACTCGTCTTTTGTTTCAACGATCTCCATACTCGCGGATTTGCTCCTTCTTTCCTTCCTCTCCTGCCAAAACATGAAAGATTTTGTTATGATTTCTTATGAAACATATAAACAATTTTTTGCAGCTTTTGAACGTCATTACTACTACCTCGCGAAAAGGGTGTTCATCGGATTCAAGCATTCGCACAACCTGGCTCATTCGTGGACGTTTCTCTGCTTCAGGATCGACACATCTAAGTGAAACCAATAGTGCACGTTTCAGAGCAGTTTTACTCGGTCTAGGTTCAAGTCTTGGATCAACAACTTCTTCAGCTCTTCTTGTTCCAACCATCATCTTTAGCCATTCAACAAGATTCACCTGCCAATATAACAAAACCCGAATCAAGATTCCAAGAAACGAAAATATTCATAACTTTTTGTCGATACAATGGCCAATTCATTAAGCCACACCTCATTAGCAGGACGTCCATAATCAACCGGATCTCGTCCAGTTACAGCTTCAAGAAGCAAAACACCAAAGCTATATATATCGCTCTTCTCGTTTAACAGACCTGTATTAGCATATTCCGGTGCTACGTATCTGAAATAATAACCAAAAACACACAACAACAATGATTTCCTTTGTAAGGACAACAATAATTAACCATAATTGCCTCAAGAGGGTACAAAGATTTGGACTTTACCCAAAGGTTCCCATAACTCTGGTTGTGATGTGACTCTCACCAGAGTCCAAGAGCTTAGCTAACCCAAAGTCAGAGAGTTTTGCATTAAACTCATCATCAATCAATATATTGCTTGCTTTTATATCTCTATGGACCACTTTTGGTTCTATTGCTTCATGTAAATAAGCAAGCCTGTAAAGTTGTACAAAATTGCAGAACCATTTTAATATATCCAAGCATTCAACATATCAAACAAAAGCTAAACTGTTTCAAAACCACTTACGCTTGTGCGGTACCAATAATGATCTTCATTCGTGCCCCCCAAGTGAGAGTGCCATGTTGCCTCATAGCTCCATGTAGCCATTGTTCTAAGTTACCACTATTCACATACTCATAAACAAGCATCCTGCATTCACCAGTTTATTTAGATACTGTAAATCATTCTTCCCCGCGGTAAAAGTATAGGAGGAATCAAAGTGAAACTCACCGATGAACTCCCTCTATGCAATATCCTAAAAGCCTAACAAGATTCTTGTGTCGTACATGACCAATAGCCTCAACTTCTACCCGAAATTCCTTCTCAGCTTGCCCTCTAGAGATCAAACATTAGATATTAAGGAAACGAAACACAGGGATTCACAAACATTAGATATTCCAGTTGAAAACTTACAGATTATTCAGAAGCTTCTTCACAGCAACCTCGGTACCATTAACAAGTTTACCTCTATAAACTACTCCATAGCCACCCTCTCCAAGCACATTTTCCGCAGCAAATCGATTGGTAGCTAGCTGAAGATCCCTAAGAGTAAACCAATGTCCCCAACCAAGATGAGATATTTCTGGTAAACCAACCAAAGGAGATGCTGTTACAAGTCCCCCATACTGTCTCCCAGTACTTGCAAAGCCACCTTCGTCACCAGAATGAGAACTACAAGCTCTCTCATGGTGATTCACAGAGCTACATTGACTCAAAGTATCATTATCACTAGACTTGGTTCTTCCCAAATGAGACATCATCGTTTTTCCAGAAACTCTATCAGTGGATTTAGCATTATTCATTGCTATATATAAACTTTCAGGGTGAGGATTTTGATTCTGAAACCTGCCCCTGTCGACTCTGATATCTTTCGACACATTTGGTATTTGGTTGAATGGAAACTTGCTTGAAGATCTTCTCGATTTCCGGCGGAATGTAATCCATAGAGACAAGATGCAGAGAATCATAACTATGAATACTCCAACTACCAAACAAACCCATACCCACAATTTCAATCCTTTCAAACCAAAAAATGATATCTTTTTCGACATTTCAGCGTTTAAAGAACTCTCAGGCGGCATCTCTGGTTCAGTATCTCCTTTGACAAAACCTTCTTTTTGCTTCTCTTACAACTTCACTATAACCACCTAAGCAACAAAAGAATGTCTCACATTTAAACACTTGCATACACCATAAAAGGACTCATTTTAAAACTTCTCATTTGACATTTAGCCATAACCAACACAGAAACATAAACATGAATCTGACAAAGCGATGATTCTTTGTCAAATTTGTAAAAAAAAAAAAAAAAAACTCACACTTTCATTGGTATTTCAGTAATTTAATTGCGGCATATCAACAAACAAGTTATGGGCATTACGTGTCCCCACAAGAAGATTAGAGTTAAGAAAACAAGAGAATCTCGGCTTTTAAAACCATCGAAAAAGCATCACTTAAGTTTGAAGCAAGAGACAATTTTACAGAGAATCAATCACAAAACTCTATCGAAAGAAAAACATTCAAAGAGAGAGAATATGAAGAATAAATTTACCTTAGAATGTGAAGTGACTAAGCTTTACCCTTTTGATTAGAACAGAAGAAACAATGGAGAAAAGGCTCCATTTTTATTATGAATTTGAAGCAAACTTGAAAGAGAATGAAATAAACAACAGAAAGCAACTGGTATAGATATATACCAATGATGAATTTGGATATAAAGTTTGTAGATTTAGCTTTGAGCCCACCAAGAAGGAACTCGATTTAGGGTTATGGCTATTCCACTAAAGAATCAGAGGAAAATCCAAAAAAAATCATAATATAACAAGGAAGTGATCAATGTTATGTATATACTCAGTAATGGAAAAAAAGTTGGTGGGTATGTATAAAAGCTGGAAAATATAAAGCTCTGTTTGCTATGGAGGAAACAAGAGAGAGAAGAGAGAAGAGAGAGAGTAGTGAGTAGTGAAGGTAAAGCAAAGACAGTGGATTTGTCAACTGTCATTTATAGCTATTTGAAAAATAAAAAGGATATTTTACTATTTAAAAAAAAAAAAGATTACACATACATAATAAATGAAGTGGATAGAAGAAATTCCAAACACAGGTTTTGGAATTTTTTAGGTTTCAAGAATATTATTCTCACTCTTCAATTTTCTTGCTTTCACATGTCAAGTTTGGATTCTATCTATGAAATTTCAATTCATTTGGTCTACTTTAATAAATTTTCAGAAAAAATAAGTCAATTTATTTTAATTATGAGACAACACTTACATTATGTTTTTGGGATCGAGATAATTTATAGATATATTCTGATGAATGTCATAGGTAAGAAACCAATATATGCCTTCTTTCTTGGAGATCATGAATTCATTAGAGATTTAAAAAGCCTTTGATGGAGGCTTTATTTGAAGCATAACTTTTAGATAAAGTTTTATCTTTTTATAAAAAAAAAATCTGTTTATTTTAATTATTTTTTTGAAAAGGGTTTTGGTTGGATATGGTAAGTCACTAATAATTATTTAAAAAGTTGCATTTGCATTTTGGTCGTGGTCTCATTGGTTGATAGTGGGTAGGGTTACACAGGCAAAGGTCAGGTTTTTGCAGAGGAAGAATGGCCAAATGTTGTTGTTTGTTGCCGCCATGTGATCACGTGCGCCTCACGTGTCTTACACCTCCTTTGAGTTAGATTCGTCCTGACTATTATTCTCCCAACTTATGCGAATCATATAATTTTATTTGAATTATTATGAGATTTATTTATATGAGAGAACAATGTGATAAAGAGTCAGAAAAAGAATGATTACTCTTTGATCAATTAACAATACATTATATTATGTTTCACCATGTGTGCAGTGTAATTTATACAATTATTGACGCCCATTTGTCAAAATGTTTTATTAGAAAAAAAAACATATAATGATATGTAATCACCATATGGGTTGATGCAAGTTGACAAATGTCATTTAGAATCTGATAAAAAAAAAAACAAAATACTTCAAAGTTATATATATGGAGAATGAAGTATTCAAGTTTGATGGAAAACGAAAGAGATTCAATATCATTAAACCTATTATTGAATTTAGCTTTAAACGACGTAGTTGAAATCAGTTGCTATAATATAAGAAACTAGAGACAGAAAATTTCGATTTGATCATAAAAGTCTTAATTAAGAGGCCTCTTGAGTCTTGAGTAAAAAAGTATGCCAGTTTGAAACTCCAAAACAATGGTGATCCCTAAACAAGAAACTTTGATATAATTATAGTTTCAATACAATGATAAAGCGTAGAAAACACATTTTCTTGTCTTTTTTATTAGTTTCAAGTATTGATAAAACATCAATTTTAGTTCCATTATTATTCTGTGTGTGGATCCTTGCAATGATCTCTTACAACTAAACTAAAAAAAAGTTATAATTGTAAGAGTTTGGAGTCATCTCTTAAAAGTCTTTTAGCTTGTATTGTATTGTATTGTGTATTGATCTTGATTGTGGGGCTCACACAAAAAAAAAAAAAAAAAAAAAGGTACTTGGGTTAAGAGTTTAGTTAATGTATACGTTCAATACAAATTTGTAAAAGTGAAATGATTAAACAAAAAAGACTTCATGGCCCAATGGATAAGGCGCTGGTCTACGAAACCAGAGATTCTGGGTTCGATCCCCAGTGAAGTCGATTTTCATTTTTGTTTTTTTTCCTCAAATAAATTATTTGAAAATTTTCCTGACCTCTCAAACAAAATTGAAATTTGGAATCTCGAAAAAATCAGAATTCTGCAGTGGAAGAAGTGTTAAGCTCTTTCTACTCCGATCATGGCGTCGAGTTTCTTCTCCGCTTCTCTTCGCCCAATTTCGAACCAATCTTCTTCTTCTTCGTCGTCTCGATCCAAACAGAGACATCATCGCCTTCTCCAACTCGTTCGTTCTGACCGGAGCCAAAACGGCGTCACTGAAAACAACAACGATCCTTCTTCCTCCGGTACTACATCATCCGATTCCCTCTCTTCGATTCTCGTTTTTTCCATGTCGAATTTGATAATAGCGAAACAAATTTGTGACATCGAATTGGGGAAAATTTTCATCTATTGAGTTCTAATTATCGTTCGGTTTCTTCTTCTTCGTCAGCACGCACTCAACTAGATCTCCTCGAACAGCTAACTCCCACAAGCGACGGTACATGATTTGTGTTTTTTCGAATTTTTGTATTAGATTTGTAGAATCCAATCCACTTAGGGTTTGTTTACATCAATCAATCATCAGGGTACATGAGTGATGGTGGTGGTTCGAGTGGATTCACAATCCGTGACCAATTAGCTATGCTTGTTGGTGATGATAGAGACGATGATGAATTCACCATTCCTTTAGGGAAAAACCTTAAGAAAGTGAGTCCTAAATTCTTAACCATTTCTCAGAAAAGGAACATTAAGAGACAATCTTACCTTAATGAAGTCTCTCAGAGGAATGATTCTGTTTTCTTCGCTACGATCGGCGCTTTTGTAATCCTTCCACCTTTGTTCATCCTAGGGTTTGCAATCTTTACTGGCTATGTTCAACTCTTCCCATAAGTATATAAGCAGCTTGTAATCACAAATGAGAAATATCCAATAATGAACATATAGGTTGCATAACTGTTTCTTTTGAAATCTTTTGTTCTATATGTGTTACTCTCTCTGTGTACAGTTATTTTTATGTGTATGTATAATCTACAAGAAGTTATATATCAGCACATTTTGTTGGTGCAAAGCCTAGCCTAGACTTCTTTGTATCATAGAGTATATGGAAATTCTGTTGTTGGTAATTTCCGATGATTGAGAAAGCGGATTTAGGAGTTCCTAGAATCGCCAAGCAAACCAAATCCTCGCTTAACCAGATGAAGGAATTCTCTGCGGGGAAATTCCAAACAGCGCTGTCGGCAAAAGTTATCCCGAGCTCAGGTAGCTGGATGCTGTTCTTCTTTACGCCAGACACGTTGAAGCAAGGATCAAGGATCGGGAAATCTCTAAACACCGGGTACTTCTCTTTCACTTTCTCTGCAAACTTGTTTTTGATGATCTCGTATGCAGGTTCTGCGAAATAGCTTAAGGTTGTACCCGAATCAATAATGGTTCCACCACTACCATCTGATGATATGTTCCATGTTTCTTCAGGTATGTCTAGAGCTTCGCCACCGACTAGAATGGATTTGATCTGTATATAGTAAAATGTCTCCGTAGAATACTCCTTCCCGTCCACAAAAGAAGTGAAATTTAGATTTGGATGGTTCAACAGTTTCTTGTCTTCTCCAAATATCAATTTGCTGCTTACATTGGTGTCGCTGTTTCTATCGACAAGGCAATAGGAAAAGGAATGTCCGTAGAGAGACTGAAGCTGAGAAGAAAACGAAAGAGGTCCTCTTCCTAACCCAAGCAGACCTGAAGCACCATTGAAGAGACCTCGGTTCCAATGGCCACACCCAAACATCATATTTTCCACCTTGTACTCTGAGTTTCCTCCCTCAGTGGTCGTGAGATTAACGGTGAAGGTCTCAACCGCGAAATCTCCAGTCGTGTTCGATCTGTCTCCATACCAATAGAAATAAGGGCACGATTGGTAATCCGATTCGCACTGTACTGGAGGTTCTGGTGATGAGATGAGGCTGCATCTAGGGTCGTTGCATGTTATATTCTTGAATGAAGCCGACTTTTTCGGGTCATAAAACGCACCGTTTTGTTGGAAACAATCGTAACAGGGAAGGCATTGGAGCCAGTTTAGGTCACTCCCTGTGTCAAGAATCAACGAGAAGTGTTTTGGTGGTGTGCCCACAAGCACATCCATGAAGTATTCACCAGAACCAAGCGTCATACCGGACTCAAGCGTTGCCACCAGCTGCCCCGATGAAGCCTCTGGAGTACTATTCGAGGTAACCTTCTTCTTCGCCTTCTCGTATGTCTGGTTCTTCGTTTTCTTGACTCGTGCGTGAAGCGTCTGAATCCTTGTGAGGTCTTGGATTTTGTGATCAACAGCTGAATGTGTTGTTCTCTTTGTTCCTCGTTTAATCTCCCGGCGCCTTAACTGAAGCTTCACCGATTCTCCTGTATGATCTTTGGCAGGATCATTTTCTGTGGAGGAGAAACCGCAATCATTGCTTGTGGGAGAAGAAACCGAACTGAAACGCATCGGATCTTGGACATTAAACCCGTAAAGAGATGAAGAGTTATGCTCATGTTTCTCGGAAAGAGTTCTACAGTCGCCGGAAAATGATGAAACGGTGAAGAAAATCAGGCCAATGATAATATTGAGCTTGGTCGACATTAAGCCGCCGAGATCACCGGAGATTACTGTCACCGTCTCAGAGATCTCCGGCGACGATCGAGCTCCAAAGAAGACGGCAAAACTAAGTGGAAATTGATGCGAATAGAATGATACAAGAAAGAGACTTATGAGGTTTTTGAGTTATAGACTCTTCAAGGACAAAAGAAGAAGAGCTAACATAAAAAGAGTAAAGGAAGTAAGATTTGGTGGAGTCAATGGAATCGAAAATAAGTTTGATTTTTAAAAGAACAATTCGATATCTGAAAATAAACAATTGCAGAAAGTAATTCTAAAAATTAAAAGAATATTTTGTTGGTGGTCTTCAGTGGTGACCGGTTCAAATAAATGGAATTCTTAAATCTTTTCTTTTTCATATTTCGTACGTTTTCGTTGAATTGTGAAATTCTCTGTTCCACGAATATCAAACATTTTCTTAATTTTGGCAATACATCAAAAGGAAAATTGAAAAAAAGATTTTTCTTTGTTGTCTGAAAGATGTTTATACAAAAAAATTTTTTTAACATTTATATAATAAAAATCAAATTTTCATCAAAATATTATGATAGGAAAATTATATCGCAATTGTTATTGATTACATATCAACATTCATCACAATATAATGATATTTATCAAATGATATGACTTATGCATCATATCTAGTAAATTGATATTAATAAGAAATTATTCAACAAAAGCCAGTCCATAAATATTTTAATATTTTCATTTACTAGTTTACATAACGCATTTTAAAATGTAAAGATTCTAAAATACAATTGATTTTGATAACTCTTTTGAACTTTTTTAAATGCCGTAGAAAAATCATATTTAGTTCAAGTTTTATAGTTTTTAGATTTGACTAGATTATATGGTAAAAGACATTACGTAATAGCCAGATAATTAGATCAAAAGCATATCCGTAA
Source organism: Arabis hirsuta (assembly GCA_964056655.1). NCBI lineage: Eukaryota > Viridiplantae > Streptophyta > Magnoliopsida > Brassicales > Brassicaceae > Arabis > Arabis hirsuta. The sequence goes on from OZ053300.1 coordinate 41,538,798, forward strand.
CGCGACTCTTTTTAATCAGAGAAAATATATAACTGACATCACTTATCTATATCGACCGAAAACCTAATAAATAAAAAAAATCAAATAGACTATTATACTTTAATTGACTGTAGAAGAGTCATTTTAAGTGCGTTTGACCGTGACTAACCAAACGTAAACAGTAGTTCACATTCTTTAATTAAATCAATTAAAAGATTAAGTGAGGAAACAAGAACCTATGTAGGAAATGCACCAAAACTTTGGAAAACTTGAACGTATAAAGATCGAGGGAAACAAGAACCTAATATATATACCTTTTACTTGGATGCACGTAATATGTACAATACTATTTTTGCATATGAATCTGATAAAGGAGATTTATGGTTACAAACTTAGTAAATAAACCCTGTCAAAAAAAAAAAAACTTAGTAAATAAAGCAAAAGATACGAATTTGACTTTGAGAGTTGTATAGTGTGCAAGTGTAACGTGTTCCTAACCAGACTGTGATGAGCAAACAGATTAATTACATTCAATTAATCAGTTACAATCCAAACCAAACATTCACTTCTAAGTGTGCACGTAATTCCAATAATCATTCCACTATACTTTTCGTATTCAAAAAACAAATTATTAGTTGTATAATATCAGAATATGTTCTTCATTAATTATCAAATATACATTACATTATCTTTATATACGGTTTCCTATACACTCTCTATACAATGATATATACACGTATGCATACACTAATTATGTACCAAACTATACAAGTATATACACACTCTATTAGTCTCCCTCAAGATGGCAGTAGTTAATGAGACTCATCTTGGACATGAATTTGTGAAAGAGAGTAAGATAAAGTGGTTTGGTGAACACATTCGCAAGTTGATTTTCAGAATGGACATGGAGAGTTTTGAGATCCCCATTCACAATCTTTTCACGAACGGCATGACAGTCCCTTTCTATGTGCTTGGTACGTTCATGAAAACCGAGTTCTTTGCAATGTGCAATGCAGCCGTACTGTCACAATAAAGCATAGGAGTAGAAGGAGAAGGAAATTGCAAATCAACCAACAATCTGGAAATCCACATGATATCATCAAAAGTGTAGGAGAGTGCCCTATATTCAGCCTCACAAGAAGATTTAGAGACCACTGTCTATTTCTTAGACTTCCAAGAGACAAGGGAGTTACCAATAAGAACACAAAAACCAGTCACTGATCTGCGAGTATCAGGCCATTGAGCCCAGTCAGAATCTAAAAATGCAGAGAGGTGGAAGTCATCATCAGCTGGGTAGAACAAACCTTGACCAATAGTCCCCTTGAGATAATGGAGAACCTTATGAGCAGCCTGAAGATGAGGTTGTCTTGGAGCAGAGGAATATTGACAAAGTTTGTTAACAGCAAAGCAAATGTCAGGACGAGTTGTGGTTAAGTACATAAGCTTGCCAATTTGACGCCTGTAAGACTCTGGATTATCAAGAAGAACACCATCAGCAGTAGAGAGCTTAGTACTAGGGTCCATTGGAATTGAACAGGGCTTACAACCAAGAAGTCATGCATCTGTGAGTAACTCCAGGACATACTTGTGTTGACACATAGAGATGCCTGCAGAAGAAACGGCAAATTTCCAAACCCAATAAATATTTCAACTGACCCAAATCTCGAAGCTTGAAGAAAGTAGTGAGCTGAGTGACAAAAGTAGAGATTGCAGAGGCATTGTCACTGGCAATAAGAATGTCGTCAACATAGACCAGAACAATGAGAAGAGCCTGAGATTGAAAATTGATGAAAAGAGAGTGATCACCACTGACAAGCTCAAAGCCAAATTAAGTCAAGGCGGAAGAAATTTTGAGAAACCACTGCCTAGATGCATGTTTAAGACCATAAATGGGCTTCTTGAGCTTGAGAATAAAGTTAGGTGGCAAGGAGTCCCCCTTTCTATCAGCATATCCAGGAGGAAGATCCATATAAATCTCCTCGGATAAATCACCATTAAGGAAAACATTGGATATATCAAGCTGATGGAGAAACCACTTCTTCTTAGCAGACAAAGCAAGGATGATCTTGACAGTGACCATCTTAGCCACAAGAGAAAATGTTTCCACATAATCAATACCCTCCTGTTGTGTATATCCTTTAGCAACTAATCTTGCTTTGTGACGTTCTAAACTACCATCAGAATGCAATTTGAGCTTAAAAACCCATTTGCAACCAATAGAGTCATTTCCTTCAAGTAACTGACAAACATCCCAAGTATCAAGAGCCTCTAAAGAATTGAATTCCACATCCACGGCATCACAACATACTTTAGATTTCTTTGCCTCATGAAAATTCAGGGGTTCAGAAGAAAGAAGAGCAGAGATTATGAAAGGAAAATGAAGATTATAAAGTTTATTATAAGAGATAAAAGCTGAGATAGGATAAAGAGAGAAGGAATGACACTGATAATCCTGCAAGTAGGAAGGAGTTTTACGATTTCTTGTAGATGAAATTGCCAAAGGCAAACTTTCATCAGAGGATGAGGGCCTGTTAAGAGGAGATGTCTCATCAGAAGATGTTGATACCAAAGGTAAACAAACATCAGGAGTTGCAGGATCAGGAAAGAAAGCTTTTGTTGTATCAGAAAGAGAGGAAACAACAAAAGGAAAGATTGATTCATGAAAGGTAACATGCCTTGAAATGAAGATACTATTAGATTCAAGATCTAACAACTTGTATCCTTTGTATCCTGTTGGATAACCAACAAAGACACACGTCTTGGCTCTTGGATCAAATTTAGGTCTAGACTTAGGAGTACTAGCATAACAGAGGCAACCAAAGGTGCGTAGTTGGGAATAGTCAGGAGGTTTAGTTGTTAGAACATGAAAAGGTGATTTGTTTTGAAGAACATGTGAGGGGATTCTGTTGATAAGGAAAACCGCAGTGAGTATACAGTCACCCCAATATGGTAAAGGGATATGTGACTGAAATATCAAAGCTCTAGCAATATTTAAGATATGTTGGTGTTTTCTTTCAACAATAGAGTTTTGTTCTGGGGTTTAAGGGCATGAATGATAGGGTAAGATTCCTTTTTCTTTATAAAAATTGGTAAAAGAGAGTTCATGAGCATTGTCAGACCTAACACTTTTGACACTAGTTTTATATTGTTTTTCAACCATGTTAATGAAATTTGGAAACACGGTAAGCACATCAGATTTCAGTTTAAGTAAATGAACTCATGGGGCACGACTATGATAATCTACAATGGTCAAAAAATATCTAAAACCTTCAGGTGTAGGTACTGCAAATGGCCTCCAAACATCAATATGCAACAATTCAAAATGAGCAATACTGATATTACCTAATAAATGTTTCTGTTTGGCCAAAGGACAAACATTACAATGAGAAATTGACTTATTCTTTTGATTCTTTATTTGCAACATATCAGATAGCAGTTCTAATTTAGGATAAGCAGGATGACCTAACCTAGAGTGCCAGGTATCAATTCCAACTAGATTATAACAAACTACTGTGTTACCTGTAAAAGAAGTAGCAGAAACTAAAGTACCAGACTCCAAAATATACAGATTTGAGACACGTCTACCTTTGCCAATCAATGCATAGATCATGTATAAAACAAGTACGTGATGTGGAACAGACCATAGAATCTAATCACTAGTTAGACAACTAACACTCAACAAGTTGAACTGAAATGCAGGGACAAACAACACGTTTTTCAGTACTATTTTATCACTAAGTGTAATTGAACTTATACCAACAATGCTCTCTGAAACTCCAGAAGGTAAAGTCACAAAGGTATTTGTGATTGGTAATAGGTCATGAAAAAGTGATTTAGAATGCAAAACATGGTGAGTTGCCCCTGAGTCTATGATCCAAGAGTCAGCAGAATTAATAGCATCTCCAGAGAAAAGCACATAAGGCATGGTTAAAGCGGTGAAAGCATAAAGAGGAAGGAACGTACCAGATGCTTTAGAAGTGGATGGTACAGCTAAAGGTGAGGTAGAGATATCTTCTGATGCAGATGGAGTAATGCTCTGAGTATGGAGTTGAGTGCTAAAGTAGGCTATTGCATATTAAAGTTGTTCAGCAGTAAGATTGGTAGGAGGAGTAGACTGAACTGATGGAGTAGCAGAAGACTCAGTGTTGACAACAAGATTAGCAGAAACTAAAGCAGGAGGAAAGGTGTTTCTCTGAGGCTGAAGTTTCCCTTTTGGCTTGAGACCAGGGGGATAGCCATGTTTCTTGTAACACCGGTCAATCATATGACCAAGACCTCCACAGTATGAACAAACAGGCCGAGATCTCTGACCATAAGAACCAGAAGAAGCCTGAAAAGCAGAAGGTTCAATACCAGTAGAAAGAGGAAGTCAAGCAGAACGTTGAGACTCATCTTGATCAAGAATATTGAACACTTCAGAGAGAGTGGAAAGTGTCCTTTTCATCAAGATTTGACCTCTGATATGATCATAACTGTCATTGAGTCCCATAAGGAAATCAATGGTACGAGTAGTCTCTTTCTTAGCCAATAGATCCTCCATTGAAGTAGCTATACCTTGAAAGCTAGAAAGCTCTTCCCAATAAGCTTGTGTATGAGTGTGATAAGTAGACAGATTCATAGTGCCTTGACGGAGAGAATGTAACTAATGTCTAAGCTTGTACAGTCTTGGAAGATTTAACTTATGAAAACGGGTGTTCAAATCCTTCCAAATATCAGCAGCTGACTTGAAGTACATAATGCTCATGTAAATCTTCTTAGACACACTATTGAGTAGCCAAGACTTAACCATACTATTGCAATGACTCCAAATGTGAAGATATGGATCATTATCAGCAGGTTTAGGAATGAATCCTTTGATAAATCCAAGCTTATTCTTCTCTTCTAGACTATTAATCATAGCAACAAACCAGATTCCATAGTTCATACCATCTAAAGGTTCTGATGCTAGAACTACCAGGATGATCAGAACTAAGAAGATAATACGGACTATTGATATGCTCAAATTTACCCTGAGCTACTCCCTCAAATTAAGAGATCGTAGTAGTACTTAGGGATCGAATCCACAGGGAATCGATTAACACAATCAATCAGTGATTTCAAATTTTGCTAAGTCAGACAAATGTGAATGCAGTAAGATAAATAACTAATGTAAACAGAGTGAATGAATATCAAGGTTTAAGAATTCAATTTAGATAAAGGTTAGGTCTTGGGTAATTCGCAGGAATGAATCGAAACTGACTAGTGTCGATCGACATAAGATTTCGTGTCGATCGACACAGATGCAATTAAAACGTAGGATTTTATTAAGAACCGTTCTTGAGCATAAACACTAATGTAAAATCAATCAACTGTCGTTGTAGAGACTATCTATGATTAGATTCCTAAATTCCAAATTTCTTTGCGAACCTAGTGAATTAAATCAAGCTTTATCGTTCAGGTTTAATTGCTCACAAAATTCCTAAACCAAACTTCTTTGCGAGTAGGCAATTTTGCTCATCTAAGATTATTTCAGGTTATCAATAATACTTTCGCATCTATTAAACAACCTATGATATCCAATTTTAGTTGATCAATCCTAAAATCAGAATTATACCAATCTAGATGAAGAACACAAAGATAAATCCTAACAGGGTTTTAATTCATTCAGATTCTCATCAAACCCTAGAACTACCCTAAACCTAACAAGCAAACTACTCAGACATAGATGATGTAAACATTATCAATGAATAAATGATTTGCATTAAAAAGTTAGAGTAAAAGATACAGAGTTTCGAAAGCGATGGAATCCGGAAGTCTGAAATCTCCTCAAAGCTCTCTCTCCCAAAGTCTAAATTAAAAACCAGATAAAAACATGAAAACCTAACTAAAAACTATTTATACAAGTAGGCAAAATCGGACTGGGCCTTGATAAAAACGTCTGGAACTTCAAGCCCGAACAGGATTTCTTCATTGAAAGCCCATGTCGATCGACACACTTGACCGTGTCGATCGACACGATATCCATTGGAAATCTTCTTCTTCGTCTGGCACGAGAGTGTCGATCGACACAAAAGGCATATGTCGATCGACACAAGCTCCTCTGCTTGACTCCGACTTGATATCTTCAGCTCTTCGTTCCTCGATACTCCAGAAAGCTCCATAAGCTTCCATTAGGCTCCAATCGATCTTCAACCTATAATAACACTAAAAGACTCGAGAAACACCACAAAGACTCTATAAAAAGGACTTATATCATGGTTGAAAGTGGGTAAAAACCATGATATATCAACTCCCCCAGACTTAGCATTTGCTTGCCCTCAAGCAAAACATGCACTAAGAATGTGAAAGAGGTTTGAAAACGCAGAAACTTACCTTTCTTTGGAGTACCGGACTGATCCTCTTCAACTAGTAATCCACATGATGCAGAACGAAATCCAAAATCAGACCACCATGTACTTCTCCGCAGACATTCGCAGCTTTCCAAATTCATCCACAACTTCGCAGCATAATCCGTTAGTCTTCATAGCTTGGTCTCAATGTTCTCAATGCCAAAAGCCTTCTAGACTCATTTCCAGACTATACCATGACAAATCAACCTATACAACACTTGCTATTCCTCCATTCCCCCAGACTTATTTTCTTCTATATTCCTATTTTTTCATGATTGTTGAACTCAAAGCAGTGCATATTTCACTAATGTTGTTCCTTGTGAGGAGACAGGGTCGTGACTCACTACTGTTGTTCCTTGTGAGGAGACAGGGTCGTGAGATTGCTCGTCTTCTTTATCCGTTTTACGGGACTCAGACTACTGCTTTTTGAGCTGGGTGATCACCTCTTGAGTACAGACTCACTGGATTTTATTCCTCGTTTTGTACTCAGGAGCTATCATTTCACCCCAATCCTAACATAAATGAACACTTTTTTTTTTTTTTTTTTTTTTTTTTTTTTTTTTTTTTTTTTTTTTTATCAATGAATAAATGGAGGGAGAGGAGTACCATTACTTTCAAAAAAGGGGTTGCACTTGTCAGGTATGAATGTGGAGTCAAGCTTAATGGACATCGATCCCAAAGAGAACCGTGCAGTAGCTCTGACTTGGCGGATTATACTGGAAATAGCAGACGTCTCTAGTCAACCGGTCAATCCTAGGATTTCCCATTAGTCTGATTCTGAAGTTGATCCCAGAAAAATGGTCACAGAAACTGAAGGAGACAGTCCACTAAACCAGAGAAAGGATCATTGTTTCCAACTGACTATTTTGACTCAATAAAACATTTTTGGACTGACTCTTAAACAAAGAAAAAAAATAGAGTTAGCAACTACCTCCCCCAGACTTAAACAACACTGTCCCCAGTGTTATTAAGCTAAGGTTGGCAAAGAGAATCAAAAGGATAATGAACTGTGAAAAACGAGTAAAATAGTACCAAATGTTTGCCTGTGTCGATCGACACACAGGTCCGTGTCGATCGATATGGGTACTGGAACTTTTGTTGTGCAAAAGGATGTTGAAACGTGTCGATCGACACACAGGTCCGTGTCGATCGACATGGTTCATCCGAATCAGCGACGCAAAATTGGTCATCGTTTCTACTGTTGAATCATATTCAAAGCTAATGTTGCTGCAAAATAGAACTCCAGAAACGTGATCAACAGGAAAACACAGGTAAATATCATTAATCCATCAGTTCAGAAATCCTAGGAAATCATAAAACAAACTGACTCAAAGAAAAACAGAAAAATAGACTCAAAGTTAGATAGTAAAAGAAAATAAAAGAAAAAGGATAAGTGATCTAATCCTCCTCTTCAGATGAGGATGAAGGTCGCGGAGTGGATGGTCGTGGTCGAACACAGCCACAACGAGGCAAGGTAGATATGGCGGTCCACATCGTCTGGAGACTCTGGACAACCCAACTCTGAAACTCGCTCTGCTCCATAGGACGATCTGGCACAGGTGGAAGTGGAGGAATCTGATGGGGAGTACTAGGAGTGCTCGAGGCTGAAATACTAGCTGCTCCAAAACCCCGAGTGATCTGCTTACGCACCGCTCCAACTGCTCTCAACAATCTCTCATCTGGCTCAAAAGCTAACGAAGCCGGGTTGGCGGAGATATCCATCGGCTCTGGTAGAGGTAGCTTCACCATCCGCTGCTGTCCAGGTCTCGGGCGGAAAACCCAATGCACGTCTGACTTGAGCCAGGTTGCTCTCGTCAGGTAGTCAATATCAACAGTGCACCATGTCGAATCCACACTGCAGTCAGATGTATCAATATCACAAAACCTGAAAAGAGGGGTGAGAAGGCTACCAGCTGCGAATGCCTTGTTGGTGTTCTTCACAGTAACTGGCGTGTTCTTCAGGGAGAGCAGATGGCGTGCGAAAACAACCCCCATGTTGGGGTGAGGCTCCATCCAGTTCTCGACATTAGTCTCATCCCAGTGGGTGCCCTCAATGTCCTTCCGGAGAGCATACGACAATAGAGCCAACTCCTGAAGTCTCATCTTCCCGGGCTCTAACTTGTAGAGGATCGTAGTGGAGAAAAGACGGAGTAGATAGCGCAGAATCGGATGTCGCACGTCAGTGTGCGTGGAGGAAGCGGCAGCATACCTACCAGTCCCAAATGTCGCCCAGAAAGCCTGTGTGTCCCGGGGAGACTCAGGAAGCTTCGCATAAGTGCGATCCTCATCAAAACCATATAGCCTGCAGAAATCCCGGAGAGTGACTTGGTAGCAGACTCCCCTAATCTTGAAGCTCAACCTCCACAGCCTCATATCATCCCTGCTCTCATCATCGCTGCCACTGAACCCAAGTCGCGCGGATGCGAAAAACTGACATACTAGATCAGGATAGAGGTCATAAGTGCGGGTGCAAACAGTCCCCAGACCTGCAGTCTGCAACAATCGCTGAACCTCCCGCTTAATCCCTAAACCACTCATCGTCCTCGGGTGTGCAACTCTTGTCGGAGCGAGTTTCATCTTCAGCCATTCGTTATATAGCAGGGAGTCATAGTCATCCCACTCTGTTGTGATCGGTCTATCCATCACATCGCTGCGAGCCAGGATCTTTTCCGGAACATCCTCCCACTGCCTTGCGATAATGATTTTCTGTCCTTCGGGGCGTGGCCACGGAGAAGGAACTGCATGCTGCGAACTGGATGCGGAGGATCGATCAGTGCGTGGTCGCTTTTGAGACATCTGCAAACAATCCAAAACAAAAACACACAAAAATAAGCAAATCAGCACATATGTGTTCGCTGGAAGTCCATGTCGATCGACACACTTGACCGTGTCGATCGACACGGAATGGTCTGTCGATATCGAAACAAAATCACAGCAATGCATCCGTCACAATTCATCAATCCATGTTCTAAACAAACTCTATCGACGGTATGAGTCCAATGTATCACAGTATCTGCACCCAATCAAACCAAATTCGTTTTGCCCTCTTTAAAACCCTAAAACCTCAAACATTCTCAATTTCAAATCCAATTCACCAAAATCAACAGAAATAACGCATGAATCAAGGTGAATAATCACTTGAAGAGTGCATTCGAAGCAAAGAAAACAACCAATTTGGATCAAAAGAACCCGAAATCACCTTTTTTTTCTTATGCATATCGAACTGAAAAAGAAGAGAAAAGGGTGCCATACCTTCGTAGATTGAGTATATAGGTGATAAAAACGGAAAGATGATGCAAATCCGAACAGGTTAGGAGCAAAAATCGCACAAATCGGTTGAATTTTGAGAGAGTTATGAAGGTTTGGAGGTTTATCGATCGATATGGTCGAGTTTATAAGAAAACTTACCTGTTGTCGCGTGTTGGGACGTGTTGTCAGTGGGCCGTGTCGATCGACACTCAGGTCCGTGTCGATCGACACGGTCCATTCCATTCCGAAAATTTTCCCACTTATCGAAAATTCCTATACTAAAAAAAAATCAAAATGTTAGCAAAACAAAACGAAAAATCAATTTAATGTACACGTACCAGTGGGTTGCCTCCCACTAAGCGCTTGTTTTCAGTCAGTAGCTTGACTTTGGCACGGCTCAGGTGGTGGATGCATCGGTCAGGGGCAAAATGTGCCCATCCGGAATCTCAGCTTCTGCCCAGTAGTGTTTCACCCTCTGCCCGTTTACAGTAAATTCTTGCCCATCCTTACTGCGCAGGACAACAGCTCCATGTGGTCGGACTTCCTTGATGGTAAAAGGACCTGACCAACGAGAACGCAATTTACCAGGAAATAATTGCAAACGAGAGTTATAGAGCAGAACCTGGTCATTCGGTTCGAACGTCCTGGAGATGATCTTCTTGTCATGATATGCTTTAGTCCGCTCCTTGTACATCTTAGAGTTGTCGTAAGCATGATGGCGTATCTCATCCAGTTCATTCAACTGTATCAGACGCCTCACTGCAGCAGGCTTGATGTCGAAGTTGAAGTGCTTCACCGCCCATGCTGCTCTGTGTTCCAACTCCACTGGAAGGTGACACGCCTTTCCATAGAGTAGGTGAAACGGAGTAGTACCCAATGGTGTTTTGTAAGCGGTCCTGTAAGCCCAGAGTGCATCATCCAGTTTGCTGGACCAATCCTTCCTTGTAGAATTCACAGTCTTCTCAAGGATCTCCTTAATTTGCCTGTTGGATACTTCGACTTGCCCACTCGTCTGAGGGTGATAGGGACTGGCCACGCGATGGTGAACTCCGTATTTCTGCAAAAGCTTAGCAAAAATTCTGTTAATAAAATGTGTTCCACCATCACTAATGACAATTCTGGGGACTCCAAACCGTGGGAAAATGATTTTCTTAAACAGCTTAACCACCACTGCGGAATCATTCTTAGGACTAGCAATCGCCTCTACCCATTTGGAGACATAATCCACAGCTACCAGGATGTACTTGTTCCCATAAGATGATGGGAACGGGCCCATGAAGTCAATGCCCCAGCAATCAAAAACCTCAACCTCAAGGATGAAGTTTTGTGGCATCTCGTTCCTTTTGCTAATCTTTCCCCTCCTCTGACAAGTATCACATTGCGCAATGAAGGCATGCGCATCCTTAAACATGGTAGGCCACCAGAAACCAGCTTGCAGAACCTTTGAGACTGTTTTGAATGTGGCGAAATGACCTGCATACTCAGAACCATGACAGTGGTACAACACATCTCGTACCTCACTCTCTGCGATACACCTCCTGTAGATTCCGTCTGAGCAGTGCTTGTAGAGATAGGGCTCATCCCAATAATACCTCCTTAGCTCCCTCATGAACTTCTTCCTCTCATACCCCTTAAGATCAGTAGGCACGTCCTCTGCAGCTAGGAAATTCGCAATGTCAGCGTACCAAGGTCTGCTCGATTCGGAGACAGAACAGACGAGGTCATGTCGATCGACATACATGTCTGTGTCGATCGACATATGCGTTTCGGAAACCTGAGGCAAAACGGTTGAGTCTTGTGTCGATCGACAGATGTCCTCCATGTCGATCGATACGGAACGTGACATTTCGGAAACATGTGGTTCCAGCTCCACGTCAGCCTGCAGACCAGTCTCTATGTAGTGTACGCTCTCCTCTGGGAAGTAGTCATCAATAGGGACGTGGTCTTCTATCCGAATGCGTGAAAGGTGATCCGCGACACCATTCTCAACACCTTTCTTGTCTTTCACCTCTATGTCAAATTCCTGGAGAAGCAGAATCCATCTCAACAGTCTGGGCTTAGCATCTTTCTTCTGCATCAGGTATTTGAGTGCTGAGTGATCTGTGTGCACTATTACCTTGGCTCCAATCAAGTAGGGACGAAACTTCTCAAAGGCAAAAACCACTGCTAGCAATTCCTTCTCCGTGGTTGCATAATTCTTTTGAGCTTCGTCTAGTGTCCTACTAGCGTAATAGATGGCATGCAGCTTTGTATCCTTTTTCTGACCCAGAACAGCCCCAACTGCATAATCGCTGGCATCACACATTACCTCAAAAGGTAAATCCCAGTCCGGAGGTTGCACTATTGGAGCACTCACCAAAGCCTGTTTGATCTGTTCAAAAGCAGCTAAACAATTAGTATCAAAAAGAAATTTGACATCCTTACAGAGCAAATTGGTGAGCGGGCGGGCTATTTTGGAGAAGTCCTTGATGAATCTCCGGTAGAACCCAGCATGTCCTAGGAAGCTGCGAACTTCCTTGACTGAAGAAGGCGGTTGCAGACTTGTCATGACCTCGATCTTAGCACGATCCACCTCAATCCCATCAGCTGAAACTCTATGACCAAGCACGATGCCATTCTTCACCATAAAGTGGCATTTCTCCCAATTCAGAACCAAATGCTTTTCCACACATCTAGCTAGCACCCTCTCCAGGTTGTCGAGGCAATCCTTGAATGAAGAACCATGAACTGAGAAGTCATCCATGAAGACCTCCATGTAATCCTCAATCATGTCTGTGAAGATCGACATCATGCATCTCTGGAAGGTTGCTGGAGCATTACATAGTCCAAAAGGCATTCTGCGGTATGCAAAGGTGCCGTATGGACAAGTAAATGTTGTCTTCTCCTGGTCCTCCGGATGAATGGGGATCTGGAAGAAACCGGAGTAACCATCGAGAAAGCAGTAGTATGGATGATTCGCCAGTCGCTCCAACATCTGGTCGATGAAAGGCAGGGGGAAGTGATCTTTCCTGGTAGCCGCGTTCAGCTTCCGGTAGTCAATACACATCCTGTGTCCAGTCACCGTTCTTGTAGGAATCAGCTCATTCCTCTCGTTTTTGACCACTGTGACTCCTCCTTTCTTGGGCACCACGTGAACTGGGCTAATCCAAACACTGTCTGAAATAGGATAGATGATCCCAGCCTCTAGAAGTTTCAGAATCTCCTTCTTGACAACCTCCTGCAAATTTGGATTTAGCCTTCGCTGATGCTCAATTGAGGACTTGGACTCATCCTCTAAGTGGATCCTATGCATACACAAGTCTGGAGAAATCCCTGAAATGTCATCAAGAGAATAGCCAAGAGCTTTGCGAAACTTGCGCAGCTTGCTTAGCAATAGGGTGAGCTCTGCATTGTTCAACGAAGCATTAACAATGACTGGGTAAGTGGAATTAGGACCAAGAAAAGCATACCTTAGCCCGGCTGGAAGTGGTTTGAGTTCGATTGTTGGAGCCTTTTGTTCGCTCCAGTCACTGTTTGCAGATCCGTGTCGATCGACACTAGATTTATGTCGATCGACATGAGTCTTCAAAGAACCCACAAGTTTTGCATTACCCGTCAATTGTTTTGCTTTTCTCCCAGCGTCCATCAGCTTAGCATACCCTTTAGCAACCTCATCAGCATGGTTCTCTACTGTCAAAGAGTTAACCAAAGTCCGTTCCAAAGGATCAATGGGATGCGTCTCGTTGAAAACCTCCTGAGCTATGTCTGTAAGCGTGTCAACATAGAATGTCTGACCATCTATGGTGGGTCTCTTCATCAGCCTATCCATCTCGAATTTCATCTCCAAGTCTCCCACGCTCAAGGTAATGCTTCCTCCTTTGCAATCGATCATTGCACCAGCAGTAGCCAAAAATGGTCTACCCAAAATAAGGGGGTCCTTGGGCTCTTCGTTGTATTGCAGAACAACGAAGTCAGTAGGGATCAAGCAGTCTCCAACCCGGATTGGAACATCCTCTAAAACACCCTCTGGAATTCTAACTGATCGATCGGCCAAGATAAGAGAGATCCTAGTAGGTTGGAAATCGGTCATCCCTAGACCAACAGCAACAGATCGTGGCATCAGGTTGACACCAGAGCCCAAATCACAAAGAGATCGCGGAAACCTCTCCTTGAAGATCAAACAGTCCAACACGAAGCTTCCCGGATCTGTCAGCTTTTCTGGAACCCTGTTCTGAATCACTGCACTGACTTGCTCAGAAATCATAGCTGCCTCCTCTTCAAGACCCAGATTCTTTGTGACCATCCTCTTCACGTAGCGACGAATTACTGGACTAGTTCGGATGGCGTCGATTAGAGGAAGCTCCACAACTAGTTTGTCCATGACAGCCTTGCATCGAGCATCCTCTAGCTCCTGTTTAGACTTCTTCTGGCTTCGGGGATAAGGTATCTTAGGCACATACACCCTCTCCTCAGCCTTGGCAGTAGGTTTCGACAAACTCGGGATTGTCTGAGAATCGTGTCGATCGACATTGTCCTTATGTCGATCGACATCACCTCGAGCATGCTTTCCAGATTCCGGTTCGTCGAGAGGTGTCGATCGACAGTCATCTTCCTTGTCGATCGACATATGATGTCCTGCGGAAATCTCCTCATCGTCAATCTCAATGAGCTCTTCCAATTGCTCTGGCTGGAGCCCCTTCTTCATTGTTGGCTCTCCAAGCGTTTTACCACTCCTCGTGGTGATAGCCGCAACATTATGTTTCGGATTTGCATCCGTCCGAGATGGAAGGAACCCCTCTTGTCTCCTCGAGTTCTCCGCAGTCTGAGCAAACTGAGTGTCTAACTTCTTGACGTGGGTATTCAACGCCTCGAATTTCCCATTCAGATCCTGATACATTGCATCCATCTTTCCGTTAAAATTCACAGTCATCTTTTGTTGCCCTTCCAGGATCTGCTCTAGCATGGACTTCATCTCGCTGCTCTCAGTTGTCTGAGGAGGAGGTGCTTGGTAAGAAGACGAGCCGTAGTTCCTATTGTAACTGCTCTGATAAGGCTTCTGATACTCGGCCTTCTGAAACTGGTGCTTGGGAGAATAGGTGGGTGAGCTTGGGTTCCCAACAAATGTAGACCTCTGATTGTTCCCACTGAAGTTCCTGTCACCCTGCTGATTACGGAACCTCTGATTCTGAAACCCAGTACCGCTGACGTAGTTGACATCTTCCTCAGCATCATGTGTCGATCGACACATACCTTCCGTGTCGATCGACACAGAATCCGGAATGTAGGTTTCCACCTCCTGAGCAAACTGAACCGTCTTCTTTCCCACCAGAAGATTGTGTACCGTATCCAGCTTGGCTTTCACCTCAGCAATCTGACTCCCATCCATATTACCCCCTAGCTTCTTTCTTTCGAAATCCGCGTTCTTGGTGCTACTGCTGGAGGCTAAGTTGTCGATTAGAATCAGAGCATCCTCTGGATATCGGGTGTTGAAATTCCCATTGCTGGCCGAATCAAGGGCCACCTGATACCTCCAGTCAATCCCTCTGAAAAAGATGCCCAACAGCTGGACATCACTGAATCCGTGATGAGGGCAAGCTCTCTGGTAGGATTTGAAACGAATCCAGGAAGCCTTAAACGCTTCAGTAGAACCTTGCTTGAAGGTGGAGATCTTGTTCCTCAGATCCTCGGATCGCGCCTCGTCAAAGAAATTGTTGAGGAAAGCGTTCTTGGTGTCCTCCCAAGTAGTCAGCGAGCCTGGCTCCAGCTGCTTTAGCCAGTAGGCCGCTTCTCCGCTAAGGGAGTATGGGAACAGCTTGCAGAAAAGGTAGTCGCTAGATACCCCGTTTGCCTTGATGCTAGAAGCGAGGTCCTCAAACCTCTCTATGTGGTCCATGGGGTGCTCAGATGACAGGCCATGGAATGGGTGCTGGGCAACTAGCGAGAAGTAAGCCGGCTTCAGCTCAAAATCGTTCCTCGGGAAAGCAGGAGGACGAATTGCTGCCCTGTTGGCATAAAACTCATCGGGCCTGTTGTACTCTCCCAGAGTACGCCCACGCACAGCAGCTGCTGGCTCTTGTCTCTGCACGACCTGCTGGTCCTCTTGGATCACAGCCCCGTTCTCATCCAGTCGCTGACCCTGAGCGTTACGCCTGCGACCCTCAGCATCCTGCAAGTGCCCATCTTCACCTCTGATCAACACAATTGGATTCATTCTGGCTGTCCTTGTTGCTGCTCTGTTGGCTCGCTCTAACCTTTCAATCTCAGGATTGAGATCAAGTAGCTCTTTGTTCTGATTGGCTCTGGTAACGCGCTGATGCATAAACCTGAAACACACAAAACAAAGAAAAGAAAAGAAAAAGTAAGTAAAATAAACAAAAACAAAAACTTAGACAAAGTTCTAATAACACAAATCGATTGGTTAGATCGAGCTCCCCGGCAACGGCGCCAAAATTTGATATGCTCAAATTTACCCTGAGCTACTCCCTCAAATTAAGAGATCGTAGTAGTAC
This sequence comes from Arabis hirsuta, assembly GCA_964056655.1. NCBI lineage: Eukaryota > Viridiplantae > Streptophyta > Magnoliopsida > Brassicales > Brassicaceae > Arabis > Arabis hirsuta. The sequence continues at coordinate 41,554,882 of OZ053300.1, forward strand.
TTAGGGATCGAATCCACAGGGAATCGATTAACACAATCAATCAGTGATTTCAAATTTTGCTAAGTCAGACAAATGTGAATGCAGTAAGATAAATAACTAATGTAAACAGAGTGAATGAATATCAAGGTTTAAGAATTCAATTTAGATAAAGGTTAGGTCTTGGGTAATTCGCAGGAATGAATCGAAACTGACTAGTGTCGATCGACATAAGATTTCGTGTCGATCGACACAGATGCAATTAAAACGTAGGATTTTATTAAGAACCGTTCTTGAGCATAAACACTAATGTAAAATCAATCAACTGTCGTTGTAGAGACTATCTATGATTAGATTCCTAAATTCCAAATTTCTTTGCGAACCTAGTGAATTAAATCAAGCTTTATCGTTCAGGTTTAATTGCTCACAAAATTCCTAAACCAAACTTCTTTGCGAGTAGGCAATTTTGCTCATCTAAGATTATTTCAGGTTATCAATAATACTTTCGCATCTATTAAACAACCTATGATATCCAATTTTAGTTGATCAATCCTAAAATCAGAATTATACCAATCTAGATGAAGAACACAAAGATAAATCCTAACAGGGTTTTAATTCATTCAGATTCTCATCAAACCCTAGAACTACCCTAAACCTAACAAGCAAACTACTCAGACATAGATGATGTAAACATTATCAATGAATAAATGATTTGCATTAAAAAGTTAGAGTAAAAGATACAGAGTTTCGAAAGCGATGGAATCCGGAAGTCTGAAATCTCCTCAAAGCTCTCTCTCCCAAAGTCTAAATTAAAAACCAGATAAAAACATGAAAACCTAACTAAAAACTATTTATACAAGTAGGCAAAATCGGACTGGGCCTTGATAAAAACGTCTGGAACTTCAAGCCCGAACAGGATTTCTTCATTGAAAGCCCATGTCGATCGACACACTTGACCGTGTCGATCGACACGATATCCATTGGAAATCTTCTTCTTCGTCTGGCACGAGAGTGTCGATCGACACAAAAGGCATATGTCGATCGACACAAGCTCCTCTGCTTGACTCCGACTTGATATCTTCAGCTCTTCGTTCCTCGATACTCCAGAAAGCTCCATAAGCTTCCATTAGGCTCCAATCGATCTTCAACCTATAATAACACTAAAAGACTCGAGAAACACCACAAAGACTCTATAAAAAGGACTTATATCATGGTTGAAAGTGGGTAAAAACCATGATATATCAACTATGTTGATTATCTGGAGAATCTGATATCTCGAAAGGATGAGAAGTATTACGAAAAGGCTGAGGATGAACCGATGCAATACGGTCCATAGAGCCAGGCGCATCATCAAGAGGAGAAAAGCCTCGAGAATTGCGACGGTGAATCGGAGATGTAGCATCCGGAGAATGCGATTTCGAAACTCGATACGTAGATTTGCAGTTGCGTTTTCCTCCCATAGTTGATCGAAATTAGCTCGAAATGACAGGAATCGGAGCTGAATCAACCGAAATCTGAGAAGAGATGAAACAACGACGAAATTGGAGTAACAAATTGGAAATCTAAACAGATTTTCCCGAGAATCGGATCGATAATCGGCAAATCGGAACTGATCAAATGAATCAGAGTGAAGAATCGATGAAGAATCACATATTCAAGTGCGGAAATGAGAAGAAATTGAAGATGGATCGAAGGAATGAAGAACGGTGGAAGAAGAAGAGTTTGTTAAGTTTTGCTTAACTCTCTGATACCATATTAGTTGTATAATATCTTCATTAATTATCAAATGTACATTACATTATCCTTATATATTGTTTTCTATACACTTTCTATACAATAATATATACACGTATGCATACATTAATTATGTAGCAACCTATACAAGTATATACACACTCTATTACAAATGCTCTATGCGTTTGATAATTAATATTTCATTAATGTCAAAAACATTTTTATTGGGGATATTATATTATAGCCGATTTGTTTGACGTTAAAGATTTTAGCCCAATTGTTTTTTTTTTCTCAAATGCGAAAGCATCATGAACCGGTAAGATAACTAGTGGGACGAGCAGATCAAAACAAGAAAAACACATGGATTAACTTTAACGAAGAAACTAAAGACATATATAGAGCATGCCATGAGAGTTTAAGTATGAGAATCCCTGAAAATTTTACGAGGAGAAGTAGAAAACCTATTTTTATAATTTATCACATGATGAATCACTTTTAAAAACGAATAAGGTTTCCAATAATTTGTGTAACTTAGCTCTCGTCTCATGGTACATGGGTTCGATATCCTCCTCTTCCTTGTGAGGTTAATAGGGCCACTAGACATACACACACACAAATCTTCGATGATATTTACTAGTTTCCATAATTTCTAATTTTTTTTTTTTTGTCAATTTTACCAATCGCATTCGCATCCATAGAATATGATTACAAATTTGCTAGAAAAATAAATAGTTGACTATATAACAATTAACAAAAGACAATTTCCCATCTCTACTTAATCACAAATGTTTTTTTCTTTTAAATGATGGTTTTAAGATGACCTCTAAACTTTAATCTTGACCTAGAAACCTAATTGTCTACAGCTACCAAAACGTATTAAAAATAAAGCTATAGTTACGAATCATGAGGTGCAACCACCAAAGCTACATTATTGTTACTACTATAATTATAATTACAGGACATCTCTTCTACATGTGCTGCTGTTTCATTTATTACCTCACTACCTACTTTTCTCATCCCTCTCTAATCTCTATAACCAAAATTTAATATCTCTTCTTGGACCGACCACTTCCACACTATTTCCACCCCTTTTGTTGTTGTTGCCCTCTCCATAATTCCCTTATTTGTGTGCTTGTAAACTATCCAATGGTTTTCACTAACATATATTACCTTGTTACTACTATAATTCAACCAAATTTGAATGTTGAACGTTGAATTGTGGAAAAAATAGTGTTTTAGTTACCAATATAAATGTATATTTGAATTATATACATGACTGCTTTTTAGGTAGATATCTGTTAATGAGCACACTGAGCATGCATGCATTATATCATACACCTACCAAACTTCTAATTTAATAAATACTTCCTACTCTGAGCCTTTTGTTGTTGTTGCTGTTCTTTAATCAAATTTATATTGAGTTAAACAAACAAAACTCAGTTATATTTTGAATATATTTTGAAATAAATCAAATAACGACGGTAACTTAAACCTTACGTTCTTAAAAAAAAACAACATTTGATTTTATACCAACGAATTCGAACAACTTAGTACACTGAAATTAACCCAATTTATATACAAGAATTCGTACATATATATAGCTCACAATAAGTATATTAAATAGTAGATATCTAGATAATGTATATATATTGAATGAAATTCCTAGGTAACATCGCCGTCTAGCTAAACAAGTTTGTTGGGTATGGCAACACATAATTTCTCACCATCAATATTATGCATCGTTTTGACCACTCTTGTCTCCATCGCCGGAGCAAAAGTCCCGGCGATTATAGTCTTCGGCGACTCTTCCGTAGACTCCGGCAATAACAACTTCATACCAACCATGGCCAGAGCCAATTTCGAACCTTACGGTCGTGATTTCCCCGGCGGTCGCCCCACCGGTCGATTTTGCAACGGCCGTCTCTCCTCCGATTTCACTTCCGAAGCTTATGGCCTTAAACGGACCGTACCGGCCTATCTCGATCCGTCCTACAATATATCGGATTTCGCTACCGGAGTTTGCTTTGCCTCCGCGGGTACTGGCTATGACAATTCAACCGCCGATGTGCTTGTAAGGCCTCCTTCCATTTCAACAAAATGACCTATTTCCGATTGGTTTCTTGTGTTACAAGTAACGGCGAGATGTTGTTGTATTTTATGTTTTAGGGCGTGATTCCGTTATGGAAAGAAGTTGAGTACTTCAAAGAATACCAACACAAACTTGCCGCCTATCTCGGCCACCGGAAAGCCGACAATATAATCAGAGGATCTCTGTACTTAGTCAGCATCGGAACCAACGATTTCCTTGAGAACTACTACACATTACCGGACAGGAGATCACAATTCAGCATCAGTCAATACCAAGACTTCCTGATTCGCATCGCCGAGGTTTTTTTAAAGGATCTTTACAAACTCGGAGCTCGGAAAATGTCTTTCACCGGAATCTCTCCGATGGGATGTCTACCACTTGAGAGAGTGACGAATCTTAACGACCCTTTTAGCTGTTCTCGAAGTTACAATGACTTGGCTATTGATTTCAATGGGAGATTGAGGAGATTAGTGAGCAAACTGAATAAAGAGCTTGTTGGAATGAGGATTTACTTTGCTAATCCTTATGATATCATTTGGGATATTGTTACCAAACCTGATCTTTACGGTCTAGAGGTGTCTAATTCTGCGTGTTGCGGCACGGGATTGTTCGAGATGGGATTTCTTTGTGGTCAGGACAACCCGTTAACTTGCAGTGATGCGAATAAGTACGTTTTCTGGGACGCTTTTCACCCGACCGAGAAGACTAATCAGATTGTGTCTAATTACTTCTTCAAGCATCTCAAGAATCTGTTTCATTGATCCCAAATTCTTATTTAATTTCTTTATGAGTATATTTAGCCAGTTCAATTTCGAAGATTATAGATTTGAATGGAAGTTGAGAAAAAAAAAAAGAAGATGGAAAAAAACAGTGAAATGACTGGTTTCTTGAGCTACAAGAATATTGTTATTTTATATTGTTTTTGTAAACTTTATTGTTTTTTTTTTTTTGGAAACTTTAATCTAATAATGCAAGTTTTTTTTTGTATGTTTCACATGCTTCCATTTAACTTGTGATTCAACCTGCAAACTATATATTTCGTAAATGTATAGTAATGTCATATATTACTATTATAGTATTATAGTATTATTACAAATTTATAAAAGAGAAACAATGGTTTATTTTATCCTAATTTACAAAAAGGCCCAAAAAACAAAGACAGAAAGGAAAATTATTCTTAGGGCTTAGTGTTGTTGCCATCTATAACAGATCTAAGTTCATCCCAACTCGCTGAGTCTCCGATGAAATCTCCACCATTAGTGTTCCAAAAAGTCAGGAAGTTGTTATCATTACATGTATATGTCGGTTGATTAAAATTAACCGTATTTTGGTTCCAATAAGGATTTTGCGTTTGCGGTTGAGACGGTTGCGGCTCGTGTAGCTTGTGATACAAGGAATCTACGACGTGGTGGCTGGTGTGATCGGAATCTAAGCTGCTTGTTTTAGAACACGAGTCGGTTAAGGTCATAACCGGTTTTCGGTTTGGTGGTACAATGGTAGGGTTTCTTTGAACTGTGACCCGTTTGAAGATTCTACATAGCGTCCATACCTCCTGTGGAAAACAAGAGAGATCTATTTAATTTATCCAACTGTAACATCTGAAAGCAATTTATGTTGCGTGATGCATTTATATATATTATGAATCTATGATTATTTAAAATTTTATCAAGAAAATTCTATAAAAAAAACCATAATTGTCTAGTATCATTGACTAAAATCCGAATTCCACCAAAGAAATTGGATTTCAAACCATTTTTCTTGGATTATATATATCATTTTTTTTTTTTTGGATGAACACATTTTGGCCTTCGTAAATGTTATAAAACGGTTGTAAGAAAAAACCAATAAAAATTTAGTCTACAGTCTTCAAAAGGTTGGGCCCATTTTGAGGAATTAAAAAAATAGTGATTTTTCTCAATAGCATGTGTGGAAATGTGTATTCGTGCTGACTTTTTAAATCATTTAATTAAAACCACAAATCTAAGAAAATTGTCTCACTAAAAATGGACAAGATGGTTTAGCCTGATGCATACCTTTCTTGCTTAAATAAACCGGTTTATATTTCACAAAAACAATTTGGATTAATAACAGAAAAAGGAGAAATGTTCAAAGAAAACACTCACAGCTTGAGCTGGCGAGTCGGTTTTTGTGGTAGAGGGGAGGCGGAATTCATGCATCATCCAATCGGTTTTGGTGCCTTTACCGGCTGAACCAAGGTAGTAAACCAGGGATTTCTTGAGACCAACACACTCAAGATTGGAGTAAACCGGTTTATCAATACCGGTAGCTTTCCAAAAACCTGAACCAGTGACCCGGTTTGGTCTGACGCTATTCCTGTATTTCCTGCCTCTCATACAGAAAAAGTACCATTCCTTTTCCCCGACGCTGCTCACTCCTAATAAAATCCACAATTCCTTTTACTTTTAGTATATGAAAGTAAGATTGTATCATTACAACAAAAATAGGTGCAATTGTATCATATACAATTTTTATTAAAAAATAAAGTTCATCATATAAAACCAAAAGTGACCGCCGTTTTTTTTCTAACTTTATATAGTCTCGCATTTACGAAGTTTTAGTTGACTATCAAGAATTTCAATTCAGATTCTGATTTTTAAATATGGTAAATTATGTTTTGACTAATACGCGAGGGTGTTCAATCCAAATTTATCTAGGTTTGGTTTGATACTATTTATATTGGATTCTTAACCAAAGTTTATTTAGGAGAAGCTAAAAAAATAGTTATAATCTAGTACCTATGTTTTTAATATTTATATATCGAAATTGAAACCGAATCGATTTTCTTTAGCTCGATCATTTGTTTTTGTTTTTGTCTTTGTATCGTTTTGATTCATAACACTAGATCGAAATTGACATCTCTAATTTCTGAATAATCACTGAGAGAGAAACAACAACTATAACTATATGATCATAATATAGGATATATTAGTATATATTTATAGAAAGGATGATCCAATAAGAAAGACTTACTAGGAAGATCCCAAGGATCGAACTTATAAATATCGATCTGTTTAATAAGTTCGATTCTGATGGGTTTGTTCTCAACTTTTCTTCGAAGATAAAACCCTAAAAGCTCTTCGTCCGTTGGATGAAATCTGAATCCAGGAAGTGTTGCTTCATCTTCTTCTTCATGATCCTTACCTTCACCACTCATCTTTACTACATCGATCACTTTAATTCAAACCAATCAAGTATCTCTCTATAAAAAGTTATCTATACATATTTATAGGTAAATGTTTATTCATTTAATTATTTATTTGTCTGCCATTTATTTGGTACTGGGTCAATTACGAATGACTTTGACTATTATACACACAACATCTTAAATTAAATCCCATACTAGTTTAATGTTATCGTTAAAGACTTTAACCAAATAAAATATTTGTCCGTTTAAAAATATAAGTTGTTTTGAATGTTTTTTTTGTTTTAAAATATAAGTTGTTTTCACAATCCTACGTATTCTTTAATTTTATTGATTATTGCGTGACCATTAGTATTTTGCAGTCACTTTTATGATTGATCAAATTATTTTTATTATATATATTAAATTATATTTTTTTTTTTTTAAAATAGCTTTTTAAATTCTGCATTTTTAGCTAAAACAACTTATATTGACACGGAAATAATATCGTTTATGGGTATGATCGTAAATCTATTCATTCATATATAGTTTTATGGTCTTTGTTGTTTTATAACAAAATATTTATATTTAAAATGGAATAATTTTCAATAAGTTATTGGGGCTTTAACTAATGTGTTCTTTTATAACCATCAAATCCAACTAAACCCAAACTAATTTTACGTAGTGTTTGAAACATTCGAATATTAGTATTTCTAAACCTAAAGCTCATGGCTTTTTTTTAATTATCTAGATTTATTATTATTTTATTATAAATTATAAGAACTGTTATATCGACGATCTACAACAGACAAGTCTTCCACCTTGATCCACACCAAACGAATCTACCTTACCCTACGCTGAAGATCTCTTGCAAACTTGTCTCCATTAATCTGCATCAATATTGATAATTCGCATCTTCTGGGATTCGAATCTCATATTTTATGGTGTAAAAACATTAATGAACTCTTAACCAAACCATTAGACTAAGGAGGTTTCCACAAAAACATACATGGTTTTTTAAGAACGAAATTTTGCTTTTTGTATATATTTTAAAGATATTTTTCAAAAACATACAAGATTTTGAAGAATTTACATTGCAATTTAATACCAAAACAAAACATTAGCGGTATATATATATATATATATATATGTAAAATTAAATTTAGATATCGGTGGCCTATTTAATAATGCAGAAAAGTCCAGGGAAATAGAAAACAACTAAATCTTTGATGGCAACTAATTCATATATGATGTCAATATTATCGAAATTAGTCAAACATGCATGTCGTTATCCGTAGTTGTTACGTATTTATACAGTGATTATATCAAATTATTTTTATTTTATTTTTGATAGCTCACTAAATCTTAAGCGACTAAACCCTAGGAGAAGTGTACTCCATGGATAGATCCTCTCTCAGGATATGCAAATAAGCCGAAAGCAATGGTCTATATTCATGTGGGTGTACAGGATAATGGATTTAATTTTGCATATCAGATGGATCAAATTTGGAACGCGTTGGCGTCTCAGTCATGTCTCTTACCACTTGATCACAGTGTCGTGGACAATTATATCAAATTATTGATACACCGGAAATTCAATTACATACGCATAGATGAATTCACGTGGTTTGACCATATTATAGTTTTCAAATTAAAAAGATGTAAATATTTGCTTTTGTTAAAATAATATCCTCATACAAACCAAAAAATAACTTTTAAATATGCCCTCCTTTTTAGACTGAGATATTAATATAGCCGGAGAGCCAAACACAATCGTCGATGGTAGACCAAATCTATAAAAAATAATAACCATTCTTTTATCATCAAGTTTAACTGTATTCCAAAGTGTTGGTTACACTTAGTTAGAGGAAATTTGATATGGTACTACTTTATGGATATGATCCAACGTATTTAATAACTATTTTGTGGACCGATATATACAATTTTCTGTAGAATTTTTTCAAACGAAAGCAAGATAAACATAGAATATTTGACATATTGAACAGAAGAAGTGTGATATTACAGATCAAATATAATGGAATAGAACTAACATTATTAAAAATCATTTTTAAAAATCAGAACAGTTTTTCTGAACTTGTTAAAACAAATTTTTGTGAAGTTGTTAAAACAGAAAAAAAAAAACCAATTCAATATATTTAAAGTCTAAGTTATTAGTATTATCTTCTTTTTTTTTTAAAGTAAGTTATTAGTATTATCACCATAGCATAATTATTTGTTAGCAAATATATATGTATTTCATACTTATATTACTATTCATTTATTTTTCTGACGACACCATTTTTTACTTGTTACTAAAAAAACTATTGCAGTTGCCGACCGGAGCTTTGGTAGATCAGAAATTGGTAACACGTATTAAAGCATGCATGAGGTAAAGATGACGCCTACCATGACTCATTAGCCACTTCACTTAACAAATGTCTTACGATAAAGTAAAATAGTTAGAATGATTAGTAAAATAGTCCATGAAGAAAATGTAATCGACTAGACAAAATTATTTCATATCAAATGTAATATACGTTTGCTTAGCAAAAACAAGAATGTTATAACTTCAAGATTTGATTATTGAATTAGTCTTTATAGAATACTAGCCTTTTGCCTATTGGTTTATTACAACCAACAATAAAATATAGATGTCGATCTATAAGGATGACTAATAGTTTTCAAAGATTCGATCCACAAGTCAGAAGGACGTTAAAATTACGAATAGTAGGGATTGATTTGTATTGTGGTGATGTGTCTCTTACAAGTATAATAGGTTAGAAATCCGCAAATGAATTATCAAACAAAAACGAGGGACGATAAATTAGCTTTGAGCCAAATGGGAAAAGTGTGACCCATTTGATATACAAAACATTCAAAGTCCAGATTTTGACTGTTGAATATTATCATAAAATCTATTATTAAAACAAATAATAAAAGTTGCTTACAACAATATTAGTACGAATCCAATCTTCTCGGGAGCATACACATTTTAAAAAGAAAGAAATAAAGGTTTTCAAAGAAAGGAAGAGAGTCAAAGGAACATAATATCCAAATTTTTCAACTCTCAATTCTCAAAACCTTGTTTGAATTTCTTCAACATGAAAAAAAAAGAGATAAAACTTTGAATAACCATCGATCAGTATCAGGTTTCTATTATGGGTATATTCATACTTAGACAAATAAAAAACAAACAATCAAAAATTGGAAAGTCGGCAACTAAACAAGAAACGTCGGCGATTTTGTATTTCCAGTGCCTCGTAGCTTTCAGACTAGAACTTACTAAAATGGTAGAATTTTGTTTCTTTTGTTCCTCCGAAAATATTGGGCCTATTTGTATAATTAAGATTGGGTTTCTTTGGGCTTTATCACAGACCCATTACGCAAACTTTAGTGGGTAACCGAGTTGTACCTATCAGCTTTGTTTAATGTTCTATGCAAGAAAATTGACTATTCAAACAAATCGAATGTGATTTACATACATTGTAACACCTAGACAAATGTTCATTATGCGCTCGCCAAAGTATGATCCGGATGTCTAAATCTAAATCGATATTCGGTTATCTATCATCCCTATATATTGCTAATTGATCCACAACTAATTAACGTTAAGTGATTTCAAAAAGATATTGTAGGGTGATCATATACTATAATTCTTTCCATTCACAAAATATTGTACTATTTGATTACAGTGCAGATGCGATGCAGGTAAACAAAAACATTCGTGCGGATAATTTTAAACATATTTAGAAACAATTGCATTTGAAATGAAGCATTTGAGCGGCCTACCACTCCAATAATTTGATACAAATAATTGAAAAAAAAACGTATATATAAATATATATATATATATATATATTATATTTTATGTTTCGGTCACTCAAAATGTTAACATTTAATAAAAATACAGCTGAAATTTGATTATTGTCTTATAAAAAAATTGAGACAATTAGTAAGCCTTTTTCTTCAAAAAAAAAAAAAAATGAGTTAGCATTCAATATATGTTAAGTTGTCATGTTGGTATGTAAGTTCCGTTTGTTTGGTAATCACAATTTGGATCAATATAATAAACCTTATGAAATTAATTTTTCATAATCATTTTGCTATAGGTTAATTAAGATATACATGTGTCATGATACAAATACAAATTATCATGAAGTCTAATTAATGCGATGATGTTAGAAATAAAATCCGAGAAGCGGTGTGGGATGTGGTCCTTTACCAGTAGGACACGATGGACCACGAATAATTGTTATTACGACTACATAACTAACTGCATATCTAAAACGATTACGAGAGAAACACTAGATCTTTTTCCAAACTAGAAACAAACAAAGATAAAAATTATATTTTTAGTGAAGAACAATTTTTTTATCTTATCGTGTTTCATTGTGATTTGATAAAACCGTTAGTTGGTCTATGTATGAATTTGCACAATCTAATCTATAAACACACTATAAGTTTGTCTACATCGACTTTTTTTTTTTCTTCTCCACGATGTGATAAATTGTGACGTGAGCAAATTATAAACTCGTCGACAATTTTCTGCCTCAAATTCAACAAAACCATTGAACTCAGATAATAAACATCCTTTAAAAGGAAACGTATTTTTATTTGGTGCATAGTGAAGAATAGAACATCAATTTTTTTATATTTTTTTATATTTTTTTAAATATATGTTCAGAAAAAGAAAGCTATGTGATTTGACGAAAACACCCTCAAATCATTGTTTTCAGTGTTATATTTTTTCAGATAAGGTAGCAGATCAGAAAATCAGCTCTAAAAATCGAGCAATAGATCTCATCTCTCTAGGTCCCACAGATTCCAACACAATCTCCCAGAACTGTCCACGTGGCGTTCATCCTGAAAGCTTACAGTACTGTTGTCCTTAGGGAATCATTATCTCCTTCGCTGTAATCTCTCTCTCTCACTCTCTCTCTTCTTTTATGCTCCTGTCTCTTTCTGTCTCTACCAAAACAAGTAAAGAACCTGTCTCTCACTCTCTCTCTCTCCTTCTTCTCTGTTTCTTTCATATTTTATGAAAGTTCTTAGCAATTTCTGCTCTTTGTGTTTATCTCTCCTTTAAAAAAAAAACATTCGTGGTCGTGGAGCTTGGACTTGCACAGTTCTTCTGCTTCTTCAACTTTTGATTCCTCTAGAAACTTTCTAAATCTGGTCAGTACTCTCTTATATATACTGTCTTTTGGTTTTTTAAAAAAAAGATGTTGCTATATTTGGAATCTATTTTTATAATTCTTCCTAGATTGTTGGAATGTTAAAAAAAAAATGTTTGACAGAAGAATGAATGAATGAACGAACGAACTCATGGACCTTGCTTTCAATTTAATAATTTCATAAACTTTTTTATAATGATTAGTGTAATTAAACTATTGGGAGTTGGAATTATAAAACACTACCTTTTTTAATATGCTCTTCCGTATCTCTTAATCATCTAAGTTATAATTAGTACTGTTTACTTATATAAAAAAAAATATTCTTTTGAAATGTCTCCAGAGATCTGACATGGAACATCAAGGTTGGAATTTTGAGGAGAATTATAATTTGTCCACTAATAGAAGATCGATAAGGTACATAATAATGCTTAATCTTATGTCCTATTAAATTTGCACTTTTTATATTGAAAATAAAATATATAGTATAGGTTATGAGTTTGTGTATGTAGGCCAGAAGATGAACTAGTGGAATTGTTATGGCGAGATGGGCAAGTGGTTTTGCAGAGCCAAACATATAGAGAGCAAAACCAAACTCAAACTCAGAAACAAGATCATCATCGTCAAGAAACCCTAAGATCCAACACTTTTCTTAAAGATCAAGAAACCGTTTCTTGGATCCAATACCCTCCAGATGAAAACCCATTCGAAACCGACGATTTCTCCTCTCATTTCTTCTCAACCGTCGATCCGAGCTCAGAGACGACGGTTAAGCCTAAATCCGGTCCTTATCCTCCCCAAGTCATGCCACCTCCTAAGCTTAGGCCAACGGATTCACCATCATCATCAGGAGTCAGAGAGCTAGGGAAGGAAGAGTACTCGGTAAAGACCGTTGGACCGAGCCACTGCGTGAGCAACCAATCGCAGAACGACCTCACTGTGGAAGGAAAAGATGTCTCAATGAGTCATGATCAAAGCAAAACTATCGAAGAAAAGGTTTACCAGAACGCAACTTCCTCATCAGGTGGCTCCTCTGGTTGTATCGTTGGCAAGAACATGAAAGAAATGGCTAATGAAAGAAACATCACGACAGACCGTAAGAGAAAACATATAATGGACACTGATGAATCTGCGTCTCATTCAGATGTATGCTTATATTAACTCATGATGATAAGTTCTTGAAAACGTTTTTTTTTGTGTGTCCATTGCTCATAGTTCTTGATTATTCATAATTTCAGGCTAATGGTAACAAATCGAATCAAAGATCAGGATCAACGCGAAGAAGCCGAGCAGCAGAAGTTCATAATCTCTCCGAAAGGGTACTTCATCGCTTCGTCAATATATATATATATATATATAATTAATTATATGTATATAATATATAGTTTTAACGTTAGTAGATTATGTGTATTCAGACAAAGAAAACAGATACAAAAATTCTGTTTTTTTTTTTTTTTTTCTGTTATGTTATAAATAGAGGAGAAGAGATAGGATTAATGAGAGAATGAAGGCTTTGCAAGAACTAATACCTCATTGCAGTAAAGTAAGTTACAAAATCGAATTATTATTGATTATAAATTAAAAATATTTGGTGTTAAATTTGATTTTTTTTTTTTTTTTTGTAGACTGATAAAGCTTCCATTTTGGACGAAGCTATAGACTATTTGAAGTCACTTCAGTTACAGCTACAAGTTATGTGGATGGGAAGTGGAATGGCGGCGACAGCAGCGGCGGCTCCGATGATGTTCACCGGAGTACAGCCTCCGCCGTTTATCCGTCAGATGCAGAGTCCGGTACAGTTGCCACGATTTCCGGTTATGGAACGGTCTGCGATTCAGAACAACCCTGGTTTACTTTGTCAGAACCCGGTACAAAATCAGGTCTTCTCTGGCCGGTTTGCTAGATACATCGGCGGATTCCCACACATGCATCCGGCGTCTCAGGTAAGACCAATACGACGTCGTTTAGTAAAGTACTAATGCGTTTGATATCTCTTAGTCAGTCGGGAAATTCGTCCCGTTCTATATCCGTTCCAAATTTCAGGTTTTATTTCTATTTAGTATTTACCTTTTTCATAATTATCTATTTTTAACACTTCATTTTTATTATTATTTTTACAGTAATTATCTATTTGAAATCGTTTATTTTATTTAAACGGATACGAAACAAAAATATAACATATGTTATTTCGAATTATTTAAACTTTTTTTTTTCTACATAGCGAAAATGATTTAAAGTTATCTAAAAGTTTTTTTGAAAAAATTCCGTAATTACTCAAAACATCTATTCCAAAGTTGTCTTCTACATAAAAAAATGATTGTAGCTATCCAAATTTTCCGAATCCATTCCGCTAACCATATTTCTCAACCCTGTTTCTTTAATAAGCATAGTTTGAATAATATTGTTCAATTCTTCAATTCCCTATATGTTTTTGAGATATTGTATTTCCCGCTATTTTCCAACCTTGATGCCTTAACAAAACCATCTTTGGGCTTGAAATAAACAACACACTTTTGTAATGCGTGTTAAACGACGTAGTTGGGATCTTGTTAGCTACATATTTACACGAACCATTTCGGTACGTACTAAACGACGTAGTTTTGTATCAGCCGATGGAGATGATGAGATTTGGTTCCCCGACAGGACAGCAAAGTCAACAGCCGACGAAGACCACCGACGGTTCTCGTTAGGACCATTAAGCTGATGTGGCCTTTTTCTATTTTTGGTTTGTTTGTGGTTGTTGGGGCAAAGTGTCCTCCTTATTTATATAATCTTTTGAACATACTTAAAATGTTCAAGATGTATTATTATAGAGTACAACGTACAACTTCATTACGTTATTTTCTGTATATGTGAGTTTACGTATGTTAAATATTAATATGTCAAGATGACATGAGATTTTTGTAATCGTATATGTGGCCATGCGCTTTTATTCTATGATAAAATTAAGGATAAAATCCAGTGTCTTCGATATTGGAAAATTAGGACTGAGCTCAAATTTTATGGAGATAGATGGTAAACAGTAACTATGCATTTGTCAAGAGCCTTATACTTTTACAGTGTTTTTGTGTTTTTTAGGAAACGGAAAACAAACTTAATGGAATTCTAAATATGATTTCTTTATTTTCTAAAAAAAAACCTATGCATTTGTCAAAATAGTTGAATTTATTTTTTCAAATTTTGAATTACCTCTATATCATATCTGTAGAATAATCTTCTTGATTGTTAGAAACTATAGATGCAGAACAATTAAACGAAAGAGAAGATGTTGTTTTATAAAATAGAAACGTTATACAAATACAAAGTATGTGTAATACAAAGGACAAACTTGGCGGTTACTCTCTCGATCAGACGCGTGACTCGTTAGATGATAGATGCTTGCTTGTGGCAATCTCCTAAAATATAATTTCGTCCCTACTATGGTGTAAGTAGCTGCGTGGACGTCTATCTTGCAGGCTACGAACTCCGTATAAAACACCGTAAGGAGTTCCTCGCAAACTCTACTTTGTGTTTCCAAGAAAGTGATTAAAAGAGATGGAGAAAGAGAATTTTGGGATCTCTCCTTTGCCGTTAATCACAACCGAGAATCTCTTTATATATAATATTTGAAAATGTATGTTGATCAAACTTTCTCTGTGTCCGTACTTTATATAATTTTTACACCAACGCATATGTTGAGAAGAAGATATGTGTCCTTTAATTATATGTTAATTATTTAGTTAAAAACTATAAACTAAAATCAAATAAAACTCCAACATTGATAACCCACGTACATTTTGTTTTTGATGAAATAGGGTCAAAAAAATCATATTTAGAATTCCATTAAGTTTGTTTATTGTTTCCTAAGAAACACAAAAACACTGTAAAAATATAAGGCTCTAAATGGTGAAATGGATCCGGCGTAATGGATATTTTTTTTCTTTTGTCGACAAAGCATTGTATTAATTAATAAAAAAGACCATCATAGGATACAAACATCCTACAATGGCAGATACATGTCTGCATTAAAGGGTAATCATACCCACGCAGGAAACATACAACCTATGAATAGGCAAAGACAAACCTCCGAAGAGGTACATAAAATCCCTCGAAGGAGAAGAAGTATTTCTTCAAAAAGAAACATCCAAATCTCGATAACCGGAAAACTACCACAAATCGGCGTAAAATCGTTGTGGAGAGCTGCCTAGCATAACAACTACGATAGCAGTGTAAGACTGTTGTAGTGGCGTAATGGATCAGTCATAACAAAGTTATCTGTTCTATAGTATGGATTCCTTAATATCCATTTCTCCATTCACAGCCTAAGAAATACACATACACATAGCTATTATTGTTGTAGAGATCAGGCCGGAGTTTGATAAATCACTTAACTTTTATGATGGCATAATATTCGATTAAAAAATTGTAGCGTATGCTTTTTTGTCTTTTGGCTGATTGTTTAATTATAGAGATAAAAAAAGGCAAGGCACATGTGAAGGAGCAGATTTCAGTGAAGTCATCTGTCATTTGTCAAACATCAGACATTTTAAGTTTTTAGACATGTGCTCCACTTATTTTTTAGCAATAATTGAGTAACATATCTTAGATATTTTTGTGGATTGTTTCTTATTTAATTATTTATAAAATTACAATAGTCGACCCAAGTGAAAATAAAACAATCGACGTAGAAAAGCACTTAATCAAAGTGAAATCTGAAAGCTTAGATTCATAAATTCAAATACGGGATAAAACTATCAGTACCCTATATCAACCATGTTAAGTCACCTTTAAAACAGTACTTAACTTAGTCCTCTAAAAACTTATTTTATCCGATTTCATCGACTCTAGTCGCTAAAACAATCATTTAAGAGGGTTAATAATTTTACCTTCGAAATAGTATTTTCTGCTAATCTTAACACATCAACATATCAGGGACCATCTCTCTTGAGTCATATGGCGGCTCAAGCTGTCATATATCACATTTGGAGGCAAAGGAATAATGTTTATCACAACCAGAGACTATCAAACTGTTCAGACCATATTCAAGAATTTGGATCGGGAAATTCGTAACATTATCAACTCTCGAAGACATCGGAAATATTGGATTAATTTAATGCATCTTTGGATTAGGTAACAACAACCATACCAACTCCAAATGATATGCAAATTATTGTAATTAAGTTTTTTTTTTTTCCTTAGTTGCTTTGTTCTTAAGTCTTACTTTTTTCTGAAACCAAATAATTCATTTCTTAAAATATATTTATAGAAAAAAAAACACATCAACATAACTAAGACGTATTTAAGCCAATTTATCTCTAACTTTTTTATTGTTGTGTAATAAATAAAGGAGCTGGTAATTTTTTTTTTTTTTTTTTACGTTTGAAGAAGATTGAATGTCTCTGTAATACACATTGCCCATTGATGTTTTGTACATAAGCCATGCCAAGGTATATATATTGACTTTGGAAGTGAATTTTTCTTAGGTTAGTTTCGTATATGACTTTCATTAATGTAAACCATTCAATATGGCTCATCTGGTTGATAATCACGAAACATTCATTGATAGGTATTTGTCTGGTTCATATTAAACGATGTTCGAGGACAAAGAAGTCCATTTAACGAATATGGCAACTGTTTGAATGTATTTGGTATTATAATGTTTGAAGTTTTGAACGAATGATAAAACAATAAACGTAGCCAAAATATTGTCAACATTTCGCCTTCAATCCTCTAACCAACTTTCTAACTAAACTCATAGCTACACCTACACGCATGATATTATATCATTTAGAAACGTCTGGAAACTTTCCTCACTAGATTTGGTTTTCATATTAAATTTAACAGTACAAAATTTTTTATTGTTTGTCAGATTCAGACAAAAACAGACGTGTCTCTCAGTCTTGCTTTGGTTAGATGACACATGCTCGCTAGTGGACCACTTTGATTGATAAGCTGGGTAACTTATCGAGCGTGCATAAAAGAACACGCAATATTATATGGGGTCAAATTCAGAGCTGAATTCATCTTTTTTTTTCCTTTTAATTATTACTATGGTTCATTTTGAAGCTCGTCCAATTATCACAAATGGGTGGAATTTTCACCGGAAATATTTGTGATGTCTAGGAAATAACGCAAAGAATATGTATAAACCCGAACAAAAAAGAAGAAAATTCTAATAAACGAGTTGAGTTACATTCTGAACAAATTATCCATAATGATTTAACCATTTTCAGTCTGCTATTGAAAGCTATATTACATACTGATATACGTAACCATATTTGATCAAAATTGTATCCATATAAATATATTAAATACCACATACATCGTTGATATTGGTCGTGTATACTTTATTACTCATCAAAGTAAATCAGATAAAAAAGTGATATACTTAACCATATATATATATATTTTCTTCTTGTTAAAAAAAGTGAATCAAAAAAGTGATATACTTCATATATATACTTAATATATATATATATTAGTCGTGTAGACTAATCCCACGGAGCGGTGGAACGTGGACCCCGTGAAATTAGTTTTTTGACCTAAAAAACCGTTGGGATCCCCACGCTAATAAAAAAAAAAGTGAATCATATTAAAAAAAAGTGAGTTAGATAGATGATAACTCAGATTGGTAACCTAGTTTGCAAACGACATTAGTTCAATCGTTCGGTTGTAATCAACGGTCGTTTGAAAAGGCCGTTTGAAACGGGCGATTGGAAAACGAAGTTTCAAACGGACGTTTGATATAAAGCTCGTTTGAACTAGACATGAATATTCGGATAATCATTGGGGTTTCGGATCGGTTATCGGATTCTCGGTTTTAGAAATATAATATCTATTCCAGTATTTGGAAAATTTGTTTCGATTCCGGTTCGGTTTTAATCGGATTCGGTTATCCAAAATATTCATACTCTTACTACTTAAAGAATATTCGAAATATTTATAATTATCGTTGTTTTTTGCATTTGGTTCGATTTAATTATTTTGAATTCGAATCATCCAAAATGTTTTTAAAAAAAATTTAGAGCTATTTAAATTGGTTATTTTTATTAAATATATCTACAGTACCCAAGTTAACCAAATAATATAAAAAATGGGTA
Source organism: Arabis hirsuta (assembly GCA_964056655.1). Taxonomy (NCBI): domain Eukaryota; kingdom Viridiplantae; phylum Streptophyta; class Magnoliopsida; order Brassicales; family Brassicaceae; genus Arabis; species Arabis hirsuta. The sequence continues at coordinate 41,574,073 of OZ053300.1, forward strand.
AACTATATGAATATACTAGATTGTAGGTTAGTTTTCGTTTTTAGAAGTTTAGAACTCATTCGTATATACTAGTTCTTTAATGTTTTTAAAGTCAATAATTGTAATATATGTTTAATAATAATTTATATTATTAATTTTTAATTATTTTTCAATGAATTATATTTTAAAATCATTTAAAAAAAATTTATTACATAATTTTATCTAATTATGCTATTCAACCGCTACAATGCTACCAATCAACCTTATATTTGAATTGTTCTCTATTATCCAACCGCAATGCTATCAATCAACCTTATATTTGAATTGTTCTCTATTATCCAATCGCCTTCTCTAACCGCTAATTCTAACCGCATTGTTTCAAACGATCCACTATTCAACCGATCAAAAATTTTCAACCGCTCGTTTCAAACGGAATCACCAATCGGACCCGATATATAGAGAGAGGCTTGTTACTTATATCCACAGTTACTTAGTGGCCTATATGCACAAAATAACTCTCTGTATTTGTCACCAAAAAAAATATGAATGATCTGTTTTTTGGATAAAAGTTAAGTCGCGACCAAACTATTCGTAAACGCTAGATATTGTGTTGACAACTTGACTATACACTGTGATCAAATGAAACAAACACGCCAATATCCCAAACGTCATCAGTTTAAAACGCAAACGCAATAGAAAAAGGAAATGCAAAACTCATGTCTAACTCCATTAACCAATTAATGCACCCATACATAGAGCTTCTAAACAACCGCCTCACGTACAAGTTGAACGGTATAGCCAAATTATTATATACTTTTCTCACATGATTAATTACAAGCATGTATATAATCTAATTAATACTATATGATGTGTTACTATTTTTATGAAACAAAGTTTCTCATCTAAACTGAAATTAAAAATGACAATATCATTTTACTATCAATAAAAAATATTAAATATCATATACAATTTAGATTAAGTATAATCTTGACATATTTCACACGAATTATAAAGAAAAATTTCAAAAAATACCACTTTTTCAAAATTATTTTTTTGTTATATAATTTATGTTTGAGTTAACCATGTTGTATTAATGTTTAGTTTTGAGTGTTTAGAGGGTTTTAGGGGTCAAAATATTTTTTAAGATTTATAATTTTAAGATATAAGTTTTATAAATCTATAATTAGTGATATTTTTGCAAATGAACACCCTAAGTGGCATTTTTGTAAATGTACACACAAAAAGTGATATTTTTACAATTGCCCTAATTATAAAATAGTTAAATGTTTGATTATGTTTTTACTGTCAAAATTTCATAGTGTTTTTTATTAATTAATTAAGAAAAATAAGATATTTCTTGTTTAAAAATTACATTTAAATCACTATTTTGAAACAAAAATATTTAATTTAAACGGAAGAAATTTACTCAACTATAGAATATCCAATTGATATCTATAATTATATATGATATATTAATTTTTGATATGTATGATGACTAACAACAGTAGCAATTAACTGGTTTAAGATTCAAAGTATTAATTATTTTCCTTATTTTTTTAATTAATAATACCCATCCATAGTTATTTAATTTACAAACAAATATATTATATATATCTTATTATTTATTTATTTTCAATAGATAACTGTAAATATGTTATTGATAAAAAAATGATAACAGTAAAAAATTTTAAATAATTTTTTTAACAAATTAAGGATAATTTCTTTTATCAGTAATTAATTAAAGAAATCTAATTAGAAATATCAAATATATGGGTCAATATAATATTAAATTTATCAACAAATATCAATATTTAATAAGAATAACTAAATAAAATTAAAATATTAAACAGACCAATAAGAAAAAAAAACAGAAACTTTTTTTTAGTATTATAGAAGAAGATTAAGGACTTTATATAAATCACCTAACATACTTTCCCCGACTTTAGAACTTCGGAGCCTAAAATATCTGAGATCTCTCTCTCTCTACAAAGTCTCTTTCTTCTTCTCCAGCTTTCTCTCTCTGTTTTCTGGGGATTTGATATTTCTTCTTCGTCCTCCATTGTTTCGCTTGAATTAACTAATCCGATCGTCGTAGATCTGCGTTGATACTGGCCGATTTAAGTGAGAATCCAAAAAGGGGGGGATAAAATCAGGAAGAAAAGAGAAATCGCATGAATTTGTTTGGAAGCCTGATTTTTTCATCTTCGATTTCAAGCCACTTTACGACTTGTCTTTTGATCTTCATCCTCCATTTTTCTCCTCAGCTAAGTAATAATAATAATAGTAATCGTAATAATAATAATAATCTCGAGAGTAGTAATCGTTTGATCAATTGAGGAGACAAATCATGGAATCGAGGAAAAACTCTGATCGTCAAATGCGTAGAGGTATTGTTATCTTCTTCCTCCTGGGTTTTTTTTTTTGTTTTGAAATTGATTGTCCGATTGTAATCGTTGATTGTGTTAGAAGAATTTTAGGGATTATGATTTAGTTAGCAAAATTCAATTTTTGTTTTGTGGGTCGTCAATTTTGCTTACCCTCCTCGTGCTTATTTTCTCTGTCGGTGATTTGATTCCTTTGTGTGGCGTCTTCTTCTTTGGCTGTATTTGCTAATTGCCACAAGTTTAATTTCGTTATTTTGTGGGCATCTTTTATCGATGATTAGGTGTTACATCAAATCTCTAATAGGAATATGTTTCCTTCGATACATAAAAACTTTAAAAAAGCAGAGATTTAATTAAAATTGTCACAAGTTTTCGTTCTGTTAAAAATTGTCGGTGTTGCAGCTAATTGCTTTTCAGCTAGTGAGAGGATGAAGACAAGGTCACCGTCTGTGATTGTGATTGGAGGTGGTTTTGGTGGAATCTCTGCTGCTCGAACTCTTCAAGATGCTTCCTTTCAGGTTTTCTATTACAACAAGTTTGATGTTTTATATGGGAATTGTTTTGATGTTCTTATGACCTCCTTGAGAACTGTATCGCAGCTTTGTAGAGTGACCATCATCTCTTTCTCATGGTGTGGTTCTTTTGTATTTAGGTTATGGTACTGGAGTCTCGTGACAGAATTGGTGGACGAGTTCACACTGATTACTCATTTGGTTTTCCAGTTGATCTTGGTGCTTCATGGTAATGTCATATAAGTCTTTTGATCTTGTCAATTGGTTGGTGTTTTAGTTTTTGGTTATCTTTGTTAACATGGCAACATTTTTTTTTGTCACAGGCTGCACGGAGTGTGCAAAGAGAATCCTCTGGCACCAGTAATTGGGAGACTGGGATTGCCCTTGTATCGTACTAGCGGTGACAATTCTGTCTTGTATGATCATGATCTTGAGAGGTGTGTACTACAGTTTGGATGTTCTGATTTTGTTATCTTTATCCTGTATGAATTTTTATTTCTGTTTGACACCTTAAAACTCATGTTGTAATTCTTCGTTTCTGTAGCTATGCTCTGTTTGATATGGATGGCAATCAGGTTCCTCAAGAGTTGGTAACAGAGGTTGGCGTAACTTTTGAGCAGATTTTGGAAGAGGTATGTGTATGTGTCCATCACATTCATTTGTTTTTTTTTTGTTCTTTCGGATTATGATTGTTGTGTGTTAGTCTTTGTTTTATGCTAGTCTTAATTAGATCCTTCTTTCGCATATGCAGATCAATAAAGTCAGGGATGAGCAGGATGAAGACATGTCAATATCTCAGGCTTTTTCAATTGTATTTTCGAGGAAACCTGAATTGAGGTTTGTATACATAAATGTCCAACTTCTTAATTTTGTATCTGTCAGTGCACTTTTTAAAGCTTGGTTTCATATCGAATTCAAAATTTTCACATCCAGGTTAGAGGGGCTTGCACACAATGTACTTCAGTGGTACTTATGCCGTATGGAAGGATGGTTTGCCGCCGATGCTGAAACCATCTCTGCAAAGTGTTGGGACCAGGTTGGTTACATTTTTCCTCATTGGAGTTAACGGTTTTATAAGTGTACACCGTTTCTAGATTGCCTGTTTAACATTCCAAAATATGTGCAGGAGGAGTTGCTGCCTGGTGGACACGGTCTTATGGTGAGAGGGTATCGTCCTGTCATCAATACTTTGGCCAAAGGGCTTGATATTCGCGTAAGCCATAGGTAAGTTTTGCGTTTTTCTAGAGCTTTGGCAGTTTATCTGGTTTTGGTAGTCATTAATTTTTGTCTTTTATTTTCCTTCTCAGGGTTACTAAGATTGTAAGGAGGTATAATGGAGTGAAGGTAACAACAGAAAACGGACAAACGTTTGTTGCGGACGCTGCAGTGATCGCTGTTCCTCTTGGAGTTTTGAAATCCGGAACGATAAAATTTGAACCAAAGCTACCAGAGTGGAAACAAGAAGCTATCAACGACCTCGGAGTAGGAATCGAGAACAAGATCTTACTGCATTTTGAAAAAGTCTTCTGGCCAAAAGTAGAGTTTCTAGGAGTGGTTGCGGAAACCTCCTACGGTTGCAGTTATTTTTTGAACCTGCACAAGGCCACGGGTCATCCCGTTCTGGTTTACATGCCGGCTGGTCAGCTTGCCAAAGACATTGAGAAAATGTCTGATGAAGCAGCTGCTAATTTCGCCGTCTTGCAACTCCAGAGAATTCTTCCCAATGCATTGCCTCCGTTACAGTATCTAGTGTCTCGGTGGGGTTCGGATGTGAATTCAATGGGATCTTATAGCTACGATATCGTGGGCAAACCTCATGATCTCTACGAGAGGCTTAGAGTTCCAGTGGATAACTTATTCTTTGCCGGTGAAGCTACAAGCTCGAGTTTCCCCGGCTCGGTTCACGGCGCTTATTCAACCGGATTGATGGCTGCCGAAGATTGCAGAATGCGAGTCTTGGAGCGGTATGGCGAGTTGGATCTGTTTCAGCCTGTGATGGGTGAAGAAGGACCTGCCGCTGTTCCGCTTCTTATCTCTCGTCTCTAAATCCACCATTATCACCAAAGATCGTTTACTAGACAGAACCTGAAGTGATTTATCTTGTTGGGAAAAACAGTAATAATTCTCGTATTGGATCGTATTTTCAGCCTATTTTCTCAGTGTTTTATTCAATAAATCGAACATTATATCCTTGTAATATATATTGTTATATTTATATGACAATCATCTTCGAGGTTTCAAGAATTTTCTTTTCTCACACTAATCTAAAAACCATTTGAAGAAATAAAGAGGTTAAATTAGCAATGAAAAGAAACATAAGCGGTGGTTTTCATAATTATGAGTATCTTGAGGGGTATAATGATAAATAACTTCTCATCAAATCCCCAAATTAAAAAATCGATTTTTTAGGTTGTCTCGAAGAAGAAGATAAGAGTGACACAGAGTTATATCCTCTCGAGACTTTCTTCTTCTTCCCTGTGAAATCCTCTCCAACAATGGCGATGGCTATGGCGGTTGTTTCTTTCCCATCTCTACTCAACAAAACAACCTTATCTTCTTCTTCTTCCTCACTCTTCACTCCAACTTTCCTCACACCAAAACCCTCTTCTCTTCTCACAAAATCTTCCCCCAATTCCAAACGATCTCTCGTCGTCTCATCAATGGAAGCTGGAATCGGCGTCATGGGCTCGAAGCTGGGGATGATGAGCTTCTTCGAAGCCGACGGTACAGTCGTTCCGGTAACCGTCGTCGGTTTCCGTGAAGGCAATATCGTGACTCAGGTCAAAACCTTAGCCACCGACGGTTACGACGCGGTACAGATCGGTTACCGTCGAGTCAGAGACAAGAAGTTAACCAAACCGGAAACCGGTCACCTCCAGAAAGCCGGAGTGATTCCGTTGAGGCATCTCCAAGAATTCCGGTTAACAAACGTGGAAGGATTCGAAACGAATCAGAGACTCGTGTTCGATGAGATTTTCAAAGAAGGAGATCTTGTTGATGTTGCAGGAACTACGATTGGTAAAGGGTTTCAAGGAGGGATCAAAAGGCATCATTTTAAGAGAGGTCAGATGACTCATGGTTCGAAGAGTCATCGAGCTTTGGGTTCGATCGGTGCGGGGACTACTCCGGGAAGGGTTTATAAAGGGAAGAAAATGCCTGGAAGAATGGGAGGGACTAAGACTAAGATAAGGAAGCTTAAGATTGTTAAAGTTGATAAAGATTTGAATGTTGTCATGATCAAAGGAGCTTTGCCTGGTAAGCCTGGGAATCTTCTTCGTATTACTCCTGCTAAGATTGTTGGAGTTAATATTCCAAAGAACTAGTAGAGACAGAGTGAGAATTCGCTTTTGTTTGTATGCATTTTCGTTTGACTTGTGGTTTAATTTTGTGTATGAATCTCTGGATTTTGGTTTCGGAATTGTAGAATCGCGGAATCGATGATCTTATATGTTAGAATGCGGGTTTTTTTTTTGTAGTCGAATATCGCTAATTTAGGCTTATATTGTAGAACTTCAGTTTGATGCGGTGAAATCGTGTTAGGATTGCGGTTTTTATGTTGGAATTTACAGTTTTTATGCTTGTATTCTTGAATTGCGATTCGATCCAAATTCATGTTCATTTACAAACACAAAAACTAAAAGAACCGTATATGTAGTTTGAAGAAATTAAGAGGTTAAAATTGTACATGAGAAGATGATGAAAGAAAAAATGAACGTAAAATATTTATGGTGTCAGAAAAAGAAAAAGAAAAATATATAATCTTTATGATGGTTTTGGGATTTTAAAGAATGGTTGAGAAGCTTTCGATAGGATCAGATTCTTCAAGCATGGAAGCAGCTTGGAAACAGTCAGTAGCATCAGCTATACGTCCATCGTGCTTATGAACCATTCCTAAGTAATACCAAGCTTTTCGGTTTGTCGGATCGATCCTCAATGCATCAGAAAGCAAGCTTCTTGCTACAGGAAGTGTTGGCTGATGATCTTTCCCTCTTTCGGACAACAATGCTCCCACCGCTACTTTGCAAGGAACCGATGATTCTTCTAGTAATAAACCGTCCAAGAAAGCCGCTAAAGCGGCTTTAAACTCTTTTCGTCCTTCCCACATTCGACCTGATCATACCAATGATTGAAACCGAAATTAAGAAAGACATTTTTAAGAGATTAGTTGAAAATGGATTCTTGTGCTTGCCTTCTGTATGCAGCATTGAAGCAGAGTATTGTTTCAGTTCGCCGGCTTTTTTTAGACAGACTTCTACGTCGTTCCAATGCGCAAGGCTTGAGTAAAGATAAGCTAAACCATGCCACACTTCAAACTCATTCACTTTGTCTTCCTCCATCTGTATTATTTGTAAAAGGATTAAGATACAAAGAAGGTTTTGATCATCTCAATAGATTAAGAAACAAACCTGAGAAAGAGTTCTGAGAGGTCCGAAAGATTTCCTTTGCGCTTGAACCAACGCAAGAAGGTAACGGTAAGTCTCAACGGCTTCTGTTGGATTTGACTGAGAGATTTTCAGCTTTGCTTTAATTCTCAAAAGAGGTCCTTGATCCCACTTTGCGGTTTCATCTAAAGCAGCATCGATCACAACCTCAGCTTCTGAAAACCGTTGTTGAGCCGACAAAACAAGCGAGAGAAATCTCCAGCCTTTTAACACCGACCCTCCAGTTGCATCGATGAACTCTTTGGCGTAACGGGATGCAGCCTTTAAGTTCCGTTGCTCAGCGTATTGAACACCTAACTCAAAGATCAAATCAGGATTGTTGTGCTCAAAAGCTATAGCTCCATCTAATGCTTTCAATGATTCTGATTGAAGCCGAGATCTTTCGAAATCCGATGTGGGAAGTTTTGCTTGTTTCCCTAAACAAAGTCCTAACATCCTCAAACCAACGCCTTTCAAATGCTCATCCATCCCTTGAGCATTATTTATAGCTCTGTGCGCGTAACCTGCACCATCTGCAGCTAAACTAGGCTCTTCACTGCAAAGCTTAGCAGCTAACAAAAGTGCCACAAGGTCATCGGGTTGTTCGTGTTTATGCAGAGACTTTCTAAGAAGGTTAACTGCAGCACTGCTTTGACCCGCTGCACTATAAGAAAGAGCCAAATTGTTCCAACGCTCAACACGGCTAAACACACCAGGCATTACTTCTTCGAGCTGCTTAGCGAGAACCGAAGTCTGACTACATAAAGATAACGCAAATGTAAGGTGTTCAATCACAGACGGATCCCATTTTGCTTTACCGAGGTTGAATTTCTTTAAAAGAATCAACAGAAGAAGAATGGCTTCTTCTAAGTTGTTTCTAGGTATGTACGAGCCCTCGATTTGAGAACCTAAACTCGGTGGACTCGCTTCGACTCCAGAATGTAGAAGAAAGACTGCAAAATCTTTCTGAATCCTTGCACAAGAGTCATTATCGAGATTCCATTGGCTTAAGAGCGCACGTCTATAAGCGGATATCGCTTCTTGATAATCACCAGATTCTTTCCATAGCGCCGGAAGTAATTCCACGGCATGGCTAACGGTTTCCTGAAGTTTGCTATCCACTTGAGCATCCGGTATCCCTTGCTGGAATATTTTCTCAACAGAATCAAGAACGCTTTTGCATTCGCGCGCAGCCTCTGCAACAAAAAAAACAGCAAGCAAAGATTCATATTTAAAGATTGTACCAAGATCAAGGCCTCATATTGCTTCACATTTTCACGCCGTTATAACATGTAAAAGTAAAAGTAAACCAAGGCCTCAAACGTAAAAGGGAACTTTACCGGTTATTCTCCCAAGTATTTGAAGGGATTTGGCTTTCAAGTAGATAGCTTCAAGTACCAAGCTAGCAGCATGCTGGGAAACAGATTGCTGCGGTTCACGGGGACGGTTTTTCTTAGTAGCCGGTTTCTCTGGCGGCACAGGAACTTGTAACCGTTGGATCGCTGCTTGAAGATCAATACCTTCAAAGACACGAAGTGCGCCTTCTAAATTCCCTCTTTGGTATTCCAATTTTCCAAGAAGTGCTCTTGCTTCCTAAAACCATAAAAACATGCGTAAATCGAGAGACAAATCATTTCTTATTGGATTCATGGAGTTTGGAAAAAACCGCAAACAAACCTCGAAATTGAGAGATAATCCTTCTCTCAAAGAAGATTCAGCTTCTTGGATATTTCCTTCATCAAGCTTTGCTTCAACTTCAGTTGTTTTCATGCAAATCCCATTTGCACATAGCTGTCTGATAATCTCTTCTTCCCCGTTCTCGCTAAAATCCGCGGATTGATTCCCATGCATTGTTCACCTTTTATAGTCTATAACCGCATCAAACCTCTCTCTCTCTCTCTCTCTCTCTATCCTTCCAATACTTGAAACATCAATCCACCATAACTAGCAACTGCATCACTTGGAACAATACATAAACTCATTCCACAGTAATCAGACCGAAAAATCTAACACTATCATTTGAGTTTAGTCACCGCAATTCCCTTTGCTCAAAACATTTCTAAGGCAACCAAATATGAGCAAATCCAAGAATTGAAATCATCATCTTGAAAGGACCCACCAAAAATGGAAAAACAAAAAAAAAAATCTTCAACTTTGTCATCTTTCTGACATTTTTTTTGTTGTTTCTCACTTAGGAATCATCATTACCTTAAACAATTCGATGCTACATTCCTTTGCTCTGTTCTTCACAATCAGCAAGCTATATATATATACACAATATTCTGATAAATAAATTTCCAATTCTTGTTCGAAATCAAAGAAACAAAATTTGCAATGTGGGTCCTCATAAAAGAAACAAATCTGTCAACACCATTGCTATTTCTTTTTTAAGCTCCTAGTAGATTTTCAAGAGACATAACACAATGATGAAATTGAATCGATCAGAGAAAACAAAACCCAAGTTCCTGAAAAACAATTCAAAATAATCTTTCCGTACCTACGATCATACGCTTCATTGTTCCAGGATTATCCGATCGAATCGAATAAGCCAAGAAGAAGAAGAGAAGCTGCACTGACGAATTTCGCGGCGAGAAATCGGATCTGAGCACTGGGAAATAGAAAAAGTCAAAATGTGAATCTTTTTCACGAAAGAGAATAACTTTTTGTTTTGTCTCTTGTGTTGTTTTTGATCTTTTGGTTATAATTGTAATTTGTTATAAGAGAGTGTTTCTGTGTTAAAAAGCGAACGGAGTCTTAGGAGCCGTACGTGGTTCCGATGTTGCAGAACGTGAACGGGAGAGAGAGAACACAACACAAACACCTGTTTTGTCTAAAATTCTATTATGTAATTTCGTTTGTTCACTAGGGGTAGATTCGTCATTTACATCGTAGCTAAACCTTTTACTTTTGTAAGAGTGTTTCTACTATGTTTTTTCTTTGTTTGTGCCTAAATGGTATCTGAGAAGTTTAGAGGAATTAGGGAAATCACAAATCTTCTGTCACCCGTTGTGAACGATGAATTGGGAAGATTGGGAGATAGTGGAAAAGTGAGTGAAAAATATTTTTGTCTGTGATATTTTGTTATATGTGTCAAACATTTATCATTTTTACTATTTATGAAGAATAGATAATATCTTTTTTTTTAAACCACAAAAAACAAATAACATAATTAAGAATAATGTATTTTTAATTTGTAATGTTTTTGAAATTAAATTTTTAATTTTATTTTCTTTGTTAATAAATTACTAATATTAAAAATGAATAAATTTTATAAGTTTTCACTTATTTTAATAGTTAATATTTGTAAATTTTCTTAAACAAACATAAAAGCAAAAATGTTAATAAATAAGTTGAATTTATAAAAAATTAACTCAATAAATATTATTATATTTGTTTGTTGTCAATTTTCCATAAAAGTATTTTTTTTTTGGTAAAATTTAATACATGTATGAACATAAATATTTAATGTTAACAAACATAATCTATTTTAATATTTTCTTCTAATTTATTTATTTATTTTTTAAAATTTCGTTACATTCCGCCAGATTCAGCTGTTACCATTTAAGTTTAAAGTATTCTGTTAGATTCCACAAAAAATCAAAAAAATTCTACCAGATTCTGTAATTCTGCTAGAATCCGCTGATACCATTTACACTGTGTGAATTTGAATTCTAAACTAACAAGGGGAACACTACTATTTTTATTGAGCCTTTTTGCAATATGAAATTAAGAGCTTCTGATTAATAGCTTTGAATAGAAAATGGTAATTGAAATGTATGATCCAAATGCTCAATAGATCATTCCAAGAAAAAGTTTTTAATGAGTTTGTCTACCAATATGATATTTTGAACCATTTTGTCAATCATATATGTCGGAAAAAGAATTGTAGGTGATATCGATGTCGAATAAAGCAACTTGTTGTTTGTTTCGCTCATTCCAATTGAAATAGCATTCACATATAATTTAGTCCTCCCGAAAAGTATTGACAAAAGCATAACACACCTCAATTTTTTTTCTAGATTAATAATTGTTGAATTTAAATTTCTGCAACTATTCAATATGTTGAAGTTCTATTAGGCCATCCACATTGGTTTCAATATTTAACACCTATTTTTTTTACTTTTTAACACTCCACATCATCTTCTCTCTTCCACCTAATAATTCAACACCCATTCAATTTTTATCAACTACAATGATTTTGTTTAATAAAATTCAACACCTTACCCCCACCATATTTTATTTTCTTTTATGTTTTTATGACATATTAATAACAATTATCAATTATACAAGTATTAATCGACGAAATGTACAAAAAAATCACATTGGATTTCTATTGGATATGAAGTCGCAGGGAGATAATTAGTGAAGTCATACATTGCATATATACACATACATATATCGTGAGGAGAAGATTTAATCCCGTTTCATTGCTACCTTCACTCCTCACCCGGCTATCTACCGCCGGTCGAAAAGTTTCGCCACACGAGGAGGGAATATTGTGAGGAGGAGATTTAAATCTCGCCATCAAGCGCCAATGGGAACCATGTGGTGGCTATATCGCTACACCATTCTGCACAATGGACCATCAGCATTATATTGTCTAGTGTACTGCCCCTTATTGCCTCCTCACCCGTTTCCCTAGCCAAAACAGGTTAGGCTATATTCATTAATCCAAAGATGGTGTGAAAATGAACAACATATGGGCTATTGTAGTCTTAATCACTTTCTTTCAGCTGACCACTATGAGAATTTTCATCTACCGGCTCATTCCTCCAACATCTTCACACTCCACCATTTCGAATCCCGTTTACTTGTCAAGATCAGCAATCTTCTCAAGAACCCAGATGCTCCCACTCTAGGAATTCCCATATTGACACATGATCCATTTATTGTCTCTCAAGATCTGTGGACTATCCCAGGTCACTTTATAATTCTGATCTTCTCTGTTTTTGGTGTTTAATTCTTTCTACTTTCTAACAAATTTTGGTTTAATGTCCAGGTTTATTCAATACCGAAGAAGAGAGGATTTGGGTATTCGTTGCTACCTTCACATCCAATCCGGTGGTGTACCGCCCATCTCGAGGCACAACCTTAAAAGCATGCAACATTGTAAGGAAGCGATTCAACATCCGGCACAAAGCACCGATGGGCCGTTGGTGTCTGTTTAGGTACACGATCATAAACATCGGTCAGACTGCATTGTACACTTTAGTTTACCGGCAGGCTGGTCACCCATTCATCTAGCCAACAGAGGTTAGCAGATCATCTTCTTCGATTTCGTGATTTGCATTTGTTTGGTGAAACATTTTCTAAACTAAACCATGTCTCTATATCTATCAAAATCAGGAAGCTTAATCGTTTTTAAAATCAATCAATGTCTAAACCAGTGCGGCCTGTTGCTGCTCTTGAACACCGCATGTAGCATTTGAAGCTACACAGAGGAACATTAGTCTTCGAATCACGATACATGTAAGGATTGGTGCATGCATGACGCAATTTTCCTGCGGAGGAGGATAACTGCAGATTTGTGAAAAGAGATACTTGACATTGTTATAATACGGTTTTGAACTCGTTTTATGAAACTTTATAAACAGAACGAGAGACCAATTCTCAATACATTTGAAGCATTCCCTATCTATAATGCTCACTAACAAGCTGGTTTTTCATGTCTCGTTGTTCACATTAATCAGATCCAATCAACTATGCAAATAAGGGAGATCGACTCATGGATTGGTCATCATGATTCGAGTAAATCCAAACAGAGTTTTCCAAAGAATTTAACACAATACATTAGGAACCTTTTGTTGCAAAAGATATATTTGTGAAACAAACAAGCAAAAGAAAAAGAAAACCCTACTTCTCATCGTAGGAGGTAATCCATCTAGAAATTCAATCGCGGTTGATCTGCCAGATGCAGAAGCAAGCAAGGGCTCGCTGACAACTAGTCAAAGTTGATTCCCTCTTAACCTCATTACCAATCTCTTTTTCAACAGGCACAGATTCAAGTTCCTCCGCATAATCCATGTCTTGGGACGCCTTCTCAGATACAGCGTTCCTCTTAACAGAATTTTCCCCATTTGTAATCCCAGATGGCTTCAATTGCCTCCTTCCAGATTCAGTTCAAAATGATCAAACTAGCGTAATTCACCTGCAAATCGTTGCTAGAGCGAGTAAATATCATTCGCTAGTTTTGAAGATTTTCTAGACGAACCATTAGCATGAACCAGCCGACTCACGCCACTGATCCTAAGCTTCATTTTCTTGGTTTCACCATCTAACTCACCCAAAGCAGTTCCCTTCCCATTGATCATATCATTTACCTTCCTCTTCCCTGCTCATGTTTTCCCAGTCGAACGTTTGCTTCGATTGATGATCTCTCTACGACGAGAATCATTGTTTCGTCTTTCGGATTCTGCTATAGCTAGATAGCCATTGGCTAAGACTAAACTCTTTCCTTCTAGGGTTTGTATCAAATGCCCGTATATCATCACTGAAACAATCTGAAGTTGCTAAAATATTCAATCCCTCGGGTCGACAAGTCAAGCTACGTTTCTTCCTCACAAGAGTATTCTACATTCCATTATCTTCCATACACTCTTTTTCCTCTCTTAACAGATTACTTAACTTCAAGAGTAACTGAGAAACTCCCAAACTAAATTATTGAAAAATCAAACAGAACATGTAACGATATCTCGCGGATACGAATTGAACCCAGCAACAAACGATGAATCAAAATCAAACGAAAAGTCCCCATCAAGTGGTAAAATGAAACAAAAAAAAATACAAACTTTAAAAACAATCACAAGAAACCATCAAAAATAACGAAGAATACCTCAGCAAAGACGAATTGGGAAGATAGAGAAGATGATAAGAATAAGAATTTGGGGGAGAATTGAAAACTGGAAGAATTAAGGGTTGGGAATACGAATTAAGAGGTTTAAGACTTTAAGTATAGGCCAATATTGGAGATCTTTTCGATTAATACACTAACTTCGTAATTATTTTTGGTTAGTGGATGGATCATAGGTGGGTATTTATATGTCTCGTGCCTTGGGCCTTTTCGGTTATAGGTGAGATAAAAGCCTTGTAATATGAACTTTGTATTTTGTTAATTCTAGTATATCTACCAGATGGAAGAAAAAACAAAAAAATGAATTTATCATCAAGACCATAGGTAGCATTTTTGGATTCAAATCGTCAGAAATGACAACTATAATTGCTTCTTTTTATATGTTTTATGTTGTTTTATTTTTTTACAATGTGCTAAAGTTCAAGAGAAGACAAATGCATATTTTCTCCATTATCTTTCAAATTCCAAATTTGATTTTTTAGACAGCAAAAGATAATCTTTGGATGTTCAAATACTGCAAAATAAACTTTTTTTCTAATTGGGTGATTAAAATATTACTCACATTAACCTTTGAAAAATGGAGAATATAGCCCAAATGTACAATATTGTAAAGATGTTATCCATTTGTGGACATTGCAAGGCGATCCGTCACCATTATTGATAAAACTGATAAGTTAAACATCGATATTTTTTTTTTTAAAATTTTCATTCATATAATTTTGTATTACTTACATTTTTTTGTACTGTCAGTGTCATGTTTGTTAATTTTAGACAAGACCCAATAATATTATGATGCCAACACAAGAACACTCTAATAGATTCGTAACATTGAATATTCCGATTCGATAAGAGTAAAATCAACACCGAACAGAGATTTAAAAGGTTTATAATTATGATTTGTACACGACAAACAAATTATCCATCGAAACATGAGGCCAACAAATGTGATTAATACATTTGTCCCAGAAGTAGATGATTTGGGAATCGATGTAATAAGAAAACGGGTTCGCCATCCTTGGAATCACGAATGAGGTATTTTGTTTGTTTGTTGTGTCATTCTATATGAGTTTAAATCATTTTTATAAGAAAATATCTATAAATTGTAGATGAAGATAACGGTTGGCAAGCACCCGAACAACTTCAGGACAAAAAAAAACTATTGGAACGGTTTGGTAGCTCTTTCTTTGTATCCGGACGAGCAATGCTGCATTTGATCGAATGAATTTGTTTAAAAAAAACTATTGGAACGGTTTGGTAGCTCTTTCTTTGTCGAATGACTTTGTTTAGGTTTAGTTTTGTTTGATACAGATTGGATTTTGTTCTAGTTTACACCAAAGATGGTGTGCGTTTGATTTCACTGTGATTTGATATTGGTCTAATTTGATTTGGCTTTTTGTTTACACCATCGCTGGTGTCTGACTTGGTAGAGTTAGAGATGCTTTAAATTTTCAAAATTTCCTTCACAATATATGGAGGAAGAGGAACGATATTCAGCTCAAATTTCACTGAGAATTTTTTTTTTGTTTTTCTAAAAAAGTAAGAAATCATGTTGAGTATAATAAAAGAGATGGGAGACAAGAACTACGAAGAAAGAACGGTGATGTGGTTTGCTACACACTGAAACTTCGTTGTGTATCTAGGTTAATTTTCTTTAATATATAAACACAAGTTGCATTCACTATAAAAACGTTTTAACAGAATTACTTTTACATTTAATTAAAAATAAATGACGACGTTCAAACCCTTGAAAATTTATCGAATCATAGTAGTACGGAGCAATAATGTTGTACGAAGCAATAATGTATTCGATTTATAAATGATCGAGTACAAACCAATTATAAAATGAAATAAACAGACATACAAATCCATCACAATATGTATAGTTAATAATTGAGAATTCATCTCCTCTACGTAATTAAAAACATTTGTTCATAATTCTATTTCAAAAAAAAAACATTCGTTCATGATTGGATTGGCTTAAAAAAAGATGAGCGTACACACATAATAGTATAATACATAACACTGACACATATGACATACCCAATTACGTTTTACACCAATTATCGATGTTTCTTCATCTCTTTAGCTTTTGCCAAAAATAATCAGCAGCTTCTTATTGGATCTTTCTGTAAAATATATGAATGAGAAGAGTGTTAACCACATTTGCATTTCCTGTTAAATGATATACGTACAAAAGCGTTAGGTGGCATTTACACTTCTAAGACCTTCATTTTCTTGCTTCTCTGTAAACAATTCAAATCAGTCATGTTCAAACCCTTAACCCAATTAGTTCTATACTTACCAATTCTTTTCTTATATTTTATATTTGTGTTTAAAGAAAGTTTCACCCTTGAAAGTAATTTCAAGTTTGGAACCGTGGAAACATTTTAATTAAAACCAATAATTTCAATTTATTAGAGAAATAATTGAAAAGATGTAGGTAGCAAGTGTTCCCCACACTCACAAAATAGGTATTGTTTCAAAGGTGTAAGGACCAGCTCTAGCATCCGAATAATTTGCAACCTTTAAATATTCCTCTCTTTTTTGATTGTTATATCGAAATATTATCATTTTTACGTTCACATAATAATCGACAGCTTTAAAAATTTCAAGCTTGATTTTTGTTAATCATAAAAGATTAATCAACTCAACGCACATAAAAACACATATTTTAAGTACTCAAATCACTAATAGTCTGATAGTCAGTCCTTTTCGCTCACCTTTGGCATTTGGAAACATTTAAAGCTTATCGTAACTCGTAAGGTCTCCATTGATTTGTCCCAATTCAAAATTATCAGAGTTAATTCTTACGTATAGTCAATCATCACATCATCTGTAATCATACCAAGTTTATATATAAAATGGAGTAATTTATATATACACACGATTATAAAACCAAAATCTGAACTAAATTATATTTTCCCCAACGATATCAAGATGGTGACGACACTAAACAGTAAACACAAATCATTAAGCTACATGTTCCGGTTAGTTATTTCTTCTTTAATATACTATTAATTAGTGTGAATTAAAATGTTAGTTATTAAAACAAAATAGTAGTATAATACAAGTACATTATTGCGTGAATTAGTTATGCATGCATTTATTAGACAAGACCTCTCGACTCAGAATTTTTTTTGTGTGGCTAAGTCGACTTAGCAACAATATTATCTATAGTATAAGATAATATATATAGATAGACGATCGATGTCTTAACTCATTCGTAAGCTCAGAGGCATATATGAGTTTAGTGGCATCCTTATCCATGCTTTAAAGTTGATTAATAATTTATTGTTTTGATTAATATTAAGAGTAGAATATATATATATACACTAGAGATATAGTAGAATAAATAAATTTAACAAAGAAAAAAATTATATAGGCTATGACTGATAGTACCGTGCAGAAGAAAAGAAAAGAGAGAAAAACTTTTTTCTACCAAATTTTCCTTGATTTATACCAATCAAAAACTCTAAGGGTGTGACTGGTGTTACAAAGAAGAAATGAAAAAAAATGAGAGAAAAATAATTAAGAAGAAAAGAAAAGTGATAAATAGAAGAATTGAGAAGAATATGAAAGAGAAATTGTTTTTTATTGTGAATGGTAGGTAAAGGAGTAATTGAGAGTAATTGAGAGGAATTGAATAAAATATTAAAGTAATTGAGAGTAATTGAATAAAATATTAATGGTAAATATTTAATAATTTTTAAAACAATATTACTAGAATACAAGTTAAAATTTTAAATAAAAAATAATTTATTTTAAACCATATTAAATTATTCAATAACATATAAACAAATCTCATAATAAAAAAAACAAAAATATAAAATCTAATTTAATGACGACGACGCGGTCCAAGTCGATTTTCGGACCATATTTGCTCAACAATTTGATCACGAACTATCCGCATATACGCTCCCGCTTCTGATGATTCTTCAACTCTAACACCATCATTGTTCTCCTGGACATCATTTTCAATATTTTCAGCTTGTACAACATCATTTTCGTTACCGATATTGTCAAAGTCAGAGTCTTGAATATTGTTTTGACGAATAAAATTATGCAGACCCATTGTAGCGAATATAACACTTCTCTGTGTTGCGACGTCATACCTAGGAAATTCATTTAAAACCCTCCATTTTTGTTTCCATACGCCAAACGTTCGTTCAATAACAGAACGTAAAGATGCATGCCACCTATTAAACATTTCCTTACTGTTTCGAGGAGGCTCGCCGTTGAAAAACTCTTGGAGATGATATCTTGTGCCGTCTCTATGATCTTTTCTATATGGAGCTAAATATCCACGCCGATTAGCATATCCAGAATCTACAAGATAATACTTATTTTCCGGAGGTACGGGAAACATCGGATCCTCTCGTATCGCGGTCGCCAACACTCGAGCATCATGTGTAGATCCTGCCATTCCGACCATACAATATGTGAATAACATGTCAAAGTCACATATGGCCAAAACATTAAGGCTCGCAATTCCCTTTCCGTTGATGAATCGGAGACCTTCACGACCTGGTGTCACCATAACCGGTACATGTGTTCCATCAAGTGCACCGACAAATTCGTTAAAAGCAGGCCAATATTTTTTCTCTCTTTCTAACCGGTTGGAGATACCTATAAGTTCTTCGACTGTTCGTGGGCGTAGATACTCTACAGCCAAGCGTTCCATTGCTTTACGAACATCATGAAACTTTCGCCAAATAGTCTCTTGCGCATGTCCAAATCTTAATGCTATATCACGTTGTGTATCATTTTGTGCACAAATGATTAGGAAAATTGCAACACTCTCATCGAGGCTGATGTTTGTCGAGCTCTGCAACGCATATCTTCCATGAAGTATTCCACATAACCGTGTGAATGCTTCCGAACTCATCCGTATAAGTGTTTTACATGAAATTTCGTTACCGTAAATCTGATCCCGAATAATAAGCCATCCTTT
The DNA here is from genome assembly GCA_964056655.1 of Arabis hirsuta. Lineage (NCBI taxonomy): Eukaryota > Viridiplantae > Streptophyta > Magnoliopsida > Brassicales > Brassicaceae > Arabis > Arabis hirsuta. Next base: position 41,593,170 of record OZ053300.1, read on the forward strand.
TCCGCGATCTGAAGTCGTAGGTTCTTTGTAGAAATATCTCGTATAATACTGCAACATGGGAGATATGCAAACTTCAACTGTCTCTTCTTCTTCTAGTAACATTAACTCTACAATCTCTTCGTCTTGAAGATTATCGATTCCACGTGAACGCAACTCAGCAATTCGATATTCTTGAGATTTCACATATATATGAGTTAGAAATTTATAAAACATATATGTATTTATAAAACATTTATTAATTTCTGAAACAAGCACACATCAAACATACAAAAGTAACAACCCTTAATATCCAAACAACACACATCACTCATCACTAATTTTTCCATCATTCTCTCTAGGCTATTAAAAATGTTTATCATATGTGGATCAGTACTAAAAGTTGATCCTACAGACCTAGGAGAATCAATACCAAGCCATGATGGAAAATTTGTCCCTGAACCTGAACCAAATGTCCCATAGCGAGGTGAATAACTTGGAGAATCATGGGATCTAAATCCTACTGGTGGATGGGTAGGTAAAATATTGTTACTTTCTGTGTTAACGTGATCCTATGTGCCTAATCCAAAATTCTGATTACCGGGAGACCCCCCACCAACAGTCCCTCCACCAACAGACCCGCCACCAACAGACCCGCCACCAAAAGACCCTCCACCAACAGACCCTCCAACGGTCGATCCACCACCAATAGAACCTCCACCACTATTGCTGCTCGTGACTCGTAGGTTGATAAGATCACAAGGATTTCCAAATCTGTCCACACCCGCTAATCTCTCCAAATACCGAATTTTATTTTCCTCACTCCGTAACTTAATAAATCCGTCACGAATGTCTTCATCATTCATTAGCAATTTGTTTGCCTCCCACCAAAATACGTTCATTGGCTCGATTGGCAAAGATTCTAGCATACCTAGTGCATCACCATACGTCGGTTTTGAAGATTGACATGACCGCACCACATTTAGTAGCTCACCCCGAGAGTCTTCCATACGTTGAAACCGTCTATCCACTTGTGCCTCAAAATTAACTCTTCTCATATGAGTACGCCGCGTTGAAGAATTTCGAGCACGACCAGATGATGTACGAGTGGGGCGTGGAGAATGTGGGGTCCTCTGTCTAGTAGAACGACTAGGTGATCGAGATAGCCATGGCAAATCATCGTCATCAACTCTTGGATTAGGATTCTCCGGTGCGAAGGAGGATGGACCATGTTCTTCTGTTTCACCAGCTGGGACATCGTCGTTGTATGCTTCTTCATTATCTGGCTGATCAAGATGAACTCCAAGCGTATAGGGTGAATATCGATCATCTTGCTCCACATCGTGTTCACCATGTATAATATCAAGTAAATCTTTGAACGGAAGGGGCTTATTTTGTAACACGGTTATGTATTTTCGATTGGTTTCACCAAATTCCTATAAAATAGATTTGATATATTAATATAATTACATGAAAGAATTAATATAATTATCAAAGTTGAACAATTACCGCGCAGCGATCCGCCCACCATGGCGGTAACATTTTGATTTGTCCAGTTTGCGGATTAACCGCCACACCAGTACGGTTGATTAAAATGTTGTTGTAGTGCCACAATTTTTTCAGATAGTTAAATTTGCCTTTCATTTCGGGTTCCCATTTAACCAAATCACCGGTTTTCTCATGAAATTTTTCTTCGATTCTTCGTTTACCAGCTGCTACAGGAATTCTAATCGTATAGTCTTCGGCTTCTAATTCATCGATTATAAGTTGAAGAAAAATACTAGTAGTTATAGGCGTCCACTTATGCTATCAAAATTTTGAAAATAAATAAAAATCACTATTATATATTTAAAATTAATTCATGACTAAAAAATAAAACTAAAACAATTTAATAAACTTACATTCCGTCTTGTAGATGTATTGCTTGTACCATCGCCACGAGTGGATGTTTCAGCACCAGCAGCTCTACGAGTCAATCTTCCTCTACCGGCAACTCCACGAGATGATGTTCCTGCAGCAGTAGTTCCACGACTTCGACCACTAGTGTTATGTGTGTTCTCTGATCTACTAGTCATCTGTATACGATTAAAAAATAGTTAGTAAAATATATTTATTTGTTTTGCATATATTATATGTCAAAATTTGTGCATCTCACTTTTCTTAACATAATTTTTTTTTTGTTAAATGTTATATATATATGTATATATATAAAATAAAAAATGACTAAATATTATAAATTAATAAAATTTAAAAATAATATTTATAAACACTGTTACAGACCATGTTACTTTAATAAAATTAAACAAAATTTAAGTTAAATTACAGTTTAATTTAATAATAAAATTATATATATATATATATAATGTTGATTAAAAAGAACATAAATTCTTTAAAGTTTTAGTTATAATAAAAAAAAATTTTATATAGATTAAATTTAACATGATTTTGAACTAATAAGAATAAAATGTATAAAAATCAAAAAATTATAATTTATATTGACGTGACAAAAAAAATATATATAAAACTTTCATACCTTCGATTTTTGTTTTTTTGGTGATAAAAAGGAAATGGTAATATCTTTGTTTGCAAGTTTTATGCACAACTTTTAACAAAAAAAAAAAAAAAATTTCATGCAGAAAGAAATACGTTACGTCTGTGTTTGCAATGTGTAGTTTGCAAGTAAAAAAAAAAAAAATTCATGCACAAAGAAATACGTTACGTTTGTGTGTTTGCAATGTGTAGTTTGCAAGTTTTGTGAAGCTATTTATAATAGAGACAGATAAAAATTAATTGTATTATCTATCCTTGAAAAGAGTGCCACGAAATGGAGATATCTTTTCCACTTGGTTCAATGGTTCAAGTGGTGGACAGAATTCAACTGACTTTTGGATAATTTTTGTTTTTTTTTTTTTTTCCTGATTAGTCGGAAATAAGATAATGTCACAATATTTTTTTTTTTTTTCATTTCTTTTCTTCTACTAACGTCTTTCAGTCACAGCCTAAAAAAAATAAATACTCTATTTTTGGTGGAAAAAAGTAGAAAACATCCCACTACATAAAACAAGTAAAAAAAATTCTACTCTCACCTATCACATACGTACCAAGACAACAATACAAATAATATATACTAAAAAAATATATTTTATTTATTTTTGTACAATTACTCTCAAATACTGTTTTCACTATCAATCAAGTTAATTTATTTTTCATCTCTTTTTGTCTTTTCAACTATTCTACTTACACTCTTTTCTTTTCCTCTCAATTATACTCTTTTCAATTCCTCTCGATTACTCCAATACTCACCAATCATACCCATAGAGAAATAAACGGTGAGATTCATATAGAACAATTTAAAAGACGGTTATGTTCATTGTAATTTGTGTATAACTATCGACGCAGAACATATTTTAACACGGTGAACCAAAATGGTGTAAGAAGCTAACAAATATTAAGTATAAACTAAATTTAAGCTAAACATTCATACACAGCATATATATATATAACTCATGCTCATATTTTACATATAACTGTTTTTAAAAAATTTGATAACTAATTTTTCGTGATTACTAAGTGGTTGGTGGTCTAGTGGTGTTGAAGATAAATTTTCAAATTCAAGGTCACTCGTTCAATTTTTTTTGGAATGGATGTTTTACGTCTTAAATACGGTATTATTAATGGTTGCATCCGCATATCCGGGGATATTACGGATTTTTGAACATCCAAAATTTTTCAAAAAAAAAAAAAAAAATTCGTGACGCATAGCAACGCATTTGTTTGCTCCTTGTCTCCTACAAACACCCACCACCCAATATTTCAAACTATTATTAGTCTGTTAATCCCTATTTGCAATAGGTCCACCTTCTCGTTTATTTAAAACTAAACAAGCAACATTAATATCGAAGAAAAAGTAATAGGGACAATACAAAAATATTATTTTTCATGTGTATAATTGCAAAAATGTTATTTAGAGATGTTTATTTACAAAAATGTCATTAATTATAGATTTATAAAGCTTATATCTTAAAATTCTAAATCCCAAAAAATGTTTTGACATCTAAAACCCCTTAAACACTCAAAACTAAACCCTAATAAAACATAATTAACTCAAACATAAATAATATAAATTTTTTTTTTTGAAAAAGTGACATTTTTGTAAAAATTTCAAAAATATTATATTTTTGTAAAGTAATATTTGAAAAGTGACAATTTTTAAAATTTCTCAAAGGTTAGGTAGTATAGTGTTATTTGAACAGTGTAGTTTGATCAATACAAGTATTGTGATCTGGAATGTTCCATAGACCATTTTATACTTTTTAACAATAAAATGTATACGTTTTCGTAACATTCTTTTTTAAAAAATCCAACAAATTAAACTCTCAACAATATGAAAGACCGATTAAACATAAATAAAATTCATACATTCTAGTATTCACTAACATATATATGATCAAATCCGTTATTTGTATTCGCACTCAGATTATTGCGATTTTCTAATTATTTAACATCAATTCGATGTCATCTCTGAATATCAGATGTAAGTACGTTTTATATAATACAATATTTTATACCTAAATCCATTTATTTTATTTTATTTTGTTGTAAATACCTAAAATTATTGAACACAAGTGTTTTTTTCCTTTGTTCTCCAAAGACAAATGGGTGAGTAAAGGTGACGTCGCGTCGTTGAATATTCTTTGAGGACTACAGAAAATGGATCCCATCGTTTTTGTCTATTTTAGTTTGGCGGTATCATTATCCATGCACACAACAAAATTACGCTAATTTTTATTATTTCTCCATTAATTAACAGTGAAACATTTTTTTCAACAATTAACATAACGTTAAATTAAGCAGGTATATATTTATAAAATTGGTTATTTTCTTTAGAATATTTATATTTTGGCACGAAGCATCTAGGTTTTTCTTTTCTTCTAGCTTGTTTTCTCTTGATGCATTAAGAAGATCAATCGCATATATGCATATACATTCATACTTTACACTATGATTGAGTTGTTTTACGAACTTGTACGCGGTTTGCTTTAGAATGTCACTTTTTGTTGGTCAATAGATAAATAAATTTGAAATTACTCTAAATGTTGCATGCATATAGATTAACTATATATCATACACAAATCAATATATATTCGCAAAAATAAAGCACATACTATAAATATATATACGTACCTCTATGATTAAAAAGCAGCAGAGGATTATTAAGCACAGTCTGGCAATTTTAAAGCCTTTTTCGATCCTTCACCCTTAAGGTTTAAAGAACTAAATTCATACAATATGTGGAATACCATTGCAAATTAATTAAGCAAGATGAATAATAGTAAGTTAATTTTTCTTTAAAAAAAGCATATTCTTTTGTGAAATGTTAAATTGATTGTATCAAGATGATTGTTGTCAACAAGTACATTACTTATAACTTCCTCTGTCTCCTACTTTTTTTTATCAGAAATGAATAAATCCCAAAAAAGGAAAAGTTCTTACTTACGCTTGAAATAAATTATGGATATATTATTTAAAAATTGAACAACTAATAGATTAAGATCAAGCTTGGTTTTTTTTTTTTGGTCGAAAGATCAAGCTTGGTAAAACATCAAATGTTCTGAAACAACACAGATCTTTAAAAATTTATTAGTTATCACACGATGGAAGAGATTAGATTAGGTACCGTCTTATTAGTTATTAAAAAAATATAATAGTATATGGATGCATTATAGCTTTAACATTTCGGAATTAAATTCCAAGTTTTCGTGCGTTATTCATTGTGGTATATGATTTTGCTCGAAACTGAATTGAGTCGTGTAGTAGTAGTAAAAAAACAAAATAGCACAAATTTTAAATAATAACAAATATAAAAATGTAAGTATATATAGACAGAAGTATCATTAAGCTGCCACTACAACATCTCGCAAGTCATTAAGTTTCGTAACTATAATGGCTTTATCATCATCAATATCAAATCACAAGATTTCAATAACACTAATGATTTTGCTTATCATAAACTTCTCATACCTAATTCAAACTTCTTCAGCTATGACCAATTCCAATTCCAACTCTCACTTTTCAAGATTCTCGAGCCATCGAAGCACCTCATCATCAAGAACCAAACAAGGGTTTCTCGCATCCGTCCAAGAGAGTATGAACCATGCTCTCTTGGCTCGTTCTCTCGCTTTCAATCTTACTCTTTCTCATCGTACCGCGCAAACCCACATAATCGATCCGGTCCACGACTGCCTCGAGCTACTCGACGATACACTTGAAATGCTGTCTCACATTACAAAAATGCGAGACAACATGTCAAGTAACGATGAAGAAGATGTTCATACATGGCTAAGTGCAACACTCACGAACCAAGATACTTGTGAGCAGAGCCTTCAAGAGAAATCAAATTCTTACAAAAACGGTTTCACGATGGATTTCGCCGCAAGAAACCTCTCCGGTTTGTTGACAAACTCGCTTAAGTTGTTCGTATCCGTGAGGTCAAAACGCCGGAATCTCTTGTCGGATCGTCACGAGTCTTTTCCGAGGTTTGTTCCTTCGTCGGAGGAACGGAGGCTTCTAGAAGCTTCGGTGGAAGACCTGAAGGTTGATGCGGTGGTGGCTTTAGACGGAAGTGGGACTCACAAAACCGTAGGAGAAGCTTTGTTGGCTGCGTCATTAGCGAGTAGTGGTGGCAGAACCGTAATTCACTTGAAAGCTGGGACCCATAATGAGATCATCAGGATTCCGACGAAGCAGAAGAACGTTATGTTAGTTGGTGACGGGAAGGGCAAAACGATCATTGTGGGTAGTAGGAGTAATAGAGGTGGCTACAGTACTTACCAAACAGCCACCGTCGGTAAGATTTTTCTCATAACTATTTTTAGTAATATATAAATAAATAAAAATATATATATAATCATAAAAAATTTAAATTTGTAACATAAACGTTATATACTTAACTTAAATATACAATTTTAAAAAAAAAATTACACTATCTATCAAACGTTTATATTGCAGTTAACTTAAATATTTTTTTCATAAAGAAAAATGAATTTAAAATATATATAACATGGAAATATAGTAGATTATAGTATATATGAATTCCCTTAAATTTAAGACGATAAATTTCCTTAAATTTAAGATGATAATTAATTACTTTTATTCTTTTAATAAATACTTATATGATTTAGTTCATCTAGTTATACTATTTTTATTATAAAAAATTGCATAATTATTTGATTAATTTTATTAGTAAATAGATTATAAGAGATACATAATGTCGTAGTGATAAATTATTTTAAATATTCCGGCCACTTAATATAAATTTAAAATTCAATAAATAAATGAATATATTTATGTGTTTTGAAATTAAGCAAACTCAAAAATTTAAAGTTGGGATTTTTTGTTTTTTTTAATATGGAAGCCGCCATGGGAGAGGGATTCATAGCTCGGGACATAACCTTCGTGAACAACGCCGGACCCAAATCGGAGCAAGCGGTGGCTCTCCGTGTCGGAGCAGATAAATCCGTCGTGTGTCGTTGCTCCGTCGAAGGATACCAAGACTCACTCTACACACACTCAAAACGACAATTCTACAGAGAAACAGACATCACCGGAACCGTCGATTTTATCTTCGGTGACTCCACCGTCGTTTTCCAATCCTGCAACATCGTCGCCCGAAAACCCTTACCGGGTCAGAAAAACTTCGTGACGGCTCAAGGTCGGATCAGCTCCGATCAGAGCACCGGAATCTCGATTATAAACTGTAAAATCACGGCGGAGACGATGACGTATCTTGGTCGGCCGTGGAAAGCTTATTCGAGGACGGTGGTGATGCAGTCGTATCTCGGCGGGATGATTCATCCGTCGGGTTGGTCTCCTTGGTCGGGTGAGTTTGGTCTGAAAACTCTGTTTTACGGAGAGTTTAAGAATTCGGGTCCTGGGTCATCGGTTTCGGGTCGGGTTAAATGGGCCGGGTATCATCCGTCTTTAACGGTGACGGAAGCGGAAAAGTTTACCGTGGCGAGTTTTATTAACGGGGATATGTGGTTGCCGTCAACGGGCGTTAGTTTCGACTCTGGACTTGTGAAGTGAAAGTAGAGCTTTAGTAATTAAGCTCATTTGATAATATTCTCAAAATTGTGTTACATAGTCATTTTAGTTGAATTGTGATTAAGTAATGATGGTGTGATTAAGTATCACTATTATTTGGTGTAACTTCAAAAAAAAAAAAACAAAACAAAACAAAAGCGGGTCGAATAAAATCTGAATTGATTGTAGGATTTGTAAAAATCAAAATGAAACTACAGTAAAACCTCTATAAATTAATAATGTTGGGACTTTGAAAATTTATTAATTTAGAGAGATATTAATTAATTGATAAATTATAGAAATATATCTGTTTTCGGTAGGAATTTTCTTTAACAAAATTCAAATGATATTCTATTCAAAAATTTAATTAAATTCATTTGTAAAAATAATAAGTATTAACTTGAGATTATGATTTATACTTTTATTATTATAATAGAATAAATATTAACATCATAATATACTATCCATTTAAAATTAATACACATTATTAGTACCAAAATTTAGAAAAAAAAACATGGTTATCGCTCTTAATGTGATGATAAAGTCAGCAACGATATATATTATGATACATTTGAAAAAAATTATGTGTACAAAATCAATTATCGTGTCTATAACTTATTATGAGTTTTGGATACGGAAAAACAATCATAAAAATTTTGTTTGATATAGTAAGTAGAATAAAAAGGTACTGAAGTAAAAAAAAATTATATATATATTCATAATTATACATGATTATTAATTTATGATATTATTGGGACTATACTTTTATACGAGAGTTTGAAAAAAATTATTATCTTATCATCTCATCAAATTTCATAAATTTTTACATTAGCCCGACTCGGTACCGGGATAATTTATTAATTTATGATGATTATTAATTTATCGAGTATTAGTTTATAGAGATTTTATTGTACTTAGACATTATTGGATCAAAATTATTGACTGTGGATAAGGGCTTAGCCCATTCATTAATGGTTTTGAAGCCTGTAAATAAGTGAGGATTAGAGAGTTTTTTAAGCCCATAGTTATCGACCTATATCATACTAATGTTGGATTATGTTGTTTTTTGTCAACGTTTTTTTTTGTTCTTTCTGTTAGTGAAAAATATGATATTTGGGTGATCTGGTATAATGAACGAATTAGTTATGATTTTTATTGGTTACAAGTATTTTATTGAATTATTTTGGTCAAATGGTTGATCTACTTATATAAATAATATCTACATTAGTCCAAATTCCAAACTATTCAAAAATGCTACATGCCATGGATTCGAGTTTTTTCGGAGATATTTCATGTACACGCCAAAAAATTAATCAAAATTATGTAAGAGGCGGATTAGTTTGTATATATATCATAGTGTGCACATGTTTGCAAAACTTATTTGTTTAACTGTTAGTAGTTTTTTTTTTTTTTTTTTTTGAAAAAAAATTTCTATTTAAAACATAAGAATAGCAAATGTTACATGGCCTGAGGCCCAGTTGACTAAATAGCCTTTTTCATAAACACACAAGAACCAAAATTGAATCAAAGATGAGAGAGCCTATGAATACCCAATATCGAAACTATCTCTTTGTAGTTGATTATCGAAGAGTCAACGGAAGAGATAATAATTTGCAGAAATCGATTTCGTTTCTCCTGAGGTTATGCCGTGGAGAACCAAAGCTGTATTAATGCCGAGGCAATTGATGGTTGAGTCAGACGAAGACTAGAGATGCGATTCCTTACCAAACGGTCAATATCCCTGTTGATGGTTGTGACCGGTTTGTAGGAGCTGCGATGAAGGCGGCTGTTTCGTTCTAGCCAGATCAGGTACAAAGTGGCTTGCCAAGCAATCAACAAGAGCTTACGTGATGGTTTGGGAGATTTGTAACATCTTAATTGTTGTAGGATCATGTCCCAATTTCACTGTGGAAGAAGGCCGCATCTTCTTGCCGATTTCTTCCAGATTTCCCAGCTATAATCACAATCAAAAAACAAATGGTTCCTCGATGCAAGCCCATTGTTACAGAGAAGGCAATTTGTATCAGTCTGTAGACCCCAACCAGCTAGCCGATCTCGTGTTGGATTCCTATCTAGAATTGTAAGCCAAGTGAAAGTTTTATGCTTTGGAATTCCACCAGAGAACCAAACCTCTCTTGACCAAGAAACCAGAGGTTTATGGCTCTTTACCAAATTGTATATTTCGCTTGTAGAGTAGGTTTCTCGCTTCATGCCATTTGGCCACCATTCATAAACATCTTCATTTTGCGTAATGATAATTGAAGAGAGAGCTGTGTGGATTCTGATTTGTGCTTCTGATCTTGCAGGAGGTAAAACCCATCCTTTAGTTTCCCACAGCTCCGTCAGAGTAGAGTCCTGGGGAATGCCCATGGAGCCAGAGCCTTCACCAGATATGAGCTGCTTGATGTTACCTAAGGATGACCAGTTGCTGGACCAAAAATAGCATCTTTCACCATTTCCCACCTTCATTCTGATCCACTGGTACACCTTATCCCTTAGTTGTAGCAGTTCATTTGCAAGCCATGAATGTTTCCTTTTTGTGTTTGTGACCTAGAAGTTGTTAAGATTCCCCTCTAAGACCTCCATGATGTACCAATTTCCCATATAGACCGAGGAAGAAAGAACAACATCCAAATTAGCTTTATAGCACATGCCGAGTTCCAAGCAGCTAAGTTCTTGATTCCTAACCCTCCTTCCTCCTTGCTATAGGATAGTGTGTTCCAAGCAACCTTTGCTGTAGATTGATCCTCTGTTTTCCCCTTCTACAGGAATCTCGAGCACAAAGAGTTGATTTCAGAGAGACAACCGTTGGGAGAATAAAGGAGCTTGTCCAGAAATTTGTGATCCCTACGATGACCGTGTTAATAAGCAAGAGCCTACCAGCAAAGGAAAGGGATCTGACCGTCCACGAGTGAAGCTTTGATTTAATTGACTGAATAAGTGCAGCACATTGGAGGAGAGTGATCTTTTTCGTGCACAATGGAACACCCAGATACCGAATTGGTAGGCTAGCAGGAACAAGTTTAGTTATTGTTGTGATCATGTCCACCTCATCTTGTCTTAGACCAGCAGTGAATATACTCGTCTTCTGCATGCTAATAGCCAGCCCTGACCTTTCTTCAAAGTCCTTTAGAACTTGTAGTACACTAGTAACCGAATCAACTGAGCCATTAGTAAAAATCAGTAAGTCATTTGCAAAGCATAAGTGAGTTAGTCTAGTTCTGAGACACTTGTTGTGATATTTGAATTTTCCTTCCAAAGCTGCTTTGTTCAGAGCCAGAGACAAACAATTCATAGCTAGGACAAATAGATAGGAAGAAAGAGGATCTCCCTGTCTAAGCCCCCTTTTTCCTTTGAAGTATCCATAGGTTGATCCATTGAAAGCCACTGAGTATGAGGGTGTACAGATGCAAGCTTCCAACCAGCGTAGGAAGGTCTCTGGAATTTGATGTCCTCTTAGACATTGAAAAAGGAGCTCCCATCTGATGGAGTCAAAAGCTTTGGCAATGTCCACCTTGATGGTAATACGCTTAGGACCACCTCTCTTATGATACCCTTGTACAATTTCAGAGGTTAGAAGAGTGTTTTCAATTATTAGCCTTCCTTTGATAAAAGCAGTCTGGTTAGGAAGGATAACATGGGGTAGTATGGACTTGAGTCTCCTAACCAGAGCCTTTGAAATGATTTTGTAGGAAGTATTACAACAAGAGATCAGCCTGAAGTCTGATATTGATGATGCTCCAGGTTTCTTTGGAACTAGAGCCAGAATTGTCGCATTTGTGGCCGTAGGAAGGAAACCAGTGAGGAAGAATCTGTGCACAGCAGCTATAAGTTCATCACCAACCACAACCTATGCTGCTTTGAAGAATCCCAAAGTAAAACCATCCGGCCCAGGAGACTTGTTAGGATTGAGCTTCATGATAATGTCTGTGATCTCTGTTGTAGTGGGAGGAGTAGACATCAAGTTTTGTTGAGCCTCAGAACAATTTAAGACTTGTATTTCCTGAAGCCATTGAACGGAGGATAGTAGTGGAGCCAAGGCAGTTGGAGCTAGGATGTCCTTGAAGTGGAAAATCGCAATAGCACTCATTCCATCTGGATAAGAGATTGTTTGGCCGTTGGAAGCAGTTAGTGATCTTAATGCATTGCAGGCAGACCTAGAAATAACCACTTTTTGGTAGAATGTAGTGTTCTGGTCCCATTCTTTAAGCCAGTTTATTCTCGATTTTTGCTTGAAGAAAGATTCTTCAATCCCTCTCAGAAAGATCCATCTCTCATGCATATCTTTTTCAGCTTGGAAGGTTTCTGGGGAAGGATTTTGGATCGCCTGTTCCTGCAAAACTAGTAAAACAGTGTTACTCACTCTCACTCTCTTTTCAATTTCTGAGAAACTCTCTTGATTTAGTGCTTTCAGAGCACTTTTTATTTGTTTCAGCTTGAACCCCAAAGTAGCCAGATCACTAGCTCGAATTCCACAGAGGTCCCAAGCAGCCTCAACACATGTAAGGAAAGTAGGGTGTTTGGTAAGATAGTTCTGAAATTTGTAAGGTCAATTAAGCAAGGAGTATGGTCAGAGAAGGAAAAGGGGAGGAAAGTGGCAACACTGTCAGGGTAAGTGACAATCCAATTCTCATTTACTAAGGCTCTATCCAACTTTTTTGTGATAGGATCCTCAGGCCTTTTGTTAGTCCAGGTATGAGAGCACCCCTGGTAACGCATGTCATCCATACCCAGGTTCAACATAATGTCCTTCAGCTCAATCATATCATCAGATAAGTGATTAACCGAGGCTTTTGAGTGCTCAGCAAAGTGCATGATTTGATTTAGGTCCCCACCGATTAACCAACTTGTGTTTTCCAAGAACAGAGTTTGCTGACGTTCCAAGAGTTCCTCCCACAGCGGCACCCTTTCCTCTCTTGTATTTGAAGTATAGACAGCCGTGAAAGTGAACTTGAAGCCCCCAGGAAGAGCAACAGAGGACGTCAGAGATTGTTTTGATTGGTGAAGGACTTGGACAGAGCAAAGGTCCTTCCAGATCAGAATGATCCTACCATCAGCATCAGTGTCATGGTTCGAGGTAAAGTTCCAGCCAGGATATGCTCTCATCATAACATGATTCAAATTTTGTTTCTTGATATGTGTTTCCAAAACAGCACCAATGAGAGGCTGGTAAGTATTCAGCCACTGAGCAAAAGGTTGATGCTTGTCCGGGTCATTTAGGCCACGGAAATTCCAAAAAAAGGTCTTGGGATTCATTGGGATTTGGGAGGAGCCTCCTCCAGCTTCAAAAGAGGGCTCACAAAAAGGTTTACAGGAGTAGTCGATTGACTGGTTGTTATTAAGGTGAACGAGTTTGGGCTAGGGTGAACAGCTGGTGAGATGGGGGGAGTAAGTACCAATGGTTTTCTAGGAGGTTTTTTTTTGCTTTGCCATTTGAAGGTATGTTGGTGGAGGTATTTGTGGTGAGATTATGGGTGGTGAGATATTGGGTGAGTTTGTTGGAGGAATCAGAGGGGTTGGCGGTTTCTTTTGGTGGCTAGAAGGTTTGAAGGGGTTAAACTGTTTAGGGTTGAGATTTATGGTAGGTATAACAGGGCCAGGGGTTGGGGGAATCACAACCACTTGTCTCGAGTGGAAAACAGCACCAAGACCCAGCACACAATTTTGAATAACATCCATGGGGGACCCAGGGGAGGAAGTAGGCCCAGGGGATGCTTGAGGAGGGCTGGACTCAATTTCCATGCTATCAACCACTTCAGTATCTGGAACCACTATAGAGGGTTGTTGGTCTAAGCATGGAGAAACCGCAACAAGAGGCTCCACAATAGGCAAGTTTGGTTCAGGCTGCACAATCTCTGGGGGAATACTAGAATCCTGAAGAACCGTAGAAGGATCATCAATAGCCGCGGTAGTTGAGTTTGAATCTTTAGTCTTCTTTTTATTCTTACTGACAACCGGCGTCCATTGAGCAGGCTTTGGACAGTTCCTCATTAGGTGACCAGTTTCTTTGCAGCTAAAACAAGTTGGAGGTGGAGTAGCACTTACAGAGTCAGCCTTAGTGAAGGCCTTTGAATGTTTGGGTTTTTGAGTGGCTACTGGCGGTGGTAGAAGCAGACAGTTTCTGATGATATGTCCAACCTCTTTGCAGTGAGAGCAAGTTGGAGGAAGCCAAGGGTAGTCAACTTTGATAGTGGTGATGCTCCCATTTTCCCTTTCCACCTCCAGCAAGGTAGGCAGCATCTTTTTGGTATTTACTTCAACCTTAACATGGGCAGAGTTTATGCTGGTAAGATTTACAGTCCAGTCATCCGTTTCTTTTGGTTCACCAATTTGGCCAGCAAGGTGACTGAGACCCTGGCGGTGGATCAAGTTAAAAGGAACATCATGAAGATGAGCCCACAAGGGAATACACTCCAGAGAAGGTGTTTCTTCAACACTTTCTTCAGACCATTGGGAAACATGAAACATGGTAGTGTCCACATACCAAATTTTTTTCTCAAGAACCTTTTTCCTGATATAATCATTTTGAATTCTAACCAGGACAGAGTTTGAAGCAAGAGAAGAGTGGATTTCCAGATGCTTTCCTTTTCCCCACATATAGTTTAACACACTTTGGATCAAGCTGAAGTGAGGAGTTCTTCCCAAGAACCGACATATGACAAAGTCTTTATGAAGCTCTGCTCCTATCTGGAAGACTGAGTCTGGAATTTTAACTCTAGGGATACCCGAGTCAGTGACGGTTTGAGGGGATAATCTCTTCAGAGATTTGTCAATAGGAGGTTTAACTCTTTGAGCCCAGGAAGGCTCTTTTGGCCTAGGCTGGGATGTTACAGGAGGTTGAGAAGGAGCCACATTGGCTAGCTTAGGGCCTTGAGAGCCAGGTAAGACAACATACCCTGACAGTTGATCGGGGAGAATTTCTTGACTGGCCAATAGAGGAGAAGAGCCAAGTAATCCACTACGATTGAGTAAGGGAGGATTCGAAAGGTAGTTTATAGGAAGATTTGGGTATGAATTTGGAATAACAGAGGCTAAGTGAATAGTGTTAGGGTTTGGCACTGTAGTTGTTTTTGCAACTGTGGAATTTCCAGATCTAGAATTGGAATAAATCTGAGAGAAGTTTGAAGGGAGGCAGATGTAATTTGCAAGAAGCTGAGAGGTAGAGAGAGTAGTAGGAGCAGCAATTTATGGGCAAAGAGCAGCAACAGTAGTTTGTTTAGAACCTAAGCAGGGAGCAAAAGGAGAAAAAGGGATAGAAGAAGAGGTTTTGTGAGCAGAGGTAAGAGAAAGGAGGATGGATGAGGAATGTGGGTCTGGAGGATCAGGTGGGAGAGGTGGAGGAAGGTTGAGACTACCGGCCGAGAACGGAGGGACCAAAGGGGAATCGCAAGCCAGAGAGCGAGGCATTCTCTTTTTATTGTTTAACTGTTAGTAGTTAGCTAAAAAATACTTCTTGTTTGCATTATTTTGTTTTAGCAAAAACAAAAAAAAACAATGAGTGTTTAAATTAATCTGTATGTTTTGGTCTTGTTGACATGCAATGTCATGCATGATGAAATGTGTTAAGGAATATATTTACAGTTTCATAATAGAGAAATTGTTGATCAAATTTCGATTGGATGCTAGTAATTAATCTATATTCCAAAATATTGCAATGTATAAACAAGCACTGGTTGAAACTTGTAATTTTTAAGTGATAGGAAAATATAATATAAATTGTTTTTTGTGAGAGCCTTACCCAACTAATCATAATTGAAGAATAGTGATAAAACAATAATTAAAAGTGTTTTTTAGGAAGTGTCTTCGTTCTGAGTATTTAAATCTTGCCTCTCTAACAATAGGCAAAATTGGCCCACCTTTTATTTTTCCACGGTTCCGTTTTTATCTAACTCATATACAATCAAATAATGAATTACATAATGTAATGTATATTATTGTACGTGTGTTAGCCTAACGTGTGTATATGTATGTGTACAATAAATTTATCCCACGTGCAACCCTTTTGTTTCTGTCCATTTATTGAAGTTTTAAGTTTTTTTTTTTTTTTTGTCAAAATTTATATTTTAAGTAACCAACAAAATTCTTAGCGTAACAGTCTATACTTTATCTAGTTAGAAAATCTTAACATGCTAATGTTTATTATTTGGACTTTTCTTTGTTGATTTTTTATAACATTATGTTTGAACCACAACAATCATTTTTTCAATTGTAGGTGGTAGCTCATTACGGTGTTTTAGTTGTTGAGAATTCTTCTTACTAGTCAAAAGTAGAGATCGAATTTAATTAAATTTCAATTATCCGTTACTGAAAATGGTTTTACGAACGGCTTACAAAATCGAAAAAAAAACAAAAGAAATAAAAAAAATTGGCTTGCCTCGTCTGATTTCTTTTTAGAAAGTTTTTATATTTGTTTTTTTTATGGTCACATTTTAAGTTTTTATCTTCGAGGATTGGAAAAAGAAAGAAAATAAAAAGAAGCGCCGTCATGTTATCCACCGGAAAAAGAATAACGGAGCCACGTCATCAATTACGGAGACAAATTCGCCGACAGTTGTAACGTCAAGCATAATTTAATCAGCCGTCTTCTTTTTACAAAACGTAAAAAACTAAGAAAAAAAATATCTGACCAAAAAAAGTAGTCGTCAGTGCTGACGTGGCTTTCTAACATGTTTCCAAATTTTAAACGTGAATACGTTACAAATTCCTTTTTTCAATTTCACATTTGTCACACTTCTATTATTACTGGGACAATAAAGAATTTGTTCTTTTCTACTTTGTTTTACATCTTTAATTAATTATTATCAAGTTTACCCCCAACGACTAATTATTAATTGAAAAAAAAAGATTAAGAGGACAGAGTCAAATTAAAAACGAATGGTGTAGTTAATGGTACTAATTAAAATAATCGAAACAAATAAAATTAAAGAAAGATAAAGATAAGAGAGAAAGAAAAGTTGGGGTGGGTAAAGGCCATAGCCATGTGCCTTCATGTGGTGGTTGGCCCATTAGTGGGCCCACTTTCCCACTTCTTCAACTCCTTCTTTTAGTTAAACAATTCAAACCTTATGATTTCATTTGGTTTCTCTCCTAATATCATTTCTGTTTTCTTGTGATGATCCCGAAACTCTTTAAACATATTTTTATGATATAGATGTATAATTTGAACCCTTATAGAAAAATTGTGAGATTTAAAGGAATTTTGGAGATGATTTTTTGGTTTAAAAAAAAAAAAAGTTTTGGACCTTGATTTTAATTAGGGGAATATGGTATATGATAATGCCAAATTGATAATATACAAAAGAATTAATGGCGTGAAAAATACGTCCGGCAAGAAAGCGGTAGGGAGAGAGTGATTAACACAAAAGAGATGGGACTAATGCTAAATTATAGCCTTAACCAAACACAAATCTTATTCCTCAAGCCTCTATTCTCTTCTTCTTCTTTTTTTTATTCTTTTCTTCATCTTTGGAATTTTAATATTTTCAATTTTTCATGGGTTGTATTTTCTTTATATATTGTCATCTATTGATCAAACCAATTGAATGATCTTAAAAGATATACATATATATTATATATTTTGTTGTTTCTATCTTGCATGGTGAATATTTTTTTATATATCATATCTTTGATCACTTTATAGCACGTTTTATCTTGATGATGCGAGCGGCTATAAAGTTTATTAACAATATCTTAATTTCGCCCAAAAAATGATAGTTGTTTTTTTCAGTTGTGATACTTTCGAAGTAACGTATATAGCACAAACTCGGGGCTCGAATAAAACATCTACTTCAATCGGTTTTTTGCTGAAATTTGTTGCAAGATACCTTGTAATATTTTGGATTTTTTCTGTATAATCTTTTGCAATGAAAATGAGCTTAGATGTTTTTTAGAATCATTCCATCTTAATTGTCAAAAATGTTTACATGAATACATACATATTAGATCAAATGAGCTTACCTAATATTATCATAATTAATAGTCTCTATTAGCTGTTCACGTTAATTAATCCATACGCATTCGTCACTAAAATTATCCTTTTCATAAAAACAAACAAATAAACATAAAAATGTGGTTGGAATCTTATTCCATAATCTGATGTCTGGCTCCTAATTGCTCTTTTTCCGTTTATACAACGCTAAGAACCAAAAGAGCTTAATTAATTTGCGTCTACGTAAACCGAATTTTTTTTTTTTTAGTTGAGCTGTATACTAACATTAATACAATATATATATATATACATATATTAAATAAAAAAAAGCCAAGTTCTGTTAATCTATTCGCATCACCTTTTGTTCTTTCAAGCCAAAACATCATTTTCCACTAAATGCCCATGAATATATTCAAGACTTTATAACCCTAGCTGCATGTGTGTATTATACTTATCCGAAATACATATAACTTTTGCCATATAAGCTTCCTATTTCATTTTAAATTTCTAACACAATGATTTACCACATCTAATTGTCCACTAGTAAACGATCTAACAGCAACAGACGATTTTTCAAAATTTTGAACTAATTATATATATACAATGTTTTCATATTTTGCTATCAAACCCCCCCCAAAAAAAAATTACATACAGTTGTATTTTCTTGTATGTCACCATTGACGAAAACTACCTCTTAAACTACTTCATATTCTCATATTTATTAAATGCAACTAAATTTGACGCGGTCATGTTAAGCTCCAAAATTCAAACCTTCAAAGCTAATATATCATATCCAGATCTCTTCATCTCTTTATGTTTCTTCAATTTCACTCGTATTTTTAGAACTAGAATAAATAAACATCTATGAAATTTAAACATTTTAGCTCTGCATATAGTTTAGACTATAGACTTTAGATAAGATTTGAAATTTTGAATAGTTGTGTCTTGTGACATAAAAAGCCATATTTGTAAAACAAAAGTTATGCATACGAAAAAAATAAACAATACTCTCTCTCTCTCTCTCTCTCTCTCTCTCTCTCTCTCTCTCTCTCTCTCTCTCTCTCTCTCTCTCTCTCTCTCTCTCTCTCTTCGTTATTTATTAACCCTAATATCGTAACATTCTTCCAAAAAAAAAGTTTTATAAAGGTTCTCAACTCAAGTTCTCTCTTCTCTCTTCTCTAAGAACCCAAAACAATGGCCTTTTCAGACAAAACCACAAACACAAACGTCCCTGAAAAAGACGTTTTTGCCCTCCATTTTCTTCAATCTCTCTCGAATCTCAAAACACAAAACCCTTTTAACTCTCCCGACAAAACAATCGATCGTGTGAAGAAGATCAAGTTAGCTGCGTATGTCTCCATGGCTAGATCAGGCGGAGGGACTAGCCGGCTATGGAGCAGAGCCCTCTTGCGTCGAGCCGGCAAAGAAAACAACAAGATCGTAAGATTTCCGAGGAGAAGGAAGAAGAAGGTGACGTGGCAGAGGAAGAGGAGGAGTAACTGGAGAGCTCCGGTGGAGGAGGAGGAGGAGGAGGCGGCGGAGAGGCTGAGGAATCTTGTTCCGGGAGGCGGAGGAATGGAGACGTCAAAGCTTATGGAAGAAACGGCTCATTACATAAAGTGCCTTAGTATGCAGGTCAAGGTCATGCAGTGTATTGTTGATGGCTTATCTACGAAATGATCATCATTCAATAATCATGATCATCATTGATGCATATAGAGATACGACACAGACACGTAGTATTGGAATATGGGGTTGATCATGACACATATATATGTGTATATATATTCTTATATATATACATACGTGTAAGATAGGATACATATATGAAATGTGTGGATATGTATTAGTTGATAAGTAACGAAAGATTTGTCTTTATTTTTATTTTTATTTTCTTGAATTTTGATAATGGGAGATTTTATTATTTATCATGCTATGGCCAGTTTAAACGTTAGGGTTTGGGAATTTGCCATTGGAGCTATGCACTACTTCTCTTTCTTTACTTTTTTTCGTATTATGTAGATAAGCACTATGTGCATGATTGGTTAGGCTTTAAGTGTTGTCTACAGCCTTAATTTTTTTTAAGCATTATTATATTACCAATCATGTTGTAACTTTAATTCTTTAACTTTCAAACCTACATCTCTTTTTACCAATCAAGTTTTTACTTTAATTCTCTAAGTTACTGCCTTTTTAATTTTTTTTAAGTTTCTTTTGCTGTAACATGTAAAATCTTACAGCTCCATTTTTATGGCTGTACAAACTCTTTTTTTGTTTTAAATCACGTTATATACTTTTATTATGTCCATTTTAAAATAATTTAGAGGTTCATTTTCATTGCATTGAAAATTACATAAAGTTTCTATAAGCTCGATTATTTGTATAATTAGTAGAAAATATTTTATTTTCATAAAATTAGTCGATTTAATTAAAACTATACCACATATCTTAGATTTACAAATCATGTTTTTATTTTAAAATAGTTACAGCTATAACTTATATTTGTACATCAAAAAAGTTTGCAGCAAAAAAATTTACAACAAAAAAAATATACAGCTATAGCCAAAACACTTACAGCAAAAATTCTACAGCAATTAATCTACAACTACAGCCGAACGAATCACCCACTATATTCCTCTGGATTTGTAATTCATGAACATGTTTCTATGGATGGATATATATTTAGTTACATTTAGCAATTAACATTATAACTATCATCTTTCTCAAAAAAAAAACATTATAACTATCAGAAATTATGCTTTTCTATTATCAAAAATAAATAAAGGGACCCATAAACAAATGAATAATTATACATATATATGGTCAATTTTTTAATAAATATATAATATAGCTCATAAGTAAATCATATATGTTTATGAATCTTTTAACCAATTGATTGTTATATTTAACTTCACAGCCTTTACTATTCTTGGTAAAAGAATTTTGTAGAGAAAAATTGTTTTTACATTTTTTTTTTTAATAACTCACACTACATATTCATTTGCCGTTCAAATGATAACACAATAACATATAGTTAACAAAAGCTACTAAATTACAAAACCCCAATTACATATTGTTTTCTTTGTAATCACATTTTTAGTTGGAAGGATTATCTACACGTTGTATAATATTTATGGAGTTGGTCATACTTATATTTCATTCGATTGCCCTACTTTATCATTAATAATTATATACGTACGTGTACATGATAAATAGATGATTGGTTAATTCCACAAGTACACATCAAATATAAATTCGCGCATTTGTTTTCGTCAGTATCTAATTCCATCAGTCAAATTACATTGGACCAACTTTTAAAGTTCTATGGAATTAGTAGACTATTTGTATCCGAAGAGAAAAGAATCTAAAAAAAGGGAATTTGCATTACTTTGAAATACTACAAAATGATGATTACTAGAGAAATGTGAGTTTGAATCCAATAAAAAAGGTAATAGACTCTGTACAAACATGTCATGAGTCTTACACCAAAAACAAGAGAAATACGATAGATTACAGTTTCCCATGTCTCTTGAGTTACTTTTGGTATCCGATTAAGCTTTTGTCCTATCTCGCACAACAGATTCTATATAAGCTTTTTCCTCGATGTTCTTGGGAAAGCTGATCTGGTTTGATTTGATAGCACACCATTAGATTGCTGAATCAAGTTACTATGCCTCAGTAGAGGATCGTCTGGTGTGTTAGACTCTTTTGATTCATCGATACCGTAATTCCATAGTTCTTTAAGCTCTCCTCTTACCATCCCAGAATGACGACCATAGTAATAACACATCAGAATTTGTTTGAAAACGATGGAGAAGATCAAATGGAGGAAGAGAAACTCAAGCTTCGGGTTTTACCGAGTGTGCAGGAAACGATGTACAGTGCAGGCTGGCCATGTCCGTCCATAAGATACAAACCTAGATATGTCAGTAACAGACCTACAAAATAGAACCAGAGGACACTATGTTTTTAGTCAAGTTTCAAAATTGTAAATGTGAGCAGACGTCTCTGGATTAGCAAAGTAAATTTATGTTACTTTTTTTGTCAGAAAAAAACAAATGCAAAGTGAGTAATGCATGAACTAACCTAGTCCATGTTGGGTTCAAAACTCCCTCCGATAATTATTTTCGATAAAATGGCTAAGTACCAAAATGGACTGAAATGATACGAGCCGAGTTTACTATGCAGACTTAGACAACTCGCCGGAAAAGCTTATTTCGCCGGTCAGTGGTGCATTCCGCCGACTACACATTCTGTCGACTACTGAACATGCCGACGTCGTCATCCCAGAGACCTCGCCACCTCGCCTACATCGTCATCATCCTGGAGAGCTCGGCACTTCGCCGACGACGTCGTCCTGGAGAGCTCGGCACCTCGCTGATGAAGTCTTAGAGAGCTCGGCACCTCATCGACACCGTTGTCTCGGAGAGCTCGTTACCTCGCCGACGTCGTCGTCTCGGAGAGCTTGGCACCTCGCCGACGCCGTCGTCTCGGAGAACTCAACACCTCGTCGACGCCGACGACTTGAAGAGTTCACTACTTTGTCGAGATCTTCCTAAGTCAACCCATTTGGCCGACTATATGAGAATGGGCCGAGGTCTATGAGCCCAAGGTGGCGAGATGGCGAGGTCAAGCCCAAGACGACGAAGCCCATGGCGAGCACCGACTTCGATAAAAGAAAATCCCGCAAAATAAGGAAAATTTGAAAATTTTCTTATCGACTTAGTGAAAAACCCTAGCCGACTTAGGCTTATATAAATACTCTTGTAACTCCTTCGTAAAGAGGATTCGCAGCTTTATACGCAAACACTTAGCAAAAAAATCAATAAAGCTTTCTTAACAGCAATTTTGTGTTTTGGTCTTTGTTCTTGTGATTCTTTATCAGAGATCTCGTATTTTTCCTAAAACTCTTGACAAATTAAATTGAGTTGGCTTCGACTTCCACACTCCATAGCCGATAGTCAATCAAAGGAAGTAGCCATTTGATATTACCCACTTTTTGATCTTGTCATATCTGAGACCGAAGATAAGAGCAAACATTAAAGTCAGGTAAAGATGGAATTCTAAGTTTGTTTTTTGAAGCTCTGAGAATGTGACTAATGTACTTGGAAGCAAAAGAAATAAGCAATCCGGGGAAGAGGATGTCTCCGAAACCAATCATGTCATAACTAGTAGGCATATATACAAACTGTATATTTTAGTATTAACTATGATTGCTTCTTACCTTAAGTAGAGTCTCTGTTCTTGTATAAATCATTGTACGCTCTCTTCAATAATAATATACAATCATTCTTTCTATGGTATCAGAGCTCTACGCTCCAAAAGACCTAAAATTTTTCTCTACTTTTCTTCTCTTCAATAATAATATACTACCAAAGTTTTCATGGAGATCCGATCAAACATGTTTACTAGTGTGTAAACATGTTTGACATATGAGCAGGAATAACAAAGTTCTCATGGAGATCCGATAAAGCAAGGTGAGCCTCACTACAATACCCGATGTTGTCTTCATCTCTTCTTCTCGTACAGTACCACAAACTACCTTGCTCGTCTCGGTATATAGAAAGCTCTACCAAATCGTCCTCAATTTCCTATAAACACGATCAAATTAGATTAGACCAAGTCATATACCAAGTTATACTCAATCATACACCAAATTAGATTAGACCAAGTCATATACCAAGGCATACACAATCATACACCAAGGCATACACAATCATACACCAAATTTCCTTTGAATCCAATACTGTCTTAATCATATACCAAGGCATACACAATCATACCAAGACTTCTCTTACTCTACCAAGTCAGGCACCATCAATGGTGTAAGCAAAAAGCCAAATCAAATTATACCAACATCAAATCACAGTGGAATCAAATGTACACCATCTTTGGTGTAAACTAGAACCAAATCCAATTCGTATCAAACAAAACTAAACCTAAACAAATTCATTCGACAAACCAAAATCTCGAGAGACTTAATTCCTGGAAACTAAGTCGAGCGCTATGACCTTGTGTATAGCGCTCATAAGAGGAAGCAATATTGCCTCCTATACACCTTGTTATGAAAATGAAATTGCAAGCAGACGATTGATAAAAATGTCGTTTGAACTAGACATGCACATTTGGGTAACCATTCGAATTTCAAATCGATTATCGGGTTTTCGGTTTTAGAAATATAATATCTATTTCGGTATTTTGAAATGACGTAAATGGAAATGAAAAAACGCAGAGACAACACACAACTAACGAAGATAATACCAATTTGATAGAAGAGTATGAAGAAACGACTGATGGAGCATACATGGCTACAATTCGTAATCAAATTGCATATTGCATAGATGGTATGAGTTGATCGTATATGCTAGTTGTTTAATGTTTTAGAAGTGAATAATTGTAATATATGTTTACTAATAATTGAATAATTGCTTAATGGATCACTGAGTAGATCAAACATTTTTGGTAGTAGAAATTTCTCGAATTCGCCATGGGTATAAAAGTTGGAAATGTGAGCAGCAACATGATAATTGGTCTCTGTTACTGATCTCAGTTGATGATCAGCACTACAGAAATTCAAGTTTCCACGTGTTCTGAAACAACACTACATTGCTCGTTGGGAAATATCGATAGAGCTACGGAATCCATATTCACCGTGAAAGATTTGTCTTTGTTTTTTTTTGTTTTCTTGAATTTTGATAATGGGGGGTTTTTACTTCCTACGTTTCAAAATATAAGTTGTTTTGATAATTCTAGGTACTTTTAAACTTTATTGACTATTGTGTGACCAATATTATTTTGCAGTCGCTTTTTCCATTGATTAAATTATTTTTATTATATATATATAAGATGATATTTTTTAGAAGAAAAATAGTTTATTAATATTCGTAATTTTAACCAAAACAATATACATTTTGAAACAAAGGAATATCTATGACATGCTATGGACGGTTTAAATATTAGGGTTTGGGAACTTGCCATTGGAGCTATGTACTACTTCTCTCTTTTCTTTTCTTTTTCTTTATGTAGATATGCACTACTTGATTATATTCCTCTAGATTTGTAATTCATGAACGATTTCTATGGATGGAGTATATATTTAGTTACTTTTAGCAATTAGCGTTATAACTCAGAAATTATGCTTTTCTATTATCACAAATAGATAAATGAATAATTAAACATATTTATATAGCTATATTTTTTTATGGATCTTTTAATTAATTGATTGTTATATTTAACAAGTGTCACAACCTTTGACTATTTTTGGTAAAAGAATTTTGTAGAGAAAATGTTCTTACAATTTTTTTTGATAACTCACACACTACATATTCATATGCCGTTCAAAAATGACAACATAATAACATTTAGTAAAGAAAACTCCAATTAGTATTGTTTTCTTTCTAATCACATTTTTAGTTGGAAGGATTACCTACACGTCGTATAATATTTATGGAGTTGAACTTTAACAAAAAATATATATATATATTTATGGAGTTGGTCATACTTATATTTCACTCGATTGCCCTACTTTATCAATAATAATTATATATTATCAATAATAATTATATACGGACGTGTACATAATAAACAGTCTGGTTGGTGAATTCCACAAGTACACCACATCAGATATAAATTCGCCCATTTGTTTTCGTCAGTATCTAGTTCCATCAGTCAAATTACATTGGACCAACTTTTAAAGGAATTTGCATTATTTTGAAATACTACAAAATGATGGTTACTAGAGAAATGTGAGTTTGAATCCAATAAAAAAGGTCATAGACTCTGTACAAACATGTCATGAGTCCTAAACCCAAAAACAAGAAAAATACGATATATTACAGTTTCCCATGTCTCTTGAGTTACTTTTGGTATCCGATTAAGCTTTTGTCGTACGAAAATTAATTCTGCTATATAAGCTTTGCTCGATCTTCTTGGGAAAGCTGATCTGGTTTGATTTGATAGCACACCATTAGATTGTTGAGTCATGTTACTATGCCTCAGGTAGAGGATCGTCTGGTGTGTTAGTCTCTTCTGATTCTTCGATACCGTAATTCCATAGTTCTTTCAGCTCCCCTCTTACCAACCCCAGTATGACGGCCAAACCTATAGAGAAACACACAGGAATTAGTTTGAAAACGATGGAGAAGATCAGATGGAGGAAGAGAAACTCAAGCTTCGGGTTTTACCGAGTGTGCAGGGAACGATGTACAGTAGCGCAGGCTGGCCATGTCCGTCCATGAGATACAGACCTAGATATGTCAGTAACAAACCTACAAAACAGAACCAGAGGACACTATGTTTTAGTCAAGTTTCAAGATTGTAAATATGAGCAGCCATCTCTCGATTAGCAAAAACCAAATGCAAAGTGAGTAATGCATGTACTAACCTACTCCATAGCCGACAGTCAACCAAAGGAAGTACCCATTTGATATTACCCTCTTTTTGATCTTGTCATATCTGAGACCAAAGAGGCAAGCATTAAAGTCAGGAAAAGATGGAATTCCAAGTTTGTTGTTTGAAGCTCTGAGAATGCGACTCAAGTACCTGGAAGCAAAAGAAATGAGCAAACCAGGGAAGAGAATGTCCCCAAAACCAATCATGTCATAACCACCCCAAGGATCAAAAAACCGAGGTATCCTTAGTAGCATGGGAATGGACTCCCCGCTGCTGCTGTCTCCTTGGGCAACCTATAAAAGTAAGATCTCAGATAAGAATATCAACTATCCGAACTTGTCTTGGTCTCATGAATTACACAATTATTGGGATCAAGTATTGATGGTGAGTTACTGAGTTATGAAGTTATTAGTGTTAGCACATAACAAAACAACAAAGAAACTCAAGCCTCTGCAACATTGCAATGATGTAATGTGATGGCGCCTAGAATATTTCGTGCCACAAGAGCAAACTCTAAAGAAATCAATGATCCTTCCACTTTTTAAAAATATATCATATCTAATGAACATTTTGTAATTTTAGAAACGTTAACAGGCCCAAATCTAGTATAACTTAACCAGGACGAATCGATGGTAACTAACTATACAAGGAAAAAAAATGGATATTTCAAGGGAAACTTACCACAATCATAACACTCTCGTGAAATATCAATGGTGATATGAAGACCCAGAAAATGTCATAGACAAAAGCGCAGCAAAGAAGTACAGTAGCAACCTGGATTACAGAAAACTATCAGAATCAAAGAGAAAACCACCATAAATCATTGCAGAACAAGCCAGATAAACTACCTTGATGTTAGGTAATCGAACCACTTGCAAGGCTGTGATCATTAAACAGATGCCCTGTTAAGTATATGAAAATGAATACTTCAGATAAAGCAGTCATCAGAGAACCAGTGAGAGGAATGATCTCTAAAAGCTTTGAGTACATGCAAAAAGAGAGCTAAAAGAGTTACCAAAATGTCTTGCCCAACCCAAGAATACGATGTGTGGCGTTTTACAAACCAGAAAACAGCAAACGCCAGACAAAAAAGATTCACCAAAAGCGACATCAATGACGTTGTCCCAAGCAAGGGGAGCTTCATGGATCTCCTATTAAGATGTCTGCATTTTCTGCAGGCATAACATGTATCTGTTAAGAGATGTAAACCAGAAAAAGAGAGAAGTGAAACAATCAGGAATGTTGCAGAATACCTCAATATAACTGCCATAATGATGTTATGCATACCCTGTAAAATAACAGCCACTTCATTGGATTGACGGAAATAAGCAGATATACATATCATCTGAACATTCTACTACACAAGTTCAAAACCACCGGATTATTAATGAAATTACCTGCATTCCACCGATGCAGAAAAATATGGTGAGCACCCATACAAACCATGATGACATGAAGTAGAACAGAAGCAGCAGAAAAATGGAGGCCGTTACGATAAAAAATACAGCACCAGTGACACTTATATCAAGAATTTCCTTCTCTGAGTCTACTTTTCTGGTTCCAGCACTAGAAAATTCCTGGATAAAATGAAGCTTAAGTCAATATTCTTGCTTTGAAAAGACATGTCGGTAACTCAACACCATAACAGGTTTCATCACCAAGTCCACATAATTACATAACGCAAAGTATATGGGAAATGTACACAAGTATATAGAATATGAAGAGAAGTTAGTCGTAAATGATATGAACCCATAGCCTGCAAAAGAGCTTAACAACAATGTTATGGTCTAGCTACCAATGGACAAAACAAGGACTTGGAAAGATTTTAACCTTTGCTAATATGCTGTAAGCTTCATTAGCTTGGTCAGGATCAGTAAGATCCGACCACAGTGATGCAATGACAACAGTTCCAACAGCCATGAGCAATAAAATCCCTGCTGTGAGGTCCACGACAGGACGATTTGGTGCAAACAACAGAAGCTCAACTGCATACATAGAGAAAATGGACTTAGCGCACTACAATAGAAGGTTTAAAACAATATCCGATGCTCATGTTGTAGAGGTAGAGCATCAACAAGTCAACAAACATACTTAATAGCTACAAAATCACAACGACTCACCACTCTTTTTCTCTACCATAGACCTGTTGAGAGCATCCCCGCTTGACTTAGAGATCATTAAGACAGGTATGCTCACATTTAAAGATGTGTCCTTTTCCATGCATCCCATCTCATCAAGATCTGACAAAAGATCATCATCATCATATGACTCAAATTAGATGATACAAAAGCTACGAAACACACACGTCGAAAACCCGTATCGAAAAAACCAAACCTTCTTTATCATTAATGACCAACAGAGCAGAAGCACCAGCTGCTTCAGCATGTTTTGCCTTCTCAGTGAAAGCACAATTTCCACGGATCGACAAGGCAATATGACCATCTAACTGAAACAACAATGCAGAGAGAGCCAAATTTAAACCCTAAAAAGGAAACAACAATGTGTATTTGCACAATCCAAGAAATTAGATACTGACCCTGTAAGAGAGATTGGAACATGCATCGAAAGGATCTACAAAAGCTGTAGGAAATCTAACGCTTTGATCAGCATCAGAAGGTAACGATGCTCCAAATTGTGCAGTTAAGCCAGTAAGATAGTCACCTTCAACACCATCAACCCAATTCAAGACTTTAACCTGTATGTATGATGAAAAAACTTGATTTGATATGGATTCGGCATCAATCGAACTCAATTGAAAGATTACGAAGCAAAGAAATGAAAAACTGAAATTACCATTTGGAACTTATTGGTACACCCAGGAGACTCGAGGCCGGAATCATCGGTCCAGGACACATCGTCGGCCGTCGATACGGAAAAGCTTAACAGAAGGAGAATCAGAACTACGGCGGAGTATCGGTGAAGACGGTGGCTCTTCGGATCAAAAGATGACATGACGCAATACCACCGAAGGAACAAATCGGAGAAGGAGAAGGAGAAGAAGAAGAAGGTGTAGAGTTGCGGTTAGAGTCTTACAGGATATTATTATATAGGACGGTCGATTAATTTTCCTCCAAATTTTATGGTTAATTTAATGATTTATTAAGTGTTAACTATAAAAGATTAGGGGCGTAATCCCGGTTTGTGATTTGGTATTGATTATTTTCGGTTTAAATCATATACAGTTATATGTATTCAGTTTAATTAGATTTGTTTTTTTTTTTCTGTTATATTATAAAATTACAAATGCAACATGTATTTTTGTTGTTTTGCTGCGTTTACTTTGCTCAATTTTGTTTCCTTTTGCCAATTTTTTTGATCGATTATTCAACAGACATAGATCAGTTTATCGATTATTTCTTTTGAAATGAAAAATAATAATTTCCAGCTACTTCAAAAAATGTTTTGAGCAGAAGTCAGATCCTCACGATGTATTTTTGACTTGTTAGACAAAAAAAAACCATTAGGACAGTTCAGCAGAGTATTATTGGCTAGTTAAAATTACAAATGTAATCATACCGGTCGGTTTAAATGTTAGTCTTTAATTATATAATATGGACTCAAATACTCAATGTCTATTTTCGTTCGTTTTTCCTTTTATTTTTGTGGGGAATTTGTGTGATTAATTTACCACCATTATTTATCATCAAAACGTGTCCGAGAAAATCATATTATTAGCTACCGCATTTTATCTAACATATAACAACGGAGATATAGTCATACTTTCATTAAAAAAAATTAATATAACATATTTATAAGAAATAGTGAATTAAAAGAATATTTCCCTGTAAATAAATACTCAATTAATTAATATTTTATAAATTAATTAGTATTTAAATACTAACATTGAATAATTTATACTAGATGTTTACTGTAATACTTTAACTTTCATATTTTCCTAAAACGCCAAAAATCATTTTTTTTCCCCAAAAGAAAGTAAAGAGAAAAGAAAAAAATAATAAAGAAGGGAAGGAAGGAAGCGCAAAGAAAAAATAAAAAAGAAAGCTCTTTTTAAAGAGCAGAGAAGAAGATCTCTTTCTCTCTATGAAACTCCTCTAACGTTTCTCCCCACCCAAATCTCAAGCTCCTCTCTTTTTTCTTTCTCCTTCTGCAAATAGAACTGTTACTAATCTCTCTCCCAAATTCTTCATTTTTTGGGGTTCGGAGATCGAGAACAGAGAGACATGGCTCCAGCCATGAAGATTGTGTTCGGTCTCTTGACATTTGTCACTGTCGGAATGATCATCGGTACTCTCTCTTTCTCTCTCTATTTATAGTCGACGCAAATAAATGAAAAATTTCACATTGGATTTCGCATTTCTATCTTCAAAACTCAAAAGTGTGATTTTTTTTTCTTCCGGGTTTGCGGAAATTGCTACTCATTGCCGAGATTCTAGCTCGAAATTGGGGTGGATTTTTTCATTGAATCGGAGACGACTATGAAATTGACTTTTATAAGAAACTGAAACGGCTTTAGTAACTCATGGAGATTGTGTTTATTTTTCTCTTTCTTTTCTGGAATCTGCAGGTGCCTTGTTGCAATTGGCTTTTATAAATAGATTGGAAGATTCTTACGGTAACTCCTCTTTCCTCCAATTTTGTATGTTTATTATGTAAGTGTTTACTTGAACATGTGTGTTTGGTAATAGAACTGCAAATATTGTTACATGTGTTTTTGTAGTTTTGAATGTCGTTGATTCTTGGGAAATGTCTGTTACGTTCTTACTGGGATTTTTGCTGGAAGTAAGGGTAATGTGTAGCTCTTCTGTTTAGGGATTGAGAGGACATTGCAGTGGAAAAACACTATAATGTCGCGGAATTTGCTAAATCAGGGCTTTTGATTGTAGTTTATGCATAATGTTCTTTTGCTTGTTTTGTTGTGGTTTCCTTGATTTCTCAGTACCTTCTCCTTATTTCAGGAACTGGATTTCCATCCCTAAGAGGGCTTCGGGGCCAGAACGCTCGTTATCTTCAAGGTTCGTGTGACAATTTATAGCCAAAACTCAATAGATTCCTATCTGACGTATCTGATTCGAAGACTATTCTTGGAGAGCTTAATTCGTGGGTTTATTATGATACAGAAAATATAATGACAAGACTCGTTTATTTTTCAGATGTTTCCCAGTGGGCAAATGACAAAGATGCAGAAATGTTACGACTTGGCTATGTAAGTCTATCATATCTATTTTTATTTTTCCTTTCTCAGGGCCAATGTATTGCTTCGAATTTCATTAACACGCCTATACAGTTAAAAGAGATGGTAAGGAGGAAAGAAAGAAACCGTAGAATAGGTTTCTATGGGCAGAACTCGTAAATATACTACCGCTTTGTGACCCAAAACATTTGTATACACATGTTTAGTTTTTGTTTTGCCTCTGTAAATTCAAGGTCCATTCTGTTTGTTTCCTGCTAATGTTTATTTGCTTTAGTGCAGGTCAAGCCTGAAGTAGTCAGTTGGTCCCCTCGTATTATTGTGCTTCACAACTTTCTAAGCCCGGAGGTATATACACTCTCGTAAATTATTGCTAGTCATTGAGTTAACATGATGGCTATGAGTTAACTGATCGGTGAATAGCCTGTTACTTCATGTTATCAGATTTCGAAAAGAACATAGTCTAAACTATAATATATCCACTGATCTTGCTGATGTTAGGCCTTAAATTATTGATGATACTTTTTTTTGTATCATCTTCATTCTATAAAGGCCACGATAAGATTCGATAGAGAAGCAAAAATGTTAGGCTCAATTCTTAGAGCATTAGCTTAAGAATTATCAAAATGTATTTTGGCTTTTTTTTTTGGTCTTGCCATTAACACACTTTTTTGGTTCCTCCTGATTTGTACATGTGCAGGAATGTGAATACCTTAAAGCAATTGCACGGCCTCGCCTTCAGGTTTCTACTGTTGTTGATGTAAAAACCGGAAAGGTACTGCCTGTAGCTTCAGTTTCACTCTCTAGAAATTGAGATCTATTGTCCACTTGTTCGTAGAAGATGTGAAATTTCTTTTAAGATTGTTCTATTGTTTCAAACAAACATTGGACGTGAGTTGAAACACTAGTTATGCCTTCAAAGTCTTTTCAACTCTCTTCCTTTTTCTTATTACTTTCCTCTTGCTTAGGGAGTTAAAAGTGATGTGAGAACAAGCTCTGGAATGTTTTTAACTCATGTAGAAAGAAGTTATCCAATAATACAGGTAGATCACTCTCTAATATCTTAAAAAGGTGTTTCATTTCATTTTGATCAACTTGACATTTTTGTAAACTATATTCATTTTTCTTTTGCTATTTAGGCAATTGAAAAGCGAATTGCAGTATTTTCTCAAGTACCAGCTGAAAATGGAGAACTCATTCAAGTCCTAAGGTGCGTGCACAAATACAACCTTATTATTCTTTCAAAATTAAAGCAAACATTTCTGTTTTCTTGTTTTGATGAATCAAAATCTGCCGCAGTGCAGATACGAGCCAAATCAGTTTTACAGACCGCATCACGATTACTTTGCTGACACTGTAAGTCTTCAGTTCTCCTCCATTTATACATCATTAGTATGGAACACTGTATAGTTTTTAGAACATCTAGTTTAGAAAGGAAGGTGTCTTGTGTGTTCATCATATTTCCTCGGTTTCTTTTCTTTATGTTTTCCACACAGTTCAACTTAAAGCGTGGTGGTCAGCGCGTAGCAACTATGCTGATGTATTTAACAGATGACGTCGAAGGAGGAGAAACTTATTTCCCTTTGGTACACTTTCTTCCTCTTGGAGATCTCTTTAGCTCTCTGCAAATTGTTTTCATTCAATGTGTATTGAATGTGTATATCTATCTCTTTGAAAATGCAGGCCGGTGATGGTGAATGCACTTGTGGTGGCAAAATCATGAACGGCATCTCTGTTAAACCCACCAAAGGAGACGCAGTTCTCTTCTGGAGCATGGTTTGTTTCTTCAATTTCTCTCTCTCTCTTTCGTCCTCAACACAAACATGAATCATGAACACCGCTTTATGTTCAATCCCGTCTTTCGTCTTGTGTGATATTCAGGGACTCGATGGACAGTCAGATCCGAGAAGCATTCATGGAGGATGTGAAGTTCTGTCTGGAGAGAAATGGTCAGCTACTAAATGGATGAGGCAAAAAGTTACTTCTTGAAGGAACTTCATAACTTATTTATAAAACCAAAGAAACCACAGGGACTTATATTGAAACAAATGTTATAGAATCTCAGAGTTTTGATTTTTTACTCTCTTTTTGACCCTTCAATTTTAGAATCTATAAATTACATACCAAAAAAAAATGATTACTGTAGCATAGTGACTGTTACAAAATATTTAAATGTTTCACTTTATGAGAGTGGCAGTTTCGTAAATAAAAACAAAAATGAACAGATTTATATAACCTTGACTTTGCTTCCATTGTTGACCACATCGAAAAAGCAATGGCGGCTTCTCTGCAATTCGCAAACCCTACATTGTCTCAAACCCTAGCTTCTCCGATCAGATCTTCTTCCTTCCGATCTCCATTTCTCAGATTCGATTCCTCCTCCGTCTCTTTCAATTCCAAACTCGTTTCCTCGAGAGAAGCATCATCGGCGTTCGTAACTCGCTCCGCCGCAGAGCCACAAGAGAGAAAAACCTTCCATGGTCTCTGCTATGTCGTCGGCGACAACATCGACACTGATCAGATCATTCCCGCTGAGTTTCTCACCCTTGTACCTTCGAACCCAGACGAGTACGAGAAACTCGGTTCCTACGCGTTAATCGGACTTCCGGCTGCTTACAAGGAACGATTCGTTCAGCCAGGGGAAATGAAGACGAAGTATTCGATCATTATCGGAGGTGAAAATTTTGGATGTGGATCGTCTCGTGAACATGCTCCGGTTTGTTTAGGTGCGGCGGGAGCTAAGGCAGTGGTGGCTCAGTCTTATGCTAGAATCTTCTTCAGGAACTCTGTGTCTACTGGTGAGATTTATCCGCTTGATTCGGAGGTTAGGGTTTGTGATGAGTGCAAAACAGGGGATGTTGCTACGGTTGAGTTGAGGGAAGGTGATAGCATTTTGATCAATCATACGACGGGGAAAGAGTACAAGCTTAAGCCGATTGGTGACGCTGGACCGGTCATTGACGCTGGAGGTATATTCGCTTATGCTAGGAAAGCTGGAATGATTCCATCTGCATCAGTCTGATTTCGTCGTCAGGTAACCAAACTCAGATTCTCTGTTATGTAGTGGAAATGGTGCTTGAAATGAGGGTTGGTAATAGGTTTGGAATGTAGAATAATTTATAGGAAGCTTGACATTGATGTATAACATAGTTTTTTTTCATCTTCTTGTTCTCAATGGTTCTCATCAAGAAGATTGTTATCTGGTTACATGTGAAAAGATGGTGTAGTTAGGAGTCAAGTCATTGATTTTGTGTGAGGATGATAATGACTGGTTATAGACTTTTATCACTTATCAGGTGTTTTTCAAGTTTTGTTCTTGTGTTCACTGAGATTTACTTTACCACTTGGCACTTTTTATGTCTCACTTCGATGCAAAAACATTAAAATCTTTGGGTATTAGTTCTTCTCTTCACTAAAGTTTACTACTTCTTATGTGTTTCAACTGGTTCAATTAGATGCAAAAACTTTAGAATCTTTGGGGTTATTAGACTTGTGTAGATGCCAAAGCTGATCTTTTTCATGTTTTACATTGCTAACTTCCATAAGACTTGAGTTGTTTAATAGTAG
This sequence comes from Arabis hirsuta, assembly GCA_964056655.1. Classification (NCBI taxonomy): domain Eukaryota; kingdom Viridiplantae; phylum Streptophyta; class Magnoliopsida; order Brassicales; family Brassicaceae; genus Arabis; species Arabis hirsuta. The sequence continues at coordinate 41,628,263 of OZ053300.1, forward strand.
AACACAACATCTTTTCTTGTTTTCTTCTTCTTTTTGATTTCTCTAAGACTCTTCTCTTCGCCATATTTGTTTTGCAGGGTCCATGAGAGTTCTCTTACCACCCAAAGGTATTTCATCAGCTTCTCGACTTATAATAAAAAGAACATATGTTTCCTTGAGTTTATGAACCTGAAACTATGCTTTATGAATATATATATGACTCTGTGAGTTAAGTCTTCTGTTTCAGTTTCTTCCTCTACATTTGAATGTTTCAGCTACTAAAAAAAATGCATAGTTTCTCATTCAGTATAACGTTGATAGTGTTTGTTACCTCATAGCAAACAAGTGTGAGTTTTGAGTTTTCTCTTCTACTCTTCTTATCCAAATCTTCCAGTCATATAAGAACAGAATCTGAGTTTATAAAAAAATAAATATAAGAAAATCTTCTTTTTTTAGTATCGTCTTCTAGAGTCTAAAGTGATGATGATCAGTAGAAAAAAAAAGACACCTTTTGTTTCACTGCGACCTACCTAGCATCTAAAAACGCACGTTCAGAATGTTTAAGTGGCAAATCCGTAAATACAAGTGTACAAATATATTTCTCTCTATAATCTCTTTGTTTTCGTTTCTTAGCTACTCACTAGACAAGTTTGATCATAGAGCCAATAACAATGGCGTCTTCTCTTCCTACTTTGTTCTTCTTCATCAATCAACCATCCCTTTTCCTTCGTTCCGACCGATCTCCTTTCCTCAGATTCAACAGTTCCACTTCCTTCCTCTCTCCCTCACTCCCGCGGCATATTCCCGTGTTCTGCTGCCTCCATGGGATCCGAGTCCAATGAAACTCTAGCCAAAACCAAATCATTCCAGCAGGAGCAGCTTGCGTCTTCCCATCCAGTAAAATTAAGTCTCTCTAGTCACTAGTCAGAGGTTTTTTTTCTTCGAGGTCATATCCGTCTTCTTTTTGGGCAGGGGCAAGAACACGAAGAAGACCATGTTCTTCAATCATTTTAAAGAGTCCGACATCCATGCGCAACTATATATGGTTGAACATTCCCACGTAACATGTTGAATACACTTTTAGGGTAGGATTGATAATCTAAAACGATACAAATTTTTCAACGGTAAGATGGAGCGGGTAAACGGTAAGATGGAGCGGGTATAAAGATGTAAGAAAAAGCAGTATAAAAATGCTGAGTGTAGCTTTCGTGGTAAATTTTTTGGCACTGCTTTTGTGATTAGTAACTACAAAAAGCGTATACCTTGTACTGCAACGGTACAAAGTTACCAATCAAAAGTTTTGGTCAAAAGTCATAAATATACAAAAGAAGACTAAATCATTTGTAAGGCAAGTAAATTATGGTCCATTAAAAAGATTCATAATAAAAGATGAAAGTGACTTCAATATGACAAACAAGCTCTCTAACGTACGAATCCCTCACAAAACCCTTTTCTTGACTCTTCCCTACAAGGACTTATGATAGCAATGGACCCAATCCGACTTGTGGTGATGACTGTCCCTGAAGCATCGTATGTATCACTATGAGTCTCAAAAGGGCGAACTTGGTTTATATGTGTGTGGGCTTACATTACATGTCGTGTACCGAGCTTTACTCACATGCTCATCGATTTCCAAGTTTGATTCTAATATACACGTTTCAATTGTTGATCTTTTCATAGATTTGTTATATGTGTATTTATAATGTAACAGTGATTTATAGTATTAATTTCCTTATAATGTTATATGCATTTCAATTTTCTGAAAATTTGATAACATGGTTAAAATATATATTTTATTATTCTTATTTGTATTAATAATAAAAATAAAAGTTATACATAGAGGTATTAAAATTGTTTGTAAAAATCAAGAATTCCAAGGAAGACAAAGATCAAACATTTTAGATTTTTCGTTAAGTTTGCAAGGTCCACTTTTGCGTATCTTCCACTCGCATTTTGTGCATCCATGCTTGATATAAAATTTGTCTCTACTATGCTTATAGATATCAAAATAATGCGACTTGGAATCCCAACTAAAACTGCAAAAATACAACGTACTGCCAAAGAGGTTGGGTGTAAACCCGAATGACCATGATCCACCCGGAGCCATACTCCGGTCTCCAAGATCATCATCGTTTGATTTACAATGGTATCGTAGCGATAAACCACCTCCAAGATCATTATACATCACCACTGTCGTCCTTCTGGCACGAGACATCGTTGCACTTACCAACATAGTCATTATGAAGATGACAATGAATTGTTTTAGAGAATCCATTTTTGCTTTTTTTAGAATACTTATCTATATGTTTTCAACTTTTGACGGCACACTTGTTCTATATTTATAACGAAACATTGTATGTTCTTAGTACTTTTGGAAACATGTATGGTCAAAAATAAAAGATAAGATTTGATAATAACTTAAGGCATTCAAATCAATTTCTTTTGTTTTCAGCGATTATTTTATTTCCCTGAATTGTTTAAATTGTTCAAACTTCAAATCAACCTCAGGAGGATTTACGGTAATTACTCATGTGGTGATTATTGGTAATTGAATTTGGAAAGAAGATATGTTTTGCTTACCAGAAGTATTCTTGACTTGTTGTACTAACTAATATGTCTTCAATTTAGCATCGTCTACTAAAGTCTAAATAAAGTGATGATCAGTAGAAAAATATAAAGACACATTTTCAATGCACCTACCCTAATGTCTCAAAACGCACGTTTAGAACGTCTAAGTGGCAAATCCGTAAATAAAAGGGTACAAACATTTTTCTCTATATAAGAAGCTCTGCTTCCTTCTCTCTGTTACTCACTAAACAAATTTGATCATAATAAGAGCCAAAAAAACAATGGCTACTACTACTACTATTCCTACTTTGTCTCGAACCATAGCTTCTTCTTCACCAATCAACCATTCTTCTTCCTTCGTTCCAATCCGATCTTCTTTCCTAAAATTCAATACTTCAACTTCCTTCCTTCCCTCCTCTCTCTCCCTCGCTCCCCGCGGCATCATCCCGTGTTCCGCTACCTCCACGGGATCAGACTCTATCGAAACCCTAGCCAAAACAACCTTCCATGGTCTCTGCTACGTTTTGGGAGACAACATAGACACTGACCAAATCATACCAGCAGGAGCAGCTTGTGTCTTCCCATCGAACCAACAAGAACGTGACGAAATCGGTGCTTTCGCTCTCTCTGGTCTCCCTAGCTTCCACAAAACCCGGTTCGTAGAGCCAGGAGAGATCAAATCAAAATACTCAATCATAATAGCTGGAGACAACTTCGGTTGCGGTTCGTCACGTGAACATGCACCGGTCTGTCTTGGAGCAGCTGGAGCTAAAGCCGTTGTCGCGGAGTCATACGCGAGGATCTTTTTCCGTAACTCGGTGGCTACGGGAGAGTTGTTTCCGCTTGAGTCAGAGGTTAGAGTGTGTGACGAGTGTAAGACAGGAGAGACAGTGACGATCGAGCTAGGTGAGACTGGTGGTTTATTGACTAATCACACGACCGGGAAAACGTATAAGCTCAAGGCGATTGGTGATGCAGGACCGGTTATTGATGCTGGTGGTATTTTTGCTTATGCGAGGTTAATGGGAATGATTCCATCATTAACTTAATCCTTGTTCCATAATAATATATGTGTGTATGCATAACTCTTTCGTATGCAAATATGTGTGTTTATTTATCTAAAGAATAATAAGATACCAAGCCAAGTAATACTAAAAGACGTGTTGTAGGAAATGAATGTTGATCTTTTATAAAAAAATGATGTATCCAAAATGTGTGCATCTTTAATTTTATACTTATTGATATGTGAATATGGTGATTTTTAAACTAGTTATTAATATGGAGTTTAAAATAAAGTAAATAACTATGATTGTGTAAATATTTTAAATTTGATCAATCACTCAATTCTTGAATAATATGTTAAAACTAATATGATCGATCCCATTAAAGGTTCGTGCTTTGTCTCTAAGTATTTTCTTATGGGTTTAGGGTTTAAGATCCTAAAAACACGAGCTTTGATGTTTGATTTGGGCTTATATGTTGATTGCAGATAAGTGTATAGTTGAGTTATCTCAAAATTTGGACCAAAATGTAAGCAATTTGGGAGAGCATTTAAAGATGTCTTATGGATCTTCATGGAGAGACAATTGAAGGGAAAATTGATCCTGGAAACCCATCTGTTCTTGTTATTAGTTCCTCTGCTTTGAGATCTTTGGAACTTCAAAGGTATCATTGTAAATTTGTCTTCTTTTTTTTTATTTGATTTGTTGCTTGATTGGATACAAAAGTGTTTAGACCTGTATTTGTCTGTTATGTGTAGGGAGGGTTTGCATTCATTGAAAGAAATGTCCAGCAGTGAAGTTGTTCTCAAAGCATTTGAAGGTTGAGGAACAGGTAGTGTTCTATTCTTTCATGGATTTGTCTAATAGAGAAGTGAATTGAATTATGGCTTAGAATGATGTGTTTCTTTGGGAGATATGATGACAAAAATACGAAATCTTCTAAGGCTAAATGCTCTGCAGATAGAAATGTATTTGCATCGATATTTTCATAGGCATTTTGCAATGTTCAACAAAAATATTTGCACGTCAGACGTCTGATCCCATATATAATGTTTAAGAGTTAGTGCATCTTCATGTAAGAAATCACTTTCTTTGTTTTAGTGTTAAAGATTTGGGAAGTGGATAAGATATATCGATTATGTCATAGGCACATGCGATGCTGAACAACATATTTGCACTGATCCCGTTGTATATACATCATTAACCGTTAATGCCTATACTCATGTCATTAATCGCTCTCTGTTTCTCTCTTTCGTTTCAAGAGCCTTGCAAATGATGACGATATATCGATCTATATTTTCAACTTTTTACGGCACACTTGTTCTATATTTATAATGAAACATTGTATGTTCTTAGTACTTTTGGAAAAATGTATGGTAAAAAAATATAGGGAAAATTACTAAAACAACTTTGAAAAATGGCATAATTACTAGAACAACTCTTTAATAAGGTTGAAACTTAACAAAGGTCATAAAAGAGAAAAAATGTTTATTTACCCACCAAAACTTTGATATATGCGTATATGTCTCCCAAATGTTATCTTCTGTATATCTCTCCACGAACTAAAAGTTAAATGTGTATATCTCTACCGATTAGAAGTTAAATGTGTATATCACCACCATAAAAAACATATAAACCTTAGTAAAAAAAAATATATGTTTTTCCTCATAAAAGACATATAAACCTTAGTAAAAAAATTTATTACGAAAATACCATTCTAATTATTTAAAAAAAAAATCAGAAATTTGTTTGAAACCGCGGCCGCAAAGGCTGCGGAAGCACCGGAGACGCGCTCGGCAGAGGTGTGCTGCCAGATTTAGATAAAATCGGATTGAAAATCACAAGCAAAAAAAAAACTTGAATCTTTTGATTTTTGGTTAGAAAAAAGATTTATGATGTTAGATTTACTAGTTTTAGCCTACATCCAGTTGAAAACAAGTTAAAATACAGTAAAAACGAGTTAAAAGGTAGTTGGTCGTCATTGTTAGGGTTTAACAGAAGCTTGGTTGTGTGGAGAAGATGATCCGTAAATTACGATTTTACCTTTTATTGATTAACTTTACCGCTACTATAAATAAGTCTACTACATATTTATAAATCTACCACTACTACAAGTAAGTCTATATATTATAAATTTACCACTACCACGACTATAAATAGGTTTATCACATATTATAAATATACCACTACTATAAATAAATCTACCACTACTATAAATAAATCTACCAACTAAAGGTTATTTAGTCAAGAAGTGAAAAGATTGAATAAATCTACCACTACAATAAATAAATCTACCACATATTATAACTCTACCACTAGTATAAATAAGTCTACGATTGCACAAACCATCAATAAGTCTACCGATCACAAAATAATTCTACCACAACTAATAATAAGTCTATCACTCAAAAATAAATCTACCACTACTGTAAATAAGTCTACGATTGCACGACCATCAATAAGTCTACCGATCACAAAATTAACTCTACCACCACTAGAAATAAGTCTACCGATCACAAAATTAACTCTACCACTACTACAAATAAGTCTACCACATTTTATAAATCTACCACCACTATATATAAGTCTACCATTGTGCGAACCATCAATAAGTCTACCAATCACAAAATTAACTCTACCACTACTGCTAATAAGTCTATCACTCCAAAATAAATCTATCACTACTATAAATAAGTTTACGATTGCGCGAACCATCAATAAATCTACCGGTCACAAAATTAACTCTACCACTACTAGAAATAAGTCTACCGATCATAAAATTAACTCTACCACTACTATTAATAAGTCTATCACTGAAAAATAAATCTACCACTACTATAAATAAATCTACGACTGCGCGAACCATTAATAAGTCTACCGATCACAAAATTAACTCTACCACTACTGCTAATAAGTCTATCAATCCAAAATAAATCTACCACTACTATAAATAAGTTTACGATTGCGCGAACCATCAATAAATCTATCGGTCACAAAATTAACTCTACTAGAAATAAGTCTACCGATCACAAAATTAACTCTACCACTACTACAAATAAGTCTACCACATATTATAAATCTATCACTACTATAAATAAGTCTACGATTGCGAACCATCAATAAGTGTACCAACCACTTAATAAATCCACCAATCGCAAATAAGTCTACCATCACATGAACGGTAGACTTATTCGCTTTTGGCGGAACAATTGCTGCCTCATTAATGACAGTTTCGTAAATACGTTTTTTATTTTCAAAGGAAATAAGGCTAAAACGGGTATAATAAATCTTTTAAGATTGTTAGAATAATATTTAAAGATGAGCATCATTTTGGTCAAAAATATAAGATAAGATTTGATAATAATTTAAGGCATTCAAATCTATTTCTTTTGTTTTCAACGATTTGTTTATTTCCCTGAATTGTTTAAATTGTTCAAACTTTACATGTGGTGATTATTGGTAATTGAATTTGGAAAGAAGATAATTAAGTTTTGCTTACCAGAAGTATTCTTGTACTGTACTAACTAATATTGTCTTCAATTTAGCATCGTCCTCTAGTGTCTAAAGATCAGTACAAAAATTATAAAGACACATTATCATTGCGACCTACCCTGGTGTCTCAAAACGCACGTTTAGAATATCTCTGTGGCAAATCCGTAAATACAAAGGTAAAAACATTTTTCTCTATATAATCTCTGTTTTCTTTCTCTCTGTCACTCACTAAACAAGTTTGATCATAAGACCCGTAAAAACAATGGCTACTACTACTACTACTCTTCCTACTTTGTCTCGAACCATAGCTTCTTCTTCACCAATCAACCATTCTTCTTCCTTCGTTCCAATCCGATCTCACTTCGTAAAATTCAACAGTTCCACTTCCTTCCTTCCCTCCTCTCTCTCGCTAGCTCCCCGCGGTATCATCCCCTGTTCCGCTACCTCCACGGGATCAGACTCTATCGAAACTCTAGCCAAAGCAACCTTCCATGGACTCTGCTATGTCCTTGGAGACAACATAGACACTGACCAAATCATACCAGCAGGAGCAACTTGTACCTACCCAACGAACCAGCAAGAACGTGACGAACTCAGCGCTTTCGCTCTCTCTGGCCTCCCGGATTTCCACAAAACCCGGTTCGTAGATCCAGGAGAGTTCAAATCAAAATACTCAATCATAATAGCTGGAGACAACTTCGGTTCCGGTTCGTCACGTGAACATGCTCCGGTCTGTCTTGGAGGAGCTGGAGTTAAAGCTGTTGTTGCGGAGTCTTACGCGAGGATCTTTTTCCGTAACACGGTGTCTACGGGAGAGTTGTTTCCGCTTGAGTCAGAGGTTAGAGTATGTGAAGAGTGTAAGACAGGAGATACGGTAACGGTCGAGCTAGGTGAGATTGGTGGTTTATTGACTAATCACACGACTGGTAAAAAGTATAAGATCAAGGCAATTGGTGATGCAGGACCGGTTATTGATGCTGGTGGTATTTTTGCTTATGCGAGGTTAATGGGAATGATTCCATCATTAACTCCATAATATGTGTGTTTAGAGTTCTTTTATTCTCTTGTCCTTTTTGTTGTTGTCATTTATCTAAAAGAATAAGAAATACCAAGCCAAGTAATAAGAGTCGTGTTCTAAGAAATGATGTATCACTTAAAAAACAAAAAATGATGTATCAAAAATGGTTATTGATATATGTGAATATAGCTAGTTACTGATATGTGAATATGGTGATTTTAAACTAGTTATTAATATGGAGTATTAGATAAGTAAATAACTATGATTGTGTTTGTATAAATCTTTTAAATTTGATATATGAATTTTGAGAAAATTTGATCAGTCACTCAATTCTTGAATAATATGTTAAAACTATTTATCTATGACTATCATTACACGATTTTTATTTAAAAAACAAAAAATTTCTCTACCACATTACACAATTCTTGAATAATAGTTTTTAAATAATTACATAAAGGAATTACTTTGGCATATTTATTTGTTCTTCATTTCGGCAATTTACAACTGTACGGTAACCAACAAGAACCGGTTATATTGAGTAATTTTGACCAATTTTGTTTGGTTATCCAACGGTTTAACAACTAACCTTTTAGCACTCGGTTTGAAAAAACCAGGCATGGCTTAACCTAAAATTTGACTCTTTATAACGCCGCTCGTCTTCTACATTGTCTCTGTATAACTCAGAAAACAAAAACATGGCAACTACAGAGGTAAAACCCTCCGCCGACAAAAACCCTAAACGGAATCCATCACTGGGTCCGAAGAAAGATTTGAAGAAGAAGAAGACTAAGAAGCCGAAAGCTCTCACCTTTGATAAAAACGACGGCGATGAGCAACCTGTATCGGCTTCTGAACAGCTTACCTTCTTCTTGAATCAACTCGAATCCGCCATTGGTGTTCGTGTTTCTTCTTTAGAGCTCGATCCCATTAAAGGTTCGTGCTTTGATCTCTTAAGTAGTTTCTTATGGGTTAGAGTTTAAGATCCCAAAAACACGAGCTTTGATGTTTGATTCGAGCTTATATGTTGATTGCAGATAAGTGTATAGTTGAGTTATCTCAAAATTTGGACCAAAATGTAAGCAATTTGGGAGAGCATTTAAAGATGTCTTATGGATCTTCATGGAGAGAGTCTCTTTGTGAAGGAGAGAGAATTGAAGGGAAAGTTGAACCTGGAAACCCATCTGTTCTTGTTATTAGTTCCTCTGCTTTGAGATCTTTGGAACTTCAAAGGTATCATTGTTAATTTGTGTTCTTTTTTTATTTGATTTGTTGCTTTATTGGATACAAAAGTGTTTAGTTTAGACTTTGTCTTTTTATTTTGATATGTGTAGGGAGGGTTTGCGTTTGTTGACTAAGCAATGTCCTTCAGTGAAGTTGTTCTCAAAGCATTTGAAGGTTGAGGAACAGGTAGTGTTCTATTCTTGCAAGTATTCAATGCATATAGAGAAAGGTAACAAATTTGAAAACATAGTTTATTAGATCTCAGATAGAAATGAATGATGTTTTTTTTTTGGGATATGATGACAAAAATACGAAATCTTCTAAGGTTAAGGCACTGCAGATAGAAATGTATTTGCACGTCAGTCTGATCCCATCATATATATTGCATTAAGCATTAGTGTATGCTCATGATGTAATTCATCGATTTCTTCTTTGTTTTAATGTTAAGAATACAGTAAGTGATGATAAGATATATCGAGATTTTCATAGGCATTTTGCAATGCTGAACAAAAATAATTGCACGTCAGTCTGATCCCATATATAATGTTTAAGAGTTGGTGCTTATTTATGTAACTCATGTTTTTCTTTGTTTTCAATGTTAAGGATTTTGGGAAGTGATGATAAGATATCGATTATGTCATAGGCACATGCAATGCTGAACAACATATTTGCACGTCAGTCTGATCCCGTTATATATCCTTCATTAAGCATTAATGTGAATTCTCGTGTTATTAATCCCTCTCTGTTTCTCTCTTTCATTTCAAGAGCCTTGGAAATGATGATAAGATATATCGATATTTTCAGAGGCATATGCTATGCTGAACAAAAATATTTGCACGTCAGTCTGATCCCAGCTCTTGATATCGTTTCATTTTTGCATATAAAGTTCCGAGTAAATTCTCACACCATAGCCTTTCATTTTATTACCGTAGGAACAGGCTTGCTCTTTAAGTTTCTTTTGATAGAAAATCTTTATCTTGTACATAAGTTTCATCCTATATCTTTGAAACATCCATCTTATTTATAATCGTTGTTTGTGTTCTCATTTTGTTGTACATCTCTCAACTCATTGTTATACGACTCAAGTTATTAACTCAAGTTCGCTGTTGGTGTAGGTATCTCTGTTGAAGAAACGGGTTAATATTGGGAGCGGCACACCGAGCAGGTTAGTAAATTTCATCATTTCCCTTGATAGATGACTTAATATCCTTCTTTCTCTATAGCAACTGATTCTCTTCTTTCTTCTCTGTGCAGAATCAAAAAGCTAATCGACATAGAGGCATTAGGCCTTTCGCGTTTAGATATGATCGTGCTCGACATGCACACTGATGTCAAAGGATTCTCCTTATTCACACTACCCCAAGTCAGGTTTGTTTCTCCACACTCTTCAACAAGCTGTTCCCATCATCATCATACGACTGAAATTTTGATATTTGCAGAGATGAGTTTTGGGACCTGTATAAGAACTGTTTCCACCAGAGAGTGTTAGAAGGCAATCTACGTATCTGTCTGTATGGTCCAAAGCCAGCAACTCCAAAGCTTAAGAACAAAAAGAAACAGAGACGAAACCAACATTGACCAAAACAGTTTTCTACTACTCAAAAATTTTGATATGTTAGTCATGTTCTTGCAATGTTTTAATCATAATGAATAGCTTTGTGAAAGAGAAACATTGTTGTGTTAAGTGTTCTTTTGGCATAAAGTAGTGAACTAATAGATGATCTTCTCACAAAGTCAAATCAATGATAAAGTAGATTCTTTCTGTTAAATGTTTTGTGTGTATTTTGGGATTTGTGGGTTTCTCTCCAATAAGATGGTGGAGAAGAAGATCCTATAAATGAAGAAAATAGTGGAAACACCACCAAAAGAGCTTCTAGATGTTTGACTTTAGAACATTCCATTAAACCAGAAACACTCAAAGTAGTGTCTTTTTATAAGTTTGTGAAAGTAATGTCTCTCCAATAGATATATGCATAATGATCCCATTATAACATACTTTTAAGATAATGTTGATTTCTCACTGCTTTGCTTTTTAGTGTACACACAGATCTGTCTGAATTTTTGTTGGCTGTGATGACCACACCCTAAATTTTTCATGATTGTCTTAATTTTTGTTATTAATAAAATATAATAAGAGTGAATATGTCAATTGAACGAATTGATATGTAAATTAAGTTCATAGTTAAATAGTGGTTGTGAATTATGTGTAATTTGAGTTTCTTCCAATATCTTATGTCTATTGATTTATATTCAAGGTGTGATGACGAAAGGATGACATTTTCGTTGGTAAACAAAACAAAAAAAAAATGGATGAAACTTGCTCTACATGGATTTTTTTTATTTGCTTCAATCCTCTAGTATCACACATCATATTTTAATTATTACGATTTCATGTATGATGTATCCATGAATAATCAACCACAATAACAATATAAAATTACTGAACTAAATGTTCTAATTGGTTGATTTGTAGAATTGTTAGTTTTACCATGAAATATTGTTTTTTTTTTGTCAACATACGATATGCATATTTGAATCTAGATGGTAACACAACAAAATTAATATTTTGTAAGACGATTTTGCATATGAATTACCAATTACTTAATTCACATATAAAATTTATAAAAGGACACTTAATCTAAAATATAAATAGTAATTCTCCGTGTTATACTTCACTTACTTGTTATGTAACATTTACTCCGTTTTATAAAGAGTGTCATTTTAACCATAGATTTTTGTTTTATAAAGAGTGTCGTTTTATATTTTCAACGCAGAATTTATGACAAATTTTCAGTTTTAACCTTGTTATTTCAGTGTATTTGTTAGAAAGAGAAATTTATTTAATGTATCAATAAGGGGTATAAAAGAATTTTTAATAGTTTTTTAATATATGTGAAAAATGGTAGAATGACCATTCTTTTAGAAACATAGAGAGCATTAAAACATTAGTATGTTTGCAAATAATGTTTAAGCATGCACTCAACAAATTCAGATAAACACTCAAGATCGTGACAGACACTTCTCGCCGTTGAAGAAAATAGTCTCAAACTTACTTACCTCAAAATCTATCTAGAGTAAGGTTTAATTTGAACTCTAAACATAGAATAGAGCTGTCTAAATTAAGTCTCTAATTCAATCACTTAGCCAAAAAAAAAAACGGTTCGAAGACTCTTTTTCATACTTTTAGGTAGCCAACTGGCAAACAAAAACGAAGTGTGTAATAACTGGATGTGTAATTTTTTGCAACTAATTTGATGTTCTTATATTATATAATAATAATGTTATTAAATATTTAAGAGAGAGAGAGGGGGGGCCATCTTGTACAAATATTAACAATACATTTCATTGCGAACAGAAAAAACAAAAAAAATCATCGGAATTTCGAGATTAGATAATTAATGTCCAATTTATCTAAAGCACACGTCTTGCTTAGGCACATTATATGTCATATTTGTCGGATTAGCTACAAATTGAAAGTGATATACCATTTACTTTTTTCCTGCTCTCTATATATAAACGATCACATTAAATATCCATCAAACTATAAAATATTTAAATAAAACAATAGCTATTAAATTGCATTGCGGGAGGTTATATAAAAAATAGGGAGAATAAAAAAGTATTAGTACAACATGACTTATAAAAAGACCATGGTTCTATAGTCTGAGAAATAAAGATGGTTGGAGAATAGTTTATAATTACATTTACATAATGAATTTGATTAGGTCCTAGTTGATAAATTTCATTTCATGTTTTTTGTTTTTTTAACAAATTTTCATTTCATGTTTGACAATAATATTTCCTGGTTTTTGTGTAGCTGTGTTTTATTCGTATAACATTGTGATTTGTGAAGTTAGAAAATGTTATCCGACTCTAATTTTTATATATAATTAACCATTAATGCTTGTCACTACAAATACTCGGGGCAACATATTTTTGATTTATAGCAATTACAAACTTTAGATATACAATCGCAATTATATTTACGGCGATCGTGGGAGAGATAATCAATGCTTTAAATAAATGTTTCAATAGTTTGTTGAACAATGACTGAAATGAAAAAAAAAAGGGGTATTTGCATCCAAACAAAAAAAAAACAAAAAGGTAATATTTCATACTTAAAGATTTGAATGAGATCAAACACTCGATATTATCAATTGATTAAACTTTTTTTTACCAAAGATGTAAAAAAAGAAGAAGCAGAAGAAGAGAAGCAATTTGATTCTTCCTTTTTGTTTTTCATTATCTAAACGAAAAACAGTCATAATTCTGATGATGGCCAAATAATTTCTATCTGATTTGATATCGAAAGTGACAACTTATTCGGTGACGTAAGCATGAATCATTTATCTTATATTTATTAAAAGAAAAACATCATAAGCCAATTTTTATGATACGTCATCACCATCAAACATAAGATATACTTATTGCCAAACAATATTTCAAACTTTCATTAAAAAAAATTGGTTGAAGAGTATTTTACATGAAAAACTTTACGAATTAATCAAACTCAAATTTGTATATAAAAACAAGCTTACATTATCCATACAATTATCCTAAACCTATAAATTTAGATTTTATATATTTATACAGTATAAAGTTGTACGAAAAACTTACTATAAAAATTTTCTTTTGGATTTTTTATTATTATGAAACAATATGATTGATAAAATTATATGTTTATAAACATATAAGCTAACACCATATATATTTTTTTTAATGAATGTGAGGTTGTTATACAAGAACCTATTAAATTAAATAAATCATAATAATTTTGGTTGAGATCTAAAGAAAAAAAATTGATTATCATTAATAACAAATTTTCAAAATCTTTGTAGTTACTATAACTATCTCTTTTCCATGCAGTCATTAAAACTTCTTACCAAATATTCAAAATCTAATTTAATGTTCATTCAACCAAAAAAAGTGTAATCAACTATAAATAAGTTTATCATGGTAAATTGGTAATTAAAGAACATTGGAGCGAAAAAAAATTTCACGAAATATTTTTAAAAATCAAAAAAAATTATCATAACAATAATATTTGATAGTTTTTTATCATGTCGTAACTAATTTCACATTTGCTAAACGAATTTAAATGTTCTAATAGACTGTATTAAACATCTTTTACCTTTTATTGTGTTTGTGTTATCTAACATGCTTAAACAGTGAACTTAAATACAAAGTGCTTTTTATCATTATTTTTTGAACTCATATGACCATTAAATATAAAATGTTAAACATAAATTTAAACACATTTGAATATTCTTGAACTTTAAGAAAAAACATATGAATATTCGTAAACTTGCCAAAAACATATACTATTTCAAAACTTTTAATATTAAATCTCACTGTTAAATCTAAAAGATAAATATATAATCCAATGAGAAGTAAAATAAATGTGTTTGATACATGCATTTTTCATATCTTTATGTGAACCATATTCCTATACAAAATAATTACTAATTTAAACATACAAACAATTTTTGAATACCATTTGTATATATTCACTTTTACTCTGCGTACAATGCGGATACTATCCTAATAAGCTATTTATATGTGTTACTATTAATTACTTCATAATATTTTTCTAAATGCGTCGAGAAATAAATATATATTTCTAAATGCAACGCTTGCTTTTCAATTTTTATTTTTATATTTCGTATTATCCAAAATTTTATGACGTCATGGTTACGTATGTATGTATCTATGTATGCAAAAACGTGTCACGTCCCTAAGTGACACGTTTGTTAGTAGAAGGCTAGAGCTAATTTCATAGTACTATTCGTTAACTTTTGAACTGGTCTTCGAGCTTAAATCCATATTTTAAAAACTTTTAAATTTGGGGATTATCTGAAAGTTTCAAAATCAGATTGGCTAAAGTAAATTAGGTATACAAAAGTTTAATTGTTTTTTGGGTCAATACATAAAAGTTTTTTTTTTTTCTTGGTAAACACAATACATAAAAGTTAATCCATGTTGTCATATTCGCTGGCTTAAGTCTGGTACGTAAGACTTTTCACTATATTAGATAAGAGAAATTTAAAAAAATACAAAAATACCATATTTTTAAAAATTTTACAAAAATACTACTTTTTAAAATTTATTTTTCTTTATAGTATTTATATATTGGGTTAATTATGTTTTATTAAGATTTAGTTACGAGGGTTTAGGGGTTTTAGAGATCAAAATATTTTTAGGTTTAGAATTTTAAGATGTAGGTTTTATAAATCTATAATTAGTGACATTTTTACAAATATACATCCCTAAGTGGCATTCTTACAAATGTGCACACAAAAATAGTATTTTTATAATTGTCCTATTAGATAATGGGTTAGATAATATATATAACTAAACCTTTTACTTTGTTCTGTAGATTCCAATTAAAAAACTTGCATATGCATCTTCGATCAAACCAGATAACTGAGTTAATCAGTAGTTCAGTACTCAAGTCTATAACGGAGTCAACAATAGTGAAAACTGTTGAGAATTTGACGAACAAAGAACAATGATGAAGATGAATCCGTAAAATATTTCAAGAACAAAACATTTAATTGAATATTTTTTGTCTAATTCTTTTTATTAACTATGTAATGAAAGATTACGAACTCTTATAATTTGTGTATGTAAGTTAGAATATTCAATAAAATTAGAAAATATAAGATATAAAATATTTATAATTTAGGATTAATTTGCGCATAACCCAACAAAAATTATTAATTAGACAAGTAACCAATTAATCTTTATGTGGCACAATCATGACCACTATATTTAGGTTAATTAGTTACTTGTTTAATTAATAATTTTTGTTTGGTTATTACACAAATTAACCTTAATTTACTATAATTAATGCGAAAGACGACCATAACATATTATAATTGTTTTTAGCAAAAAAAAAAAAAAGCATGCCATAATTGTTTAAAAAGAACTCATTTGCAATACCTTATCAGATTTTAAGTAGCAAAGAACTATTATCTTGTTTATAAAACTTTAATAACTTTTTGTTAATAAGAACTCATAAAGATACATTTTTACAAAACATAATTTGTAAAAATAACCATTTTTATTTGGATCAATTTGCCAAATAACAAAAAAAAAATTATATTAAGTAGCAAAAAAATCTAAATCTAATAGTTATGGTTATGTTATATAGGGGAGTTTTGGCTACTTAACTAATTATAATTTTTTTTGAGTTATTTGACAAATTATCCCTTTTTATTTATGAAAAATAGTAATCATATGGGATTCAAAAAAAAAAAACTTGTATACACAAAAGGAAAATTGCATCTAATAACCACAAAAAAAATTATAATAAAATCTTTAACCAATTAACCTAAATCTAATGCTTAGTATTTTGTCACATATACTAGTTTTTGTTACTTTCTTACTTACAGTAAAACCTCTATAAATTAATACTCGATAAATTAATAATCACCATAAATTAATAAATTATCCCGGTCCCGAGTCGGGTCAATGTAAAAATTTACGAAATTTGATAAGATGATAAGATAATAATTTTTTTGAAACTCCCATGTAAAAATATAGTCTCAATAATATCATAAATTAATAATCATGTATAATTATGGATATATATATATATAATTTTTTTTTTTGCTTCAATACCTTTTTATTCTACTTACTATATCAAACAAATTTTTATGATTGTTTTTCGGTATCCAAAACTCATGATAAGTTATAGACACGATAATTGATTTTGTATACATAATTCTTTCCAAATGTATCATAATATATATCGTTGCTGACTTTATCATCACATTAAGAACGATAACCATGTTTTTTCTAAATTTTGGTACTAATAATGTGTATTAATTTTAAATGGATAATATATTATGATGTTAATATTTATTCTATTACAATAATAAAAGTATAAATCATAATCTCAAGTTAATACATATTATTTTTACAAATAAATTTAATTAAATTCTTGAACAGAATATCATTTGAATTTTGTTAAAAAAAATTCGTACCTAAAACAGATATATCTCTATAAATTAATATTTATCGATTAATTAATATCTCTCTAAATTAATAAATTTTCAAAATCTCAACATTATTAATTTATAGAAGTTTTATTATATTAATTTTTTTTAGTTATTCATCCAATTAACCCTACACAAAATTGCTTATCGGAATCATAAAAGACACAAAAGCTTGGATCATAATGACGTGAGCCTGACACAATGCAACCACCGTTCTGGTTCCAAACAATGCGGCTGTGTAAGCTTTTTGAAGCCCATTAGGGCCCACCAACCTTTCAAAGCCGTCTTCTTCCTCTCTCTCTCCTATAAATAGACACAAACACAATCACAATACCAAACACACACAAACCCAAATTCGTCTTTCACCAATCTTCTTCTTCTTCTTAACGAGATAAAATTTATCTATAGACAAAAAGAGACGACTTTTTTTTTTTAAGTATATGAGAGCTGCAATAAACAGAGCAAATCTCTTTTCATTTGGATTTATTAAAAACATCAAATCCATGTCTTCTTCTTCCCAAGATTTCGTATCAAGACCTGTCATCAAGAAAGTATTGGCTAAGCGTCAAAATGAAGGAGCTGGAGCCGTCGTTAGACGTGGCATTTCCAGGTTCTTTATTCTTTTTTTTTTTTTTTTTTCATTTTGTCTCAAGAATGTTCAATGAATTTTCAAGTTTGAGAACATTTTCTGTCTATAAATTCAGGAGTGAGCAGAAGATCTTAGATCCTTTCTTGATGTTAGATGAATTCTCAGGTAAATTCTTTAAAAATAAATCCCTTTGAAAGCTGTCATTTTATTTATTTATCCATTACTCCATTAAAAATTAGTTTCTAATCAATTATATACTTTGTTTTTTTTTTTTTAATTTGGAGCAGTTTCTCCTCCAGCTGGCTTCCCTGATCATCCTCACCGAGGTCAAATCAACTATACATACACACATACAAACATAAATTATATACACATTACATACATATATATACATATATGAATTAGAAACCTCGTTTATCTAATTCTAACATTTTTCTGAAAATTATGATGAACAGGTTTTGAAACTGTTACATACGTACTAGAGGTAATTAGAAATTTTTTTTATATATTTTGAATCTTTAATATGCCTTTTTAATTATCTTATTCGAATTAAAAAAAAAATTTTATTGTAGGGAGGAATCACTCACCAAGATTTCAAAGGTCACAAGGGTACAATCTATGCCGGAGATGTTCAGGTCAGAACAAAAAAAAAATATATATGAGAAAAAAATATCAAATTTTAGTTTTTTTACAGACCTAAAAAGTTTATGGTCTTCTTTTTTTTTTACAGTGGATGACTGCAGGAAGAGGAATAATTCATTCGGAAATGCCTGAAGAAGAAGTCAACACAGGTTTACAACTTTGGATCAATCTTTCCTCCAATGAGAAAATGTAAATAAAATTACACACTTTTCAAAAACCTATAAAAGATTTCAACTTTTATGAGTTTATATGAAACTGATTATCTATTCTTTAATTTGATTTCGACAGGATAGAACCAAATTACCAAGAACTATCGCATACAGACATACCAAAAGCAGAACAAAACGGTGTCGAAGTCAAAGTCATAGCAGGAGAATCATTGGGAGTTCAGTCACCTGTTTACACAAGAACACCAACAATGTTCCTAGATTTCACTCTCCAACCTGGAGCTCAAATCCACCAGAACGTTCCCGAATCGTGGAACGCGTTTGCTTACGTTTTGGAAAGCGGTGAAGGCGGCGCGGTTTTCGGATCTTCGAATTCTTCACCAATTTCACCACACAATGTTGTTGTGTTCGGAAAAGGGAATGATGGTGTTAGCGTGTGGAACAAGTCATCTTCGACGAAAATGCGGTTTGTATTGATCGCTGGTGAACCGCTAGGTGAACCGGTGGTTCAGCACGGTCCGTTTGTGATGAATACTCAAGCTGAGATTGATATGACCATTGAAGATTATCAGTATGGTAAGAATGGTTTTGAAATGGCTAAGTATTGGAAGTCACAATGAGAGAAAGACTACACAATAATACAATGGTAATAATCACTATTTTTATTTTATTTTCTGTCTCTCTCTAATGGGACAATAATAAAATCAAAACAAAAATGTATTTTTATTTTATTTTAAATTTGTGTGTGGGAACCCATTAAATCCGAAGCTGACTTTTTTGAGTTCCTAACTAGTCATTATTATCAAGTTTTTCCACAATTTAAGTTTAAATCTGATAACTATTCATACTAATATATTGACATGTGAAGAAAGCAATCAACACACTTTCTCTGATTCTTAAAAGAAATGTGAATAAGACATAGAGTAAACAAACTGTTAGATACCAAACGCGTATTAACACGTTGAAGTGACATTACCATGATTGTTACTTCGTTACTTAATGGATCTTATATCAAATTTGATAGAAAAAGCCGGTTAAATTTGTGCGGTTGACCGTCAAATATAACTCTTCCAAATAATTTATCTAAAATTACTTTTGACAAAAAAAAAAAAAAAAAAAAAAACTCAAAATCTTACAAAAACAATACTAACCAAAGGTCCAAAATCAAACAAATTTATAATTTTCTGATTCAACATTAAATATTTTCATTGAACTATGGTGATAAAGAGTGGACCCAATGAGTACAATTACATCACTTCAACTGCCACATTTTCTGAAGTTAAGGTGCCCAATGGAGACGTGCAAGAAGGGCTAGATGAGTCGAATTTGAGGAAATTTTAAGTACCAAAATTGAATATTGAAAATCTTTTCTCTTTTTTTTTTTTCTTTCTCTTTTATCGTTTTGTATTGGTAGAAATCTGCATGCCACTGAACTAAATAGCAATGAGAAAATATCAAAATTGATTTAACACATAAGTTTACAAAAGTTACAAGTAGAAAAACAGAGAAAATAACTTATACATTGACCAATTTGCTAAACATTTTCTTTTGTATCCGTAACAAAGTAACTCAAAACACTTTTCTCTCTTTCTTCTTTTACTTCAATTGAGAACCAAAAGAATAATAATGTCTCTGTCTTTCTATAAATTTAGATTCAACCCGAAACCAATCCTCAGTACACAAGAGAAACCGGTACAGAGATGTTACCTCGAACAACAAGAAAATGTCTTTGTCCCTTCGTTTTCGTTCTTAACCAAGCTAACTCGATTCACGGTTAGTTCCTCTTTGTAAGAATCAGAATTCAGTTGCTTTCGACTAATGTTGCTGTAGATCTCGCGAATAACCATCTCGAAAGCCGTCTTTACATTGGTCGAATCCAGCGCGGATGTCTCCATGAAAAACAAACCTTCAGACTCTGCAAGACTTTTACCTTCCTCGACGCTCACCGCTCTTATACTCTCGAGATCACATTTGTTACCAATTAGCATTTTCGCTACTGTTGTATCAGAATGAGCTGCAAACAAAGATTCATCATAATCATCAAAAACTAATTCAAACCCAAACATTAAAAAAGTTTCCACAATCTGTAACTCAACAAAGTATAGATTAATCAAACATGTCAAAAACAAGAATGCTGATCGATTTCTGCATCGAAAAACGCTTCGATTTCGGGTCATAAATCAAGTAATTTCTCTTCAAAATGTTCATCGAAAAGTATGTAACAGTACTAAACTTGATTTGGATTCAAAGTCTTTACCAAATCAAAATTAATCTTCAGATCTATAAATTCTCAGTACTAGCATCATCAATAATTCAAACCCCAAATTCATACAAATTGCGACCTAATTAATCCAAATCCGATACCTAATCCAATCAAAATCAACACTCAATTTACAGATCTCACTCAAATTGAAAGCGAATCCATCGAAATAGACTCGAATTCGAGATCGGAAAAAAACATACTGTTGAGCTCATCGAGCCAGCGACCGACGTTCTCGAAAGTAGAGCTACGAGTGATATCGTAGACGACGAGTGCTCCGACTGCGCCACGGTAATAAGCCGATGTAACGGCACGGAACCGTTCCTGACCAGCGGTATCCCAAATCTGAGCTTTAACCTCTTTTCCGTCGATGACCATACTCTGAGTCTGAAACTCGACGCCAATCGTTGCTTTTGAATTCGGATTGAACTCGTTACGTGCGTAACGAGTTAGGAGATTGGATTTACCGACGGCGGAATCTCCGATGATTACGATCTTGAAGAGATACTCTTCACCTCTCTCATCATCGTCCGACATTTTTTCCGGCGTCGCTTTCTTCTTCTTCTACTTGGACTCTGTAACGCTTTCTTCGGGAATGAGAGAGAGATTTGTGGAGGTTTTGCCTTTATTGGGCTGTTTAGGAGTGTAATAAATGTCACTTTTTCGCATGAAGTAGATTTCCATCATAAGTTTTTTTTTTTTCAATAACAATTTTGGTTATATAATTTGATTTCTAGAATCTAGACTATGAAGCTATTGATGGTGGAGACAAAATATAACAAAAAATTATAAAAATATTTAGAGAAAAAGAATACTAAATCTAAATCTGAGTTTTTATTTTTAAACAAAATATTTTGTTCAAATATTTATACTTTGGGCACAAAACGGAAATTAAATGAATAGTAAAATATCGGAATAGTCGAATCATCCAATAACGAAAACACTTGAAATGAAAATTTTATTTTTTGAAGATTATTGATGTTTTAATGTTTTAGTCAAAGTTATAACACTTTCTTCATGTATAGTGGAATATTTTTTAAGAACGTGAAAACTGATGAATATGTATATATATATCTTGAATGGTAAAAAATTAATTACTTTTTAACACATGAAAGAAACCACTCATTGTCGATGTTTCATTTTTAGTTATATTTTAACACGCTCAAAATATATAACGTAATCATTTTTTTGAAACATGAAAAATTTGATGAATGTTTTAAATGGTAAAATAATTACATGTTATAACGTGAAAAGGTATACTATTCAATATTCTCAGCTTCATCCAAAAAATTTATCATATACTCGGAGTATTGTTTATTACATAAACATATATAGGTGGCCATCCAAAGAAACACATGTAGATGGGATTTGTGATGACATACACTTAACTTCACTTGAATTGTTTTAGATGTATAGGGAAATTATGTGCTATGGATAGTAAAACAAATGGTACTTGGCTCAGGGTGGATTTTCACATATCATTCAAGTAAGTGTCTTTATGAAATTTGTTTTTTAAACCTCTATAAACATAGAACATTCCGTTTCTTTGAGTGAATTCACAGACCAACACGTAGGATTGAATACTATACAGACACTTCTCTTTCAAATCTCAAATATAGTGGGTTTTGTTCTAAGCTAAATCAACTAACTTTTTCAGAAAATTCGATTATTGTTCGAATTAAAGTTATTAATATAAATGGTAGTTAAGGTCAAGACTTTTGAGAGTGTGACAAAACCAGCCTTCGTTAGACCTCCAAAATCATATGTAATTGAAATATAATTTTGCTGTGTTTCTTTCTGTCTTTGAATTGATTCCTTAGTCTCCTTTTTCTTCTATACTTTCTTTGTATCATATTTGGAAACATATCGTATCATTTCATCATCGCTTCTTGCATGCTCCACAGGTACACCTCTCCATTCCTTTTTCCAGCGACTGCATAATCAACGAAAATAAAACATCATTTAAACAAATAATGATATTTGTGAAATATTTTACAAACTCATTTTCAATTTGTATGGCTTTTATGGAGTTCAAGTTCAACTCGGGTTATTTCTTCATATACATTATATAAGACCATATATAACATATGAAATCGATATGGGACCTCAGAATCTAAGGTTAATCTCAAACATGACCTATGCATCAATTGAGTGTTTGATATGCATAACCAACTATTTATATATGTATCATTAAAGTATTTTAGAAAAAAATTAAGAAATATATATGAGAGAAGCTTTATGTTCATAGGGTGAAAGAGTATAAATGCACATACTAATTAAACCTTATGAAGAGAGCAACTAAAGAAAAACCTATTAAGAGATCTTTTTAATTAGGCATACATATGACAACAATTTATGATCAATTCAAATGAATATTTTCTTATGATCACCAAGATTTAGATCAAAACTAAACTAATTAACTTTAAAATTATAGTTGTCATGTAAATTTCGCTCTGCTATTGATTAATTTGACGATATTCCACTATATCACCATTTTCAACATACCATAATTTGGTTGTGGTTTGGTTTTAAAGTAACATTTTTCTCAACACATATAAACTTCAGTGTGAGAAATTGCCATTTTGCATAAATGGATTCACATATGTATATAAGGACGAACCTCTACTTGGTTTTGAAGACCTTTGATATGCTCAACAGCCAAATCCAACATGTCTGCATAGCTTGTTTGCTGCCAAAATTTTAAAACTTTAATTATAGATATGTAATCTCCTAAATTACATTAAAGTATAACTATAATATTCCCAACCTTATCCATATTTGGCACCAGTTCTTGTAGCTTCTTAAGCCTTCCGCTTATTCTTGTTCTTCTCTCCTATAATATACACAAACAAACCAGATCATATATATACTCGTATTCTCTTTGGTTTTCAATGAACTTATATTATGATTATGTATATATATACTTATGCAATAATCATTATTGTATCAAGGTAATGACATAAAACTAACCCTTTCAGCGATGCTGCGCGGGTGAGTCGCACAACCGCGCTTGGCCCTTGTCCTACAAGGGACTGAGTCCTCTGGGATGTTCATCAAACTCTCCATTCTCGCCATTTCAAGAGACGTTTGCGGCATGCTAAACTACAGAAACAAAACCATATATATCTAAACGTTTGCGGCATGCTAAACTACAGAAACAAAACCATATATATCTAAGGTGAAAACAAATATAATTTAACCACATAATAATCCAAACCAACATGTAAAACTTTACACAAAGATCAATTGTATGCATAAGGATTTGTGCCAAAAACCTTTGCCAGGCTATTTATATGCATCACACAAAACCACTCAACTTACATGATACTGTAACATTTACATATTTTTATCTTCAATTCTGCCTACTTGGAATCCTATATTGCTAATCAACTTTAAGAAATTGAAATCCGATTTATAGATTTCATATCATATGACACACAATAATATCATTTATTAACATATAACTTGTGAATTATATGTAAGATAAATTTTCAACCCTCTCCAAGCTTATACAAACTATAATACACAAAAGTATAGAACCACTCAACTTTGGGCCACTTATAGTAAGAGATTCCGAATACTATGAACTTTATTGTATAGAAAGTTTGATGTAATTTTAACATTCATAAATAAAATTACATATAATTTATAACCACAAAATTGTAGAAAAAATACCTGAGTTTCTAAGGTGAAAAAGTCGGTGGTCTTGGACCGTTTTCCGGGTTCATCAATGGTGAAACTGATATGAGAAGACGAGTTGTCCCAATTGTTATGATGTTCATTTCCAAAACTCATACTTGTCGATGCGACACCGTTTATAGCCGCTGCAGACGCTTCAACCTCCGAGATTCGTGGTAGAGAATGTTCTTGATGACTACTACTACTAATCCCGCCGGATAATCTTGCCTCCGACTTCAACCTCGACGGTCCTCGCTCTCCTCCTCCGACGTATCCTCCGTTTGGCCGTCCTAGAGAAAAACCTGTTCCCTCTTCCATCAACAAAGTTTTAGATCGAAAGAGAAAGGAAAGAAATGTAATAATGTAGGGTTATGTAGTTATTATAACTCCGTATTTTAATAACCAATATGATTATTAAAATGTATAAATACAAGATAGAAGGAACGGGTCTTCGTCGAGACTTGAGAGAACCTCTTGCTTTGTCTCTACTACTAAAAAATTATTTATCTCCAATTTGACAGAGAATAACGATTCATGAAAAAGAATCTTAGAAATATTCATTAGAACATCCCCATTGAAAATATTTTAATGGGGTTTTCAAAATATTAGAAAATATTAATAGTGTTATAATAGTATAAAAATAAATAAAAAATATGTTTGAGCATCAAAACTTGAGTACCATTCAAGAGTTTCTTATATACTCAAACATATTTTATTATTAATTTTATAATAGATTAGTAGTATTATCATTTTATAGTATTTTAAAAATTCTATTGAGATATCCTCAACAAAGATGCTCTTATTATTTGAATTCCAAATATTATTATTAAATAAATTATTATGTGTATATAATAATGCAAGAGGGGTAATTTTTCTTGGGGCTCGCACATGGATTACAGTGGAAAAATAAACCGGGACGAATGCAATGAACCAAAGATCAAATTGCGTAAAAATAATATAAATTATTACTTGCAACCAGCAATTAAGTGATAAATCTATCTATTATAATGACAAGTAGGCGTATCCAAAAATCAAATTAGTGACTATGATGAAGCCATGTCAGCAAAAGTGGGCCCTCATGGCTGCTTTGTCAGAAGGAAAAGAGCAAGTGGGGATAAAATATTTGCCAAGTGGACTATACTTTTATTTCTTTTTGTAATGATTCGTGTTTATAACATTATACTTTTGGCAAGTGCATGTTTTTATATTACATGCTATTTGCATTAGATTACATTATTAAAATAGACAACTTGCCTCTATTGGAAATACGTATTTGATTATTCATGCATGTATAATGTATATATACGTATATATGTGAATAAGATCGACCATGGAACCAGAGAGGGTATGAAAGAGAAAGGTGTTTATAAAATCTATAGATAGATAGACTAACTACCAACCAAACAAAATATCTATAGTTAGATATCTATAGTTAGATATTTTGATAGCTTATGTGATCTCGATTTTCAACTAAGAGGTCGATATTATACTTGTTAGTTAATTAGAAAAGCAAAAGTCGTATCCTTTTATATATGGAGGGAAAGCAAATTATTTTAAGTCATCGAAAGAAAATCAAGATTTCATGAAGTCAAAATTATACTTATTAGACCGATTTACTTTCCGACTCGTTTATCAATATTACTCCCTCAGTTTCTTTAAATCGTATGTTTAATTTATGATTTTCACATAATTATTGTATTACTATAAACATTTCTAGTAATTTAAATGATCAATTTAGTTAAAAGTTATGTTCTATTAATTTGAATTGGTATAACTAATTGAAATATTAAGTTTGTTATAAAATTTTAAAGTACTTATGTTTGTGAAACAAAATAACAACTCAAACATTTAACTTAAAGAAGGTGAGAGAATTACTAATTACTAAAATCACCTATGTGTATTTGCAATTCTTTTTGGAGGGGGTTTAAAATTTGTATTACAATTTGCATTTCACGTATACTATCAATCCAAATTAATTAAGAGGACCATTTGGAGAGGCAAAATCTAGTTAAAAAAAAGAGTTAGGGGATGGAAATGTAAGAAACTAAAAAAAGTTACCGTTGGGATCAGTAGGAAGATGTTGGTCAAAGAATCCGGCCGGAGAACTTCTGTGTCGGAACAAAGAAGAAGAGGCACCGGATTCCGTGCCAAAGGAAGATGGGTCGCCGGAGAAGTAATGACCAACGACGTTGGGATCGTTCTGCCGCCGCGTCGGAGGCTGTGGATGATGCGGCGGTGGAGGATTGTGGTGTGTTTGAGAGCCAAGAGAGGAGAAATCACGTGTGGCTCCGGCGACTGAGTCATATCGATTGTTGTCGCCGTCTCCGCCGCCGTGTTGAGCGGTGGACTTGGCGGAGGAAGGAGGAGGATACATAAAATAAAATAAAAATTGGTCGGAAAAAGAAAAATACAAAAAGTTAATATGATGGTTAGGGAAAAATCTAGATGGAGTCTTTAGAGAGAGAGAGAGTAGTTTTAATTCGTTAATATAATAGTGCAAGAGGGTTACTAATAGTACAAGAAGATTACTAGTTATATAGTTAGGGATTGCTAAAATTGTTTAATTAATGTAATGAGAACAAATAAGAGAGCAGGCTTGTGACCTGTTTTGTGCTTGACCAAGAGAGAGTCTACTACTCACGGTCCCGTCAACGGCACGTGCACGGGGCACCTCACGTGGTTGACAGATTGAAGTTTGACGTTGTTTTTGTTCTTCCTTTAAAGTCTAAACTAATTAGTTGTCATTTTTTTATAAGCTTAGTAATTATGGAAATAGTGAAGATGCTGGTTGGTTGGAGATGTATATATAAATTATGAATTTTTTTTTAATCATCTAAATTTATTATTATTCGATTACAAATTATGAGAATTGTTATATCGATGTTTCGTCTTGATCCACGTTGTCCTACCCTGAAGATCTCATGTAAAGTTGTCTCCATTAAATCTGCATCAATCATAATAAATCGTATTTTCTAGGATTTGAACCTCGTACCTCTTGGTGTAAAATTAACGAACCTTTGATGAAACTTATGATTTTTAAGACGTTGGATTTGAAAGGTAACATATTTAAATAAAATGCCCTTTACAAAAAACATATTTTAAGTAGTAGTAGCATATAGTAGTCACAAAGTTTTATGTAATAATTGAGTTAATGGCAATCAAAACTGTTTAATGGCCATTACTAACATTAATGATGGCAAAACTAAAACATACAAATACTATGCAAACGAAAATATTCTCTCCATTTTAATATAACTTGTGTTTTACAAGTACTAGAATACCAGCTGCGCATCGAACAAATTTCTGTTATATAATTTTATTAAATTTAATAATATTTTTTTATTTAATAATTTAGTATTTAGATATGATAAAACAACCACTTCTTTGAAGATACAGAATATTATTTGATGTAAAATAAAATAAAATATATTAATTTTTCGAATTAGTATTAAATTATTAATAATGGCTTGAAAATATGAGGTGATTATCAATCACTGAGATATCGATTTGCTTAGAACTTTTTTTACATACATATATATGAGCATCAGAAAGATCATGTTATCTAAATAACTAATTACGATTTTGAAGATAAAATTTATCAAACATTTTCTAATCTATCTTTATAGTATGATTATTTATCATTTTCTTTTCTCATTTATCTTCGTCTCGTGAGTTTATATATATTTTGATTTTTGTTCATGGTAGAGAAATATTTATGATTTTATTATATTATATTTTAAACGTTGATCTTTCTAATAGGTTGAAAAATAAACGAGTTAAGATAATTATTTAAGTTAAATACATGGTTAAAAAATGAAGTTGATTAAATGTACGTAAAAGTTTATTTTTATTGAGGTACAAACCGTTTAATAAGAAATAGACCGTTATTATTTCATGGAATATATAAATCTTAAAATAATATAGAAATTTTTGTTTTCTTTTAATATTTTAGAAATATGGTTACGTTAGTTGATTTTTACTTATTGTTTCAACTATAAATTCATAAACACATTTTCAGTTTTTTAATATGTGTAATATATATATATATATATATTTGTATAGTATTAAATTTATTAATTTTGATTTTCATTCATTTAGTTAGTATTTTAAGTTTTTATTCTAATTCAATTTTTAGTTATAAAAACAAATAAATATGGTTTAATGTATATTAAATGAACATTTTAAAACTTAAATGTTTAAAAAATTAGTTTTGTCTATATGGATATTCTAGATGAAAAGAGAAGTCTCTAATTATATAATAGGTTTTTATGTTTCAAATAAATTGGGTTGTTGTGATCTAAGAATCCAATCAATCAAAGTCTTTTAAATAATGGTGATCAATTCCATCCACTTTGGTCTCTACATTTTTTCTACACACAAGCAGTAGAACTAATGAATATTTTAGCAAATATTGGCCTATATATAAAAATAAATAAAGGTGTTGACGGCCAAAAATCCATGTTTTCGTATTTCTAACTAGGACCGGTTCTGCTCTCGTGTAGTTTCATTCGATTCATAGTTCAGTTAACCGTCAAGTTTATAAGCAGGGTTATTTTCATTATCTTTAAAAAATATTAAAAAGTTATAGATCTAGATCCGTGCATCCCATCAGGTTAAAACCATAGCATTTTGTATAGTCTTTTTTCAAATGTCATTCGAACAAACAATTCTAGGATTTGCCGATATAAGCGGAATTATTGCAATGTATAATCTTCTCGGTCACAACAGAGAGAATCAAATATGAAGTTCAATGGTCGAATATACAAGTTTGGGTGAATACATTTACAGATAATTGAAGCCTACACTTTGTGGGTGATTATACTAGCATGGATTGCTTTACTTATCGTCAAGTGGATCGTTAAGATTCCATTTTTGTATTAATAGGGAAACAACTTGCTAATTTACTTGTATATTTTTGTTATGGTTTACTTTACACATAGTCGAATACTCATAATTTATTTGAATAAAAGGCCATCTTTTCGTTCATGTTCTAGACCATCCCATTGATCCAAGACAAAGGCAGACAATGACAAAACATCCATTATACATTAATACGATTATTTGATATCATACTTAAAAAAGTAAACACATGTACCTTTTTATTAAATTATGTTGAACGTCTATCGACTACGAAACATGCATTGCTCAGTTTGAAATGAGCAATTCTGTCTTACACGAAACAATCACATTTATGTACGACAAATTCTTGGGCTACATAATATCGGGGGCCTAAAGAGCTAGCCCACTCGAATTAACTTTCTTTCAGGGCCTTTCTTCATTTCTTGTGCAATATATTATACCCATATGTTTTGTTATTATCAAATTTGGATGGGATGTGTAACAACTAGCTTCAAATAAGGCCATCCATATTGCACACAAAATGTGGATGTTTCTAAATAAAAAAATATTAAAAACACACTTTCTCTTCCTTTTACTCAATTTTATACTTTCTCTTTCATCCTTTTACTCAACTTTTATTAATTTTATATTTAAACACACTCCAACTTTCATCAATTCTCTCTCTAACTTTGTCTTCCACGAGACATTCTCTCTCCAAAAATATCAACTATCTTCTCTTTTTACTCAAATTTTATTAATTTATATTTCAATACACCCTATTATTTCAACCAAAAACACTCTCTTTCTTCCTTTTACTTAATTTTTAATAATTTTATATTTAAAGACACCTACAAAATGTCTCTAATGTGGATGCTCTAAGTATAACGGTGTGCAAAAGTTTCTTTTGGTGAAAAATGATTTGAAAATTTATGTCACACATTGTTCATTTTTTTTTAATTTAGTTAAAATTCTAATGCTTAATTAATTACGTTGATGTAAAAATATGTTTCTTTTTTGACACATAGCATAAATCTTTTTTTTTTCTTTTGACAACTAGGAGGTAATCCGGATTTTTACCATCCGACTAATCTTTCCAGGGTGAGTGTAGCCTTCGAGTAACCCACACACCAGGTTTTCTAATGGGTCTAAAACATAGCACCATTTCGACTGGTCAAATGAGAGTGGTTAGAGAATTTTGCGTTTGAAGGAAATTGAACTCTGGCCTAAACCCGGAGCAATTTCTTCCCAAGTGGAAACCACTAACCCACACTGTCCATAACCACTTGGTTGTAATGTAAATCTTAGCACGTAAAAGTGAACATATATGTTTTTTTGGGAGTAAAACATATATGTTTTGTTAATAAACAGACAGAAAACAAATTATATGTAGACGCTAGTTAGTTGCCGATCAATCTATTTCGAGTTCTCAAATTGAGAATATTCGGTTGGTCGTGTGATATGATTTGTTGACATTTGTTTATGACATGTGTTTTTTTATGAAAGGAAACTATAATATCGTTTTTAGATCTTATACCCAATAACAAAGATACAAACATATCGAAGTGGTAACGTTGGATTTCAGTTTGATTCTATTTGGTTCATAATAATTTCCAACAGCTTTATTCATAACGGGTATATAATGTCTAAACTAAAATATGCTCTTTGAGATAAACTTTATCTTTCTCACATAAATTGACTAACCTAATTATAATGTTATTTTCTTAATTTATATTCACGCGCGTTGTAATTTATTTACTTAACTATAATACATACACATATACGTGTATATGCATCCACTAAGAGATGTCATTGGTTATTTGATCCAGTCACTTTCAATTTCATGACAATTAGATAATTCCAAGTAAGAAATACCGAATGTGGATTTGCACTCAGCGATTTTCCTTTCTATACAATTATTGGAAAAGTTTGCGATGAACAAACATATCCAATCAATTTTCAAAAAAACAAAAAAAAACTAACAAACATATCCAGTCATTTTAGTAATCAAGACTACCAAATTTTATATTCATAGCTACAAATTATATACAGTATATTAGTATATATCTAATTTTAAAAAATCATATATATATCTGAAAAAAATAATGGGGCAATTAAAA
Organism: Arabis hirsuta; assembly: GCA_964056655.1. NCBI lineage: Eukaryota > Viridiplantae > Streptophyta > Magnoliopsida > Brassicales > Brassicaceae > Arabis > Arabis hirsuta. The sequence continues at coordinate 41,659,834 of OZ053300.1, forward strand.
AAATGTCACTTTTTGTGTGCACATTTGCAAGAATACCACTTAGGGGTGTCCATTTGCAAAAATGCCATTAATTATAGATTTATAAAGCCTATATCTTAAAATTATAAATCCTAAAAAATGTTTTGACCCCTAAAACCCCCTAAACCCTCGTAACTAAACTCTAATAGAACATAATTAATCCAAACATAAATGATATAAAGAAAAAATAATTTTGAAAAAGTGGCATTTTTGTAAAGATTTCAAAAGTGTGTCATTTTTATAAAATGACACTTAAAAAGTAGCATTTTTTGAAATTTCTCAAAAATAATAGTAAAACTTATAGCTCAATGAATATAAATCAAGAATTTCATTATATGTATCATAACGCCGGGTTTCATGAGTTTTAAAAAAAAAATTAGGAATCAATATAAGTCATACAAATCTTCAGATTTTTAATCTTTAAGGTTTTTGGTTACCAAAAAATCCCTACTAAATATCAGTTTTCACCAAATATATCAATTTACCTATCACAAAATTCACAAACCTAATTCTAAAAAGTCTTGCTAAAATACCTAAAACATGTGAGGAAAAAAGTTAGAATCTAATAATATTATGAAAAGTGAAGAAAACAGATCACATTAATTAAGATATCATTGAATTTACTTTTTCAGTCATTTCCTAATAATATCTTAATTTATTTATCTACATAAAGTAAGAAATATCCAATAATGTGTTCTTATAGATGCAGTAGAATATGAAAGCTACAAGCATTAGTACGTATATCATAAGGAATCGCATGTAAATGAGATTTAGCTACAGTTTTAGTTATTAATTAAGAAGAAAAGCTTATAGAGCATTGTACTAGAAGTCTAGAACCCTATAAAGATCATTATTAACTTTAGCTCTAGAAAGGAAGACCCTAATTAGAGCATCCGTAAAGGTGAAACTTTGGTAGGTGTTTCTTAGCAATATTTTACTAATATTTTATTAACATTTCTAATATAACTAATTAATATAATTAATCAAATAAGTTGAACCAACATTTGGAAAACACTCTCTCAAACATGTTTCTAAAGTTTCCGTCTAATGATTAATGAACCGTTCTTCTGCTTTTTCCTCTTTTTCTTTCCTTTTTCTAATTTTTTCATTTTTTTAACGTTTATGACACTCATAAAAGTTTCAGCATTAATACCATCGTTAATTGGTGATTTTTTTATGTCTTAACATCTTTTTCATTAAAATATAATAAATTTTTATAAATTTTGATGAATAAAATTCTATGTATTAAATCTTAAGACAAAGATTTAAAAAAAAATAATATTAAAAAATGACTTAAAACACTTTAATAGATACTAAGATTAAAGATGCTCTAAGTTTTTTTTCACGCCCTTTCGTGCATAGCCACGAATGATATATTGATACTCTTATAACATTAATATTAAGAATTGAAAAATCATTCAAAATTTGTAGTATCTAAATAATATATACGTGGAAGTCCCTTAGTTCAATGGTTCGGTTAAATGTTCATTAATGCTTTTACACCAAAAAATTTGGGGTTCAAACCTCAGAATATGCGATTTATTAATATTTATGCAGATTAATGAAGACAGATTTGCAGGAGATCTTCAACGTGGGACAAAGCGGAAGACTTGTCTCTTGTAGAATCGTCGATGTAACAGTTCTCATAGTTTGTAATCGAATAATAATAAATCCAGACGATTAAAAAAAAAGAAATAATAATATATATTATTTCCCTGATTTCTACATTTTTGCTTGCAGCAGTTTATACTTTATATACCAAAGCTATTATCACTGCATATCTGGTTGATGTAGTCATTGTGGTATGATTAGTGCGATATTGAAGTTGTATGGTCAAAATACTCGAATTAAAATATCTTTCTTCACGGGATTAAATAATTAAATATGTTTTATAATTAATTATAGTATTTAAATGAATATGACAAAACATATGATTTGAAATATTTATTAATGTCTAAAAATGATAAATATTGTGCATAAATGTAATTAAATTAAATTTTGATCAAATATATTTTGATGCCATTAGTTTTTATATTTGTATTGACAAAATTGAAAAAATAAATGTGCCAATGTTATTTATTTCAATATATTTAAGTGTATACTCGATTCTTATTATTTCATGTAAATCTTAGAGTATGCGATAAATCGTATAAATTTTAGATTTATATGAATTTGTCGGATATAACAAACGAAAAAATAATATATGATTTTCAATAATGAAATATATAAAAATTTGTAAGTATAGTTATATATCTATAATAGATACATCATAATTAAAAGATTTGTAGATATAAAAATTATAAATAGATGATATGGTAAGTTTAAGTATTACATTTAGTGGGACTTAGATTTGTAAATCATGTATTAGTGGGTTTATGTTATAAAATTAATAAAATATGTATAGATTTCTATTAGGGTCTTTTTGGTGAATAACCAAAAAAAAAAAATTAAAAAGTTAATAAAAATGGGATATGTGGCAAATTGTAGGCTATTGGATTTGGAGTTTTTTGTTAGTTTTCAAATTATAATTTTGTTGTTATATTTTTGGCAAATTTTTCCTTTCTATTATGCCATATAGTTTTGATTCATATGTTTTTATTGGTTAATTTAAATTATATATTTGTTACACATATGATTTTTGCACCGAATGTCTCCTTTATTAGTATATAGTTTTTTTTTTTTAAATTCCATATTAATGACTACATATTCATTGTTTTCATATTCGTTTGATGATTATATATTATATATAAAATTATAAATGGTCAATTGTCATTAAATATTTTTAATGGCTTTCCATATGATTTCCTTAAAACTCTCTTTGAATAACATTTAGGATTTTCACCTAGTGTCTCTTCTATTAATATATAGAGGATACTCACTGTGTTTTATCTAAAATCCTTATTGAGTATTTAAAATATCTTTCTTTTAAAGTATTTTGACCTTTTCTTAAAATATCTTTCTTTTTTAAATTATTAATGTTCTAAAAATTAGATGCCATCTATTTATTATACACATAGATTTATCTACACAACCTTCAATTCCCTAATCCGTAGGACAATATATATATATATAACGAGATATTCATTTTCCTTTACCGATGTAATTGCTAACTCAGTTTTTTTTGTTTATGACTGATACAAAACTTACATCAAGCTGCTATATTTTCTGTTAGAACGTTCAAAATAATTTTAGATTGAAAATTTATATCAGCCAGGTTCAATTAGAAATAGAACATGTCAAACAATAAATAAAAGAACAAAACAAAGATAACGAGAAAGACACGAGAACAACTAGAATAAGTTTATCTTCGGAGTTCACGTTTTCCTCAACTTTCTGACAACTGTAAGATGCTGTATCGTTTTGTTAATTGGATATTAAGAACCAAATTAAGTTCTGTTAATCTGTCATTTTCTTAATTCAATTTTCTTCGATTTGTTTTTTCGTATTAGTTGACGGGTAAGCTTTCAAGTAGCAAACAGTGTTTTGTTTTGTTTTTTTTTGTAATTTCTTTGCACACTTTGTTATATGGAATACGAGTTAATTAGTTCCTTTCTGAGACTTGGGCCCTTTTCCCTTTTTATTAACGACTTGGACATTAACTATGGGACAATATTTTGCACGTAATATATTGATGATTAATCCCTTTATAGGTTTACGTTTAAAATATGAAATTTAAACAGTAAGGATTATTTTCTTTGATTTGTTACAACTGCTTATAAATATCAAAAATCTTAATTTCATCAATTCGTCCTTTTGTAACGATGAAACGCAATGGAAATCCATCATCAATTCAGAAATTTACACAAAATAGTCATTAGTCAACTCCATGTGATAAATAAAAACCTCTCAAGTAATATTAGTCTGTAGCTAGTAAGTAATATTAGTCTACAAGACTACAACAATATGATTAACTATCCGTTTTTCTTATTAAAAATTTTCAAAAAAAAAAAAAAAAAAAAACAGTATGATGAACTCATCATATATATGTAACTACTTAAGATATACTCGTTTAAGATTTCATTTTACAGAAAATTTTCAAAAATTTGCGTTAGAGTTTCCCTTTGGATTCTCCTATGATGTTATCTCATTTAGTGGACAAAATATGCTATATTTTTTTGTTCTTGCTTTTCTGGTTGATGAAGGATTGATTCATGGAAATTTTTGACAACCTAACCACATCAATTGGTTAATCCCCAAAACTTGTCGGTTAACTAATCTTACTCATTAACTAATTTATATATTTATATTGCAAAGAATATTCATCGAGACGATACCTATAAGAGCATCTTATACTAGGAGCAAATTCCAAGGTAGAGGAGCTTAGTTTTTAATAAAGTAATGCCACCTTCTATGCAATAGTTTAATTAGAATAATGCCAAAAATAATGAAGATTTTGTTATATATATTTGGCAAGAAACGATAAAAATAAAAAGAAATAAGAACAAAACAAATAGAGACCTAAAGATGAGACAGATGAGGATGGCTAAGTTAGTTGTTGGAGGCTGCTGTCTGAAAGAAGCCGCCGTGGGGTCCCTTAGCCAACAGTCAAAATTCACCATAAGAAAAATGAGTGACTTATGCTAGTTTAAAAACAAAACGAAAAACGTTTATACTCCAAAATTTATAATTATGTTACTTCATTAGCATCTTGTTGAAATCAAATCGGTAGAGTTTTGATATGTTTAGCAAACTAACGAGTTAGAAATTCAGAATATATATACTAATTTTCTAACTAAAACATAACACTATACACTAATACACATAAATATTAAAGTTTCATAAACGTACACAAAATTTATGTATAATCATATTACTCATAGGCAATTCATAAATTTTATGTTGATTTTATTATCCGTAGAAACTATAGTTAATTTTTCAAGTGTCAATAATTATAAGAGAAAATTAGATTAATAGTAATGATGTCGTATATATTACAACTGAATAGTGTAAAAAAACTTCCGCTATTACCTTTCATTTAGCTATTATGAAAGATGTGATGTTTTTCTATAGCATGATGCCATAATTAATTTAATCTCAATTCGAAATCCTAAACCTTAACCATTATTTAACAAATTACTTTTTAATAATAATTAATAAATCACACAAAAATTGGTCACGTGAAATATAAAATCGTTCAAATACTTAACTCATATCCAATTTCTTGATATTCCACACCTCTATAAACTAACATCATGTTTAGCAAAGAAGCAACATTAATCAATTCGTTTAATCTCATATTTATTTTTCAATTTTGGTAATGACTTCTACTAAATACAATTTTAGCCACACAAAAACAAAATACAATTTTGCCACTATATCGATCATTTGGAGGATTTAGGATTAATCAGCTTTTTTTTATACAGAAATAACAAAATCTGGGTTAAAGAAATGATCACATGATATTTATAACCTGCAAAATGAAAAATCGATAACTGATGGCTGGTGTTTGCTTGGAGGTTTTGGCAACAAAGTCAACTCAGCTAAAAGAAGTAACCGGTTAAGCCAGTGGCGGAAGAATAACTTGACTGAAACGTGGCCATGTGATGTCATAATTAAGCAATGTGGAAGTGAGTATCAAAGTATATGTACTGTATCTCTAAAGCTCTCTCCCTTATCTTCTTCTTCAGATCCGATCTGCTCTCCGACTGATGTACGTGGGCTACTAAAGCCACGACATCGGTCGGTTTGTATTTAATTATGTGTAGTTTTTCTTTATACTTGTTTAGTGATGTAGATCTGTTAGCTTTGGGTCCTCAGAAACTCATATCTATGACGATTTTGACAGATCTGGAGGTGGTGAATTTGCGATAGACGGCTCGGGTTCTATCAATGACGCGTTCCTGGGCGTGTTGGTTTGTGGATTCAAGGACCCGATTTGGTTTTGTTTACTTCTCGCTAGTTTCCGGATCTGTTGATTTGGTTTGAAAAGATGAAGGTTTTGGTGTTGCTTTGTTCTGGAGAAGTGCTTGTCCTGGGTTTTGGAGCATCGGGGCGGTGACAGCTGAGTTGTCATTATTTTCTGCTATTGAGCAGATTTGTCCGGCTCATTCCTAGGAAAGGAGTTTCGGCTCAATCGAAGCATAGTGCCGTAGGAAGTCGTTTGCAAAAATCAGTTTCTTCGTCTTCTTGGTTGGTTCTTAAGCACGTGTAGCTCGTGACTCTACGGGTGGTTCTAACCGCAATAACTTCGGCTACTAGTTGCTCATGTACTCTTTCTCTTCCAAAGTATAGTTTGTTTGACCTCCGTGTTTTTATTGCCAGGTTATAGATTTTGTGCTTGTTTGTATCCTAACTATTAGTTTTATGGTTTATACTTAGTCTCTTAAGAAATCTTTGTAATCTTCTAGTTATTGGCTCTGGATGTTCTTCGGAACTTGCGGGCTTTTGGCTCCGGAAATATTTTCGAGTCTTCTGCCTTTGGGATCGGAAGGAATGTGTTCTTTGACGATATGTAATTTCGGTTATAAATTTAATCAAATCTTTCAAATGCCAAAAAAAAGTACTCTATCTGTCTTTACAAACTGTTTGAGCTCAATAATTCCAACATTTTGTATTTTATTGATTGTCGAGTCATATTTGTTTCCACATTTGATTTTTAAAATACCATCTTATTTTTTAATGTTTTTAAAACTTTTATTGTGAATTATAATTCAGGAGTGGTAGACTTTCAGATTTTTGTGGTCTTTCTTTGCTATTTATTTGTAGTATAAGGATATATAATTATAAAACGTATTCTTACGTACGTTACTTTAGAGTGGTTCATTAGAAGCATAATATCTGGATTTGTCGGATTTTTTTTTCATGTTTTGGGACCAATTTCTTTAGAGTGGCACATGTCTCCGGTCTAAGTCTTTTTATTTCTTTGTTTACCTCTCAAAATAAAAAGTCTATTCTCCAATATGAATTTATTTTGTTTTTGATCGTATCCTAAACAAAATTATAACTAGTTACTCTAAGATAATTTTTATTCCATATGAGCGGTGCACGTATAGTAAGAATATGGTTGGAAATATATAGTTAAAACTATTTTGTGGTTTTATCGCATTCTCTTTACAACAAAAACAGACGCTAAGATTACCACTTCAATTAAAGCCTACTACTATATGACTAACAAACCTCAATTATAATAAAGTGGTAACTAATATCAATATATACATGTAATTATATAATGTGTGACTAAGATAAACCAATACAAACAATATTTTATATATATATATATATATTGTCGAGTCATATATATATATATATATATATATAGAGTTAATCCGTCCGTACATATATGTAATCATCGGTCAAATTTCAAGTTTTGTTGTTATGTTCATTTATTTAATTCAAGCTTAGAAAGCGTCGGTGAAAATTATCTAACTTATAAGATATACTTGTTGTCTTTGTTGTTCTCGTTGAATAATTGAATCGTGTTGTGTTTTACAACTAGTCAAAATAGCATGTTAGTTGAATAACTATTGTTAAGTACGTCAGTAACATTTGGTTTAATAAACTAATATAGTGGCATACTTATACGGACTCTAACCATTTATGCGATGGACATTGTTACGTGTACGTCCACGCATATACTTTGGGATCATTTTGCGTTGAAAAAACTTGTAATTCAATATGTCGATCAGTAGTACTAATTAACGGTAGTTAGATATATAATACATAATTTTATAACAATTAACAATGAAAATTAGTTTTTAATTATGTAGAGTTAATGAGCAGGAATATTGTCAAGTGTCAGCCACTGATGAAGACACGAGGCAACTTCAAATTTGATATTATCTGACAGTTTCCAGAGTCTTTTTAAAATACTGTCTAATTTTGATTTAGTGAACGGACCAAAAATCGGTTTCCACATAAAATACTTAAAAATACATTAACGCTTCCGAACTCGTATCGACGTATATGCTTTTTGGGAGGTTTTTGTTTACAAAAATATAGACGTACGTATGTATGAATGTATGTATGTGTGGTTTCCAACGTCAAAGACAACTACGATATTTGAAATCTCTCAAGGGTTTATCATAAAAAACACAAACTACTCGAAAACTTTAATTAGCATAGAGACGTCACGAGCCTATTAAGCTTAATGTATTCTAATTATATTATATTATCATTATTACTAAGTGATTATCCACTCTATACGCGAATTACTTTTTATATAAGTTTTATATATTTATGATCTATTTAAGATTATAAAAGTTCATTATTATGAAGTTATAACTAAAAATCTTGATTGTTGAACAAAGAGAGAGCATGAGAATATTGAAACCAAAAAAAAAAAAATTAAGAGCGTCTATTATATAAACATATATATATATATATATATATCAGAAATTTAAATATATCTTTAAAAATAAAACTACATGATAGTTTAAACATATCTTTAAAAAAAAATTCATTATCTTTTGACCCCAAAAAAAAAAATAAAAAAAAAAACTCATTAGTATTCCACTTTTAACAAATCTCCACTCATATCAACATGCCAATTAAAACTTTCTAATTAATTATAAGGACACATCAATTAAATTAAATTTAGGGACACATCAATTAAATTAACCAATCAGAACATTCCAATTAATTATATATGCTTTATTGGAAATCTCTACATATTTATATATATATTTTAACTCACAAATATATGTGTTAAATATTTAAACCCAACTAAAATGTAATATTTAAATATTTAAGAATGTTATATAATATAGTGTTTTAACAATGAATCATTTACCGATGTCAATTACTTTACAAAAATTGTATTTGTGTCCATTTGGATATCATATATGATTGATCATATAATTTTTTATTTTTTTATCTTTTAATTGTATTCATATTGCACTAATTAAAGTTGCGTTGTTATAAATATACAAATTTACAAATCTAACATTAGTGTTTAAATTTCGAAATCATTATTTAAAAAAAAATTATTTACTTAAAAATATTTTACATAGTAACATGATATTATTTTGCGTTTGGTGAGGTCAAATAAATTTGAAAAAATCCATAATCTCAAAAGTATTCGATTTACATCAAAAACGTTTACATTCAATCTCTAAGTATCATACAAATTAAATTTTGTAAGATAAAATATATTCTCTCCGTTTCAAAATTTAAGATAATTTTGCTAAAAACACGGATATTAAAAATCTAATTTTTTTTTAAAAAGTATATTTTAATATATTTAATAAAAATAATTTGAATAATAACACAAAATATTGCAAAATACTATTAATCACATAATATTCAATAAAGTTAAAAAGTATCTATCTTATATTTTGACACAAAATAAAAAAACCTTTAAAACATTTTATATTTTAAAATGGATAAAGTATTTATCTGCACATAAAATATGTCATTTCATTTTTGTTAATTTTTTTCGTATATGATAAAAATTATAATTTTTATTATTTTTTGAATATTCTAAATAACGCGGATAAAAATCTAGTAGATATTTTAAATAAGAAACTAAAGCTAATCATTGCTTTTGAAAAGTATACGAGACACTTTTAGACATATGAGTTTTAACTTTTTTAATTCAAAGTTTGAAACTCTGATTAACGACAGGAGAATAATACTTACATGTGATGTGTTACTTAAATTTATATATGTTTTAAAAAAAACAATCCTTTGTCGTTTAGGGTTCGATTGTAGTTTTTGCTCTTGAAGCAATCAAATTATAATATATTTGGTTCTGTCATAGTTAAAAATATATAAATTCTATTCAACATGTTCCGTTCCTTACCATTGCGATTCTGTTACCAAGGTCCCATTCGAATTTAGACTCAAATTCGGTAAGTGTTCAGGATTTTAATCTTGAGAAATTTTAAAAAATACTACTTTTCAAGTGTCACTTTACAAAAATGTCACACTTTTGAAATCTTTACAAAAATGCTACTTTTTCAAAATTATATTTTTTTTTATATTATTTATGTTTGGATTAATTATGTTCTATTAGGATTTAGTTTTGAGTGTTTAGAGAGTTTTAGGTGTCAAAACATTTTTTAGGGTTTAAAATTTTAAGATATAGGCTTTATAAATCTATAATTAGTGGTATTTTTGTAAATAGACATCCCTAAGTGCCTATTTTTGTAAATGGACAAATCTTAATGTTTTTAATAATTAATAAAAATTAAAACCATATCATAAATCCGAAAATTCAAATTCAATAAATGTTGGGACTAAACAAGACTAATCTAATTGAGACGGATCTAAATGAGCGGTTCTGCCCATCTAAGACCGGTTTAATGTTGTTCGGATTTGGTTTTTAACCAATAATCAACTATTTTTTATTGGATATTGAGAAAAATAACAATTTTAACTAAATTATGATACTAATTCATGTTCGTTTTTGTTTGGATCAAATCGATTGAATTGAACTAAATACCCTAATATATTACATGTAACGATAAAGCAAAAACACTTGATATTCGAGGTATAAATTGGATTTTATGTCCAATTAAAAATAAAAATGGATATGCACAATTGCACATAAGTGAAGCTAATTACAGTCTGAGAACCAGATAGACTCCATCAAGTTGATTTACAAATGATTAATGTTTTATTGTCAAGTTGTATTTATCTAAGCATGATTAGTTTAATTGATTAGAAACAAATCGACCGTACTATATTAAATTCGATCTAAAATTCTAATTAAGATGAAAATATCGTCAAGATTTTGTGGTGTAAGGAAAACCAATCACAACAACAACAACAACAAAACTCAAGTTTTCTGGTTAATAGAGATTTGATAACTTGTCAAAAAAAAATCTCGCATAGCATGGTGATGGGCCAATGGGTGTGTAAAACTCAAGTTTGGTCGTTTTCTTAGATTACAAAATCTCAAAGGACATATTGAAAAATATTGATCAAATACTAAAAGAAACATGTCAAAAATGGCTTTAAACCTATGAATCCAATCTGTGTACAGTGAAGTACTTCTCTTGCTGGCACATGATCCCTATACTTGTGTCAGACCTCTGTTCTACAGTTTCTGAAAAATATATAAGAAAAATTATAAAATATTTCTTTATTTAAATATTGACGTTAAATTTTGAGAAATTATCCAATTTTGAGAAAATTCTGACTACCAAAGTAGTAAATTGTAGTACGTATTTATTCCTACTGGTAAATCAGGCTCTAAAACGGTAACATCGGGTTAAAAAAATTAATCTTAATATATGTAAAAAAAAATTCAGTATTAATATACTTTTGTATATATATAGTTTGCAAAATACAAATCATGAGCACGTGTCAATAATTATAAAATCAATGTAATTCCAAAAAAAAACTTTAAATTGTGTCGTATTGATACGTTAAGAAAACATTTATCAAACGATTCAAACTAAGCCATCTACCACCGAAAATTCCTTACAATTAATTTTGGGTTGTATCAACACTACAAAAAAAAAAAGAGTTATGTAGCATCATTTATTTTTTTTGTTTAAATCAGTTATAAATAATGCAAAAATATTTACATCATTTTTTTAAGTGATTCTAAAATTGGTGATGCAAATATTTAACATCAGTTAAAAAAACCAATGCAAATATTTTCATCAGTTATAATAATCGATGTTTATTTTTGCATCAACTAATATAAATGATGTTAATATTTACTTCAGTTATACCAATTGATGCTAAGTATTTGGATCAGTTTTTAAACTGATGTTATAATTTCATTAATCATAAATACAACTGTTAAAGTATCACAATTGTGTAAAAATCAATATTCATTTTATAAATTATTTTAATTAAAAAAATCATTTAAAAGTTCAAAAATCTACCAAGGGCACGTAAACCAAACTAAAAAATTTTCAAAGAAATCTAAGTCAATCTCTAATTATAGAATTTTGATTTTAGTTTGCCATTTAATTGAAGATAAGTGTACATATATATACAACTGTTTTCTCTTCGCCTCTTTTCTTGATTGTCGATGTGGGACATTTGTGAAAAAGTAATTAAAACAATATTAATTAATTAAAAGTTATTGGCATCAGTTTTATCTTGATATAAAAATCTTTTATTTAAGCAATATTAATAAAATTTAGTAGTTGCATAAGTTATTTAACTAATGTGAATTCATACTTTTGCATCAAAATTTTTAAAAGTGATGCAAATTAATACAAATTTGTATCAACTTTGATTAATTCGATACTAATCAAATCAAAAACAATATCCTTTATTATAATTGATGTTAAACAACAAATTTTATATTATTTGTTAATAAATGCTTTTAATTGGTGTCATTTCATTTTTTGATACTAATTAAGTGATGTAATATACTCCTTTATTGTAGTGCAAGCTTGAATTCCAGGAAATTTGTCACACGATAATTACGACATTTTTTTGTTAAATAGTTACGACATTTTATAATATTTGGTTCCGGATTGCATGCTAATTTTATTAAGACTTCGCAACTTGTATTTTTATACACATCTACATAAAAATCAATAAATTTAAATGACATATATACAAAATAGGGCCGTTACAATAAGATTCTAGATAAACATTACCAAACCCAAAGATACTTTTAATTCAATACTTCCCTAGAGTTCTTTTGTGGCACGCCATTGACTAAATGACTAGGGAATCCTAAATTAAACAATTTAGTGTGAATTGATCCTAATTACTATCAGGCAATTAATTTTATTATTAACTGTAGGGTAACTAATTTTCTATGAAATTAATATTCATATTTCGATGAGAAATCCTACAACATTTGAGGTTTAGCCCTAGCTATTGGGTAACTAATTGCAAAATAAAAAAAAATACATTACAGAAATAGCTAGTGATTAATAATATTATCATGGTATCAAATTTCCAACATTAAGTTTTCTCTGATGTGACCCTAAACTTACCAACGACGAAACTTACCAACGACGACTCTGCCAGGACTACTTGTGAAACTTTTTACTAGATATATTCATAATGACATTACTGATAGAAGTTTTTTTTTCTTATATTTTTTTTTTACATGGACAATTAATTGACGGATACATGTGACCAATTTAAGTGCAGAGTATTCGTACACTTTATCATGAAAAAATTATAATTATAGTTTTGGTCTACACTAAAATAGAGGAATCCTTGGTGTATCACTACTTTATTTTTTTGCAAACAAGTGTTTATTCGCCCATGTGCTTTCTCGCTAATTCTTCTTAAGTTCTAACCACCCTTTAACTTTATTAATTGGCATTGTTAAAATGTTGAACAAAAAACAATTGTTAAAATTATAGAAAGATCATAACTTTGCAGATAAAAAGATCAATAACGAAATTGTTTTAAAATATTAATCGAAACGAAAATGTATTGTCCCTTGAATGTATGGATCTTAATATCTTATATATATGCATATTTAAACTAACTATATGACCTCAAACTAATTGACCAGTCTATAACCTTCTTTAATAATTACAAGGATAGATATGATTTTTGTGGGAGAAATATATAATAATAATTGATGAGAAGCTCAAAATATGATTAGTTTATACAAGAGGTGTTTGCTCCCACCTAGCGTAATTGATCTTTTTAATTATCTGCAAAGTTGATACAATTTTTTCTGCACCTTCTTTGGGAAACATAAATTATTATACGTTTCACGACATAAAGTATTATTTCTTTGCACGATTTAAAAATTTTCAACCTACACTACATATATGCTTGCAATTATGTAATTATTCCCGCCTTTTATGTTCATCTTTACTTGTCTTATATAATGATATTATATATACCGAAAGGTGTGTGTTAGTGTGTTAAAGTAGAATTTCCAAATCTGAAAAACAAAACAATACGTTTAGTTTTGATTAGGTCTTGATATTTATTTCTCATGTGGTATTCTCTTTTCTTCACATCTCATGTATGTGGTGGTAATTCGTTCGAGTAGTAAACTTGTGAAGTGCCGTAATAATCCCATTAAATTTTATTGTAATTTATTGTATCATAAAAACATGAGTAAAAAGGTTAGAATTATTTTGTTTATGTTCTTACTTTTTTTTTTTGGTAAAAATTATGTTCTTACTTGTTACAAAAAAAAAAAAGTTCTTACTTGTTACAATTTTTAGCCCTCATATGGGCTCTCCAAACGTACGTTACGGCTGCAATGCCACTAAGTTTATTTCCACATGCTATATTTCTCATAATTGAGATTTCACATGCACTCTATACTTATATGTCGTTATATGTACTTATAATGGGAAATTATACACGTATATATAGACTACTAAATGTAAATAAGAATAGAGAATATTGGAAAAAAACAAAAGTTAAGAGGAAATTATCGTCCGTCAAAGTTCAAAAAAAAAAAAAAAAAAAAAATTATCGTCCGTCGGTTTATGGAGAATAAGAAAACAAACATGTATACGATATGTAGAGAATTTGTGAAACAATGCAAATGTATCAAAATCACATTTTGTAATTAAAATACGCGACCTCGCGTGTATTAAAATAAGTAAATACTCGTAATATATTTTTGATGTCACAAATCAAAGTCGTTGTTAATTTGGTCTAATGTATTTTAGATTAATTATAAACTTGGTATTTATAACTCGGTTTCATCTTCAAAAACAGCTGTCTTCCTATTGATTGCGAAGGTTTCTTATTATGTCAGCCATTTTAGGACATCTGACTTTCACTTATAATCACCCTATTTCTATACATTTTTTGCTTGTTGAAGTTTTACTTACCTTTCTATATATGATGTAGTTTTTCAGAAGCATTCAAATTCATTTACTATATATTTACAATTTCCATTTTTATGACTTTGAAAAAATTAGGAACGTTCTGCCACCACATTGTAATATTCATGATCGGAAAATTTGTGGTCCTCTTACCGTAAATTTGGTGCACCAACAAGTTTCGTGTAATTATGTATTTTGAAATATTTTTTAGCTTTCTGTTGACTGTATACGATTATACATAGTTTTAACATTTACAGAATGTCGGTAGAAAATAAATTATATTATCGAAAATGATTGTGGTAGATGTCATAGTGATTAACATAGCTTAACAAGCATCAAATAGTTGCATTTATTTTTAAAATGTCCTGACTAGAAATTTATACTAATCAATTAGAATTCATTTTGGCTTATTTCAATCGGGTGGTTGGAGATTAGTTTTCTGACACAGTGGAAATTTCCTCATCTATTTTATTTTTAATTATAAAACTAACAAAACCAATAATTGCCAGCTAATAGCGAAATTAAAATAACAAAACTATAGGAAAAAAATATACAAATATTACGTAGATATTGAATCGGTCCCTATTGAACAAAGCCCACCTCTAATGACTACTACTTTTTTCACTATAAAAACAACTCTTTTCCATGCAGAAACACAATCAATCACTTCTTTCTTCTTCTTCTCCTAACATTTCTCCAACTTTTTCTTCTTTAATAATTTGGAGAAATATTCTAAACCGGCGGTGGAAATTATCCGGTGATACAATGGCGACTCCGGCATGGAGTCATGCCAAGGGTCAATGGGTAGTGGCCATTTTGGCGTTACTTGTTGGCTCGGCTATGGCTACCGAACCTTACTATTATAGCTCTCCTCCACCACCGTATGAGTACAAATCTCCACCACCTCCGGTTAAATCTCCTCCACCTCCTTATGAATATAAATCTCCACCACCTCCGGAGAAGTCTCCTCCACCACCATATTACTATCATTCACCCCCGCCTCCGGTGAAATCCCCTCCCCCTCCTTATGTCTACCACTCTCCTCCTCCTCCAGTGAAGTCTCCTCCACCACCGTATTACTACCACTCTCCTCCTCCTCCGGTGAAGTCTCCTCCACCACCTTACTACTATCACTCTCCTCCTCCACCGGTGAAGTCTCCTCCACCACCGTACTACTACCATTCACCACCTCCTCCGGTGAAATCGCCTCCTCCTCCTTACTATTATCATTCACCACCTCCTCCGGTGAAGTCTCCTCCACCACCGTACTACTACCACTCTCCACCTCCTCCGGTCAAATCCCCACCACCACCGTACTACTACCACTCTCCTCCTCCTCCGGTTAAGTCTCCTCCACCACCGTACTACTACCACTCTCCTCCTCCTCCGGTCAAGTCTCCTCCACCACCGTACTACTACCACTCCCCACCTCCTCCGGTGAAGTCTCCACCACCACCATACTACTACCACTCTCCTCCCCCTCCGGTTAAATCTCCACCACCACCATACTATTATCATTCACCACCTCCTCCGGTTAAGTCTCCTCCACCACCATACTACTACCACTCTCCTCCTCCTCCGGTGAAGTCTCCACCTCCTCCTTACTACTACCACTCACCACCTCCTCCGGTCAAATCACCACCTCCTCCTTACTATTACCACTCTCCTCCCCCTCCGGTTAAATCTCCACCACCACCTTACTACTACCATTCACCACCTCCTCCGGTGAAATCTCCACCTCCACCATACTACTACCACTCACCACCTCCTCCGGTTAAATCACCACCACCACCGTACTACTACTCATCCCCGCCACCACCAAAATCTTACCCACCACCATACTACTACTCATCGCCACCACCACCACCAAAGTCGTACTCACCACCGTACTACTACTCATCACCACCACCTCCGGTCTCATACCCTCATCCTCACCCACACCCTAAACCACTCGTCTTCAAAGTTGTTGGTAAAGTGTATTGTTACAGATGTTATGACTGGACTTACCCTAAAAAGTCTCACGATAAGAAGCATCTCAAAGGTAACTAAAGTCTTTATTAATTAATTTTTAATCTTAGCTAATTCCTTAGTTAATTACACAAAAGAATGGTATCTTGATGATTATAGGATGATTATAGGCTTATAGCAGCATTTAAATAAGTAGCATATATTCTATAGTGTTAGTTGAACGTAGTCGTAGATTATATATTAGTGGAAAATAGAAAACGATTAAGTCAAGAAAAATACAAGAATCTGTTATTGACGTAAACAATCCAAAGAGATCGAACAAGGAAAATCGATTTCGTGAATAACAACTAATAGCGACGTAAAATGATAATTTTTTTAATTTAAATAATTTTGCTTTTGTCATTTAGGTGCCGTTGTGGAAGTGACATGTAAGGCCGGTGACAAGACAGTGAAGGCTTATGGAAAGACTAAGATCAACGGTAAATACGCAATCACCGTCGAAGGATACAACTACCGTAAATACGGTGGTGAAGTATGTACGGCCAAGCTTCACGCGCCGCCTAAGGGATCACCGTGTAGCATTCCGACAAGTTACCATTTGGGTAACAAAGGAGCTAAACTACATGTGAAATCAAAGACTAAGTACGAGGTTGTGCTTTATGCTAAGTCCTTTGCTTATGCACCTAAGAAACCTTACGGAGAATGTCACAAACCGGCTCCTTACAATCCTCCTTACTACTACAAATCTCCACCACCCCCTTCTCCGGTTTACTACTACAAGTCACCACCACCTCCGGCTCCTTACCATCCTCCTTACTACTACAAATCTCCACCACCCCCTTCTCCGGTTTACTACTACAAGTCACCACCACCTCCGGCTCCTTACCATCCTCCTTACTACTACAAATCTCCACCACCCCCTTCTCCGGTTTACTACTACAAGTCACCACCACCTCCGGCTCCAACTTACGTCTACAAATCTCCACCACCACCGACCCCGACTTACGTTTACAAGTCGCCGCCTCCTCCAACACCAACATATGTTTACAAATCACCTCCTCCTCCTACACCAACTTACGTCTACAAGTCTCCTCCACCACCAACTCCGACCTATGTATACAAGTCACCACCACCACCTACCCCGACCTATGTCTACAAGTCTCCACCACCGCCTACTCCCACTTATGTTTACAAGTCACCACCACCTCCAACTCACACTCCTACACCATACTACTACCACTCACCACCCCCTCCGGTCAAGTCCCCTCCACCACCATACTACTACCATTCCCCACCCCCTCCGGTGAAGTCTCCTCCACCACCATACTACTACCATTCACCACCTCCTCCGGTGAAATCACCTCCCCCACCTTACTACTACCACTCCCCACCTCCTCCGGTGAAATCCCCACCACCACCATATTATTACCACTCCCCACCTCCTCCCGTGAAATCTCCCCCACCGCCGTACTACTATCATTCTCCACCACCGCCCGTGAAGTCACCACCACCACCATACTACTACCACTCTCCTCCTCCTCCGGTCAAATCCCCACCACCACCATATTACTACCACTCACCACCTCCTCCGGTGAAGTCACCTCCTCCACCATACTACTACCACTCCCCACCTCCACCAGTGAAATCCCCACCACCACCTTACTACTACCATTCACCACCCCCTCCGGTCAAATCTCCTCCTCCACCGTACTATTACCATTCACCTCCCCCACCGGTGAAATCTCCTCCACCACCGTATTACTACCACTCACCACCTCCTCCGGTGAAGTCTCCACCACCACCGTATTACTACCACTCACCACCTCCTCCGGTGAAATCTCCACCTCCCCCATATTACTACCACTCACCACCTCCTCCGGTGAAGTCACCACCTCCCCCATATTACTACCACTCACCACCTCCTCCGGTGAAATCTCCACCTCCTCCTTACTACTACCACTCACCACCTCCTCCGGTGAAGTCACCACCTCCCCCATATTACTACCACTCACCACCTCCTCCGGTGAAATCTCCACCTCCTCCTTACTACTACCACTCACCACCTCCTCCGGTGAAGTCACCGCCTCCCCCATATTACTACCACTCACCACCTCCTCCGGTGAAATCTCCACCTCCTCCTTACTACTACCACTCACCACCTCCTCCGGTGAAGTCACCGCCTCCCCCATATTACTACCACTCACCACCTCCTCCGGTGAAATCTCCACCTCCTCCTTACTACTACCACTCACCACCTCCTCCGGTGAAGTCTCCACCACCACCATACTACTACCACTCTCCACCTCCTCCGGTGAAATCACCATCACCACCATACTACTACCATTCACCTCCCCCTCCAGTCAAGTCTCCTCCACCACCATACTACTACCATTCACCACCTCCTCCGGTCAAATCTCCACCACCACCGTACTACTACCACTCTCCACCTCCTCCGGTCAAATCACCACCACCACCATACTACTACCATTCACCTCCCCCTCCAGTCAAGTCTCCTCCACCACCATACTACTACCATTCACCACCTCCTCCGGTCAAATCCCCACCACCACCATACTATTACAACTCTCCACCACCACCGGTAAAATCTCCCCCACCTCCGGTCTACATCTACGCTTCTCCCCCACCTCCCACACATTACTAGGCTCATCAAATTTAACAAAATTTCCCCATTATTCAAGTAAGTCCAAAACCCTAACAATTAATACATACTTTCAATTTACTCCATCTCCGTTTCGTTACAAATTTGTTCCCTAAAATCTCAGTTTCTTCTTTCACAGGTTTTCTTTTACAAAATCGAATAAAGGAAGGGTCAAAGTCAACAAAGAAAAGAAGAAGTGAACCAAATAAGGATCGTCGAGCCAAAATCATGAACAATACATCTCTAACAATGATCCACATCAATTCATCTTCTTCAATGTCGCTCATCTTCCACTTCTTCATCATCATCTTCGCGTGTTCATCAAGTCAAATTGTTTTCAAGACCCCTTTAGATCGTATATCATTGTCCCTTTTTGTTGTTAAGTGAAAAAATGGGTTTCGTAATTTATTTGTTGTGCATACATTTTCTATTTTCTTTTATAAATTTCCTTTAATGTAATGAGAGAGTTTGTTTAGCAAAGTGCAATAAAAAAAATGTTCAGTTTCGTCTTTCTTTCGATTGTTCGATATAATATGTTATGTTTCTATTTAGAAAACTAGTTCGAAAGAGCAAGTAAAAAAAAACATTTCTTTTGAGATGGGGACGACATCGTTTTGATATATTCGTACAGACAAAAAGTCGATTATTATTGCTTCAAAGTTCAAACGTTGGTAAGTGGAAATAACATCTTCTCGATCTTATTGGCTTATTATTTAAGTTTATCATGTAGTAGTCAGAACATCACTTTCATCCATCTAATTTCTACCTATTTTCCGATATTGACAAATACTATATGTGACAAAAACACTTGACTAAAATTTAAATTTGATGAACAAAATCAAACTTATTTGATAAAAAATATTCAAATCTTAAAATGAATTGAGATCAATCAAACTTATCCGAATTAGATTCAGTTTAAACGTAGTTTATATACTTTACTAAACGAAGAATAAAACAAATCATATGAAAACCAGAATACTCGAAATTAGTGGTTCTTTTCTGATATGTGCTTTTGGGCTTTGAGGCCCATTTATCAAACACATTTGCCTCCACCGTAATTGTTTTGGTCTTTTAAAGTAACTTTTGAATACTCACTCACCGTCAAAATTATTTATGGGTTATATGCAGATAATTATTATCTCTGTTAATGTCAATAAAGCTAACAATCTGTTCTTGAATTCAACAGTAATAATGAATGTATAGTTTAACATAAAAGCATAATTATTGCTAAAACAAAATAAGATAAAGCATCATCTTTTTAATTTCCAAATCGTATACATGTATGAGACTATATGGAAATGTATTTGAGTTTCGACAAAAATTCTTTCTTCTACACGAAATTAAAGTAATGATTATGTTATATCTCAATTAAATAATTACGAAAATGAAGAAGAAACAGCTGTGATTTCAAATTGTACATGATTTGGAGCCCTTAGTATTCTCCGCGTTAGATGATGCGTTGTCTTATTAATAATTTTTTTTTTTTTTTTACCTTTTTAATTTTGTTTTAATCATTTATTTATGTATTGAATTTTCCCTTCTGGCTGCTGTATTTCTTCTTCTCTCTCTCTCTCTCTAAACCCGAAATTTTGGAGAGAGAAGCGAAAGTGCGAAAGCCAAAAACGCAGAAAGAGGAGACCATCTCCACCCTCAAAAGATAGATAGAGAGAGAGAGAGATCACAAAGCTTCAAAGAGATTTTGCTCTATCTATATTCTTCTTCGTCTTCTCTGTATCTCGCAGATCCACGATCCGATTCTGGTCAAGTTTTACATTTCCGTAGGTACGATCTAGCTGTTCTTAAGAACTGATTCATGTTTACGTCTATTGATTTTAGGTTTTTGTTTCGATTCCATTAGATCCATGTTTCCTTTTTTTCTTTCTCGAACTAGCTTTTGGTTGTTGTGATGTGATGTGATTCTCTCGACTTAGCTATTTCATTAGGGATGAATTGTTCTTTGAATGCTGCATTTTGAATGTTAATCTTCGTATTTGATCGATTTTGATTGTTACAATCTGAAATTGAGTCTGCTTAGGACCCGGATTTTTGATTTGACTTGTTCTTTTATTCGTTTGATTGTTGCAAAAATTAGCAAAACTTGTTGTTGCGAGGTGCGGTTTTTTTGTCACTTCCTTTAGAATTTGAACGATGAAAAAATTTGATCATGGTCATGTCATTTTGCCCTTACGGTTGCTTTATTGGATTTAATCTTCTATGAACTTCATTTAAACTCGAACTGTGATGGTTACACGTTGAAATGTGAGCTTATGGTGAAGAATAATTCATTGTGATTGAAAGTTTGCTTGGAACAGTTAACAGCGAAGGTGCTCTTACGAGTTTTTGCAACCGACTTCATAGAGGGCACTGATTTACGCATTTGTTTAAGAGAGAGTTCGTGGAACACAGACGAAGATGAAGAAAGTCTTCGGTCAAACTGTCAGAGACCTGTAAGATTTACAGTGCCTGAAATTAGATGATATTCTCAAGGTCAATCGGTGTGTGGTTTATTTATTTTTGATTTTATGTTTTATTTGTTTAGCAAGAGAGAAGTCAACAAGAAAGTGCTCAAAGTGCCTGGAATAGAACAGAAGGTAAATGATGCTCTTAGCTTCTTCTCTGTTTTTTTTTTTTTATTGGAATTCTGATGAAACCGAGTTTTAGGTGCTGTTTTCTGATCTGATCATGGTTGATCAATGTCACCAGTATTCTTCCTAATCTGGTTATGGAATTTAAAGCAAGTTTTTCCAACATAGTTTCATGTTGTTTCTAACCTTTCCTATTTCCTCTTCAGGTTCTAGATGCTACTAGCAATGAGCCATGGGGTCCACATGGATCTCTTCTTGCGGATCTTGCGCAAGCTTCGAGAAACTAGTAACTACAACCACCTTACAAGTGCTAAATTTTGCTGTAATTATGACATTTCACATGAATGACAGAAATGTTACTTCTCTTGCAGCCATGAATACCAGCTGATTATGGGGGTCATATGGAAACGCCTTAGTGACACTGGAAAAAATTGGCGGCATGTCTATAAGGTACAAAATATAAGTGCCTTGCTGGCTTATTTCCTGTTTATATTGCTGTAGCAGTGAATGAAACTATGTCCTGTTGGTTTACCTCTTCTTTCCACTTCAGGCTTTGACAGTTTTGGAGTACATGGTAGGCCATGGGTCAGAACGTGTTGTAGACGAGATTAAAGAACGTGCATATCAAATTTCGGTAATGACCACACAGAATAAATTATTTTGGAATTATCCAGCATCAAGAGAATCCTTTTGTGCTATATCTCAGGGGTTGACTATCTTACATTATGTCCATTTTCCATGTCGCAGACATTGTCTGATTTTCAGTATATTGATTCCGGTGGTAGAGATCAAGGAAGCAATGTTAGGAAGAAATCACAGAGCCTGGTGGCGTTGGTTAATGACAAAGAAAGAATAGCTGAGGTCAGACAGAAGGCTTCTGCTAACAGAGATAAGTAAGTTTGCTTGTCTTTACATCTTTTAAAATTGTTGGATAGTTTCCTCTCTTCTCTGCGGTAGTATTGCTGGACACCTGTTTAATTTTTGGTTGCTAATGGCCTTACAACTGTTATTATGGCTCCTAGTAGTCTTTATCAATTGTAGTTATGGTATTTAACAGGGTTACTTTCTGTCTTTTTAGAGTTTTTAATCCCTAGCGATGAGAAATTATATGTCTTTGGGTTCATTCAAAATTGGCTTCAGGAGCTGAACATATCAACCTGACATTATTTTTACAACAGGTATCACAGCTCACCGGGTGGGATGTATAAGCCTTCAGGAGGATATGGGGACAGATATGATTACGGATCCCGTGATGAAGAGCGAAGTAGTTATGGAAGGGAAAGAGAATATGATGATAGAAATAGTCGTGATGGAGATCGTCATTCCAGAGACTCTGAAGACCGGTATGGGAGAGATGGTAGCAGAGATGATGATTACAGAGGAAGGAGCAGAAGTGTTGATAACTACCAATATGGGTCACGAGGTAGGAGTTCGGACAGAGAACGGACGTTTGAGGATGATGGCCATACTTCATCACGGTATGTTGATATGAAGTTTTAACTCGCCTTTAGATTTGAACTAAAAAAGAAAGGAACAATTTTGAGGATTTATCAACACCGTTGGATGGGATATTTGATTTTGAATAGTGGCTTAGCTGTCCTTGATGCCAAAAAGCATGTTTCGAGCATCTTCTTAGCCTAGTTCCACTTATACAATTAAACATTCTTCTTTATCGTGTAGGGGTAGTGGTGCTCGAGCTGATGATAATTCTCAAGATGGGAGGTAATTTCTGTTGTATTTTCTGCTGAAGTTTGGGCCTTTTCTTATTGTTTTAAGTTTTGTGGACTCATGTCAACTCATACCACATTCTTTTGGGATTATATGATAGAGGGCTCCAGAGGAAATTTTCTGAACAAAATATTGGTGCACCACCCAGTTATGAAGAAGCTGTCAGTGAATCACGCAGCCCTGTATATAGTGAAAGGTGATAATTCTCTGCTATGCAGATTGAGATCTACCTTGGTTTTATTGGTTCTGATGAATCTTTTTATGCCAGGGATGGTGGAGAGACCCCACAAGTTACTGCTCCAGGAGCTGCTTCCCCTCCTCTCCCACAAGTTGCTGCTCCAGGAATTGCTTCTCCTCCTCCCTCACAAGTTGCTGCTCCAAGGGCTGCTTCTCCTCCTTCTGGAAGCAACACAGACAATAAAGCTGCTGGTCTTGTAAATGAATCATCTCCTCAGAAATTTGAGACTTTTGATGAATTTGATCCACGTGGCGCGTTTTCAGGTAAAGAGTTCTCGAAGTATGTGATTCTTTAGTTCGTAGTTTGTTACATCTTTGGAATTTTCTTTAGTTTTTCTTTGCCTTTCAAACTCCTCTGCTCCATAGAGATTATTTTCCATTGTTAATTCGGTTTGTTATATTGTTATTCCATCAAACACTGTTTGTTCTGAGTGTGAGCGTTGTGTTTTGTTTTGTTTCTTTTTCAGCTGCCCCTCCAGCATATGCATCTACCGATGGTGTTTCAGCTCCACCAACAGTGGCTTCTACGTCTGCTCCTCCCGCCTCAAACAGTGTTGAGATGGACTTGCTTGGCTCCCTTGCAGACGTATTTTCATCAAATGCATTGGCCATTGTACCGGCTGATTCTCCCTACGTTGAAACCAATGGACAAGCAAACGCTCCATCGTTTTCTACATCTCAGCCATCAACTCAGGTATTGACACAGGGCTCAAGCAGTTGTACTTGAAGATTTTGATTGTTTCTTATGAGGATGCCTTTTTTTTTGTTTTCTTCTCTTTATAACATTTCGATTATTGCTGATTAAAATTTCCCCCCATTGAACAGACATTTGATGACCCATTTGGTGACTCTCCTTTCAAAGCCTTCACTTCTACGGACTCAAACCCGCAACAGAGCTTTGGAGCTTCTTCTCAGCCAACACCACCAGCCTTCGGCTCAGAAGCCTCACATCCTAATACTGCTCATAACTTTGGCTTTGGGGACTCATTTTCCGCTGTTGCCAATCCTGATCCTACTGCTCAGAATGTGCAACCTCCATCAAACTCATCAGGTTTTCCTCAAGAACAGTTTGCTTCAGCTCCGAGTGATATTGATATTCTTGCTGGTATTCTCCCACCATCTGGACCACCAGTTTCACTCCCGCAACAATCGGGTACCACAGTACCAGCGTCTCAGTTTCCTCCCAGTGGAAACAACATGTACGAGGGCTTTCAACCTCAGCCGGTATCTACAGCTCCAAACATGCCTGGACAAACTCCATTTGGGCAAGCTGTACAGCCATATAACATGGTTCCTCATTCACAAAATATGACTGGAGCCACGCCATTTCACAGTGGAGGCTTCATGCACCAGCCAGGCTCAGCCAGTTACATTCCTGGAGCAGTAACTTCACAGCCTATCGCTGCCACGTCATCAAGCTCACAAAATCCTTACTCTAACCCCAATGGACCAGCTGGTCAGTTCATGCCACACCAGGGTCATGGAATGTCGCCTTCCCATGGTCCACAACGAACTCAATCCGGGCCAGTTACTCTGCAAGGGAACAACAATTTCATGGGAGACATGTTTTCACAAGCTGGACCAACAAGTACCTTGACGTCATCCTCATCTCATCCAGATCTCACACCTTTAACAGGAGCGATTGAGATTGTTCCTCAGCCTCAGAAAAAGTTTGAGCCAAAATCATCAGTCTGGGCAGACACGTTGAGCAGGGGGCTTGTTAACTTTAACATATCTGGACGTAAGATAGATTTCACTACAACATGTGAAAAAAAAGTTTTCCAGCAAAGTTTCTGACATCGTTTCTTCTTTTCTACTTGTGTGCAGCTAAAACAAATCCATTGGCAGACATAGGAGTTGACTTCGAGGCGATCAACAGAAGAGAGAAACGGTTAGAGAAACCGACAAACACACCAGCCACATCGACTATCAACATGGGTAAAGCCATGGGATCAGGCACTGGCTTAGGACGTACTGGTGCAACAGCTATGAGACCTCCGCCTAATCCAATGGTAGGCTCCGGCATGCCCATGGGTGGGGGGATGGGTGTTGGTGGCTATGGAGGTATGAACCAACCCCAACCCCAACACCAACCCATGGGTATGGGAATGGGAATGGGACCAGGCATGAACATGAACATGAACATGAACATGAACATGGGGGGATATGGCCAAGGCTATCCGATGGAACAACAAAACCCCGGGATGGTCCCTGGTCCAAACATGCCTGGCAACAACTACAACCCGATGATGGGTCAAGGTGGTTACAACCCTCAACAATCCTATGGTGGTGGATACCGGTAAGATCAAGCCAAAACTTTACCCACTAGACTCCACTTGTAAAATCAAGAACAAAACACTCCTCTGTTTCCGCTCTGTGCTTTTTTTATTTACCTCGGATATGTAATATCAGTCGATAAAAGTAGTCGGATTGGCCAGCCGCTTCACGGAAGTACTCAGGTTTTATTCATCACAGCAACCCTGTTCCTCGGACTCATCATTATTTTTTCTTGTTCTTAGTATTGGACCAAATTGAGAGCTTGTTGTGAGATTTGTACCGGTGAGAGTGGCAAACCTGGCTCTGGTCTGCCCTTTTTGTTATATGCATATAATTTGAAATATACACAATTCCTTCTTTTCTTTCTATTTTTGGGTTTCTTGTATTGAAGATGTGTAAAACAATTTCCAATCACGGAACAAATAAGTTCTATTCATTTTCTCTTTTGTTTACATGTTTTTCGACTGTTTTTACTTTTTTCTTTATTGTGTATCATTCTAAAAAGACTTGGATTCTGTCACCTCCAGTGTCCTTAAAATCTAATAGAAGTTTTCCTCCCACTTCATCAGCTGCATCGTCCATCAATTGCTTCAGGTTCACGCCTCCTAAAGCTGCAAAATCTCAGGGTTAGTCAATAACTTTGCCTAAGAAAATCGAAACAAAACAAGAAGACAGCAAATGCGACTTGAGTTTTGAAATACCTGGAACAATGTTGGTGACACCTTCCAAGAATCCGGCCTGCTTCAACCATTAGACGAGTATTGCATCAGTTCATACAAAAGAAAAAAACGGATTGCAAAAGAAAGACTTACCGGAATTCTGACATCGAGCTTCTCAAACCCATCGCGTCCAATGATTTTGATCCTCAAAGATCGTGACCAGATTCTTGAAAACGGATTTCTTGATTCATTATAAACCACCTCAGGTGTTATGACTTCAACAATCGGGTCCTCTCTCTGTTCAGATTCATCTTCTTGAGCCACTCGTTGATTACTATAGAGTCTGCTACTGCCCGGTGCTTAAAAAGGGAAATAACCGATATATTATTGATTGACATCTCGCAAAGATGATACAGCAGAAAATCTTCATGTATCTCACCTCTATCTGATGCGGAGGTAGCGTACCGCTTTTCTTCCTCACGGTATGTGTCAGAACCAAGAATCTTTTCGATTTCTTCTAAAGAAGGCATGCTTCCTGGTGGAGGTATTCGACCACTCTTAATCGCTAATAGAGCATCCTGCAAGTGTACCACATAATTTAAGTCTCTTGGCTAGTACAGCGAGGTTACACATTGCTGGCGAAACAATCGTCACCTGCATTGCTTGAATTGATACCCCAATCAAGGAAATTGGATATGCAACTAGCTTATACCCAATCTCTTCTAGCTCAAGTGGGTTTGGTATTGGAATTTTCCCACCACTTTCAAGCATATTAGCCTACACAAAGAGCGCACAAATGTATCTTCATATCTCTCCCGGTAGTATCAAGATTAGATAAATAAGAGTACTGTCCGGCGGAAAGTGAAGTTACCAATTTAGGAACCAGTGGATACACATTGCAGAACGATTTCATCTCTTCCCTCGAAACAAGAGAATCAATGGAGAGAACATCTGCTCCAGCATCTGTAAAAGCTCTCGCTCTACTCAGCGATTCCTCCAGAGATATCGCTTCTCTGGAATCAGTTTGCGCTACAATGACAATATCAGAACCACACTCTCTACGTGCATCAACCGCAGCTTTAATACGCATCACTGCTTCCTCTCTAGAAACCACTCTTCTCTCACGCGTAATATCGCTACTACAAACCTGATCATTGATGATAATTCCTGCAAATCCAGCTTTGATATATCCCTTGACGGTTCTCTTAACATTAATCGCATTACCGAAACCATTACCACCATCTCCGATCACCGGAATCGATACAGATTGAGTAATTTGTTGACCTTGATCAACCATTTCTCCATAAGAAATGAGTCCTTTATCCGGTAAACCAACCCGAGATGCTGAGATTGAGAAACCTATTTGCATAGACAGATAATCAGCAAAAGGAATTTATATCCTGAAAGATCGATTATCCGATTTCAATGAAGCTAGAAACTGTAAAGTCTTGAGCTTTATCAACAACAGTAGAAGATCAAATTCGCAATAATCAGATACAAATCGTGACGAATCGGTTCAGAAATTTCATCAGTGATCATCCATATCCGATTTATATAGATCATTACCAGAGGTGATACAGTAACGAAACCCAGCTCGTTCGACAAGTTTGGCACTAAGAGCATCGAAGCAACATGGACCCTGAAGAACACCAGGAGATTTTATAACTTCCCTTAGCTTCTTCGCCGGAGAAGATGATGACTTTACGTTTCCCGATGAATCGGAAACTGTTACGGTGGCGTTAATGGCGCCACGAAATCGTCTCGAAACAGAGATGGGTTTCGCATATAATTCTCCGATTGAAGGGGTAAAATCCGAAGGGAAAAGGGTCGATTTAGACTGTTGATGAAGAATTCGAGGAGGAGAGCAGCTGCAAAAGCTTAGTGCCGCCATTGAAGGATTACACTTCTGGTAAAAGAAAAATAAATTTGATCAAAAACGAGGGAAGTTGGTCAAACCGAAAAGTTTCAGCTCTGAGAACCAGACCGAACCAGAGAAAAGTTTCCAATCCGATTCGGTTTACGATTATTGTTGTTGTTGTTGTTGTTGTTGTCACGTGAGTTTTCTTAGGGTTCACGTGATCATCTCCTACCTTCAAGAGAATCGGCCGATTTCAGAGAAAAAAAAAATAACAAAAAGCAGAACTTTTACTTCGCTTCTCTCTCTTCTCTTTCGGCCGATTTCGACTCACTTCAGTAACTCAGCCGTGCATCGCCGGTCTCAGTTTCTCCTTCCAAATTCGACCTCGTGGGTTTTGTTCAAATTTTCAATTTTATTGCTTTTGCTATGTTTTTTAAGCCCTTTTGATTAATCTGTTGCTGTTTCTCTCTTTCGTGTGTTTGCGTCTCTGATTGTGCTAAAGTGTAAGACCTGAGCTTGTATTGGCTTAGTTCAAGTTCCAAATAGATACAAATTGATTGGATTTTGCAGCAAAGTTTTGTGCTTTCCGTTTCTGCTTTATTTCTAATACTTTCTTTTCGAGGTTTGAAATACTTACGAGTTCTTGTTTATTGCTTATCAGTATAATCAGGCTACAGAGATTAGGTTAGTTTTCTCTATCTTGCTGCAATGGCTACAAAGACGGTTGTGCAAGATCATCAAAATGTGGCAAAAGCTGCAATGGAACGAAGGCTTGCTGATGCAAAAGCTAAGCTTCTTCAACAACAAGAACAACAACAAAAGAATGAGATAAAACCTGATTCATTGCCTACTCCTTCAAAGACATCAATTACAAAGGGTTGTTTGATTGTTGTGTTATAACAGACGGTTGATTGATTCTCATTATAAGCTTTTTCTTTTTAATTGTATAGTGATTGTGGTTGGAAATTTGGTTTTGTAGATCACAAGGAGGATGATTTTGTTGCGTATACAAGATTGTCCGGTCCCGTTGATGAGAATTTGTTGGCGACTAATGTTAAGGTAAACGAGTGAATCACTGTCTTCTTCTGTATGATTTGAGATAAGGTTTGCTCAATGTGTGTTTTTTGTGATTCAGTTATCTAGTACAAAGGGAACTATAGTAAAGAAGCTTTTGGATAACCTCTTTCGAAGTGGTGACTGTTCTCAAAAGTATTTGCAAGGTAGTAAAAAGGCGGATCTAGGAAAGCAAAAGGATCAATTTATTCTTCTTGACAACTTGGTACAGTCACGTTCGGGTACTAAAAAGGCATCATTGAAGAATTCAAAACGTTCGAAAAGCCGTATGTCTATGAAGCGACTCAAGAAATCTGGTGCTTTGCATTTGCCTCAAGATCTCCAAAAGTGAGTTCTTCTTTTTCAGCCGTCATAGAGATTGAAGTGGCTCCGATATTTTGGTACTTTTAACAGACTTTGATTGTTTATCATTTGTGTTTGGAGTACAGGTTTGATTTGTTTAAGCCAATGCATAGTATGTGGGAAAGTTACATGATGCAACTCATCAAGGCGACCGGGGGGTAAGCTACAACTACTTATCGGAATACTAATTCAAACTAAGTGCTTATAAAATGACGAAATTGAGGGGTGTAATGTAGCATTCACGATTATTTTAAGATTGGTCTTCGTTCTTAGCCAATCTACTTTTTGCAGGAAAGCTCACTTAGCCTCAACTCTTCTCTCAGCAGATCTTCATGGTGCTTTCATGTTTGGTAATTATTTATTCTTTCACAAACCTTTAGTTATAGGATCGATCTTTTGCCTCTCACTTTCAAAAATTCAATCTGTTTGTATGCTTGATCACACCTAGTCCATGAACTGTCCAAGGAAGATCTCTTTCATATTGTAATTTTTGTTCATAACAGTTGCTGAGTGCAAGGTAGCATCATTCACTGGTGTACAAGGTATAATGGTGCGTGAGACATCTGAAACATTTGGAATAATCACAAGAGACGACAAATTCCGAGGTATCCACCACATGCTAGCCTTAATTAAAACTTCTCACCAATATATTGATGATCAATGTCAAAATCTTTGGTCTCCTCAAAGACTTAACATAGTTATCCCTTTCAATCTCATGCAGTTGTACCCAAGAAGGTCTCTGTCTTCATCATCCAACTCGAGTGCTTGAAATTTACATTACTTGGTGACAAGTTTACTTCAAGAGACAATATTCTTCAGCGTTAAAGCGAACTTCTCTGTGTCTCTTCTTTGTGCTAGTAGTAGAGAGCAACCACTGTTTAGGCCTCATTAAAAACTTTCTTTATTGTACCCAACATTTTGATCTAATTCTTAATTTGTGTTGCTCTTGTAAGAATACTCTACTGTTAAGTGTTAATGTACAAGTTTCTAGTAACAACACAAAAGATGAGTTTAACTATCTCAAAATAGAATATGGAGACCACAAGAGAAAAAGGTTGTTTTATTTTTTTATTGGAGACAAAAGTACAGTTTCAGATTTCCACTTGAGAAAACGAGGTAAGTCTTTGATTTCTTTAACATCAGTAATGTTACTTCACATCGCTGTCCTCTCTCTGAAACCTAATTGAACCTTCCATTTCCCATCACTCCTCTCTTCCAGAACCTTTAAAAAACCAATCATCATCTTACTTTCCATTCTGTCCCAAGAACTTCACCAACTACTTGCCCTGCCATGACCCATCAACCGCACGAAAATACAGTATTGAAAGACACTACCGGAGAGAGAGGCACTGTCCTGACTCAACCCACGAGAAGCACAGGTGTTTGGTTCCAAAGCCCTCTGGCTACAAAACGCCTTTTCCTTGGCCTGATAGTAGAAGCTATGCTTGGTTCAAGAACGTTCCGTTCAAGAAGCTAGCCGAGTTTAAAAAGACTCAGAACTGGGTTAGGCTTGAAGGAGACCGCTTTGCTTTCCCCGGAGGCGAGACTTCTTTTCCTAGTGGCGTGAAGGACTATGTTCATGTGATTCTTGAGGTTTTGCCTTTGGCTTCAGGGAGTATTAGGACTGTTCTTGACATTGGATGTGGAGTGAGTTCTGTTACATGAATTTGACTGCAGTATTAGTCTTTCAATTGCTTTAGCTTGACGATGGATTTCATTGTGTTTTAGGTAGCGAGTTTTGCATCCTTATTGCTGAACTATAACATTTTGACAATGTCCATTGCACCGAGGGATATACACGATGCTCAAGTTCAGTTTGCATTAGAACGTGGACTCCCTGCGATGCTCGGTGTTCTAAGCACTTATAAGCTGCCTTACCCATCGAGGTCTTTCGACATGGTCCATTGTTCTAGATGCCTTGTCAATTGGACTGCCTATGGTACTTGTTTATCTAATTATGGACCATTTTGCTTGATTCACTCTGCTTCTGATACTGAAAGAGAAATAACATTTTATCTAGATGGGCTTTACTTGATGGAGGTGGATCGTGTTCTACGTCCTAATGGATATTGGGTGTTGTCTGGACCACCTGTAACATCATCAAATGTTAAATCCAAGAACCAGAAGAGAGATTTCAAGGATTTGCACAAGGAGATGGAGAAACTAAATGATGTTTTTAGGAGACTTTACTTGCACCAAATCTAAACTTACTCTTAACATCTTCAGAATCTGAAACTTGACTCAGTTACATCTTTGTTAACAATAGGTACAGACAGATGGAGCCATGCATCACTCCTTTTCCAGAAGTCAATGACACACACAAGACCGTTATGAGAAGCTGGCCCGAGAGACTAAATCACGCGCCACAGCGAATGAACATTTCCAGCTTCAAAGCTGACACTAATTTGTGGCAGAGAATAGTTATGTACTATAACACTAAGTTGAAGATTATCAACAATGGAAAATACAGAAACATAATGGATATGAATGCCGGTTTAGGCGGTTTCGCTGCAGCCTTGATCAAATATCCAATGTGGGTGATGAATGTGGTTCCATTTGATCTTAAACCGAATACACTCGGTGTAGTATTTGATCGTGGTCTCATTGGAACTTACATGAACTGGTAAATCACTCAAAAACGTTACGTACTGATATCATCTAATCTGATCTCTCTCGCTCTCTCTCTCTCTATTATACCGTCTTTTTTTCGGTTTTTACAGGTGTGAAGCTTTCTCTATATATCCTAGAACCTATGATCTAATTCATGCCAATGGAGTATTCAGTTTGTATTTGGACAAGTAAGATTTTTGTCTGTAACTTGGAAAACTTTGATTTACATTTTTGTGATAAATGTGTAATGGCTTTGTGTTTTTTATGACAATGTATTCAGACAAAGATAGTGGTTTTGATCATGGAACAATACTAATTGTACCAAGAGTTTCCATGTCTTTTGATTCGATTTGATAGTTTACGAAGAAGAGCAATTATGTCAGTTCAAGTCGGAAAGGGCCAAAAAAAAAAAGGCTCCTTGTTAAATTTGTACCCACTAGAGCGGCCCAAAAAGGTTATTTGGCCCATACATATTAAACCGAGCCCATATAAATTTAATAAAAATTCGCCTATTGACACACGGTTGAACCGCGGTTTGGATACGGGTTTAACGCGGTTTGGCACGCATCCCTAGGTGATTTTATGTCGGTTATCATGCCAAACCGTGTCTAAAACGTATCCGATCCGTGTCCCATCCGGGTCCATCCCGTGTCCCATCCGGGTCCATCCCGTGTCCGACCCGTTTTGTTTTTTTCCCAAACCGTGTCAAACTGCGGCCCGTTTTAAATAGTCGACACAAAAGTTGCAGCCCGTTTTTCTGGTGTACACAAAGACTGCATCCCGTTTACACCATTTAACTTTAAACTAGGTATAATCTCCGTTAATTTCAGATTTCCAATTTAGGGTTCATACCAACACCGCCGATTAAGCAACAACCGGCTCCTGAGCCACGAACATCCTCAATTTCTTCTCCATTACTGGCATTTTCGTACTCTCCGGATTCAAGTCTCTTCCTCGGATTACGAAGATTTTTCGAACTCTTCTTCTTCTTCTTCTTCTTCTTCTTCTCTCTCTCTTACATCTTCGCCACTATCAGAACCTTCCATTTCCCATCTTCCACGGCTTCAAGAACCTTCCATTTCCCATCACTCCTCTCTTCCAAAAACTTTAAAAAATCAATCATCATCTTAGGTTTTTGGTCCCAAAGCCCTCTGGCTACAAAACGCCTTTTGCTTGGCCTGATAGTAGAAGCTATGCTTGGTTCAAGAACGTTCCGTTCAAGAAGCTTGCTGAGTTTAAAAAGTCTCAGAACTGGATTAAGCTTGAAGGAGACCGCTTTGTATTCCCCGGAGGTGGCGTGAAGGACAATGTTGATGAAGGTTTTGCCTTTGGCTTCTGGGAGTATCAGGACTGTTCTTGATGTTGGATGTGGAGTGAGTTCAGTTACTTGAATAGACACTAGAAACTTGATTAATCTTTATATTTGATTGCAGTATTAGTACTTTCTATTGAGGATGAATTTCGTTGTGTGTCACGTAGCGAGTTTTGGATCCTTTTTGCTGAACTATAACATTTTGACAACGTCCATTGCACCGAGGGATATACACGACGCTCAAGTTCAGTTTGCATTAGAACGTGGACTCCCTGCGATGCTCGGTGTTCTAAGCACTTATAAGCTGCCTTATCCATCAAGATCTTTCGACATGGTCCACTGTCTTCTTCTGTATGATTTGAGATAAGGTTTGCTCAATGTGTGTTTTTTGTGATTCAGTTATCTAGTACGAAGGGAACTATAGTAAAGAAGCTTTTGGATAACCTCTTTCGAAGTGGTGTGACTGTTCTCAAAAGTATTTGCAAGGTAGTAAAAAGGCGGATCTAGGAAAGCAAAAGGATCAATTTATTCCTCTTGACAACTTGGTACAGTCACGTTCGGGTACTAAAAATGCATCATTGAAGAATTCAAAACGTTCGAAAAGCCGTATGTCTATGAAGCTACTCAAGAAAGCTGGTGCTTTGCATTTGCCTCATGATCTCCAAAAGTGAGTTCTTCTTTTTCAGCTGTCATAGAGATTGAATGGCTCGTCTGACTCTGAAGTTTTGGTATTTTTAACATACTTTGATTGTTTACTGGTTCACTTGTGTTTGCAGGTTTGATTTGTTTAAGCCAATGCATGTTATGTGGGAAAGTTACATGAGGCAACTCATCAAGGCGACCGGGGGTAAGCTATAACTACTTATCTGATTACCAAATTACTAATTTAAAACTATGTGCTTTTTAAAATGGTGAAAATGAGTGGTGTAATGTAGCATTCACTATCATTTTAAACTTGGTCATCGTTCATAGACAATCTGCTTTTTTGCAGAAAAGCTCACTTAGCCTCAACTCTTCTCTCAGCAGATCTTCATGGTGCTCCCATGTTTGGTAATCCTATGTTCTTTCACAAACATTTGGAATTAGGATCAATCTCTCGATCTCTCGATCTCTTGGCTCTCTCATTTTCAAAAACGTTTGACCACACCTTATGACTAGTCCATGAACTGTCCAAGGAAGATCTTTTCATATTGTAATTTGTTTTCCTTCTAATCAGAGCAACCTGTTTTACTTGTGACAGTTGCTGAGTGCAAGATAGAGTCATTCACTGGTGTTCAAGGCATAATGGTGCGCGAGACATCCGAAACATTTGGAATAATCACAAGAGACGATAAATTCCGACGCATCCACCACATACTACTAACATTTAAACTTCTCACCAATATACTTTATGATCAATGTCTAAAATCTTTGGTCTCCTCAAAGGCTTAACTTAGTTTTCTTATTCAATCTGATACAGTTGTACCGAAGAAGCTCTCTGTCTTCATCGTCCAACTCGACTGCTGGAAAGTAACATTACTTGGAGACAAGTTTACTTCAAGAGACAACATTCTTCAACGTTGATGCTCAAACGAAGCTCTCTTTCTTTTCTTGTTTCACCAAAGATTTTGCTTAGGCCTCCTTTAAATCTTTCTTTATTGTACCCAACAGTTTATTGTAAATATACAAGTTTGTTTCTTATAACATAAAAGTTGAGTTTAAATATCTCAAAAATAAAAGGTAGTTTTTATATTTGAGACAAAAGTACAATTGAAGATTCCAGTAATGAAACTTTACATCACTGTCCTACTCTCTATACGGCTCTGAACCCTAATTTCAGAAATTCATACCCAAAAAAAGAAGAAGAATGATTCCATTACAACTTTCAGCTCCTCAGCGTCTACTATTCTTCTTCACTCTAGTCTTTTTCTTCTCTCTCTATTACATCTTCACCACAATCACAACCATCACCATCTCTTCTTCCCCAGATCCTCCACAGATTCAAGAACCTTCAAAAAACCAATCATCATCTTACTTTCCACTTTGTCCCAAGAACTTCACCAACTACATACCCTGCCACGACCCATCAACAGCTCCAAAATACAGCATCGAAAGACACTGTCCTGACTCAGCCAACGAGAAGCTCAGGTGTTTGGTTCCAAAGCCCTCTGGTTACAAAAGGCCTTTCTCTTGGCCTGATAGTAGAAGCTATTCTTGGTTTAAGAACGTTCCGTTCAAGAAGCTAGCTGAGTTTAAAAAGACTCAGAATTGGGTTAGGCTTGAAAGAGACCGCTTAGGTGGGACTTCTTTTCCCGGTGGTGGCGTAAAGAACTATGTTGATGTGATTTTTGGAGTTTTGCCTTTGGCTTCTGGGAGTATCAGGACTGTTCTTGATATTGGATGTGGAGTGAGTTCAGTTACATAAATGGACACAAGAACTTGATTAATCTTGACTTTTTTACTGCAATTCGGTTGATTTTACTTGACGATAGATTCATCGTATGTCAGGTAGCGAGTTTTGGAGCCTTTTTGTTCAACTATGACATCTTGACAATGTCTATTGCACCGAGGGATAAACATGAGGCTCAAGTTCAGTTTGCATTAGAACGTGGACTCCCTGCGATGCTCGGTGTTTTAAGCACTCATAAGTTGCCTTATCCATCGAGGTCCTTCGACATGGTCCTTTGTTCTAGATGCCTCGTCAATTGGACTGCCTATGGTAATGATTTAGTTCACTGTGTTTTGGAACCTTTTGCTTGATTCACTCTGCTTCTTATACTGAAAGAGAAATAACATTTTTATCTAGATGGGCTTTACTTGATGGAGGTGGATCGTGTTTTACGTCCTAATGGATATTGGGTGTTGTCTGGACCACCTGTAACATCAATGGTTAAATCCAAGAACCAGAAGAGAGATTTCAAGGATTTGATCAAGGAAATGGAGAAACTAAATGATGCTTTTAGACGACTTTGTTGGGACAAGATTGCTGAAAGATATCCGATTGTCGTATGGAGAAAGCCTTCTAATCATTTGCAGTGTAGACAAAGACTCAAAGAAGCTCTTAAGTTTCCTGGATTCTGCTCCTCTACTGACCCTGACGCTGCGTGGTGACTTTACTTTCCCCCAAATCTAAATTTCCTCTGCATCTTCTGAAGCTGAAGCTCAGTTTTCGTGATATATTTTTTCTGTTTTTCTCATGGACAATAGGTACAAAGATATGGAGCCATGCATCACTCCTCTTCCAGAAGTCAATGACACACGCAAGACCGTTATAAGAAACTGGCCCGATAAACTAAATCACGCGCCAGAGCGAATCAAAACCGGATCAATACATGGAATGACTATTTCCAGCTTCATAGCTGACACTAACTTGTGGCGGGGAATGGTTGTGTACTATGACACTAAGTTGAAGTTTCTAAGCAATGGAAAATACAGAAACGTTATGGATATGAATGCTGGTATAGGCGGTTTTGCTGCAGCTTTGATCAAATATCCAATGTGGGTAATGAATGTGGTTCCATTTGATCGTAAACCAAACACACTCGGTGTAGTATACGATCGTGGTCTCATTGGAACTTACATGAACTGGTAAAAACACTCCAAAAACATTTCAGATATCATCTAATTTGATCTCTCTCTCTCTATTATACCTGTCTTTTTTTCGGTTTTTTTTTTGTAGGTGTGAAGCTTTCTCTACATATCCTAGAACTTATGATCTGATTCATGCCAATGGTGTATTCAGTTTGTACTTGGACAAGTAAGATTTGTCTATAACTTGAACTTTATTTTACATTTTTGTGATTAATGTGTAATGGTTTGTTTATCTTATGATAGATGTGACATTGTTGATATACTCTTGGAGATGCAAAGGATTCTTAGACCAGAAGGAGCGGTTATAATACGAGATCGTTTTGATGTTCTTATCAAAGTCAAGGATATAACCAATCAAATGAGATGGAATGTGACAATGTATTCAGATGAGAATAATGATTTTGATCATGGAACAATACTGATTGTAAATAATTCCATGTTTTGATCCAATTTGGTATTTGTACACACTACTGCAATTTGTTGGTTTGGGTTTAATTGAACAAATTAAATAGTTAAGAATAACATTTGGAATTTTTGAAGAATAATGGACCTCGAGGAAATTTAATAATAAACACATAACGACGTTATGTGACGGTGTGGATACTTCTTCTTCTTCGATCTTCTTCTTCGTCGTTGTGCTAAGAAAGCTTCGAATTTTCTCTTGCTTACAGTTTTTGTGTGTTGATTCCTGGATCTCTGTATCTTTCTCCTTTCGATTTGATAGATTTCTGGGTTGATCGGATCCAGGTAGGGTTTTTGGAATTCGTTGTTTTGTTTCAGTGAATTTAGGGTTCAAGGTTTTGATTTGTATACTCGTTGATTGATAGATGGAAGCTCTGTCTTCTCTTACATTCAAGGGTTCTATTCCAGAAGCCATAGTTGAAGCTAAAACGCAGAAGAAGCTTTTTGTTGTCTACATCTCTGGTAAATTCATGGATTTTTCATATTCTGTTTTGGTTGAAATTCGATTATGAATTGAAAAAATGAATTAAGGGATTTGGTTTCAATTTTTAGGAGAGAATGAAGAGTCGGAAAAGTTGAACAAATTGACATGGACTGATGCGTCGGTAGGTTTCTCTCTTGTTTATACTTGGGATTCTCAGTTTCATTGTAACTGCAATTAAGGACATTGTTCATTCATAACATTGTTGTGTGTTTCCTAGTAAAGGTGGCAGAGTCGCTGTCGAAGTATTGCATTTTATTGCATATCGAAGCTGGAAGTGTTGACGCTACAAACTTCTCCGCAATATGTATCCATTCTGTTTTGTTATGAGAGAACTTGAGAAAGCTGATCTAGTTGTAAAGCTGTTTTCTCTGGATTGTATAGTGAATGCCGCGTTTCACAGACGTTTCTGTATTAGTAATGCGAACATGTCTCTACTAGCTGGAAGAAGTAATGCTTTCTAGCTTGATTGGAATCTTTTCTGCTATGTATTAGTTTATCTCTCTCTAGCTGCCATATCCATCTAGGACTATACATTTGTGTGTGTGTGTAGTGCGATTTATTTTCTATTGATATTCTTGAGGCTACAATTTGAAAAGAATATGGATCCTTACATCAGTTTCTAGATCCATATTCATCTGTTCCTTGTATAGCTGCTATTGGATTCAGTGGTACACAAGTTTGGAAAAATGGTAAGACTGTATGTAGTTTTAGATGGAGTATTTTACATGTTATAGGCAAGCAAACATACTCAGGTTTAGTTTTCTTCCCGTCTTTCAGAAGGATTTATCGCTGCTGAAGACCTTGCATCTAGTTTAGAGAAGGCATGGGTAGGACTTCATATCCAGGTACGTGGTATATACTTCTCTTTCACTTATGATGTTGTTTATCCTTCTATTCATTTTTTTGTTTAATTGGTTGTTTTTGCTTACTAATGCCTTAAACATTTCTCATTTTCAGGAAACAACTGCAAGTATCTTTTCAGCAGCACTTGCATCACAGAACTCAGCGCAGCCTGCTTCTAATGTTGTCTTGCCTTCTGAAGGCGGTTCTTTAGATGCAGCGGTTGCATCTCCATCAACTGCCTCTAGTGTTCAACCCTCGGAGAGAAAGTCAACGGTGACAACTGCATCAACAAAAGAAAACAATGATGGCACAGCTGCAGTTACGGTTGTTCCCTGGATCTGAAAACATTTCTGCAGTACTTTAGTTTGATGTTGTTCTTACATGGTGCAGCCTTGTTCTGAAACAGGGCAAAGAATCTGCTGAACCCAGTAATTCATGTGATACTACCATTAATCAGCCAGCA
Source organism: Arabis hirsuta (assembly GCA_964056655.1). Classification (NCBI taxonomy): domain Eukaryota; kingdom Viridiplantae; phylum Streptophyta; class Magnoliopsida; order Brassicales; family Brassicaceae; genus Arabis; species Arabis hirsuta. Next base: position 41,699,652 of record OZ053300.1, read on the forward strand.
TCTTCTGTTGTTGGAACTAAGGCCAATGTTGAACATGGAGCGGCAGAGACCCCTCCGCGTGTGCATGCGGAAAAGGAGCCAATTCGTCCTGCAGCCCAAAGACCAAATGATAGTACATCCAGCGTTCGACCTTCTACCGATAGAAAAAGGAAACAGGGAGCTGTGGTAAACAAAGCTGATAAGGGTTCAGATGTTAGTGGAAGGGACATCAATTTAGCAAAATCTGTTAGTACAAAAGAGACCATAAAGCCAAAGGATGAAGGAGGAGAGAAAGAGGATGGAGAAAGTTCCAAAAAATCATCTGATGTTCATTTAAACATACGATTACCTGATGGTGGTAGCCTTCAGGAGAAGTTTTCTGTGACAAGTATATTGAGAATGGTCAAGGATTATGTGAACAGTAACCAAACAATCGGACTGGGTGCTTACGATCTTGCGGTTCCTTATCCCCGTAAGGTGTATAGTGACCAAGGTACGTAAAATCTCCAATGCATGCAATATATTTAAAATTTTTTTAAAGAATATTTAGCTTCTTCTTGATGGAGTTGATGTTTTCTGCCATTTATTTTGGTGAGGTTGGGTAGGTGTAGATTTGTAACTCTATTACTTTCGATCTCTGCAGATCTGGATAAGTCTTTATCGGAGTTAGGTTTGTTCGATAGACAAGCACTTGTAGTGGTTCCGCGTAAAAGAGCAACCATCTATCAAAGAGGACCATCACATTCTGAGTCTACCAACAACACAAACCCTGAAAACCTTAACAATGGCGGTTACTTTGCTTATGTTAGAAGACTGATATCTTATGCAAACCCATTTTCATATATTGGCGGCGGTACTGTCAACGCATCAAGCTCTGGTCCAGAACCTCAAACAAGTATGTGGGAGTACGGAGCTCATAAAATCCTTTCTAATGCACAAATTCATGTAATTGCTAATCTGATTCTCTCTTTTTTTTGTCTCTAGGACCGAATCCGGAGCTGAGAAACAATCTAGCGCAAGCGGGCTCCTCGAGTAGAGATCCATCAGAAGGTAGGAGCAATGTTCGGAACAGGAGACCAACCACTTCTCGGATTGGAAGTAACATCCATACTCTGAAACATGATGAAGAAGACACTCCATTTGGTGACGGAAACACGTTCTGGAACGGAAACTCCACACAGTACGGAGGTGGAAATGGCGGAGACAGTAATGATAGGCAATGATATGAGAGAACTTGAAAATTCTGTTAAGATCTAGTAACAGAACCAGCTCTGAGTTGTGGACTCTATTGAACTCTTCTGGTTTACTTTTTATACTTCACTCCCTAAATGAAACATCTACATGTTCCGATAAGTAGAGAAATCTCTTTGAAAATATTTCTTTCTCCAAATAGTAGAGAAATGAAAAGAATGAGTGGAACATCTTATTACACTCCACCTACAATTTTTCCTCTCGTTTTTATTCATCCCAATGCAACTCACTTTTGTTCATCCCATTTAACTTAAAAAGTAATATCCCTACCATTTAATTTTTATTGTTACTCTCCAATTGCGACCAAGTTAGCTTGAGTAGTGTACAAACTACACACTGGTCATATGTGGAAACCGAAGCTACAACCGAACAAATTAAAACAACGAGAATTACACATGGAACGGGTCGGTTTTGTTGTGACAAATACACCAATTTTCACATGGTACGCAATAAACTTATTTTACCCATCAGACTAGTTGAACTTGTTTGGGCTAAAATGGAACGAGGTTTGAGCGTTAAAGCCTAGCTAGTTCCGGGGCAGATCATATGCACCAATTTTAATAAATAAACTATGGTCAACTTTGATAATATGTGATCAACTTGATTATTATTTTTTATGTTTATAGATCTACGAATCCATTATTACTACAGTAAAACCTTTATAAATTAATAACGTTGGGACCACGATATTTTATTAATTTAGCGAAATATTAATTTATTGAAAGATTAGTTGGATTGAAAACTTAATTTGGGACTTGAAAATTGTATTAATTTAGAGAGGTATTAATTTATCGAGTATTAATTTATAGAGATTCTACTGTATTCATTTTAATAGTCTGGCCGGCAAACGATTAGTCAAATAGTCAGATTTAATTTACTTGCCTCTCTCAAACCTCCTTGCCAATTGTTAAACACTTTAGTTTTTTTTCTCGGGGAATTTCTTTTTCTCATTGAGCCTTAATAAAATTATTAAATTTGGGTGTTCTTATGAGATTCAACTCAAAACCAATTGACAATGAGCAGATTGATCATAACACTTTATATATTACTGTATTATTTTTCTAATTTTTTATATGAGATAATATCACTTAACACCAGGCCGGCCCTCGACCAAGCCCAGTGAAACATTGGTCTTGGTCCCAAATTTTAAATGGCCCATTTAACTAAGAAAAATCAATATATATTTAATATAGAATTAATTGTAAATAGATTATAGTCGTAAACACTTTATTTTTTCAATTATATGGGCCAATAAAAGTATAATATCAATAGCCCAAAAAAAAAAATACATAAACAAAAAGACTTTTTTTCTTTTCTATTTTTTGTCACTAGATTTATACCCACGCGGTGCGTGGGATATCATTTTTAATATGTCAAAAATAAATATAATAATTTAATTTTTATAAGGTAATTCTATGCGACCACAATGGACTCGGCGAGTACGATTTAAGAATTTTTTTGGGTTTTTAATAAAAAATCTCTTCAACTATCGCCGGATCTTGAAAAATCCCCTCAACTATTTTTTTAGTAAAAAAACCCCTCAACTATACTTCGTTAATGAAATCAACCCTCCGTCTATAATAACGTTTAATCCCAATAAAAATTGTTGTTTTTTGTTACAAAAACAACAAAATGTCTTAAATATTGACCAAAACATCGTTTACAGGAAAACAACAAAAGTGTGTAAAGAAGAAATTAGCTGCAACTTGTGTTCAAGATCGCTTTGATTGGAGATTATATGCTTCAATAAATAGTTGGTCTATGGTAGTGAGATCTTACAACGAAACTCACATATGTTACTCAATAGGTGTGGTGAATCTCTACAGTGCATCTAAGTTTGCAGCTGATTTCCTGAATGAGTTTAGCATTTATCACGATTTACAGTACAACTACGATCACGTTTTTTTTTGTCATAAGATTCACTTTGTGTTGTTTTCATGTAAATAACTTGATGTTTTGGCAATATTTGAGACGTTTTGTCGCTTTTGTGACAAAAGACAACGGTTTTTATTAGGATTAAACGTTATTGTAGACGAATGGTTGATTTCATTAATGAAGTATAGTTAAAGAGTTTTTACGAAAAAAATAGTTGAGAGGATTTTTTATGATCTGATGATAGTTGAGGGGATTTTTTTATTAAAAACCCAATTTTTTTTAATCAACTTAAAATGTTTTTTCCCATCCAACCTATCATACTGGTGCGACCAAACAAAATTTAGGTGGTTTCAAATCCGATAACCTGGTCTAGTAATATATATATATATATATATATATATATATATATATATATATATATATATATGTAAAATATCATTTCATATAGTAAAAAAAATATGAAAGTTTTATATAGTCTCTTGCCTATATTATTTGAGCTATAAAACACTTGTTTATCTCATTTAACTTTTTATATCTTCTAAAGCACACTTGTTCTCCTTCCTGGATCTATTCTCTTTTCACTTTCTCTTTGGTCACATATAACATGTTAAGACTATATATTGATTTCCATCTCTTTGAAGTGAAATTGTTCATATCTTTTAGCAAATATCAAGTTTTTCACTATCTAATCATATTTTCTACTTTACAATCCTCATTTTAATCATTTTATTAAATCACCTCAAACATTCATCATCATTTGATTTCTATTCTTTTAGAATTGTCTCATGTTATTCATCTATAATTTTAATCATTAATTCTATTATGTGAACGTTTTACAAATTTTTCAAGTTTATGAAATAAACATAATCTATATTGTATATTCATATTGTTTTTGTACTTAAAAAGATGTATGTTGTTTTTGTACCTAAAATGATGTATGATTTATCTAGAATTTTAACGTTGGAAATATTTATATTAATTTTTATATCGATTTTTTATTTTAGTTCTTCTAATATCTATTTAATTTCATTGTATTGTACAATTTTTTAATTTTCGTTTTATGTAAATTTAAATTTTTATGTTGTGTGATAATTAATAGAAAACAATAATTGAAAGATAAAAGAAATACATGAATCATTAAACTTTATTTTTGATGTAATCACTCCTTTCTGATGAAGTGAATGCTTCAAATTGATGATGTGGACACCTTAAGAGGAGAGAAAACTCTCCTATTACATAATAGACTAGATTATCACCCGTGCGATGCGCGAGTTTTTGTTATACAATTTTATTAGATTAAATAAATTTTTATGTCTCTTTATTTATTTAGTACTTTAGTATTTATGTATGAAAATCAACCAATGTTCGTAGATACAAAATAAAATAAATTAATTTTCTGATTTTGTATTAATACTGTTTGAAAGCATGAAGTGATTATCAATCACTTTGATGTTGATAATTACCATTTAAAATATACAGTATTTGCTTAAAACTTTGTTTACACACTTATATATATGATCATTAGATAAATCATGTTACCTAAATAACCAATTACGATTTTTAAGATAAAATTTTATTAATAATTTTCTAATCAGTCTTTGTAGTGTGATTACTTATCATTTTTTTTGTCATTTATCTTCGTCTCGTGAGTTTATATATGTTTTTATTTTTGTTCATCGAAGAGAAATATTTAAGATATTATGATTATATTTTTAAATGTTATTCTTTCCTAATAACTTGACAAATAAAACAGCTAAGATCATTTTTAAGTTAAATGTTTGGTTAAAAAAATGAAGTTGGATTAAATGTAAGATTTTCTTTTTATTGAGGTAAAAACCTTTTAATAAAAAAAATCTTTCATATTTCTTGAAATATATAGATTTTAAAAATACTATTAAGACAAAAAAAAGATTATTTTAATTTTAACATTTTAGATGTATGGTTACGTCAGTTAATTTTTACTAACTGTTTCAACTATAAATTCACAAACACTTTTTGTTTGTTATTATGTGTTATATATATATATATTAATTTTAAATATTATCATATTATCACTAAATTCTTGTGTACTCTTACAAATATTTTTTATTTTCACTCTACTTAGTCTTTTACGTTTTTATTCTAATTTAATTTTCTTTTTAGTCATAAAAAAATAAATATGGTTTATTTTGTATTAAATGAATATTTTGAAACTTAAATGTTTAAAAAAAAAAAAATTTTTGCTTATGTGGACACTCTAGATGGAGAGATAACTCCCTAATTATATAATGAATTTGCTGCTTTTTATTTTTTACAAAATCATAATATAATTGACCCCATTTTTTTTCAGGGTTGACCCTGCTTAACACCCTTCCTCACGCTCAGTCACTAACATATATAGCGTGGGCAATTGTGGAAACAATATCCACACATAGTGACCCAACGATCGAGTGGCTGTGATATCATGTTAAATTTGAGTTTTCTTATGAGTTTTCAATTCAAAACCAATTGACAATGAGTAGATTGACCATAACCTTTTATATATCATTAATGTGAGATAATATCACTTAACAAAAAGAGTAACATGATCGTGGTCTTCCATGTTCTCTCATGTTTCATTCTAATTGTATTGATCGACCGCACGTCATAAATATCAAACATTAATATAATCGCATGTATCATACATAGCTATCAATAATGAGATTTGAGCCGACGGAGTTTCGACGGATTTAGGTTATCCTTGTTTCGTCGAAAATCCGTCAGGTTTTTTCGACAGATATTTATTTCCGACGAGATAGAACCGACAGATCAAAACCGTCGGAAATCCCTCCAAATAAGGGTTATTTCAACGGATTTCCAACGGTTTTCGCCGTCGGAAACGACTATGTTTTTTTGTAGTGTTTTCTCCAATAGGGATATAATTCTTTTTTTTGCTAAACAATAGGGATATAATTCGATGGAATATTTCGGGAACGTGTACATACTATGACATTCAAAGTGATCGTAATTGAACCTTAAGCAGACTAAACATGTCTGTGGCCTTCTTTTTGATATAAAGGTTTGGTTTTCAGAAAAAGCATTACAATTTTCTGACAATAAACACTTAAGAGTGAAAAAACATCATTATGCGTATAATTAAGAAAAAAAAAAAACCTCTACTCGCTTATAATATTCATAAATTTGTCGTTGGTCTTTAAGAATGAAATCAATAGGCTTAGCTGTTTGATTCCATACACTTAATGACCTAATCATATTATCAACTTGGATTAATAATAAAAAGAAATATGTGATCAACTTGACTATTTTTATATATGTATGTACAGATAACGAACCCATTATGAGCGTTTATTTAAATAATTTCGTGAAAGATTAGTCAGATTTATCGGCTCCTTTTTCTTCTGGTCAGAAAATTTATTGGTCGTCTACTTACAACCTCTTTGTCATATAATAAACCATTTGGATCCCCTTTTCTCGGTGTAATAGAAAATTTCGTATAGCCTTTGAAAAAAGACTAAACCAGTGCGATTAAATGCGTACAGCTATCGATGATCAACTAATTAAGTGATATATTTGAAGTGAAGCCTTTTTAAACCAAAAACAAAATACAAAAAAAAAAAAAAAAAACTTTCCCTTTATCTCACATTTCCTGGGCCTTGTTCATCATATGGACTACTTCTAGCACGAACACAAGATATATGAGAGAGCTAGTAATCGTTATGATAGGTGCAGCGGTTGCGAAACCTGGATTCAAGACTCAAAGTGTAGAAACTGAAGATGCAATATTTGAAGATGGTCTTCATGATGATGTTGAAGCTGCAAAGCAAATCACAAAGCAAATAGGAAATCGTTAAAAGTTTGTAGAAAAAAAAAGAAAAAAAAAAAAAAAGAAGAAGGAGAAAAGGGAATTCAAGAGATAATAACAAAAAGGAAATTGGTTTTATCTTAGGAATGGAAATTATAAGGCATTGAGTCTATGACTGTAAATAGATGTCGATGGCCTCTTTGGAAACTTATGCATTGTAGTGCTAAAAGTTTCTAAGAGAAAACCGGTTTTAGGGTTCCTTGTAAGGAAATCAAGAGAGATGCTTTCAAGATTTGTATGGTCTTGAGAAGCTTGTGAGAGACTAGATTTTGTAAGAGATACTTGTAAGTTATCTGATTTGGTAGATTTGTAAGTTACCATTAAAAGATAAGTCTAGTCGAAATATTTTTGAGGAATTCTTGTGCCATAATCTACTGCATCATATATATCTATAGTTCTTGCTTTTTCAGAAACACATGGTCAAAAGACCCATTTCATCGGACATACTGATATATCATGGTTTTTATCCGTTTTTTACCATGATATAAGTCATTTCTATAGAGTCTTTTTGGTGTTTTCCTATTGTTTTAGAGTCTTTGTAGGTCAATGAACGTTTTGAGCCTAATGAGAGCTTTTGGAGCATTTTGGAGTATCAAGGAAAGAAGAGCCGAAGTGATCAATTCGGAGTCGAAATTTGGAGCTTGTTTCGATCGACACAACCCATGTGTGTCGATCAACACACATGTCCGACGCGAGAAAAAGTTGAGTTTTCAAGACTGTGTCGATCGACACACTTATATCTGACGAGAAGATGTCAAGTTTTTGAAGATTTCCTTTTTGCGATAGAAGCCCATAAGTTTGCAGAAAAAGCTCAGTCCGTTTTTGATACATTATATATAGTTTTCTTTTAGGTTTTCAAGTTTATATCAAGTTTTCTATTGAGACAATTGTTTTACTCTTTTCTATTGATAATATTTTCATCATCTATGTCTGAGTTGATCCCTTATTAGGTTTTGGGGATTCAAGAGATTGATGAGAAATTGCTAGGATTGATTACTGTTGGGATTTATCTTCTTGTTCTTCATCTAGATTGCTATAACTCTGATTTTAGGATCGATCAACTGAAATTAGAAACCCTAGGTTGTTTTAATAGATGCGAAAATATTATTAACAACCTAATATAATCTTAGAAGAGCAAAATTATCTATTCGCAAAGAAATTTGGCTTAGTAATTTTGTGAACAATCAAACTTGAACTTAATGCTTGATTTTATTCACTAAGTTTGCAAAGAAATTTAGAATTTAGAGATTTAGTCATAGATAATCTCTACAACGTAAGTTGATTGGTTTTATTTTCGTGTTTAAGTTCTAGAACTGTGCTTAATAAAATCATAACAGTCTTTTATCCTTGATTTCGATTCATTCATGAAAATTGCCCATAGCCTAACTCTTTTGTCTCATTGATTACTAGAACCATATCACAGTGGAACATCCAAAGTGCCACGACCATGCACTCACCCTCATGGGGAGAGAAGTATCCTTCACGTATAACGCTTGTGGTACGCATGGTGAACGAAACCCGTATGTATGCCTTCCATGCTCTCTCATGTTTCATTATGATTGTATTGATCTACCACACGTGATAAACATCAATCGCCACGATCATCGCGTATCGCATGCATATCCTCTCAGTCCTGGGGATCGGATATGTGAAATCTGTCGTCAAGATATCAACTGGAGGTACGGAGCTTATTCATGCACCAAATGTCAAGATTTTTTCGTTCATTCGAGATGTGCAACTAGAAAAGATGTGTGGGATGGGATAGAACTCGAGGGGATACCTGAGGAAGAAGTAGACACTGTGCCGTTCAAAGTGATCGATGAAGGGATAATAAATCATTTCTCCCATGAGGAACACAACTTGTTTCTTATTGAGGATGTTCTCATTGATGGTGGTGAAGGGATACGTTGTGAAGCTTGCTGCCATCCAATCTTTTCTGAGAGGTATTACAATTGTATGGAATGCGATTTTATGCTTCATGAAGAATGTGCTAATCTTCCTCTTCACAAACGACATGCACTTTCTGTTGGGAATGTCCTGAAATCTTTCATACTTACTCTAGAAAGCTAAAATGTCAAGGTTGACAATCGTATAATATTAGACGGTTATAATGTTTTGCTAGAAACCGCTTATAATTTATGGGCGTGACAGCTTATTACTAATATTATACGATCCTATAGGGTCACACACCTAAGCAAACTAGATCACAAATATATTGGGTTTTTGATGAAAGTCAAGTCTTTGTACCACTCATGTCAATATTCTTCTAGAAGATGAGTGCACAATTATGTCAATATTCTTCTAGAAGATGAGTGCACAATTATGTCAACATTCTCCATTCATTTGATGTGTAAGTTTTGTTAGAATATTACACTAATGGGATGTCAACATTCTCCATATTTATGAGTGCAAGTTTGGCCAAAATATATGATTTAAAAAGGATTAATTATGATTAATCTTTTGCATTCTTTCCCTATAAATATGGAGGCTCTCATTTGATGAAAGCACACAACAACAACAACAAACCCCAATACAAAATACAAAAGAGTTTGTCTTTGATAACAAGAGATTTTGATCTCTACGGTACTAGCATCCCATTTGATCTAGTTTGTGTGCGTGTGGATACCGATAGAGGCACGACGTTTGGAGTGCTACGCAACCTTGGTTTGATTCAATACATTTTTCCGCTGCCAAAAATATTGAGGTATATTCGAATCCTAAGAACCTAGATCTAATTTAGTATTTACACGATTCCTGCAAATTGAATTCTAAATTGATATTTATAAATAGTTATAAATCGACTATGAATTCCAACAGTGGTATCAGAGCGTACGTGTATAATATTGAAATTGGTCTAGTTTAATATATATGTGATATATATGCTAATTGTATGAATAACTCGATCTGCTTGAATTTATGAAATTTATTGAATCATGTTTACGCAAACTAAAATCATTAGATTTATGGTTTTAAGTTATTCTGTATGTTGTTGAAACTAAATAATTAATCGGGAGATTATAATTTGGTTATAATAAATTATTGTGCATAATTCATGTTTATTAAAAGTGTTGGTATCTGTTATAATGATAAAAGTACTAATTTATTTAATAACTGAGCCATACACGTTAATATAACCATGCATTATAATTTGATTATAGATGATTGCTATGTTTAATTATTTTGTATGAGAAAGTCTTCTCCATAAAATCGTAGGATATATTATCTAATGATATAGGCATATAGCATGTAGATATGAATATGATGGCATGGTAGTTGGTGTTGAAATTGGGCATAATGCATTATGACAATTGCTTAAGTTATAATTTAAGTGGATCATAATTATAATAACCAAATACATGAAATTTTGTCATATAGAACACCTTATGCATATTATGTACATTAGATATAATTTATGCATAATAATCGTTCTTGATGATTTGATTAATTCATCGGTTAAGTCAAATCCAAAAACTTTGTAATGCCACACGATTTTGTCATATAGTACTCTATGCATATATATTTATGCATATTTGGGTATCGACATATTGAATCATGCATGTTGTAATATTTATAATTTGATAAGTTACCGTGCACCATTCATGTTTGTTATTGTTGATAATGGATATTAAGTTAATTTTCTAAGATCAAGAAAAATATGTATCAGATATGTATTATTAATATTTTTATATTTTATATTAGATATAAATATAAATTTATTTAAAATTATAATTCTAATTTGATTAAAATTTTGAATTGATCTAGATTAGTTATAGAACTAATAACTTAAAATTTTAATTAGATTAAAATTAAATGTTAAGAATAATTATAATTATAATTAATAATTTAAGAGTCAATTTAAAACATATTAGATATGTATTATATTATATGTTTTATATTTGATATAAATTTATAATATAAATAAAATTGACTTAAAATTTAATCCTCAATTTAATTTCAAGTATCTTTGATGCTTATCCAATCTTTGTCAACTGTCAAGACTTATTTCGTTGTGTGATGGGCCTGTCAAGCAGGGTGTTCACTTCTACGTAAGTAAGGCAGATGGTAATGGTTACCATATGAAGTGAGATTGGTATACTTGACTAGGCTATCAAAATGGTTTTGGGCTTAGAAGCATTTGTTGAATTGACATAAGATGTCATCCGACAACCAAGAGTTATATTGGATATAATTAGCAAAGTATGTTGCTTACCTAAATAGCTAGACATTCGGGCGATGAGCCAAAGCTCACTTGAATTCTAGTAAAATATGGATCTTGGATCATTATATTCAACTTGAGGATAATATTGTTTTGAATATAATATGAGTTTTCTTAATTGTTGAGATTTCTCGATTTAATGAATATCATATTAATCTTTACTATTCTTTCTGATAGCTATGTCAACCCCTCACAGTTCATTTTCACTGCGATCCGTCCTTGAGAAGGACAAGCTGAGTGGATCGAACTTCCTCGAATGGTATCGAAACCTGAGAATTGTTCTCAAACAGGAGAAGAAGGACTATGTTCTCGAAAAGAGTCTCCCAATTGAAAAACCTAAGACTAATGCTCAACATGCAGAAAGGACTGCTTATGATAAGCATGTCGCTGATAGGGTTGATGTGTGTTGTCTTATGTTGGCTACCATGAACTCAGACTTGCAAAAGCAATATGAAAACGTGGATTCGCCAATTGACATGATCACTAGCCTGAAAGGGATGTTTCAGGAGCAGGCACGAACTGAGAGATACCAGACTGTTAAGGCTCACATTGAGTGCAAGCTGCCTAAAGGCAGTCTAGTTAGCCCACATGTCATAAAGATGATGGGTTATATTGATAACCTGGCTAAACTAGATGCTCCTATTAGCCAAGAGTTGGCTACTGACATCATCCTACAGTCATTGCCGTCAAGTTATGATCAGTTTGTTATGAACTACAACATGAACAACTTGACAAAGACTTTGACTGAGCTGCATGGAATGCTCAAGACAGTTGAGCCAAACATCCAGAAGGACACCCCGCATGTACTCACGGTACAAGGGGGTAAAAAGTTTAAGAAACATGGTAATAACAAAGGAAAAGGTAAGGCAAGCTGGGTTGAGAATCCGGGCAAGCCTAACCCTGCTCCTAAGTTTAAGCCCGGTCCTTCTGGTAAAGACAAGTGCCATTATTGTAATGGTTCTGGGCATTGGAAGAGAAACTGTAATAAATACTTGGAAGATCTGAAACAGAAGAAGACTTTCGAGACTTCTTCTAAAGGTATTTATGTTATAGAAGTAAATGTTACTACTTCTGGTTCTACTTCTTGGGTATTGGATACCGGTTGTGGTGCTCATATTTGTACGAATATGCAGGGCCTAAGCAACAGTAGGACTTTGGAGAAGGGACAAGTGGACCTGCGCGTGGGAAATGGAGCAAGAGTTGCTGCATTAGCTGTAGGAACATTTCATTTGTCTTTACCTTCGAGCATGGTTTTAGAACTTAATAATTGCTACTATGTACATGCTATAAGCAGAAATATCATTTCTATCCCTTGTTTGGATTTGGAAGGATTTCACTTTTCGATTAAAAACAAGTGTTGTTTATTTGATCGTGGTAATATTAAGTATGGTAGCGGTCCATTGGAGAATGGACTTTATATTCTAGACCAAAGTGTACCTATCTATAATATTAGTACTAAAAGATTAAAAACGAAAGACTCTAATCCTACGTTTCTTTGGCATTGTCGTTTAGGCCATATAAATGAAAAACGCATTCAAAAGCTTCATAGTGATGGACTTTTGAGCTCATTTGATTATGAATCATATGAGAAATGTGAATCTTGTTTATTGGGAAAAATGACTAAGGCTCCTTTTACTGGACACAGTGAACGGGCAAGTGACTTATTGGGCCTCATACATAGTGATGTGTGTGGACCAATGAGTTTAAATGCTAGAGGAAATTACCAGTACTTCATTACATTTACTGACGATTTCAGTAGATATGGTTATGTTTATCTAATGAAACATAAATCTGAATCTTTTGAAAAGTTCAAAGAATTTCAGAATGAAGTGCAAAACCAACTTGGCAAGAAAATCAAGGCTCTCCGATCAGATCGAGGAGGCGAATATTTGAGCCAAACTTTCCAAGATCATCTGAGGGAATGTGGAATTGTTTCACAACTCACTCCTCCAGGAACACCGCAATGGAATGGTGTATCCGAAAGGAGAAATCGGACTTTATTAGATATGGTTCGATCAATGATGAGTCATACAGATCTTCCATTATCCTTTTGGGGATATGCTCTAGAAACGTCCGCGTTTACGCTAAACAGATGTCCATCAAAATCAGTTGAAAAGACTCCATATGAGATGTGGACCGGAAAAGTTCCTAATTTGTCTTTTCTCAAGATTTGGGGTTGTGAAGCTTATGTAAAACGTTTAATTGCTGATAAGCTTGGACCCAAATCAGATAAGTGCTACTTCGTTGGTTACCCCAAGGAAACCAAAGGTTATTACTTTTACAACCCTGTTGAGAACAAAGTGTTTGTTGCTCGAAATTGCGTCTTTATGGAAAGAGAATTTCTTTCTAAGAAAAACAGTGGGAGTAAAGTACAACTCGAAGAGGTTCGAGAGACACAGGAGATTGCTGAAACTTCTCAAGAAGAGCATCAATTAGATCTACGAAGAGTCGTAGAATCTACACCTGTGGAACCTGAGATACGTAGGTCCGAGAGGTCTCGTCACGAACCTAATAGATATGGGGTTTGGATGACAGATCATCATGATTTATTAATTATAGAGAATGATGAACCTACATCTCATGAAGAAGCAATGATGGGCTCTGATTCCGATAAATGGTTAAAGGCCGAAGAATCCGAAATGGAATCTATGTTAGAAAACCAAGTATGGACTTTGGTAGATTTACCTGATGGTGTAAAAGCCATTGAATGTAAATGGATTTTCAAAAAGAAAATTGACATGGATGGTAATATTCAGATATACAAAGCTAGATTGGTGGCTAAAGGTTACAAGCAGATTCATGGTATAGACTATGATGAAACCTATTCCCCAGTCGCAATGCTTAAGTCCATTCGGATTCTCCTAGCAACTGCCGCTTATTATGATTATGAGATATGGCAGATGGATGTGAAAACAGCTTTCCTTAATGGAAATCTTGAGGAGGATGTGTACATGACACAACCTGAGGGTTTCATAGATCCTGAAAATGCTGGGAAAGTATGCAAGCTTCATCGTTCCATTTATGGTCTGAAGCAAGCATCTCGGAGTTGGAATCTTCGTTTTAATGAAGCGATCAAAGAGTTTGATTTTATTAGAAACGAAGAAGAACCTTGCGTTTATAAGAAGACTAGTGGGAGCGCAGTTGCATTTCTGGTATTATATGTAGATGACATACTGCTCATTGGAAATGACATTTCTTTGCTTCAGTCTGTTAAGACTTGGCTAAGTGGTTGTTTCTCAATGAAGGACATGGGAGAAGCCGCTTATATTCTTGGAATAAAAATCTATAGAGATAGATTGAATAAAATCATAGGACTGAGTCAAGATACTTATATAGATAAGATCTTACATAGGTTCAACATGCATGATTCCAAGAAAGGTTTTATTCCAATGTCTCATGGCATAACTCTCACCAAGACACAGTGTCCTTCGACACATGATGAGCGAGAGCGGATGAGTAGAATCCCATATGCTTCTGCTATAGGATCTATCATGTATGCCATGATATGTACTCGTCCAGATGTTGCATATGCTTTGAGCATGACGAGCAGATACCAATCAGATCCAGGTAAAAGTCACTGGACGGCGGTCAAGACCATTCTAAAGTATTTGAGAAATACTAAGGATAAATTCTTGGTCTATGGAGGAAGTGATGAGCTTGTTGTGAGTGGTTACACTGATGCTAGCTTTCAGACAGACAAAGATGATTTCCGATCACAATCTGGATTTATCTTCTGTCTTAATGGAGGAGCTGTGAGCTGGAAGAGCTCCAAGCAAAACACTGTAGCAGATTCCACAACCGAAGCTGAGTACATCGCTGCTTCTGAAGCAGCAAAGGAAGCTGTTTGGATTAGGAAGTTCATTACTGAGCTTGGTGTGATTCCTAACATATCTGGGCCGCTGGATCTCTATTGTGACAACAATGGAGCCATCGCTCAGGCAAAGGAACCCAGATCACACCAGAAATCCAAACACATAGAGAGACGATATCATCTTATTCGTGATATTATTAATAGAGGAGATGTGAAGATTAGTAGAGTCTCGACGGATGCAAACGTTGCTGATCCTTTGACCAAGCCTCTACCACGGCCTAAGCATGAGTTTCATACTGCTGCTGTATGCATTAGATTTCTTAAGATGTGATCTTGATTCTAGTGGGAGAATTTTATTTTATGATATGATGTTCATGTTTACCTACATTTGATTTGATTTTTCAAATTAATGAAATTTGTTTCAGTATTATTTTGTTATTAGATAATTAAATGATAGTCCCAAAATAATTTATATCATTCTTAGAGGTCATCAAGTGCGTGACTTGATCATGAAACCTTCTAAGTGAAAAATGAGATAAATTATAGAGGTCCCCAGTCAAAGTTATTATCATGGGACATTAATAACTATATATGACTAGTATGTGAGGTGACTGATGACTAAGTTTCGTGAAGTCATTGATATGTAGTATTAAAGTCAATCACAAAGATATGTGTTGGAGAACACAGTATTGGACTGACCCGCAATGAGAACTCTACGAGAATGTTATATGAGTGTCATAAGAGTTTTTCATCTTAACTATAGAGTATAGTCCTTTGACCTGAGTTCATCATGATTTCTTACATATGGATTAGTTTGTTTTGACTCTGTCAAACGTCAGCCGTAAAAGGTGATTATAAAGACAGTGCTCAGATATACTATGAAATGTGTATTGAACAGGGATGGAACAAGATAGAATTTGTCCCTCCTATATAACAGGAGATAAGTATCTTTGGGGCTATCGAAGATTTGATACTGAAAATGCATGGCCGTGCTCAAACAAAGTGAAAGTCACTCGTTTGTTTTATCAGTATAAATCAGAGTTTGATAAAAGTGATCTAACTTAATAAGGATGACGCAATTTCTTGCCTTATGTTAAGATCGAGATATAGAGACGAAGGGATTATAGGAATGGATGATTCCAGTACAAGTGGGAGATTGTTGGGAATGTCCTGAAATCTTTCATACTTACTCTAGAAAGTTAAAATGTCAAGGTTGACAATCGTATAATATTACACGGTTATAATGTTTTGCTAGAAACCGCTTATAATTTATGGGCGTGACAGCTTATTACTAATATTATACGATCCTATAGGGTCACACACCTAAGCAAACTAGATCACAAATATATTGGGTTTTTGATGAAAGTCAAGTCTTTGTACCACTCATGTCAATATTCTTCTAGAAGATGAGTGCACAATTATGTCAATATTCTTCTAGAAGATGAGTGCACAATTATGTCAACATTCTCCATTCATTTGATGTGTAAGTTTTGTTAGAATATTACACTAATGGGATGTCAACATTCTCCATATTTATGAGTGCAAGTTTGGCCAAAATATATGATTTAAAAAGGATTAATTATGATTAATCTTTTGCATTCTTTCCCTATAAATATGGAGGCTCTCATTTGATGAAAGCACACAACAACAACAACAAAACCCAATACAAAATACAAAAGAGTTTGTCTTTGATAACAAGAGATTTTGATCTCTACGGTACTAGCATCCCGTTTGATCTAGTTTGTGTGCGTGTGGATACCGATAGAGGCACGACGTTTGGAGTGCTACGCAACCTTGGTTTGATTCAATACATTTTTCCGCTGCCAAAAATATTGAGGTATATTCGAATCCTAAGAACCTAGATCTAATTTAGTATTTACACGATTCCTGGAAATTGAATTCTAAATTGATATTTATAAATAGTTATAAATCGACTATGAATTCCAACACTTTCCACACGTATACTTTCTCTTTCAACCGGTAAGGAGAAGGACGATATTTTGTTTTATTGTGCAGCGTGTGGAAGAGATGCAAGTGGTTTTCGATATTCTGATGGTAATCGTATAGTACTAGATGTGCATTGTGCGTCGCTCTCTTGGTTCCGGCACCGAAAACTTCACCCCCACACATTATTCCTTACCACATTACACCGTGCTGATTGCGTAGCTTGCGACAAGACTAGCGCCTATGTGCTTGGTTGCATAGAATGTAAGTATATCTTGGATTTTCGTTGTGCTACTCTACCAGTAGATATAAAGCACAAGTGTGATGAGCATTTTTTGTTTTTAAGCTCTGGTAATTAGAATGCGACTAGTAGTAAATACTGGTGTGAGATATGTGAAGCCGAAACAAATCCTAAAAAATGGTTCTATACATGCTATTATTGTGCGGTTGTGTGCCATATTGATTGCGTAATTGAAGACTCATGGAACATCAAGCCGGGAGTCGGATGCAACGAGGAGACGAGGAAGATCGAAGCGGTTCTTAACGATCAAAATACTAGACCACTATGCTCTTGTTGTGGCTCTCGTTGTAGGTTCCCTCTGTATTTCATTTTTTCCTACGAAACTATGGATGGCCTCTATTGCTCAATAGATTGTATGAACAAAGATAATTATTAGAAGCCTCTTAAGCTTCTCCTCGAAAGATCCGAAACAAAGAATGGTGGTCTTTAGATGGAGCTGTTGTGTTTTACAATTGATTTCAATTAAACCTTTTTTTATTTATTTATTGTTGGTTTGCTTTGTCCGGTTCATAAAACTACATCAACTATGATTGTTTTTGTTTCTTCAATCCGTATAAATCGAAGTTTTTTTGCTCAAATATATAAGTTTTTTGGGGTTTTCCAACTCAAACCAATTCGTAATGAAACTTACAGGTCAATTTTTTTTACATAAATGGTTCTAGTTCCCATCGAATTTCCATGTGAGACTCATTTACACTTAATTTCATGAAGGAATTCTATGTTTCTCTCTAGAATGTGAAAAATGTTAACTCGCCTTAGTTCTACTTGAACTGAATGCTTACATTAACATAGTTATATATGTCGTATTTGGGCCACAACATGTTCCGCTTTCCTTAGAGCATCATTATTGGTGATACCATGGGGTATCACCAAGAATAATTTAGTATTAATTTTAATAGTTTTTTAATCTTTGAGACTCATTAAAGATTTTCTAAATTTTATATGTTTAATGGTGATATTCAATGGAGTTCTAAAAATAAAATAAAAATATTTTTGTGTTATTGAAAAGTTTCTTGTAATTGAAAACTTTTAGCATGCCTTACTACAACAAACCAGAAATTAGCATATGAAGATCAAACATTGAACAATACATTAACATATCTTATCCATCAAAGTGATGAGTTTCAATCAAGGAAATGACTTCACCTTTTCTCTTCACCAAAAAGACCCTTGTCAAACTCGTAAAATAGACGGATCATCGCTGCATTTGGAATTCATAAGCACCACTAGCTAATTAGCTCCACAAGTTTCTATCACCAAAATTCTTCATCCAGTTCATACAATGTACCAGTCAATGTAGCAAAAAGGGTAGCATGATCAAAACCTAATCAAGCAAGTAAGTGAAATCGATCAACAAAGCCAATGTGCGGACCTTAGCTGGAGAAGATGTGTGGGATGGGATAGAACTCGAAGGGATACCTGAGGAAGAAGTAGACACTGTGCCGTTCAAAGTGATCGATGAAGGGATAATAAATCATTTCTGTAGTTTAGACTATGGATAAGCTTTCTGATTTCTTACGAGAGAGCTTACGAAATTGATCTAATTTTAATTTCTGGATTGTATAGGCGTTTTAACAGACGTTCTGTAGAATCTGCCTTGTAGGTTCTTGATGGAAGATGTTGTTTTCTGCCATTTTTCGTATTTTCTGGTAAAAGAGAAACCATCTATCAAAGAGGACCATCTTACTCTGAGTCTGACAACAAACAAACCTTGAAAACCTCAACAATGGCGGTTACTTTGCTTATGTTAGAAGACTGATGTCTTATGCAAACCCATTTTCATATCTTGGTGGCGGGACTACCAACGCATCAAGCTCTGGTCCAGTACCTCAAACAAGTATGTGGGAGTACGGTGGAGCTCATAAAATCCTTTCTAATGCACTTGCTTACTGATTCTCTGTTTTTTTCTGTCTCTAGGACTGAATCCGGAGCTGAGAAACAATATAGCGCAAGCGGGATCCTCGAGTAGAGATCCATCAGAAGGTAGGAGCAACGTTCGGAACAGGAGACCAACCACTTCTCGGATAAGATTGTTCACTCCCTAAATGAAACCATCTATATGTTCCGATAAGATTGACCAACTACAAGATGTTTATAGAATCATAACCGAAAACAAATAAAATGTTATCTCTCTCAACAGTTTGTCTAAGCCAATCATGAGTAACATGGTCTAAAACAGCATGATAAATAGGGAAACAAGAAGCATACTAAGCTAATGCAACTTACAAGTGAGTCAAACAAAAAAAAAAGTTGCTTTTGCAAGAATTTGATTATGTGGTCAACTTTGATAAAAAAAATGTATATATGTGATCAATTTGATTATTTTTTATATTTATAGATTATGAATCCATTATTAATATTCATTTTAAGAGTTTGGCCGGTAAACGATTACTCAGATAGTCAGTTGGATCCATTTTTGTCGGAAAAAACAAATTTCATTGAGCCTTAAGAAAAGACTAAACATGATCGTGGTCTTCCATGTTCTCTCATCTCTCATAATAATTGTATTGATCGACCGCACGTCAGAAATTTCAAACATTAATATAATCGAATGTATCATACATTCTCAACCATGGGAAATGGGTATGTGAAAATCAGGACCGACCATAATCAAAACAAAAGTGTAAACGTTTTTCTTAAAAATGTATTGGAGAAAAATGTGAGAAGCAAGATCTTAACATCTATTTTTATCAGGCAGCAGCGGGCCAAACCTATGTTTGCGACCCAATTTTTTATGTTTGGTTTATATATATTATCGACCAAAAAATATGCATAAAATTTATTCAGTTCAGTTGTCACGTGTAAACGTTTTTCTCGCTGTTGTTTTTAAAAATTTAAGGGCCATAGTACTTCTATTCGCTTACAATATTCATAAATATATGGTCTTTAAGAATGGAAACAATAGGCTTAGTTCATTAATTCCTTACACCTAATGACCTTATTAAATGATCAACTTGGATTAATTAAAAAAGAATATGTGATCAACCAACCCATTATAAGCATTCATGATTTTAATCATGTGAAAGATTAGACTTGTAGGCCCTCTCTCACACCTCTTCGGCATAATATAGCACTTGAATCCCCTCTTCTAAGAAGAATTAATAATCTCATTCAACCTTAGAGCATAATCTAAGATAGTTGTTAAGTTGGATGCTAAGTGATTTTTTTATTATAAACTGTATTGTGTTAATTAGAACTCTATATTTTGGAGTTTTAAGAGCATGTTCATTGGGGATTCTCGTGAGGTATTTGTGAATATAAAATTATTAAAATTTGAGTAAAAAAAAAAAAAAGTGTAAAATTTGAGTAAAAAGAAGAAAGATAGTGTTTTTGGTAATATAAAATTGAGTAAAGAGAGGAGATAGTTTTTAACTTTTGGAGAGAGAGTTTCTCAAATTGATAATTTTAGAGAAGTTCTTGTGAAATAATGGGGTGTATTGAAATATAAAATTAATAAAAGTTGAATAAAAAGATGAAAGAAAAGGTATAAAGTTAAATAAAATGATGAGAGAGGATGTGTTTTAATAATTTTATATTCACAAGAACCCCTCAAAAACCCCCAATGAACATGCTCTAAATCTCTTAAATTATAATTTTTTATTGGGATTTATAAGGGTGGTGTGTATTATTTAATTATTTTTAACTTATTAGATACCCATTAAAAACCACTTAACAACTGCTTTTAATTATGCTGTTTAACAAAATTAAATGCATAGTACAGCTAGCGATGCGTAGACTAAACATATACTATAATAAAGATTATTTTTATTATATTATAAAAATAAAAGAGAGCTCGGGTGATATATGGATATATTTCAGGGAGAATATCAACGAAGTTTTCAAGTGTACCTTTTTCCTCTTCCTTACCTTTCCTTTCTCTCTTATTCATCATCGTGTCCACAAGTCTTAACAAAATAAGTATGGACGTCTTTTGGCACGAACATTCTATACTTGAGAGAGAGAGTCATGGTCCTGAATACTGCAAAGGGTGCTATGAGAAGACTTCGAAGATCAGTTACAATGCGGTTCGGGTATATGCATGCGAGAGATGCCAGTTTGTATGGCATACCTCCTGCGTTCCAAGCTCACCAGAGAATATTCCCTTGCCACCCAAGCCATCCCCTCGAGTTTCTCATGCAAGGGCCACCATACGCTGATGGGAAATGCAACATATGTTGCGGGGAACACACCAGCTTTATTTACCATTGTAAATTATGCGATTTCAGCATTGATATGAAATGCGTGAAAGACCCGCTTCCCCTCACAGTGGATCATCCAAAGTGCCACGACCATGCACTCACCCTCATGGGGAGAGAAGTAACCTTCACATGTAACGCTTGTGGTACGCATGGTGAACGAAACCCTTATGTATGTCTTCCATGTTCTCTCATGTTTCATTATGACTGTATTGATCTACCTCATGTCATAAACATCAATCGTCATGAGCATCGGGTATCGCATGCATATCCTCTCACTCCTAGGGATCGGATATGCCAAATTTGTCGTCAAAATATCAACTGGAGGTATGGAGCTTATTCATGCACCAAATGTCCAGATCTTTCCGTTCATTCGAGATGTGCAACTAGTAAAGACGTGTGGGATGGGGTTGAGCTCGAAGGGATACCTGAGGAAGAACTAGACATTGCGCCTTTCAAAGTGATCGACGAAGAGATAATAAATCATTTCTCCCATGAGGAACATAACTTATTTCTTATTGAGGATGTCATCATTGATGATAGTGGTGAAGGCATGCGTTGTGAAGGTTGCTCCCGTCCAATCTCTTTTGAGAGGTATTACAACTGTATGGAATGCGATTTTATGCTTCATGAAGAATGTGCTAATCTTCCTCTTCAAAAACGACATGCGCTTTCCACACGTGTACTTTCTCTTTCAGCCAGTAAGAAGGAGGACGATATTATTTTCTTTTGTGCAGCGTGTGATAGACTTGGAACTGGTTTTAGATATTCTGATGGTGATGAGTATCATCCTATAGTACTAGATGTGCATTGTGCGTCTCTCTCTTGGTTCCGGCACCGAAAAATTCATCCCCACACATTATTCCTGACCACATTAGACAAAGGGGATTGCGTAGGTTGCGACAAAAGTGATACCTATGTACTCGGTTGCATAGAATGCGAGTATTTTTTGGATTTCAAATGCGCTACTCTACCAATAGTGATAAAGCATAGGTGTGATGACCATTATTTGTTTCTGAGCTCTGGTGAGAAGGCAACCGGTAAATATTGGTGTGAGATATGTGAAGCCGAAACGGATCCTCAGAAATGGTTCTATACATGCCATGACTGTGGGGTTGTGTGCCATATTGATTGCGTATGGGAGTCTTTTTGAACATCAATCCAGGAGTATTATTCATGAGCGAGGAAGGGAAGTCAGAAACAGTTCTCAACAATCAAAATTTTAGACCACTATGCTCAGCATGTGGCTCTCGTTGTACGGCCCCTGTGGTTTACAAGATATCTGAAAATAGTAGTGAGAAACACTACTGCTCGTTTTTTTGTTTTCCGGACAGTTAGGTGCCCGCTCAAGCTCATCTTTGAAGGGCTTCCTGATTCTACTGGAAGGAATAACTGTAAATCCTCTTGCAATTAGGTTTAAGGGTGGATTGTCACCTCTTTCGTTCAGTTAAAAATAGGTGTCTTAAGTTGTAAGACATCTTTGAGTTCTAATAAAGAGATTCCGATAAACGGTATTCTTAAGATCCCATTGTAATTTAGACATATTCAAGTATGACAAGAGGTTCTTGGAGATTTTGTCCACTGAGTTTGTTTATAGATTCCGCTTTCCATCAGTTGGTATCAGACACCGTCCGTTTATGGATGTGTGGTTGATTCATTCAACCATGCCTCCTAAGAAAAACTACCACGAAAAACAGCTCACTGAGTTGAGTATACTTTCGTTAATATTCAATTGTTGTTGCCACTTTTGTTTCATTAGCCATTTAGCCGCCTCGTTGCTCTTTTGTTTTCTCTCTCTCTCCTATCTGTCTTTCGACAAAGCTTTCTCACTCGAAGATAATCATTTTCCCACGTCTGTCTCTACCAAAAATCATAAGAATATATCAAGAGAGAGAGACTTTGAAGCTAATTCTTCACAAATTCTTTTTTTTTTGTTTTTCTCCTCTTAATATAATTGACCAAATTTGGAATGTTTGTTCTATTCTTGATCACATGCTTCTCTGTCGCTTCCTTTTGACGTTTTCTTTCTTTTCTTAGCTGTTTCTTTTTCCTCTCTCTCTCTATCTTCCTTTTATCTTTTGGGTTTCTATCTTTTTTTCTTGTTCCTTAGTTAATTTTTTGTTTGTTGTTCCTAAATTTCTCAAGTAGCTCATCTCCCTTCGTCTCTCTGGTTTATTGCTCTTCGATCGTTTGTTTCTATTTCCATTTTGTGCTTGATTTTCCTGATGGATCGTGATTTTCATCGTCGTGGTCAAGTGGTAAGCATGCAAACATCTTTGATCATTTTGAAAATGTCTACTCAGGATCATGTAAATGTGTTTAACTTTAAGGTCAATCTCGATCAATGCGCGCATTAAATTCACCCTGTTTTTACAAATTGAGAATGCGTTTTTTTTTTTGTTTCGCGTCGCAAATTCGTGAACCTTACGCGATACTTTGTTATTTTGCGGATGATGATAGAGACAAATGTCGTTATTAGCCTGTTAATATGATGGCAGAGTCCTCTGTTTTTCTTTATAACATTTCTAGAGAAGCTTTATTGAATGATTTTGATATCACTTTTGTAGGCGAATGATCGTTCACCGAGCAGCTACTTTGTTCGGTTGGATAAACCGAGATCCGTAGACGATCTTGATATAGGCAAGAGAGGGAAGATGCGTAGGTGGCTTTGCTGTTCTTGTCGTGTACAAGAATCATACCCTTCAACTGAACATGACAGAGTGAAAAGCCCTCCTACTCGCCACCATGACTATGGTACACGCTTTAAACATTGCCATCTTTTTACTTCAACTTGTGATTTCTTTGGCCATGATCAAACCTATCAACTTTCTTCGCTTGTGTAGGACGTACCAATAAGAAACCACCAGCTCCTATGAAGCCTGCCGTGTTAAAGGAGCCTCCTCCTATTGATGTCCCCGCGATGTCATTGGAGGTGCTTAGAGGAAAGACTGAAAACTTCGGATCAAAGGCTTTGATTGGGGAAGGATCCTATGGAAGAGTGTACTACGCAACCTTGAATGATGGGAAGACTGTGGCTGTGAAAAAGCTTGATAATGCATCCGAACCCGAGACAAATGTCGAGTTCTTGACTCAGGTCTCGAAGGTTTCGAGGCTGAAGAATGACAATTTTGTTGAGCTTCTTGGTTATTGTGTCGAAGGACATCTTCGTGTCCTTGCGTATGAGTTTGCCACAATGGGATCCTTGCACGACATTTTACATGGGAGAAAGGGAGTCCAAGGAGCACAACCTGGTCCAACACTTGAGTGGATGCAACGAGTCCGAGTTGCAGTTGATGCAGCGAAAGGATTAGAATACTTACACGAGAAAGTTCAACCTGCCGTTATACACAGAGATATTCGATCTAGCAATGTGCTTCTTTTCGAAGATTTCAAAGCCAAGATCGCTGACTTTAATCTGTCGAATCAAGCTCCTGATATGGCTGCTCGTCTTCATTCTACTAGAGTTTTGGGGACATTCGGTTATCACGCACCAGAGTAAATATGCTTCAAAATTCGAAACCTCAAAGCTTTCTCGATGCTTAATAACTTGAAGATTGTAACTTGTATACATTTTTTGGGTTGCAGATACGCGATGACAGGACAGCTGACCCAAAAGAGTGATGTTTACAGTTTCGGAGTTGTGCTTTTGGAGCTTCTAACAGGGAGAAAACCGGTTGATCATACAATGCCTCGTGGTCAACAAAGTCTTGTCACTTGGGTAAGTAACCACCTAATCTGATCTTTTGCTTTCTGAGATAACCAAATCATTTCTTGGTTATATACAACTTT
The DNA here is from genome assembly GCA_964056655.1 of Arabis hirsuta. Taxonomy (NCBI): domain Eukaryota; kingdom Viridiplantae; phylum Streptophyta; class Magnoliopsida; order Brassicales; family Brassicaceae; genus Arabis; species Arabis hirsuta. Next base: position 41,724,855 of record OZ053300.1, read on the forward strand.
CTCTGTAAATCAAATATTCAGGCTACTCCAAGGCTGAGTGAAGACAAAGTGAAGCAATGTGTTGATCCAAAACTCAAAGGAGAGTATCCAATTAAAGCAGTTGCAAAGGTATAAAACAACTAGAAACTTCCTATTCATTTATGAAACACTACATGAAGCTAAAACTTGTGTTTTGATGGTAAACGCAGCTTGCGGCAGTTGCAGCGTTGTGTGTGCAATACGAAGCAGAGTTTAGGCCAAACATGAGCATTGTAGTAAAAGCTCTTCAACCGCTCTTGAGGTCTTCAACAACAGCTGCTGCTCCTGCACCACCTCAAGCTTGATTTTTCTTCTTTGTGGTCTCTTGCATATTTGATTCATTCATGGCTTCAAGGTTTTTTTCTTTTTCTTTTTCTTTTTCTCTATTTACATATATGCAATGTAAATGGGTTGTTCAGGAGGAGATGGTGAGTAGGAATTGGATTTGAGTTGATGGAGATGGATTTGTGTTAATTTAATGGGTAATCTTCTAATATTTGTTTGTTCTTTTACTATATATAAGCTGATTCATGGAAGATAGTTCGAATGTACCCAAACTTATAACAAATCTTTTCTGTATCATGAATTTATACAATATTATTCATAATTATACATTATTTCGTAGCTTTTGTTCTTCATAGTGTTACTCAAGAACTATACTACGAATTAAAATGTGTCAATAACTTATTTCATTTGATTAAGAATCATTATGTTAAAAGTTGATTATGACACAATGTTTGAAATGTTTGTCCTCATTGTTTTATATTCTCACTAGAAGTTGAAAAAAATCGGCGTAGAAACAATTTAATTACCAGTGAACCAAACCAAGAGCCTCGGCCGCGCTTCTCTGACTATCTTCACTGCAACACATTCCAACGAACGTTTTCAATAGAGACTGACGCTCTTCAGGCTTCATGAGTTTCTCCAACCCTCTTGCAACCATTTCCATTTCAGCCTGAGTATCAGCAAACAAGCAAGGAAGTTTTGGTGAAAACATGGGAAGTGAAGTAGAGACTGCTGATGAAAGATGAGAAGAAAAAGCACATACAGAGTACGCCTCGGGAGGAAATATGCGATGAATGAGGCAAATTTTCGATAGTTCTGCCACCGATTCTGAATGTTTACCTTGTATTTCCAGAGCCTGCAGTAACATTGAGTTTGCTCATTAAAAATGTATTCTTTAGTGTTTGATTCTGTATCATATGCTACGGTTATCTATCTAGGTGACTAACAAAGAATAAGCATTTTCAAGTTTGCTGTAACAAATAGACACTAGAAGAAGGATAGTAAGCAACCCAAGCTTGTAGAAACCATGAACGTGTGCGTGCAGCAACCGCTGCAGAAACCATTCTTGCAGCATCTATCTTTGCAAGCCCAATGTTCTCAGCGAGTCCAGCAATGAACTCTCGGGCATCTTCACTACAAATCTCGACAGACGAAGATTCCCAAGGAGCTCTACACAGAGTTTCAGACAGTTTCAAACAAGTTCAGAATCATACCAAAAGACAAACGAGTAGAAACAAACTTAATAAGTAAAGGTCAATAGAGAAACACCTGCTGCAAGCATTTAACACAAAATCAACAGATGTTCGGTAAAAAGAATCTCGGGTATTTGTTGGCTCAATAGAGACTTGTACTCCAGCAATTCTACACACTCTACGCAGCTGTATATAATTTCATAGTTAATTCAAACTCGTTGAACATAGTTACACAATCGAGTGAAAAGGAGAAGAGAAACAAAATACTAACTTGAATGATATCATCATCCGTAATGTCTTTTCCCCTGGTTCTGTTATCGACGATTGCTGGAAAAACTAAACTAATAAGTTACATTTATAGAACGAAACCATAACACACACAAGTAATACTAATACCAATGGAAAATTGAAAATCTTTCAGCTTTAAAGCAAAAGCTTGTCTAAGTAATGAGGACTTTGCAAGAACATTACCTCGTACGAGTCTGTTGGCTACTCTCTGATAGCCTTCTTTGTCTACATCCAAGCTCTGGCTAGGCAATGAAGTAGGCCACCATTTAGGCAACTTAGTCTGCGCTCTGAGCTGAGGATTTCTGGTTACAGAATCTTGACCAGGAGAAGCTATGGAGCTTTTCGAATCGTTCGAAGGAGAACGAATGTTGTCAAGAGCTACAACAACTTCTTTACCACCAAGACTCCTATCTCTCCTAACTACTAATTTAGGCTTACTCTGGAAACTACCTTTAAAAGCCGATCCTAATTTCACCAAAACCCTGACTGCTAAACCAAACACCAATCCAATCACAATCACACCTCCGACGAATTGCATAGTTGATTTCTTACACGAGACGACAATTCTTCGGTTATCGTCGAGCGCGATTAGAGTTTGCAAATCGGAGAAAGCGTCTTTGCCGGAATCGAGGAAGAAATGGAATCGGGAAGTAGCTAGGGTTGAAATCCGGTGTACGTCTAGGGTTAAGCTGAGACTTTGGTCTTCGGCTCCGGTGGAAGACGGAGTGGAGATGGTGAGTACATTTCCGTCGGTATGGTCGTAGGATGAGTCATGAAATTTCCGGTTCCGGCGAGGACGAGAACGACGGCGTTTTGGAGTAGAGAAGGATAATAGAGGAGATTTGTAGATTTGAGATTTGGTAGCGAAGATTCGTGGAGAAGACGAAGAAGAAGAACACGAGGTAGTAGTGGTCATATTCTTTGTGTGATGTTTGTTCGATAGTGAACAGAGAGAATGGAGTTAGTTTGAAGAGCTCCGGTTTGGTCGAACCAGCCGGTTTAAGCTGGTTTGGACGAATTAGAGGCTTTTGAAAGTGATTTTAAAGAAATACAAAGGGAGATGTTTAAAGAATACATATAAGATACATAACTATGAAGAGTTTATTTTTGTTCTATCTGGAAAAGAATTAGACTTGAATCAACGAACTTTAACTGACTCTTTTGAGAGAATTGCTAGGCGGTGACGAAGGAGTCAGTCTCGATATGAAGTTTATTGTATCGAAACTGGGTGTATGCGGTTTGAATTTGAATTCCCCCCGGTGTCTAAAATAATCTTTGGCCAAAAGAATTCTTCGAAACAAAATCCTGCAACAACAAGTATAATCGGGGGGTTTGTGAATATTTATTGAGATTTGATAGTATGATGAAGTTGGAGGAGATTTTGTTACTTACGATTAGAAAGTATTTATCGGGGAAGAAGCGGCTCTCTCTCATCTGATACAACACGGTGAGTAGCCTGCATAAACAGATAAGAAACACAAAATATGATCAGCTTAAGTCGGAATATTACAAGAACTGGATTTTACTGAAGAGATAGGAATGTGTGAATTTGTGTTCTTCACCTCTTCATTTGCTCCTGCTGCCATGTTAATGAATGAGTCTTTAGCCCTGAAGGAAATAACAGAGGAATAAAAAAGGTTATATGATTCATACACGGGCAACTGAGTCTCACACTTAAGGTTTCTCGAAAAGAAATTAAAGACGAGAAGAAATGAACAGAGCAAATCCATGTAAAGAGTTTATAGAACGATGACATGTGATTAGAGAAAGAATAATGATCCATGAAGACACACCTATGATCATCCTTAGTGTTAACTAATTCTACGGTCCCGTTCTGTTGCTCATCTCTGGCTTTTGCAAGGGGTGAAAAGAACTGCGTAAAATAGAAATAAATAAAAAACATTAGAGACGAAAAAAGAGGTTCCTTGGTGTATGTTAATCGATACACCCGGAAGTGGTTTGTATGCAAATTTACCTGGTGCATTGAAATGAAAACTATCGAAATCCCCAGAAGAAAATTCATGGTTAATACATGTCCAAAGAGTGCTGCAGATGCTATGCCAGTAAAAATTGTGGCAACCGTGGACGAATATTTCTTCAAGATTGTATCTGAGAACATTCAAAAATCAAGACAACTGTATCCATGAAAGCAATTTTACTGCAAGGCTTTTTGCTCATGTGTATACAAAATTTCCAAATCTCTTGACAATTACCAGGAAACTCAAACGTGATTTTACCTGCATATTTGAAGAAAAAGGAGGATAGAATCCCTTGTGCTGCGTTGTTCAGTATCAGAAACACGGTAGCCCTAGAATGTCCTTGTAGGATGTCAAAACTGCCAGGACCTGTCGACACAGTGGCAAAACTGTTAGCAATGCGTCTAACAGGATTTTAAGAAGCTTTTATGGTATATTCAAGTTGCTTAACATTTATCATATTTCGTCTCTGCCATGATAAAATACCCATACCTTTATATATAACAGTTCCTAGTATTCCGAGGAAGTTGAATATCGCACCATAACCATAGAGAAATAAGTTCTGCACCGTGGAACTCAACGGTCATTACAAGCCTCCCAATGTTACTACAAGGCTCTCATTTCTCTGATGCTATATGAAAAAAAACTATGTATCCGGATTAGCTAACCTGAAGATAAATGCTTGTGTCATACTGGCTCTTTAGAGCATACTCGTTGTAGACAGATGCTAAAGATGGGACAGTAACCTGCAAAATGAAATTTTGCATAAGCCTCTAACACAAATTACAACTTTTCTTTGGTGCAACAATGGGTGAACAATTATATGAAATCGCAACAAATTATGAGAGAATCACTTCCATACTAAATTTCTAAGTAGAACAAGAATAATAAGCAGAAAATGTAACTTACAAAGATAAAGGTACAGATGTATGCACCCGTAGCAATTGGGACAGCCATAGTAGTAGCACCTTCGGGAAGAGAACGCAGCTGATTTACACTAATCCCAATAAGCAACAGAGCAAGTGCTTCCCACTAGAACAAAAAAAGTCTCCAACATATTTAATCCCGTTACGAGTAGGAGTTAAGGAAGGTCAAACAGAAACATCGATAATAATGTCTGATACCAAAAAACCACAAATACAGTAACCAAGAACAATTGAACCTGACCTGTATGATGGAAAACCGTCGCTTCATTATCATTTTCAGTAGTACAGCAATCACCAGAACCTTTAGATTGCTGAGCATCTTCACAGTAGCAGGATTGAAATATAGCTGGCAATAACAGAAAAGTGAATTGCTGTGTAAACACTAAAACAGAAGAAAGATAGAAAGGTAGAACCAAATAGTGAACTTAAGATAATTATTAACGGCATAAGAAGCACATATACCTGCATTGTGAACTTAAGATAGTTATTAATGGCATACAATCCTGCTGGAACAGCGAGAAGCACATTGTTCCGAGCTGCCTGTAAAATAAAGGCTCCTGTTAGTCTGTTACTACAGCTTGTGCTATTAATAATGAAAAAAATGCACTCAGAAGTTTCAAGTTTAATAGCAGGAAGTAATTTAAGAACAAAAAAAATAGTATTAGATCGATCTAGTGGTGACATAACGTCTACATTTCAATCAATAAAGCTTTGTAATCCAGATGTATAACATACACAAAGCTTATCAGACATTGAGAGACGTCAGTACTTCCAAATCTCTTAGTTGCCAAGAAGAGTTACCTGGACAAACGTGGAAACAGATAGTAGAGGTTTCTCTGCAACTTTTTGGTGCCTGGCCTACAATATTACCACACAAAATTGAGTATTAAAAAGGCGACCACTTTTCCTACGTACAAGCAAGAAACTGTCTATATGCACACAAAAAATGAATGTGAATCCCATCTCATTCACACTAGTTAATCAACCTCAACACACCCACCATATAGATACATAACAGAAAAGTAATATGATATTATCCCTCTTCAACAATCTCAGGAACTGGTTTCATGTTCGAGGGCAGAAAATACATCTATCAACTAGTTCTAGATGCAAGAAAGAAATTTAAATGACCCACAAACAGAACCGAAATTCGAAAGAAACTTAAATCAATTCAGCAACGTACCTGGATCAAAAGCATGACAATTGCAAAAATAACTTTTGCGATTTCTGTCAAGAAGTTGACACTAATAGGACTGAAGTTGAACTTTCCATCCACTTTAGACATGTACACTAACACAGGCTGTAATCGTAAACAAACAAAAAAACGTAAACTTTTAAGAAATGTTAACAACAAACAACGAATAGGAACAAAAACAACAACCTTGAGACATATACACTAAAGATAATAATTTTCACCTGTAGACCAACAAGCATGCAGTCACCAACTACCAAAAAGACATTGAGAGCTCTTTGTTTTGAAGACACTCTAATCTTGAGCTTGTCATATTCATAAGCCCTCGCTATAGCTTTGCTACTTGGAGAAACCAACCTTGAACGACATACGCTACACTCAGCCATACCGTTCTTCATCGGTCTATATCCCGAAGCTGACAAATTCTAGACTGAGCTAAACCTTGAAGCAATCAAGATAAAGAAACTTCATTTAAACAATTCAAAAATGAGAAAGTGAAAAAAAACCCATGATCAGATCTCAATAGCTGTAATAAAGCCACAATTCACAAAAGACAATGAGAGGAAACCGTAGATCGATCTCAAACCCCAAAATGGCGACATTGTAAAATCAGACTCAAGAACCAGATCGATCAAACTAACCTCAATCGACCAATAAGATCAGCTCAACAACGCATTCCACAAACCAGAACCTCCTCCCGCCTAAACCGCGTAAGATCCCGGAGGAATTCAAATACTCTCTGTCTCTGTCCAAGCTTCCTTCTCCTTTATGTAAGATCTAAAATTACAGAAATTCAACAGAATCTAGAACTTTCCTCGAGCTTCAGCTCCAGAAACGATACGAAGAATATGCAGAGAGAGAGAGAGAGAGAGAGAGAGAGAGATGAGGAAGAAGATGAATCCGTCGGTCGATTGAAGTGCGCTCTTATTCTCTCGCACGACTCCGATTTTTTTTTTTTTTTTTTCGCTTTGATTTCACAACTCCGTTTTATTGCGTTTCTTTTATAAATAAAATTAATTTTAAAACAAAAAAAAATAACAAAAACGAAACAAATTTTATTTTTGTGTCTATTTCTTACGGTGTGACACATGATGATTGTGACAGACCAATAAGATTATAGTATGAGTGGTAATGAAGCTTAAGTGAAGCTGACGTGTCATGCGGGTGATGGAGGCTTTGAATCGGTGAGGAGAGTTCCCGTAACCATTGTATCCAAGTTTTGGCTTTTTGGTCAAATGTTTCTTTCGCTTGGACTTGTTTAGTTTTTTTTTTTTTTTAATTATTATTTATATTAAAATAACTTATTGTTTGTTTGTTTAGCTTTAATTAATGGTGGTTCGTAACTTAGTTTAATGTTCTTTTTTAACTTACATTAACGTAAACACCAACATTAATTGATTTTGTTGTTGTATGAAATATCTAATTATAGGAAATCTTAATTAATTAGGGATATCAACTTGTGCTGCATTAAAATTTGCATATTTGTCTTCTTCTTCTTTTTTTTGTCACAAAAACTTTGTATATTTGTCTTTTGTAATAGGAATATGGAGTACTAAACTAGCTAATTCATTGGAGGATTATAATTTTTTTTTTTAAATTATGAAACATACTTTTTAACAAGATATATTTTTGATATTTTGGAAACATAACAAAGCTAAGTTCGAGAAGTTCTAAATCTTTTGTACCAAGGAAAAAAAAACATGCCTTGACCATTAATTCACATGAGGGATCATATAATAAAGTTTTTTTTTTTATCAACTTTTGTAACAAATGAGAATAGCTAAAATTATGTGACATCTACGGGACCATCCATATTTCTCTTTCCCTAAAACAAGATGCACACAATTTGCATGCACTTCCTTGTAGTCTTGTAGTTGTAGACACAAACATTTTAAAGCAAAAATACACAACTAATGTCTTCACACTTTATAAATGATGCGTATAAAAGTGTAAATGAAGTTTTTTTGGTTGTTGTTAAATTTTGTAAATGAAAGATTCACTAGTGTTACAATCATTTGAAACTTGGTCTTTTTTTTTCTTTTTTTCTTTTTTGGGGTCAAAATTGAAACTTGGTCACAATTAAACATTTCTAGTTACAATCACAATAGACATATAAACCAAATCGAAACATATATTGGTAAAATGTTGTAACCGAATTAGACTGAAATCTTTTTATAACCTTATTAATTCTATTGATTTTTATACCAAACCAATATACTCACACTTTCTAAATGATGGGTATAAAATTGCAAATGAAGTTTTCTTTTTGTTTAAATTTGTGTAAATGAAGATTGACCAGTGCTTACAAATCATTTTTCAGTTTGGTCACAATTTTTGTTTTCGTTCAATCACAACATCTTTATTCACAACTAGCCCCTGGTCAAAACCAAGACAAAACGTATTTGGAGGGGGAGATTCTGTAACGAAATTGGATTGAAATTCTATCTAAAGATCCAGATTTTCATCCAAATAAACATTACTTAAAAGTTAAAACTGATTATCAATATAACCTTTGTTAATTTTATTCAAAATTGAACGAAAAATAAAATAAAATAAAATTCTGTTTCTGATTCAGACGAATTCTCAAACCGACTAAATTAAGAAAACCAAAATAACCAAACCGAGCCGAGCAATTGAATAACCGAGAAATGTGCAACCGTACCGGAACCACAATTTAGGAACATTTCGAGAATTTCAAAGAAAATAAACTAAAATGGTTGAACAAAAAGGAAATACTATGGACCGTATCTCTCTGTGCGAATTCGTCTTTCATCGACTCGAGAAGAGAACACGAGTCGCGTGAGAGACGCAGAGAGGAAGCCATAACTGGTACTGACTCGAACCATCGAGCTTGATACTACTGAACCCTAATCTCGAAATCGATCCTCGTCTCTTCCCTTTAACGAACCAGGTACTTCTCCGTCATCAGCCACGATAAGAATCGGTGTCTCCGATTCTTGTTTGTTTTCTGCCTTTGTTGATTCATCTGAGTGTTGTTTCGATCGTCAATTTCTGGGTTTACGATTCAGAGAACGATTTCTCATCTATGCACGACTCGATTGAATTCGATAAAAGATTAGGGATTTGTTCGGATTCGTTTGATTGCCGTATAAGGCTTACTGGGTTTGAAATTATCAATCATTGGAGTCGAATTCGATAATGGTTGCAATGTTTTTATCGAATAGTTTACGAAATGTATGGCCTTTTTCGATATTGAGTAGCAATGACTTGAAGGAATCTAAGGAGCTTGTTCACAGACTTTCAGTGCCTGATAGTACTAAGAACTTTGTGTTTGCAATTAGAGTACCTGAGCATGATTCGACTATTTACATACTCTCTGCTCAGAATTTATCCGAAAGATCAGCTATTGATGCCAAGTGTCTTATACGAGAAATCCGTCCTGATGCTGTGATTGCTCAAGTTGATAAATCAGCTTTTGGAGAAGCTCAAGTTGAGGAGAGTGTATTAGGTGATGGGTCGAGTGATTCGATCCCCACGTCGGCTTTTAGAGTTCTTATACAGTGTTTTGTAGACAAGGTTAACAAGGAAAAGTACGAAAGTGTTGCGGGGATTTTGGTTTTAAGGGAGATTTTTGGGACGAGTTTTAATGGACATTTATTGGCTGCTAAAAGGGTTGCTGAGGAAGTTGGTTCATCGTTTTTGGTGCTTGAATCTCCTTTTGTCAAGATCGCTGCCATGGATACTTCCTCGGGAGAAATTGAGTCAGGAGGCAAGATGATTCAAGGTCTAGCTAATAGTCTCATACCACAAAGCTCTGTCTCTCTTATATTTTCAAGCTCGAGAAGGTTTTTGATAACCAATGATGTACAGGCAAAGATGCTGAAATTGTTATCTCCGCATATCACTCAGGTCAGTAAAGAGCTTAGCCCATCGAGTTGTGTCGCCAGTAGAGTTTACAGTGAGATACCGTCCGATAGTCATGAGGTTCCACCATTTGCTCAATACATTTATTCCTTGCTTGTTGATCTTCGTGATATATTTCACGATCTTCCATCTATTGGGAAAGCTCTAGTCAATGCCCGAAAGATGTTGTCTGATGTAAATAGAGGGGAATCCATGGATACAGAGGTTATTTCTGAAGTTTATATTTTCCAGATCGCAGTTGAAGGTCTACGAATCGCTTTGAACAATGCTGGTCGGCTACCCATTAAGAATTATGTGGGAAGTTCAAGCCGAACCGAAGGTCAGTTTTCACAGCTCTCTTCTGAGGACAAATCTTACGCACTCATGGCAGATCTTCTTCGTAGCCAGGCTAAAAATTTTAAGAACATAGTAGCAGTAATAGATGCAAGTAGTCTCGCAGGACTAAGAAAGCACTGGAGAACTAGTGTTCCTCAAGAAGTCAAAGATATGTCTGAGCATATGGTACAAAAATTTGATGACGACAAGAAGACTAATGACTCGAAGCTAAAACGATTGTTGTCTGATAAGCCCGTGGTAGCAGTTGGTGCAGGTGCAACTGCTATATGGGGTGCTTCATCACTATCCAAGGCCATTTCTGCTTCTCCTTTCCTCAAGATTGTAACTCTTAAAGCCCCGGCTTCATTGAATCTGTTCTTGACACATACCCATAAAGCAATGACGTTTGCATTTACCAAAGCACCGGGTTTTGCTAGTTCTGGAGCCAAATCAACTTCTTTGGTAAAAGCATCTTTATCCGCCGAGAAAATCAGAGCAGTAACACAGAGTATTATAGCTTCTGCTGAAAAGACAAGCTTCTCTGCCATGAGACTTGCATTCTATGAGATCATGCGGAAAAGAAGATTAAAACCTATCGGTACTTTGCCATTGGCGACATTTGGAGCCAGTCTTGCAACTTGTGCGGGATTGCTTGTCTATGGAGATGGGATCGAATGTGCAGCTGTGTCTCTTCCTTCAGCTCCTTCGATTGCAAACTTGGGTCGAGGGGTTCAAAACTTACACGAGGCGTCTCTTGAAGTGAGAAAGAGAGAAGGAAACAGGATACAGAACGCAATCGAGTCCCTTAGGCAAAGACTGAAGAAAGTCAAACTTCAATGAACAAGAGAGTATATATTTTATATCATTTAAATCTTTCTTTTAGCTACTGTGTATATATTATATTCTCTCTTTTGTAGATACATATTTTTCTTGTTCAGAGTCTGGTTTTGGTTTAAAATCGATTTCTAGATGGTAAACAAAAAAATAGAAGCCAAATTGTAGGAACCGAATTAGTACACTTCACCAAACGAAATTTGATTGTATGTAAATCTCCTTTGGTCTTTTAGAAGAATAAGTCCCTGCGAATTAGATATACAATTAATAAGTTTTTATTTGATAAAATTAAAGATAAAATTCTTAACAAATACTAGTAAAATGTATTGTACCAAAGAAAAAGGCCAACATTCGTGATTACTTGTCCTCTGTTTTCTTGATAAACTTCATCAACATCTATAAAAGCTCCAAAAAAAGAGAGAGTCAAAATTAATTATTTAGAAAACCAAAATAGTTAATGCATACTAACCTCCGGCAATTCGATAAGAAGGAATGAGATAAGAATTTTTTGCACGTTCGGTAAGGGCACAATATTTGTAATTCTCCTCTCAAAAGTCTAGATTCCACATAAGCTGCACGCACACACCCAAAGAAGACAATATTCAACCAAAAATTAGACTATCAATCATCTTAAAATAAGAGACGAAATATTAAGCCACCTCTTAAGCAGTTGTTACAGATGTAATGCTCGCATCCAACATTTTGGCAACTTTTCCGAATTTTACACAGAAGGCAACGTACCTATCAGTTAACAAAAATCAGTATAATATTGCTAATCAAAAGTATTTGTGATAACTTGTAAAACAAGCTAACCCTTTTGTTGTCAAAATGAGGACGGTTCACGAAGTAGGTTGATAATGCTGCATTCACGAGATGTTCTGAAACAGCCAAGATTATTTTTTCTTCGTCCCACTTAAAGCTCAGAAGTAACAGTGTCGCCTTGTCCTCATTGATATTAAGTCGAGATGCAAGTCCTGCTATTGTATTGTAAGCGTCTTGCTCGAGTGTCTCCATAAAACTTATTAAAACTAGATCTGATACAAAAAAAAACACTTATGAGAAACTAGTCTATGTTGCCCACTTAAGAGCGATTCATCAAAGAATGAAAACGAAACCGGATTAAAACAACCCTAAGATCGAGAAAAGATAGTACAATCATGCCGAAATACCATAGAATGCACACAAAAAGAAACGATACAAACCAATTGCAACGAGAAAAGAGTATTTACACACAGAATTGAAAGTTCGTATCAAGATAAAGAACGAAGAAACCAATTTCATTGCAATGAGAAAAAGTCTCGATCTTACCAGATATTGAACTCCACGTCGAGGGGAAAGAGACAAGATCGAACCCAGTAAACCCTACTAATCCGACGAAATTGATATTGAACTCTACGTTGAGAGGAAAGAGAGAAGATCGGATTAGCTAGAGAAGATGAACAGAAGAATCCGATCAACTCTATTCTTCGACGGAGCTTCGACGGAGCTTCGACGGAGAATATGAACGGAAAATCGCGGATCGATTTCTCCGTTCTTTCTGTTTTCTGTTTCGTGTAAAAGTGTTGACTAAACGGTTAAACACCAACGAACTTACAACAGATTTTTTTAGTTATTGGGCATTTTTTGAATTCAGCAGCCCAATGACAAATCTCTCTTTCTCTCTCTCCAGAGTTTAATACTCCCTCTGTTTCATTATATATGATGTTTTAGAGAAGTTTTTTTGTTTTATTTTATTTTATGTTTTCAGATTTCTATGCAAAAATTAATTGTGTTTTTGTTGTTTTGACTGTTTAAATTGTGCAGATTGTTTTTTTATTGGTTGAATTGTTTTGGGATTGATGATAAAACATGTTTTGTATTGAAAAATTAAAAAATTAAATGATTTCTTGATTTATGTGCAAAAGCCTTAAACATCATATAAAATGAACAGAAATGAACAGAGAGGGAGTATAGATAAACTCAGATGAATATAATTATATAAATCTCATTCTATTTCTAAGATCTTTTTGTCTGATAAATTTTTTAAAAATATTAGAAAACAATGGATTTGTTTTCCTTCTATTGAGCGTTCGAATCACAATTTAGTTTTTTCTAATTGTTTCTTAGTTATAATGATTTTAAATAAAAGTGAACTACAACATCTGATTTGATTTTTTTTTTCGTGATTCATCTGCTTAAATTTGATGATAAACAATGATGTGGATTGCTGTTAATGTTAAGGAAATAATAATATTATTATTATGTGGAAACATACTTGGGTTCCAATTTCCACCATACTTCCCTTTGGTCCTTTCGATGAAAATATTTATAGTTCCAAGACCAAAATTATATCAGAGTGCTCTGTTTTCCAAGTTGCTATGATGTTTGTTTTGCACATTTCTCGTTGCGGCAATTAGGTAAATGCCTAGATGGTCATGATACAAGTAGATTTTCTTCAGTTTTTTTTATAACTAAGAATAAAGCGTAATCGCGGAGTATGTTGATTTGTGTCAAGTACGTATTTATAGGCTATGATTAGGTAACATATGCGGCAATTTTTATATGTATAAAAATTGATGAAGAAATTTTATTAAAAATTTAAAGTAAAAATTAGATTTAAAGTAGATTTTCCTAGTTCTATTTAAAATATTTAGATTTTAGTAATCCTATTTAAATTAAAAAAAATTAACTATTTTAAATTTTTGATATATGATTAAATCTAATTAAAAGATAATTCTTTTACATTTGTTTATAAATAAAGATAAATTTTTTGACATATGTCAAAATCTAATTGACCGATTTGACATGTGTCACAATTATGTTAATTACAATGTTTGACCCATCAAATTTTATATCACTTATATTAGTTAAAGGATCCGCATATATGTGGATATGTGATAAAATGTTTTATAACCATGAAAAAAATCAAATCCAAAAAAATAAAAAATAAATAAATCATCCATGAAAACCAACAAAATAAAACCGACAATATTGATATAAAATAATTTAAGAATTACTTTTTTTTTATTTTGGTTGTTTTTCTTATTTGATTTCCAAATCATTCTTAAATTTTATCATGTAATTAGTTTTTTTTTATTCATGTATGAAGTAATTTAGTTTTTATTACTTCATTACTCTATTTTTTTTATAAAAATTTGAATTAATTATTCATTTTCTATTTGAATTTTTCAGTTTTATAAATATCTTATAATTTGCGAAAAGAAAAAAAACTGAAAAGTGTAAGACCACTAATAGAAAAAATCTCACCGTTATTAAGTTGTTTTGACTTTTTTCTTATATTATTTTTTAATTTAAATTTGTCAAATATTTTCAAATAATTAATTTTCAAATCTTATCTATTTTTCCAAAATTTTGACGAATTACTCATATTTTTAAATGCAAACAAACATTTTTAAATTTTAATAAGATTTCTTTCACATAATGAATTTCTAAATTTTGCAAGAAGCGGATGATGCACAAAGATTTAACTTGTAATTTGCATAAAACGAATAAAAATACTACAATTAGATCGTCGTAGTTTCTTAGCTATCGAATAAAAGGATAATTGATGTTATTTTCTAATGAAAAAATTGAAATAAACTTCGTTGAAGAGATTATTGAAGTTTAAAATTATTTGGTGAGAAGATTAAAATAGCACAAACACTTATTATATAAAAACAAAATATTATAATCTATATGATGATTTGGGTATGTAAACCTAAGTATATTTGAACTAAAAAGTGTTTACACATGTATTATTAATATTGAAGAACAATCTTGATATATATTAATTTTTATAATCTATTTGATAAACACAAATATATAAGTTTAAAAAGAAATAAGATTTGCATGATATATATGAGAAAATTTAGTTGGAATCTTTTTAACACGTATCAAAATCTAATCGATCGACTGATACGTGTCACGATATTGTTAATTACGTTTGACGCATCAAACTTTATATAATAAGATATATATATATATACATATATATATCCAAATAATAAAATATTTTTTAATTATATTAAAATGAAATTTATTTTTATTATTTTATAAATAAAGATTTCAAAGAAAAATGTGAGAACATGAAGAATGCATCAACGTATTTTAATAAATATAAATATTATAACTTTAAAGTTTAGGCATACAAACCTAAACCTATTAAAACTAAAAAAAAAAACAAAATTTACATATATATTGTTATCTTACCTATATCATATATGGCTATATCTATTTATGAGGAGACGCGAGAGTCAGAGAGTTTCTCAGAACAACCACCAAAAAAAAAAGAAAAACCAAAGATGATGCGTATGAATCATAAAAAAAAGGCAAAGATGGTGGAACAAGGAAAAAACCTTAATTCGATCTACATAGTTCCCGAACTACTGGAAGAAATCTTCCTCCGATTGCCCTTGAAACCAATCCTCAAATTCAAAACCGTCTCAAAACAATGGAAATCAATTCTGGAATCGAGGAGTTTCATAGATATGCGTATGAGTCTTCAAAAGAACCACCAGAAAATCCCGGCTGCTTACAACTGCAACTGTGACGGCCGACCGAGACTCCTCCTCCCCGAGTCGCGGTCCGAAGGAGACGAAGAGATCGTTTTTCTTCACTGCAATGACACGCAACAAGCCTCGATGATGACTTGCGACGGTTTGCTCTGCTTCACCGAACGAGATCGTGTCATCGTCTTAAATCCATCCACCGGACAACTCCAGCGATTCCGCTTCAGCCCAAATCCAGTGGCCTCCAAAAGTAAAAAATCAAAACTTTCATGTGTCATGGGATTCGGTAGAGACAAAGTTAGTGGGAGCTATAAAGTAGTGAGGATGTTCTTTAATTCTAGCTTCCATTGCGAGATTCTTGATGTCAACATTGGTGAATGGAGGAAACTGAGTCCACCTCCTTACGAGGTCGACGTGGGAACGGAGTCAGTGTATGCGAACGGGTCAATCTACTGGTTAAGACTTGGGCCGTATTTCAATATACTAGCCTTGAATCTTCACACACTAGAGTTTCACGACGTATCGCTTCCAGATACGTGTTTCACGTTTGAATCCCATCTAGTGAACCTTGAGGACCGTCTAGTCTTAGCCAAATCGAAAACTTGGGGTGGATGGGAACTAATCATATGGATCATGGATGCAGAAGAAGAAATATGGAGCAGCACGTACTCCATAAGTTTAGCCGACCTAACTGGTAACCCATGGGAGACAACTTGGTTCAGGCTGGTGACAGTTTCTAAGTTAGGGGATGTTGTCTTCAGTGACAATCACAAGAGATTGTACAAATATTACCAAGAAACAGATGAGATTCGTTGTCTCTCCTCAGATATTTGTGTTATATCTCCTTACCTCGAGAATTTGGTCCCGATTCGGTCAGAGTCAGGACGACGTGATTTGTACCCGTATATCAGGACATCTAGATGCAGTTTTTTAGACAGCTGCGGGATATCCACATGGAACCCAACTAGGATCTTTGATATTGCATTTATCATACTAGTTGGGTGTGGGTGTAGCTTGATGTACAAAATAATGGGATAAATGGTGGAATGGTTAAACCTGCCTAATCTCACTATCAATCAATTACGCTGAAAAAACAATAAATAATTTTTTTTTTTTTTTTGTTGACATATCCCCTACCCATATATAGCTTTAGTGTTGATGAACGGGTGGGAGAAGTGGGATCGAGAGACTTATCTTTTTCTTATCAATTTTCATGACTGTTTTAGATTTTGTTTAGCTTTTCTATTATGAATTACTTCAAAAAACAAAAATTATTCAAATCACCGATTATCTTTTTGATGTTTTTAATTTACCGTAGTTATAATGATTTTAAATTAAAATGAATTCACTTAAAACATCTCATTTTAATTTAATTTTGATTTATCTATTTAAAAAATAACTGACAAACAATGATATTGATTGATGTTAATAAAATAATAATTATCATTAGTAGGGCCGTGTCTACCTAATAAAATTTGAGGTAATTGTGTTCAAGATTTCCTTGATATTATAAAATTGTTGGATCCCAAATCTAAGGAAAAAATGGTAAATTACATGTAGTATTATTCATAATGATCTACACTAATATTGTGCTTTAAATTTTGGTTTTTAATATTATTTTTGGGGCTCTAAATTGTTGTTTTGTTTTAGGCCTCATAAAATTAAGAACGGACCTGATTATTAGAGATCTCTTATTGTGGTGGTCGAATCTCACAATTAGAATCTAAGCGATTCTTTAGGGTTTGTAAAGCTCTGTCGAAAGCAAGCAAACACAAAGATCTCAAGAGAGTTTTTATTAGCTGTCGAGAAAGCTGTTACAAGAGTTTTTGCTTATGAATTCCGATCCCCCTTTTGGGTGAGAATGAAGAGCTATATATAGTGAAAACATCTAAAATGGGCCAGCTGATAAAATGGACCTGACCCATTAAACAATAAATCTAATTTAGGCCCATTATTCTATTAAGCCCATTTTGCTCATGGGTTTAATGTCATTTTGGGCCCAGATTTGTCGTGATTTCGTCAGGATATTGCGGAGTTGATCTCGTCGCTATATCGATCTCTCAGGGGTGAAATATGACCCCTACAGTTAGCCCCCTAACTTGGTAGTATCAATTTATGATGATGCCAAGGTAAAAGTATTTGAAGTCTGAGATCGATATGTTGGATTGCGAAATTGCCAGGCGTGGACGTCTTGTCATCGAACTCGGGAAGTTCTTGTTATTCCGTGTGGAGCTGATGTCTGCGTGTTCTTCTGGGCTTATTTCTTTTTCTATTGTCTCAGGAGACTGAGGAGGTTGATGATCTTGATGGGCTTTGAGGCCTGCTGGGAAGTTTTAGGAATTTTTACAAAAACCTAATGATTTTAGGAAATTCTCCTAGTATAAATAGGCCTGCTTCTAGGGTATTATTTTCTACCAAGTCGCCTTCCCTCAGCCAAAGGTAAAAAATAAACTCTCTGCCTCTTTATTTTATTGTTTTCACGTTTTTTTTTGTTTTTTGGCTCTTTTTTTTTTTTTTTTTTTTTTGTTTGACCGAACCGCCGCCATCGACCGAACCGAACCGCCGCCATCGATGTCCCACCTCGACCCGCCGCTGCTTCTCTCGCCAACGTTCGCTGCCAACGACGAAGCTTCATTCGCTGACGACAACAGCCTCGTGACGCAGTCTTCCCGCGGCGGGAATCTCCATCGGCGACAACGACGCCGTCGCGACGAGACGAGATCTCCCTGTGATAACTCGGTCACGTCGAGAGAAGGAGAGAGAGACGGTAGTCGGCGAGCTTCGCGGCGAGGAGAGAGGGAGGCGTGGCGAGATCGTGTGCAAAGTCGGCGGTTCGAGACCTGGCGAGTTGACTCGTTAACCGAGTCGACTCGGTGACTGAGTCAACTCGGTCAACGAGTCAACTCGGTTAACGAGTCAATTTTTTTTTTTTTTTTTAATTCGGTGACTCAGCGGTGCAGTGACTCGGATCCTTGCTGTTTAGTGCAACAGAGAGGTGAATGGCTTCCGATTCGGTGGACGTACAATTTACTTGTTCGCGTTACAAGGATGGCAGTGAAAATACTTCAGACTTAGATAATTCCGGAGAGATGGTTGCTGATCCCTTCCTTCTTGGAAGGAGAATGGTTCTTTCTCCAGCATCCGACACTAGTAGTTCATCGAGACCAGTTTACTCCAACGCTCTAGTCGTGGTTGATGAGGTTGACGACGAGGTTGCTGTTCGTCCGGCTGCCAAAAAGCCGAGAGCAAAGCGGAGAGGACCTGATCCACCTGGGTCTACCATGTCGACTCGGAAGTCTCTGGATTCCCTCACTGCTTGCTTTGGTTTTCCCGACGGAGTCGAGCTAGTTGTTCCTCGCTCAGATGCGCGAGCAGATCATCCTCCAGAGGGCTACTTCACTCTGTACGAAGCGTATTTTCGTTCGTGTTTCTTGTGGTTTCCGATCCCTAGTGCTATTCTTGACTTCTTGTGGAGGATCAACCTTGCTGTTGCTCAGATCACGCCTAGCGGAATGCGTCACTTGGTCGGGATTATGGTGCGCAGCTACGAGTGTGGCCACGAAATCAGTGTTGATCATCTACTGAGTCTTCTGGAGATTAGAAAGACCAACTCCAAGGACAAACTTCTTTACTGCTTCAAGGGCAAACCGGACCTCCAAGTCGTTGGAGACTTTCCCCACGTAGATCGTTTTTGGTCGGAAAAGTTTTTCTTTGCGAGAATCAATGAAGAGTCTGTTGGTTGCGATCATCTAGACATGCTTCGAAAGAGATGGAGAACTCGCGGTAGCAGACCTGCTGCGCTATTGTGTTTAGCTTAGTGTTCCTTGATATTTTTGTTTTGTTTTTTTAGAGTCACTATTTCTTGCTTGCTTATACCTTCGGTTCGCGATTCTAACCATCTTCTCTTGTTGTTGTTTTTGCAGTTTTGAGTCGTATTAAAAAGTTGCCGATCGACTTATTTGTTCTTCGCGACGAGCTTGCTGCTGAGAAGTGTAGCTGGAAGGAAGACTTTTCTTTAAGCAGAGTTAGAGAAACTTGCGCTCGTCGCTTCGGAGTTACTTCACAGAATTCTTTGCCAAGGATGTCGGACAACATGAAGAAACTCTCTGCTCGCGAGAGGAGAGCTGCTGAGGCCAGAAGAGGATATAACGCGAGAGTGTCGGCCCCAAAAGCAAGCGCTGCTGGAACCCTTGTAACTAAGCAGCGTCGTCCACCATATGAGCGAAATGCTGTCTTCCTTACTGATCGTCAATGCGAGTCTTCGTACAGGCGTCATGATGATGCGCAGGGAAGGGCTGATGACGCTGGTGAAAGTCGCAAGCGCTCCCGAGAAGATAGGGCAAAGATGTTGCTGATGGAGAAGACCCGAGCAGACCAAGGCGCGCGTCACCTCCTCGACGTGATCACGCGACAACAGACTCATCCTTCCCTTGCGGTTTGAAGAGATCTTTCGGCAGTGCCGAGGTAGCGGCGTCGCATCTGTCCAAGATCGTCTTCCCAGGCACTGAGTTTCCCCCGCCGGAGCAGATGTCGAAGAAGCGTTCGTACTCAAGCATGGCCCTTGACTGCATGACGGTAAGACTTTGCGGCTATTCTTTGTGGGATATCGATTTTCTTTTTCCTTCCTTTCGATTTTCTAACTTGTTTTGCTTGATTCGTTCCTATGTTTGACAGTTCCTTTCTTCGCTTAATGAGGTCGCAATTGACTATGAGGTGACTGCTCGCTCGTTGTCTCGTCAACTTGCTAATGTTCAGGCGGCCTATGACGATCAGAAGAAACGGAAAAGGGATGCGGAGGACCGCGTTGCTGCCCTCGAAGCTGCTATGAAGGAAATCGAGGATAGTCGTCGCAAGATGGATGGAACGTTTATAGAGTCTGAATCTGAGAGAAAACGTCTTCAGAAGGAAGTCTCTGACCTCACCACCTGCCTAGATAATGCTGCCAAACTTCAAGATGCGACTGTGCAACGAGCTGTTGAAGAAGCGAAGTGCGAACTGGCGGCGAAGTATGAGGCGAGGATCGTCCGCGCTACAGAGAAGATTAGAGCGATCAATGGCCAGCCGAGGTTTGACATAATCGATCTTGCTGAAGTTCGGAGTAACATCGAGTTCGTAAAGTTACTTCAGAGTGACAAGGCGCCTGATCTCGGGGAAGAGCTTGTTGCGCTCAAGAAGCAGGAGGCAGACCTGTCACAAGCAGACAAGGTGTTTGCTAGGAACATGCGTGAACTTGAAGGGGTCCTTAAAGATACCCCGGTTAGCCAGACCGATGATCAAGTTGAGGAGTTGGAAGCTGATGCTGCTGAAAAGGAGGCTGATTCGGGTTCGAGTTCCTCTGGTTCGTCAAGCGACGATGACTCGCCTGACTCTGAAGCAGTCGAGATTATCGATGAGGCTGAGGAGACCGCGCCTTAGTGTTGTTAAAGAATCCATCCGTTTCTTCATTGTGTTGTTAAAGCTGTCCTGCTCCGTTGTCCTCTTCAAGATCTCCGAGAACATGCCCTTGATCTGCGCGATCTCCGCCGCGAGCTGCAACGGATTTTCCGTAGTCTTGTCCCCTGCGGTGTTGTCTTCTGCGGGCGCGTTCTCTTTTGTTTGCGGATTGGCGATGTCTTTGGGCATGTTCGCGTTTATCTCTAGATCTTTTGCCGCTGATCCGTCTACCCCGATTTGCTGCTGATTGCTGTTTCCGTCGATGGTCATCTCTTCCGATCTCAGCGTGGGAGTGCTTGTTGAGTAAGAAACTTTACTGTCCCCTTAGATGGCTCCAAATTGTGGTGGTCGAATCTCACAATTAAAATCTAAGCGATTCTTTAGGGTTTGTAAAGCTTTGTCGAAAGCAAGCAAACACAAAGATCTCAAGAGAGTTTTTATTAGCTGTCGAGAAAGCTGTTACAAGAGTTTTTGCTTATGAATTCCGATCCCCCTTTTGGGTGAGAATGAAGAGCTATATATAGTGAAAACATCTAAAATGGGCCAGCTGATAAAATGGAACTGGCCCATTAAACAATAAATCTAATTTAGGCCCATTATTCTATTAAACCCATTTTGCTCATGGGTTTAATGTCATTTTGGATCCAAATTTATCGTGATTTCGTCAGGATATTGCGGAGTTGATCTCGTCGCTATATCAACCATTATGTGGAATTTTTTACTCAGCTTTCATGAATACTACAGCTGGCTAAACAGAGTTTTTTACTATGTCTAATCCAATAAATGGCTATGGCTTAGCTGGCCTCTAGTTAAAAAGTTGCTGTTATATTTGTATTTGTCGTTTACTTGTAAAAGGCATCTCCACGACTGCACCTAAGATTTTGTCTTTGAATCTTGTCTGCAGTTAAATTACATTACAATATTACGTTTGGAAAAAAGAGTATTTTTGTCTTTGAATAGAAGAATCTTAAGTATGTCTTTTGTCTTACAGACCAAATCAACACAACCAGTTTTTGACAAAGTCAACAGAAGAAAAGACAAAAAGATAACAAAGATCAAAGAAGAACACTCGCTTTAACAGTTTTTGACAAGATTCTCTCCATATTTTTTTCTACAAATCTTTTTTTTTGTCATCTGAATTTTATTACAAACACTAGCATAATACAAGGGTGGAATACGTTTTTGGAATGCGTTTGTGAAATACGAAGCCGACGGACTACCAAATCCTCAGAGTCTAAGCCCTGCGAAAGGGAGACGAAGATAATACAGAAAAACATGTCAAAAGATTTAAAACTAATGGGAACGCAGTCCCGAGAAAGAACAAAAGCAACTACAAAATGATAAAGCTAGATCACACAAGCCCCACGAGCAGACTATCTAAACCCTCCAACCCAATCGCGAAAGCATTACGACAAGGCCAACGAGACCAAACAAACGAAATGCGGCTCTTTCTATGGCGAATAAGACTACCTGTCCAAATTTAAGAACGAAAGAAACTTAACCGGCAAGATGGAAAATCCAGAAAAGATCGAATCTTCACACAAAACTCCCGGTAACGGCGATATCGAGGAGATCTCGACTTGACGACGCCTAGAAAGAATCCTCGAAACAAACGACGATTTCGACCTGATCTCAATTGTAGTGACAAGAAACGAGCACACGCAGACCTGAGCATACCGGAACGGAAACCATACCGGCAAGGATCGAACCCGGAAAGAACGAAAGGAGTTTAAGGCATAAAGGCCGTCTACCAGCAAAACGAGCAAAATCACAACCTAACCAAAGCAACTACTAATCCAAACTCAAACCACACGATCCAAGAAGCCTAAACCAGGACCAACGAAACTATCAGAGTAGAAACAACAAGTACAAAACGCAAAGAAGGAAACCAGTTTCGAACATAGGGCCAACCAAACGGACTAACCCAGGAGCCCGGTCCAAGAACACGAGGTCGCCAACCAACGGCACCAAGGACCGGTCGCGAACTTGACAAGTCGGAAACCCGATCATCATCACACCCGGACCGATCCGGCACCATCGCTGTGGAAGATTCCGTCCAGAGCCACCCGAACCAAACCCACGCCAAGCCCATGCCTGAGAAGCATCCAAATCGCACCATTCGACCGACCACAAACAAGACACAAAGCAAGACACAAAGCAAAACACAAAAGAAAGAGAGAGGATCGGCGGTGACGCTAAATAAGCCATCAACCGCCGATCAAATTAGGGAAATTAGCATGGATAACTATAAAAAAACATATCTAATAATCTAAGAAAAAATATTTATGTGACCAATTCCTAAAATTAGGGTTTTTAGTTAGAATATTATATAGTTCTTTTTTTAGTTATATCACCAATTGACCCATCAAATTATCAATTACAAAAATAAAAATGTATATATATACTTCCTCCGTTTCATAATGTAAATTGTTTTAGAAGTTTTTATTTGTTTTAAAATGTAAGTTACTTTTTAATTTTATTGAACATTGTGTGACCACTAATATTTTGCAGTTTTTTGTGTAATTGATCAAATTATTTTTATTAAATGATACTTTTTGCAGAAAAATAGTTTCTTAATATTCGTGTTTTAAGGTAAAACAACTTATATTTTAAAACAGATGGAGTATATATTATATTGTTTCATTAATTATGACCAAAAACAAATAAGTTCCTTCGCTAAAAAGTCATCACGGTAAGTTGAGTTTTTTTTCGCTGATAACTATAGTTTCAATTTTATTTTACTATATACTGAATTTTAATTCATAAATGAAAAGGAAAAATTATTACAAATAATAAAAAATAATTGACAATTCATATAAAAAACAAAAAGACTATTTTAAAACATTTTTACCATTTAGTCTTTAGAAAATATAAGTCATAAGAAAGAAAGAGAAGACAGCAGGCCATAAAGACAGACGAAAGACAATAGCAATAAACAGAAAGTGATAAAAAAAAAAAAAATTGTTTCCATCTGAGACCTAATTTGTGCTTTTTAGTAAAAAGCTAGTTATCTCATTTTCGTTCCGAATTAAACTGAAATTTTGTTTGGTTATTTAGCAGAATTTTCCCGAACCAAAGAACCCGACCAAACTAAATGTATAGTCAGGTCCTACTTATTTCGTTGCTATAAGAGAAACATTCTTTATTTTATTATGTTTAATCTCGATCATATTTTTAAGATAATCAGTATCACTAAACAGTAGAACTAATTTACTTAAATAACTCAATTTAAAAAAAAAAAAAAAATTGGTCGAAAACGACAACAACTATTACCCGGAAAAGACAGCAAAATGCTAACTCAGTTACTTATGACTTATGAGCTATGACGATAAAAGTCTAACCCTAAACGTGCATACTGGAAACATACTTTCATTAGTCTTCTCGATGAAAGACTTGCTTATAAGATAAAATTTATGACACGCTCTATTTTCCAAGTTCTCACGATGTTTGTTTTGCACATTTCTTGTAGCGGCAATTAGCTAGATATTCATACAAATATAAAGTTCTTGTATTGTTGTAAGTCTGAATAAAGCGTAAGCACGCGTAATGGTATTTTGTTTCCAAGGGAAAAATTTGTCTATATTTGTGATATCGTATCTAATATACATAAAAAATGGTTGAAATCTTAAGTGAAGCAAGACCTTAATCCTTTGAGGAATATATGGAGGCTCGAAATCAAAGTGTTGAGGTTGTGAAAGTAAAGACAATACGAGATCCGAAGAATGCTTAGAAACAGAGAGGACCGCCGCATAAGGGTTAGTTTCTGAAATAACCAAAAAACAAATAATAACTGAGAAATTAAAGTTTGAAGAAAAAAAAAACTAAGAAACTAACAAAATTTGCCCTATGTGACTAAACCAAAACCATTAGATATAGGGTAAATGGTTAGTTTAATGATTATAGATTTTTTGTTGGTTATGTATGCAAATTTGCCAAAAACATTAAGACATCCTCCATTGGAGGATGTTAACAAAAAAATTATGGGGTTCTTATCATTAAAAAAACTAGATCTGATAAAAAAAAAACACTTATGAGAAACTAGTCTACGTTGCCCACTTAAGAGCGGTTCATCAAAGAACGAAAACGAAACTGGATTAAAACAACCCTAAGATCGAGAAAAGATAGTACAATCATGCCGAAATACCATAGAATGCACACAAAAAGAAACGATATAAACCAATTGCAACGAGAAAAGAGTATTTACACACAGAATTGAAATTTCGTATCAAGATAAAGAACGAAGAAACCAATTTCATTGCAATGAGAAAAAGTCTCGATCTTACCAGATATTGAACTCCACGCCGAGGGGAAAGAGACAAGATCGAACCCAGTAAACCCTACTAATCCGACGAAATTGATATTGAACTCTACGTTGAGTGGAAAGAGAGAAGATCGGATTAGCTGGAGAAGATGAACAGATGATGCACAAAGATTTAGCTTGTAATTTGCATAAAACGAATGAAAATACTACAATTAGATCGTCGTAGTTTCTTAGCTATCGAATAAAAGGATAATTGATGTTATTTTCTAATGAAAAAATTGAAATAAACTTCGTTGAAGAGATTATTGAAGTTTAAAATTGTTTGGTGAGAAGATTAAAATAGCACAAACACTTATTATATCAAAACAAAATATTATAATCTATATGATGATTTGGGTATGTAAACCTAAGTATATTTGAACTAAAAAGTGTTTACACATGTATTATTAATATTGAAGAACAATCTTGATATATATTAATTTTTATAATCTACTTGATAAACACAAATATATAAGTTTAAAAAGAAATAAGATTTGCATGATATATATGAGAAAATTTAGTTGGAATTTTTTTAACACGTGTCAAAATCTAATCGATCGACTGACACGTGTCACGATATTGTTAATTATGTTTGACGCATCAAACTTTATATAATAAGATATATATATATATATATCCAAATAATAAAATATTTTTTAATTATATTAAAATGAAATTTATTTTTATTATTTTATAAATAAAGATTTTAAAGAAAAATGTGAGAACATGAAGAAAGCATCAACGTATTTTAATAAATATAAATATTATAACTTTAAAGTTTAGGCATACAAACCTAAACCTATTAAAACTATAAAAAAAAACAAAATTTACATATATATTGTTATCTTACCTATATCATATATGGCTATATCTATTTATGAGGAGACGCAAGAGTCAGAGAGTTTCTCAGAACAACCACCAAAAGAAAAAGAAAAACCAAAGATGATGCGTATGAATCATAAAAAAAAGGCAAAGATGGTGGAACAAGGAAAAAACCTTAATTCGATCTACATAGTTCCTGAAATACTGGAAGAAATCTTCCTCCGATTGCCCTTGAAACCAATCCTCAAATTCAAAACCGTCTCAAAACAATGGAAATCAATTCTGGAATCGAGGAGTTTCATAGATATGCGTATGAGTCTTCAAAAGAACCACCAGAAAATCCTGGCTGCTTACAACTGCAACTGTGACGGCCGACCGAGACTCCTCCTCCCCGAGTCGTTCGGGGAAGCAGACCAAACCGTCGCAAGTCATCATCGAGGCCCGTTGCGCGTCGTTGCAGTGAAGAAAAACAATCTCTTCGTCTCCTTTGAACCGCGACTTGGGGAGGAGTCTCGGTCGGTTCCCACAGTCGCAGTTGTAAGCAGCCAAGATTTTCCGGTGGCTCTTTTGAAGACTCATACGCCTCTCCACGAACATGTTCGATTCCAGAATTGATCTCTATTGTGTTGAGAGGATTTTGAATTTGAGGATTGGTTTCAAGGGAAGTCGTAGGAAGATCTCTTCCAGTAGATCGGGAACTAGGTGGATCGGATTAGGGTTTCTTCCTTGTTCCACAATCTTTGCCTTTTTTTTTTTTATGACTCATACGCATCATCTTTCTTTTTTTTTGTCCAGAGAAACTCTCGACTCTCCCTTTATATTCGTAAATCGTAATCATCAAAATCAAATCAAATAAAAAGGAAATGTAAATAAACAAATATTTATCATTATCTCTTGTCTGCGACCCAAAAAAAAAAATTTATCTGTTGTCTTAGATAAGTTTGACACTAATAGGCACCTAACGAGCTAACCATATGTAACCAGCTACTACTACTGTAGAGGTAAACGAAATTATCTGATCCCAAATTCATTTCGTCCAGAACTTGGATATCCAAGAACCCGACTTTTGATAGGTTGAAAACGAGTGGCATTTGGATATATGTCCTCGTTTCGATATCTGAATTTATTGAATCATGATGCCGATGGTTTGATTTCAAGGGAAGTGTGACCAAATTTTCCAAGAAAGGAGATATAACACTAGTGTTCGAGGAGAGACAACGAATCTCATCCCTCATTGTCATGGAAGACAAGATTCCCTTGCTTAGAAACTGCAATGGGCTTGAACCACCTTTTTCTCCATCCCCAAGAAACAACTCTATCGGCTAAACTTATCGAGTACGAATTGCTCCATGTTTTTACTTTTGTATCCAAGATCCATATCTCTAGTATCCGTTCATGCGCAACATTGATCGTCATGGCTATGGCTAGGCGGTCTTCAAGATTCGCCAAAGACCTAAAAATAATTAAAATAATATATACACATATATTTATGTACAATAGAATATTTAAGTCACATAAATTTACTATACAGTATAAACTCTATAAATTAATATTCCATAAATTAATAATTTTTGCCGGTCCCGAGTCGGGCCAATGTAAAATATAACATAATTCGATAAGATAATAAGATAATAAATATTATAAAATCTTTATGTAAATATATGGTCCCAATAATATCATAAATTAATATTCGGTATATAAAAATTTATACATACATATTTAAGATATATTTATATATGATTTTAGCGTTATAATAGCGTATGTTGTTTCCATAATTATTTTAGATGTAATAAATACAAATAAAAAGAAAAAAACTATTTTAAGAAAAATATAGTTTAATTTAAAATAAAAAATTTCAAGTAAACAAAATTTTGAAAATTATGGAAACTTTCATTTTTTCGGTAAATTAATAACTCTCTAAATTAATAAAATTTCATAGTCCCAACATTATTAATTTATACAGTTTCTACTGTATATGGTTCAATTAAAAAAAAAAGAATTTAAAAAAAAAAAATCATTTGGCTCATTCTTGCCGGGAAATTTGGTTTTAACAAAAAGGGTCATTGTGTTAGTATTCGTGGTAAGTTTGGATCAGTCAGGAAACCGAGACCGAGCACAAGAGAAGGTTCGAAAGCGATGATTCATGTTAAGTATGACCGGTCTAGCAAATGGGGACATTTTAAACTTGTTTTCTCAAAGAAGTTATCATTTCCTATATAGATAAGTGAATATTCAAAACTTTGGATATCCAAGAACCCGACTCCAAATGGGTCGAAAGCAAGTGGTGGTATCTGAACGTCCTCGTTTCAAAATCCGAATTAATCGGATCATGATGCGGATGGTTTCCCATTCTAGGGAAAATTGAAAATCAAAGACGTTTTTTTTGCACTTTGTCCATCTATACCTTTATTTCAAAATTCACATTTATGCCTAAACTATCCTTTTAAATTTAAAACATTATTTTTTTTCAAATTTTTTTTGTGAAAAATGTGAAGAACAAAGGAATAAGACTTTCTATGAAAAAGGCAATTGTTGTTTATTAAGCAATAAATTTATAAAATTTGTTCTAATTTTTTCAGAAGACATTTTCTGCATTTATACATGTTCTAAAATATTCAGATTATACGATCTAAAATATTGTACATGTTCTAAAACAATTAGAATAAATGTATTCTAAACAATTTAGAAGACAGTTTCAGAAAACTTAATCTAAAACTCTGTACATGTTCTACAAAATTTAGAATTTGCGTTCTAATATTTGTTAACTAACTCTAGAATACGTCTTCTGCTAAAGTTCATTCTAAAAATTTCAGAATACGTATTCTGCAATTTTCTCTATGTTCTAAAAAATTTAGAAAATCAGTGCTAAAATATAAAAACAGAAAAATATGTATCCAAAAATTAAGGAAACTAAATATTTGAAATCTTTATTATGATTCTAAAAAGATCTCGCATCTATGGAAATCAAATATCTTGTTACATTAAATTTTACAGAATTTAGAATATTTATTCTGCTTTTTTTTCAGAATTCAGCAAATTTTCGATTTTCCTTCAAAAGAATACCCTAGCGTTTTTCTATTGAAATTTCTTTCTTTTCATTTGCTCAGAACTTTAACATGATGCAGATCTACGTAACTTGTGGTGTATGGAGATCGCTTGAGAATAAAGACTGGAGATTTATGGTTGACGAAGAAAAACGTGCGAGACTACTTACTTTGCAATCCAATACAACTCTTGAAGAGCTCAAAATATTGGTTTCAGAAGACTACGAGATTGAACAAAGTATAACTGATATGGAATTCAGTTATCTACCAAATGATCTAAGCCTTGATTCTGCTCCTGTTGTTGTGACGAACCAACGTCAACTTCAGAATTTTGTTGCATATTTTAAAAAGACAACTACGATACGGTTGTGCGTGACGTTTAAACATAGGATTGGAGATCAAAAGAGCGGATTCAATATTGATTTGAATGAGCCGCCATGTGATTCAAGTAAAGAAGACAAGGGTTGTAAGGTGCGTGAAAAATCAGTAGTTTTGATGAATGAGGATAAACCGAAAGCTGAGTTATGCGAAGATGATTCAATGCTAAAGTTAGTGATGATGTCGAAGCAGCACCAGTAGATTCGTGGGTGAAAAAAGGACAGCTCTTCACATGCAAGGAAACTTTACAAGCAACTCTAGAAATTTGTGCGATGAAGTATAATTTTGACTACAGGATTACAAAATCTGATCGGACACTTTGGTGTATACGCTGCATAGATGTTGTCTGCAAATGGTCTGTTCGCGCTGAGTGTTTAGGAGGAGGGTCTACATATTTCAAAATCAATAAGTATCTGGGTAAACATACATGTGCACCATCAAAGAAAAACAAATTCTCTAGGACACCTTCAGCAAGAACAATTGGACATCTCATTATGTACAAATACGAAGGTGTGAAGGAAGGACCTAAACCGAATGATATAATAAATATCATGCGCACAGACTATGGAGTCGAGTTGATTTATAGCCAAGCTTGGGAGTCTCGTGAATATGCAGTCAACGAGGTCAGAGGAATACCTGAGAAAAGCTTTGCTAAGATACCAAAATACTTGCATATGCTACAAGAAGCTAATCCCGGTACGTATTCCAAATATGTAACCGATTGCGATGATAGATTCAAATATCTATTTATTTATTTTGGACAATCCATAAGAGGCTTCTATAAGGCAATTAGGAGGGTGATTGTCATTGACGGTACGTTTTTAAAGAGCAAATACAAAGGAGTTCTACTAGTTGCTACAACCGTAGATGGTAACTCTAATTTGTATCCAATCGCATTTGGAATTGCTGATTCTGAGAATGATCTTTCGTGGGAGTGGTTTTTGAGGCAACTTAGAGCCGTTATAGCTGATGAGGAAGGTTTAGCATTTGTGTCAGATAGGCATTCGTCGATTGCTAAATCACTTGCTAATATTTACCCACTGGCTAAACATGGCATTTGCATCCATCACTTGCTGAATAATGTCATAACGTCTCATAAGGGAAAGGGTTTAGCAAGTTTGATTGCGAAAACCTCAAAAGTGTATAGGGTTGCTGAGTTTGATGAATTATTCATCAAGATTTGTAGTTGTAGCCCGACCATTGGAAGATATCTACATGATGCTGACGAGAAAATTCCATGGAAATATGTGTGTTTTGAGGTTGAATAAAATACCCGAGAAACTTCTTCTCTGACACCGGTGAAAGCTAAAGAGCTCTAAAGCAACGAAGAAGAAGAGCAATTAGGTTTTTAAAATTACACGTGGCTTACTTTTTTTTTTTAATTGAAAATGAAAATTTTGTGTTTAATAATTTAAAGAAAAGAGATATATGGCATAATCTAGATAACGATGGAAATATATGCCATGCTCTGTCATATATATGACATAAATATTTCTCGTTTGGTCTACATAATATATGGCATGCTCTATTTTTATATTGTTAAAAACTTTTGAAAATGTTTCTTCTCTTATAAATTTAAATTGTCAGTAATATTTAAGGAATTTATAAATTTTACAAAAGTAATTTAATTTCAGTAGTAGGTAGATGTTTATACATATCTTAATTTATTTAATAATTTAAAATATGATATTTGGAATTATTTAGGACTATACAATTAAATTTTACACACATATATATATATATAATTAAATTTTACACACATATATATATATATATATAATCTATTAACAAAATCATGGGCATAAACGGATTTTCATATAAATTAAAATATAGTTCACCAAAAATCACAAATAAAAGCATAAATGAACAAAGTGCAAAAAAAACATCCTTGATTTTCAATTTTCCCTTGATTCTAAGGGAAGTGGGACCAAATTTTCCAAGAAAAGAGATTTAACACGTGTCCGAGGAGAGACAACGAATCTCATCCGTCATTGGAGAATATTTAAACAGCATATTCTAAAATAATATAAATTATGAAGTTTAACAAGATTAATTATGTTTCTATATAATTTGAAATCCATAAAGACTAAAAATAGTTTTTTTTTTCTTTCTATATGCATATGATGCGTGAAACATATAAGTGAACAAAGCACGTGTGTTTGATTGAAGCAAGGCATGGATCCTTCAATTCACAAACGCTGGTGTTCAGTTCACTTGCTTTTTTTTTTGTTATCGTTATTGTGGAAACACAAACAGTTTTAAGTGATAACAACACTTTTCATATTTTTCGTTGTCAACCAATTTTTCTCATTTCTATGGTACTCATATTTTGTATTTATATATAGGTTAAAGTTGAAATGATGTATGATAATAAGAAGGCATAAATCAAACATATGTAAACGAGAATCAAATGGAATTGTTTATTTTTTGGAATATGTCTTAGAGTACCTCCATCGCTCACATTTTTGTGAGTATCTAATGATTAAAAAAAATGAAAAAAATATTAGGGAAATTGGACTCAATAACAAAAAAAAAATTATAATTCAAACCATAATTATTTGTGGATTCCATTAAGCCATATAAAGCATTTACTTACTTAATGAATTGTTATTATTGTTTAGTCATTCTTGCAAATGACCCAAAATAGTAAAGGAGGATAGAGAAGAAGAGATGGTCTCTATAACGAGAATTGGTTCTCTATAACGAGAATCTGTTCTTTAATAATTAAGAACTTTACTAGCCATTTTATTGGCTCAAAATTTTTAAAATAATCAAATTAAATAAAATTTATTAAAATAATATAAATGAAATACCCAAAGAGTATCTAGGTTAAAGATGTATCATTACAAACATGTATCATTACAAACCATTGAAATGAAGATTAAGATAAACTTCGAATCGTTGGATGCATGACACATGATCATATCAAAATAGACATGTTCCGTCTGTTCATAATTTCAGTGTCCTCTTCAATATAACCGGTGTCTTTTTAGTGGGATTACGCAGGATTTACCATTCCACTGTTGTTTTTTTCCCATTGTTTGTACATCAAGAAACACCCAACTAGAGTGATAAACACAATATCTAGGATCCCAAATCTGATCCTTTGCAAAAGCTTGGATATCCCGGAGCTGGCACCGAGATGCCTCAAAAACGATCCGCATCTAGATGTCATGATTGCCAGATACGAATGATATCCCAGTTCAGACCGAAGTGAGACCAAATTCTCAAGGTAAGGAGATATGACACAAATATCTGAGGCGAGACAATGAATCTTTCCTGTTTCTTGGTAATATTTGAACAACTTCTTGTGATTGTCACAGAAGACAACATTTCCTAACTTAGAAACTGTCACCGGCGTGAACCAAGTTCCCCAAGTTGTCTTCCATTGTTTAATACCTAGACAATCTAAACTTATAGAATAAGTGTTGCTCCATATTTCTTCTTCTGCATCCATACTCCATATCTCTAGTTTCCATTCAGCTCCAGTTCTCGTTTTGGCTATGGCTAGACGTTCCTCAAGGTTCACTAAATGTGTTTCTTGCGTGACCCATGTATCTGGAACCGATACATTGTGAAACTCTCGTGTGTGAAGATTCAAGGCTAGTATATTGAAATAACCCCACCCAAGTTTTAACCAGTAGATTGATCCATTCACACACACTGATTTCTTTCCCGCATTGACCTTGTAAGGAGGTCGACTCAGTTTCCTCCATTTACCACATTCAACATCAAGAACATGATACCCTTCTTCCTCAAAACACATCCTCACTACTTTATAGCTCCCATTAACTTTGTCTCTACCGAATCCCATGACCCAATTTCCCGACCTTGTTCCTGAAAAAGTTTTGATTTTAATTTTCTTTTCATGACCCATCAAAGCAAAAAACAGAAAGTTTTGTTTTTAATTAACGCAAAAACCAAAAAAATATGATATCTATAATAGATTACCTCGGGAGGAACGGAATGTCCGGAGTTGTCTGGTTAATGGGTTTAAAACGTTGACACAATCTGGTTCGGGGAAGCAGACGAAACCGTCGCAAGTCATCATCGAGGCTTGTTGCGTGTCGTTGCAGTGAAGAAAAACGATCTCTTCGTCTCCTTCGGACCGTGAATCGGGGAGGAGTCTCGGTCGTTTCCCACAGTCACAGTTGTAAGCAGCCAGAATTTTCTGGTGGCTTTTTTTAAGACTCATACGCCTCTCCACGAACATCTCCGATTCAAGAATTGATCTCCATTGTTTTGAGACGGTTTTGAATCTGATGATTGATTTCAATGGCAGACCAATGAAGATTTCTTCCAGTAGATCAGGAACTATGTGGATCGGATTAGGTTTTTTTTCTTCTTCCACGATCATTTTTTTTTATGGCATGTGGTTTCTGAAAAGGAAAATTAGGCTCAATAACTAAAAAAAAATTTATAACTCAATAAATAACCATTTTTCTAAGATTTTGAATTATTATTATTTTTTTTGTTATTCACCAAATTGATCCTTCTGAAAAACTCTCGACTTTCCCTTTATATACGTGATTTTATCTTTATCGTCATAATTAAAAAACAAAAGTGATAAACAACTATTTATAATTTATTGTCTTAATTTAGTTCAAAGATACAGTATAAACTCTATAAATTAATAATGTTGGGACCATGATATTTTATTAATTTAGAGAGATATTAATTTACCGAAAATGAAAAGTTTCCATAATTTTTAAAATTTTTGTTTACTTGAAATTTTTTGTTTTATATTAAACGAAATTTTCTTTTTCTCTTTTTTGTGTTTATTACATCCACTAATGCTTTAGTTATAAAGAGATTACAGTTTTAAAAAAAAAAAGAACAAACAACACTAAAATCATATATAAATTGTGTATATAGAGAACTTTATATACCAAATATTAATTTATGATATTATTGGGACCATATATTTACATAGGTTTTTAAAATATTTATTATCTTATTATCTTATCAAATTGTGTTATATTTTACATTGACCCGACTCGGGACTGGCAAAATTGATTAATTTATCGAATTTATTAATTTATGAAGTATTAATTTATAGAGTTTCTATTGTATGTGGTTCTGTTTTGGGCCTTTTGGCCTCTGTTTCTCTGTCCCTTTTAAGACATGATGATGATTTTAATAAAATGCAGTGGATTATGTTTTCAAATTGATAGGCAAAAAAAGAAGATGATTTTTTATTATTTTGTAAACGTAAACTGATAGTGAGATTAGGCAGGCTTAACCATTCCAACATTTTTATTCCAATTTTTGGTACATCAAGTTACACCCAACTAGTATGATAATTGCAATATCTATGATCCCGAATTTGCTCCATGTGGATATCCCGGAGCTGGCTAACAATATGCATCTAGATGTCCTGATATACGGGTACGAATGACGTCGTCCTGACTCTGACCGAATCGGGACCAAATTCTCGAGGTAAGGAGATATAACACAAATATTTAAGGCGAGACAACGAGTCTCATTTGTCTCTGGATTATATTTATACCTCTTGTAATTGTCACTGAAAACAACATCCCATGCCCTAACTTAGAAACCGTCACCAGCCTGAACCAAGTTTTCCAAGTTCAATCCCATTGGTTAATATTTAGACCATCTAAACTTATGGTGTAAGTCTTGCTCTATATTTCTTCTTCTGCATCCATGCTCCATATCAATAGTTTCCATTTAGCCCAAGTTTTCGAATTGACTATGGCTAGACGGTCCTGAAGATTCACTATCTGGGTTTCAAACGAGACCCACGTTGTTGGAACCGACACATCGTGAAACTCTAGTGTGTGAAGATTCAACGCTAGAATTTCGAAACCCGGCCAAACTTGTAACCAGTAAATTGACCCATTCACACACACAGGCTACTTTAGCAGTTTAGCTCCCATTAACTTTGTCTCTACCAAATCCCATGACACAATTTCCTGAAAATTTTTGAATTTTAGTTTTCTTTAGATGACCCATTAAAGAAAAAGAAAAAAAAAAGTTTTGATTTTTCCCTTTGGAGGACGCTGGATCTGGGCCGGAGCAGAATCGGCGGAGTTGTCGGGTGGATGGGTTTAAGACGACCACACAATCTGGTTCGGGGAAGCAGACCAAACCGTAATACTAATATTTTTAATTAAGAGAATCACTACTTAATATCCAGCTTAATTAGTTAGATATCTAATAAATATTTCATCAATAAAATATTAATTTTTTAATATAATTAACTTAAAAATTTTATGTTAAATTTTCATTAATAATTTTAAACATATCATAGTACATTTTAAAATATAATTTTAATTTTAAAAATCCTAGTTTTTTATTAAAATATTGTAACATTATATTAACTAAAACAATATTAGTTTTATATTTTGTATTAGTTTTATGTATAATGGACATTGATATGTAGATAATTTTATTTTATGATTTTTATAAAATAAAAAATAAAAAATAAACAACATATAAAATTTTTAATCAATATTTTAAACTAAAAGAATATGATATATGGAAAAAGTTGAGAATTAATTGACAAGTGTCAAGTTTTTGAAGAGAGAGTAAATTTCTCATGAGTATCTCAAATGACAGATTTTCTCAAAGGTATCTCAACAAATTTTATTAAAAAACTATTTTTGTTTTAATTTTGATTTATTTTTTTAATGGGGGTTTCTCATCAGAGACACCAATGGAGATGCTCTTATATTTGTAATCATCAAAATAAAATCAAATAAAAAGGGAATGTGAATAAACAAATATTTATCATTATATCTTGTCTACGACAAAAAATAAAATAAAAATTATCTGTTGTCTAAGATAAGTAACTCCTAACGAGCTAACCATATATAAACCAAATATTACTACTAATTTATTTTTTGTTTTTAATAAATAATTTAAAAAAAATAAATATCAAAAAATTAGATGATACACGATAGTCTCTTGTAATTTGAAATTTGAGAAATTTTACTATATTATATAAGAGTTTGACGTAGGGAGTGTTTTTTCGGTAGGCTTTTCAATTACTATAAGTCTACGTTTGTTCGCTGATTCCAATATTCATAACTAGTGTAAGGTTTCAAAATATCAATTAGTATAATGGTCCTTGGTCTTGGAACCGAATTGTTACTAGATCAATTAGTACAGTATAAAGATCAATTACTAGCTAAATTGTTGGAACCGAATTATTTGGCACACTTCATATAGATCAAACGAAATTGATTGTAGGTAAATCGAACCACATATCCTTTGGTCTTTTCAGAAGAGTCTTTCCCTGCAAATTAAATGTACAATTAATAACTTTTTATTTAATAAAATTAAGGATAATTTTTTTAACAAATAAAAACAACACTCCTTTTATTTCACAAAGAGTGTCATTTTACCATTAACGATTACTTGTCTTTTGTGTTCTTGATAGACTTCATCTATATCTATAAAAGCACCCCAAAAAAAGAGTCATAATTAATTATCTTTAAAACTAAATAACCAAAATAGTTTATGGATACTGACTTCTGGCAATTCTGACAGTGAAGACAACCAAAAACTGTAGAATTTAAAAGACTGTCTACTTTTCTAGACCTTTTGAAAGATTGGATGAGCGATAAGTTATATGTTTGAAGTGCTTCCGGAGATATCAAACCCTTCACGTAGTAGTGTGATAGAAATTTATTGGATATATGTGCTCAAATATCAAATGATACTTGTCTCAAACCTCTATTTTATGAGATCATCTTTCCAAAACAGTAGATTTGAATTGAGAAATTCTATAAAATCATCACATAGTCCATGCGGATATGGAATTACAGTTTCATCGACAGATAAACTGATTATAATCTTGTTTACGTAGCTTACAAATGGATATTGAGAACCTTGTTCAACAAAACATAAACGAAAACAAAATTATATTAATTCATTTGATCAAAGTTTCATATAACTTTTGTCTCAACAAATTGATATATAACTAGGACATTGTATATTTACTAACTTACATGTGGAACAATTCTTGAAAAAATGAAAGAAATACACAAATTATTGTACAAATTCTTTTTTTGTCCAAACTATGAGCGTAGCGCAAATCAATCTTGCGTATGAGCACTAAATCTCTAAATCACCATTCAATATTTTTGATGTGTTAGTTGTAATTCTCCCGTTAAAGCAAGGATAAGTTTAGTGGTAATTATTGATAAGATTATCGGTAATTATGGATAAAATAGTTATGGATTAGACTACTTTTTTAGTTAATTTTCTTTTTTTTGATGAAAAAAGTTTGTTAGTTAGTTACAAACTATATAAACTCCCATAGTACATTTACATTTTAATTAATGAAAAATACAGCTTAACCTTCTCTTTTTCTTAGTTTTAAATTTTAATGATAATATAAATAAAATTAAATGCATATAATTCAAATTTGTATTCAAGATCTTTTTTGACTGATAAATTAATTTTAACTATTATAAAATAATATTTTTTTTTCTTTTGCTTTTGAGTGTTCAAATCACCACTGATCGTTTTAGATGTTTTTGATTTATCATAGTTATAATGATCCTATATATAAAAGTTGAGTTGCTCTCACAAGAGCTTGCTACATCAGCATTCATTTTTTTTTACATATCACCCTTTCCACATCAGCAAAAAATAATCGACTATTCCAAAAATATTTCCTCTCTCACTCAGTAGTTATGCATTAAACTCACTTTGATTTTTCCAACGTTCATGACAAAACGTTCCAAAGACCAAATTAAATTTTCAATCCATTATTACTTTTTGATTCAAGAGAAAAATACTTCAAAAGCCATATGGCCTTTATCATTTACGCATCTATAAGTAAGCAATTCAATAATCAATTCTCATTTACAAGATTTCTCTCTGCCTTTGATCTTGGGCCACTACGTATCTATGTTCGAGCTCGGTTTACTATAGATCCTAGCGTTTTTTGTAAGTGACAATGGTGAAAGGGACGTCACACCTTGAGATGGCTAGCATGGCGTCTTGGCTGTTTTCGGTAACTGCGTCAAAGATCCGTTATTATTTTTGGTTCTTTGTCTATCTAAGAACATTGACATCTTCTTATTTGTTTTAGAATATTAGTTTAGATATATACCATCTCTTTCATGTTAATTAATTGTTGCAGGTCTCA
Source organism: Arabis hirsuta (assembly GCA_964056655.1). Classification (NCBI taxonomy): domain Eukaryota; kingdom Viridiplantae; phylum Streptophyta; class Magnoliopsida; order Brassicales; family Brassicaceae; genus Arabis; species Arabis hirsuta. The sequence goes on from OZ053300.1 coordinate 41,763,352, forward strand.
CTATTGTTACGTGAAAAGATTGGGATTCTCAATGGCAGGTATATCAACACCTTGGAGGAAATAAAAGACAAACATAGAAAGAAGAAGAAAAAATTGGATTGTATATCCTAAATCTTATTAGAAATTTGAAATCTATATCAAATTTATTAAACTTTGAAAAGTATCCATCATTTTTGTTGAAATGACATTTTAAACCACCGACTTATTTTTGTTGAAATGACATTTTTGAGAAAAGGATACAAATAATCTATGAGTCTTTGTGGTTGTGGGTTCAATTAGACCATCTCCAATGTATCTCCAATAATTTTTGAGAAGAGAATATAATTTTATTACGTTATCAATTACTAACAATTAAGTTGATTTTTTGTTCAATTCTCTAAATCAGATTAAAGATTGACTTTCCTTTTTTCCAATTAATTGAATCTTGATTTCACTTTAATAGTCGTATCAAAGGTTACATACTGTTTTGGGCTAGTTTTAAATATAAAAGCCCATCACTGAGATTTATTAGAATTCTTGACAGAAACCACCACAAATATTTGATTCTTTCTATTTAGCCCAGTTACTTTCTAAAAGATTAGTTTAGGTCACCTCTCTCTCTCTTTCTCTCTCCTTCTCCTCGCTCGTGAAGTCGAAGATCCGTCAAATCCAGTAAGTAAAATTTCTCAACTTTTCCTCTTTACTTCATTAATTGCTATAATCGAATTTCTCTTATGCTGAATAATAAATCGATTATCTCATTTTTTCTTGACGGAGTCGGCTAACAAAATCGAACTTTTTTATAAAAAAAAATTTCTTCGATTTGGTTGCAATTTTCTCATTATTTGGCTCATTCTTGTTATAGATAAGAAGGGTAAACTCTGAACAATCTTCCGGTAATGAAAAATTGAAACTTTGAATTCGAACATTTCTAAAACCTTCCTCATTGGGCTTCAACAGCTTCTGTTCTGTGTTCATGTATATGTGAAACTCTCAATGATTTTGTGGCAGTGGAAGATGAGGAAGATCCAGCAACGAAGAACAAGAACACAGATGGTTTAACCATAGAGCCTCGTAAAGGCATTGAATTTGAATCCGAAGATGAAGCTAAGATGTTCTACGATGATTACTCTAGACGTTTAGGGTTTGTGATGCGTGTAATGTCTTGTCGGAGATCCGAGAAAGATGGAAGAATACTTGCTCGGAGATTTGGTTGTAATAAAGAAGGTCATTGTCTTAGTATACGTGGTAAGTTTGGATCAGTTAGGAAACCAAGAACGAGCACAAGAGAAGGTTGCAAAGCAATGATTCATGTTAAGTATGATCGGTCTAGCAAATGGGTCATAACTAAATTCGTTAAAGAACATAACCATCCGCTTGTTGTTTCGCCTCGCGAGGCTCGTCAAACTCTGGTGAGTATGTTCACATATTATGTCCTTTGTGTAATGATAACAAAGTGTTTGAGTTGAGCACAAATGTGTTACATTCTTTGTAGGACGAAAAGGATAAGAGAATTCAAGAATTGACTGTAGAGCTACGAAACAAGAAACGGTTATGTGCAGCGTACAAGGAACAGCTAGATTCGTTTGCAAAGATTGTCGAAGAACATAGTAATCGAATAGCGAAGAAAGTTGAGAATGTGGTAAACAATTTGAAAGAATCCGAACCTATAGAACTCGAGCTATTGCAAAGTAAACAAGGTCCACTCTTCTAAGTAGCCAACTATGAGTGTTTGGAACTGTATATTATATGAATCGGTGAAGTTTTCTCTTATCGCCTTTCCCCGATCTCAAGTTGTTTTAGCGCAATCTTAGTTTGTGTATTGTAATTTGAGAAACCGTGTAAACATAGATAAGAAGTGAACATGAAGGTTATACATATAGATCATGTTTCAGGACATGAATTTAAACTCAACCTTAACAATCTATTCAACAACACTAAACCAGATGAATCTTACATTAGCTCAGAAAAAACCCTAAAAACCAAAAAAGATAACACATTGTCATTTGGGATTACAATGTTTTGATTCATCAAAAGAAGATTATTTACAGAGGAAGAAACAAGAACACAAAACCAATCAATGGAATAATCAACACACTCTCTTTTCTTCTGTCAAATGATCAACTACTGCTACTAAAGCCACCACCTTTCATCATCTGAAGAAACTCTTTGTAATTAACTCTACCATCACCATCTGCATCAACTTGCATAATCATCTTCTTACAACCTTCTAGGGTTTTACCTTGCTTAAGTCCCAAGGAAGCCATCACCGATTTCAACTCCTCCACTGTAATAAACCCATCTCCATCTTGATCAAACACGTTAAACGCTTCTTTCATGTCATCTTCCTCTGTTTCACCATCGTTGCGACGCTCATCAACGATAGAGCTGTACAGAGACTCGAACTCGTCTATATCGACGCAACCATCACCGTTTGCATCGATCTTATGTATCATTTGAGTAAGATCTTTGTCTGGTATGTAGATTCCTAGATTCTCTAATGAATCGTTGAGTTCTTCCTTTGTGATTCGACCGTCTCCGTTCTTGTCGAACATCTGAAAAACCCTTTTGAGTTCTGCCGGATCTGTTCTTTTGGTCGGAACAGACGACGGAGTCGGTGAAGGTGACGGTAACATCGATGGTGGTGAGTTCTTGTGGAGAGTTTTGTCGAACCAAGAGAGAGGGAAGAGAGTTTTAAGCTTCTTTGGTACTAAAGAGAGAAGAAATGAGTTTAATAGATTGTATAGAAGGAATATTCTCACCATAACTGTTGGAATCAAAACTCTTCTTTTCTTGATGAAAGAAAACAGAGAGAAGATCTGAGAAAAAAACAGAGAGAGCTTTGAAAACAGAGTTTTTGGTGATGGAGAAAAAAACTTGGAATTTGTTGGGTTTTTTATAGAGGTGAGAGAGAGAGAGAAACTTTCATTTATTGTAATTAAATAATATCTTTTTCATATCCAGAATTTTATTTCCTTTTTTACCCCTTATATTACCGTTGAATCTGTTTTTTAATCAACATATATATATACGTTACTCCCTTTACTCTCACTTTTAACCTCTTTTATTTTTATTTTTGAGGAAGTAAATAGAAAATTGGATCATGACTTTTCAAAAAACATATTTAGAAAAAGGTTGTTGACAACAACAAAAAAAATTTACAAAAAGGTTTGAAACTCTAGAGACTCATATAGTCTTTTATTTATACAATTCAAAAATTAGTCACAGTTTAATATTAACGTAAATACGATTAGTCATCTAGATAACATTTTTTTTAGCATTAAATATTACTATTACTTTGGAAAACTTTAACGATTTCAAATAAATATAAATATTTGGTCAATCATGTTCACTGATGATATAGAATTTGGAGAAATTAAAAAAAAATACCACTTTTCAAATATCACTTTATAAAAATGCCACACTTTTGAAATTTTTACAAAAATGCCACTTTTTCAAAATTATTTTTTTTATATTATTTATGTTTGAGTTAATTATGTTCTATTAGGATTTAGTTTTAAGTGCTTAGGGGTTGTAGGTGTCAAAACATTTTTTGGATTTAAAATTTTAAGATATAGGATTTATAAATCTATAATTAGTGACATTTTTTTAAATAGATACCTTTAAGTGGCATTTTTGCAAATGTGTACACAAAAAATGGTATTTTTGTAATTTTCTCTAGAATTTGTTATAAACTTTTGACGGGTAAAATCTACAAATTTAAGTTTTTGATCTTTTTTTTTTATCAAAATTTCTGATAAATATCTTGGCTAAAGAAGGTTAAAGTAAAAAGTAGATAAAGCCGCGATTTCTATGACAAACTAATGCTATATATATATATATATTTAAAAAAAAAATTAGAGAGAGGTTGGTTTAGTTAAAATTAAAAACAAAAAGGAGAGTCGATATATTTTTATAGTATAAAAGAAGTAAAGAGAATGGCAGAAAACGCGTGAAGAAGGTAGGGGTGTAGTTAAACATATACATCGCTTTATTGGATAAATTAAAAATGAACTAATGTCAAAAACGCGTTGTTATAATTGTTCATGTTTGGTTCTTGTCCCCATTTGGGCATTTTGTTTTTGTGTTATTTTAAAAGTTGTGCCGGTCTTCATTGTGTTGTAGACTCTATTTATACACCATCGAGTCTTTAAGAGAGAAAAATGTAAAAACCAAATGATTTGTTCAAATGCTCTTTATACCTCTCGTATGATGTAAACCGTTTAATGTTATTTCATTCTAGTAGAGTATGATTTTATTCACTAACTGTTAGTTAGTGTTTACACTTTTTTCAAAAAAAAATACAAAATTCACGACTAAGTAATGTCCCTAAGGCATAAGTATTTCTGCAATCTCAATGGAACTGACGTAATCTTTCTAGAATCAGTAAAACAAATGGTTTTTTTTTTTTAACATTTTAGTGATTATAATAACGTAACGGGTCTCAGAATTAAAGGAAGACACTAGCGACCAAAAAACGCGCCAAGATTGACGCCCGTTATATTATGACCGTTGGATCTACTCATCTCTCAAAGGTTGTCGTATTTTCATTGGTTTGTTTCTTCCACGCGGACCCACTTTGCTCAACAACCAACGGTTGTCACTTTTTACAATTCATATTGCAATATATTAACAGGAACTAATAAAAACTAATAGAGTTTAGTACGAAATGAATTGGTAGCTAGAGTAAGTTGGAAGGAAAATTAAAGAGGACCATAAACTATTCTAAAATGTTAATCAAAAAGAAAAATTGTGAAGTTTTCCAACAAAATGGTCCATACCCTAATATCAGAAGTTCAGAACTCTACATACTAGCATGATCCAATACAGTAACTGAACCAATAAAAATAAGTTTCAATTAAAGCATCTAACCAACGTAAAGCTATAAGTTTCATTGAAAAATCTTTAAAAATCTCGGGGATTACTAGGGCTGGGCATAACACGGTTACTCAGAAAATTTGGAGTATCTGTTATCCGACCCGATCCTAACGGGTATTTGAAAAACAATATTCTTATCCGATCCGCAAAAAGCGAGTACCCTATACAACAGGTACCTGACAAAAATTTGTTGACCCGCCGGGTATCCGATCCATTATTTTTATCAACCCAATTGTAATATAATTTATATATAATTAAAGTTAAACAACTTATATACCAAAGAAATGGAGGAGTTATTAGGAAAAAGAAAAAAAAAATCTCTTAATAGATAACATATAATTCATAAAATATAATATTATAAATTTTATAACTTAAAACTTGTAATCCATTATCTCCAAAATTATCAATGACAATTCAAAAACACAAAATATTGATATTGTGAATATTTATACTACACTATATATTATACAATTTATTTTATAACTAAATTTATCAAATATTAGTGATATAAAATGCGAGTATTTACGGGTCTAGTAGCAAATCGAGTACGAAGACGGATAACGAGACGGGTAGTGAAAAAAAATGATACCTTTTACTCGACCCTTATCCGCGGGTATCAAAATTATAGTACCCTTTACCCGATTTGAGCGTTATGGATACCCTATTTTTTGAAACACGTACGAATCGGGTAACGAGTAAAAAACGGGTAACGGGTATCTGTGCCCAACCCTAGGAATTACGCCTAGAATATATTTCATTATAGTTATTAGAAAGTTTAATATTTTTGTATAAATTAGATTTCATTTATTAGATAAATTATGATCTTGTATAAATATGTATATCGGTTAATCAATAAAAGGGAGACAAACCATCATATTTATACGGTTTCCTCCAAATTCGACAAAAAACAAACATGAATTGCTTACGACTCAGAAGACTATGTAACTACTACAATGATAGGATTGGCTTTAGTCTGAGTATAAACAATACAGTATATCATTTAGAACTAATGAAATAAAAATATGGCGTTTTTTCCTCAAAGACTCAAACAACTAACAAGAAAAAGAAAGTCTCTATAAACGTTTACAATGGTAAAAATGCTTGGTTCTTTCGTCTGTTTCGAATTTTAGTTCGTACTTGATTTAAAAGAAATTGTTGGTGATAGATTAATATGTATAGTTTATACATATAAAAGTGTATTATATATTCTCACGGGGGATCCAAGGACATTTGACTTCTGAGAAGTGTAATGGACTACATGGTTGTCTTCCAGCTCACCCAACCCAAGCCAGCTCCACTCATAATTCATACTTATTATCGTCATTATCGATTGTTATAATTAACCATATTTTCTTAGTACAACATTTCACGTAATCTCATGTTTTCAGAAAAAGGAATTCTAAAGCTTTCCCCCTTTTATTTGACAAACACTTACCTTAGAATTTTTCTTTGGTTCTTTGCTTTCCTCGTTCTTAGATGGAAATTGCAATGATTCTCACTAGTGACATTCTACTCTATTCAAATTTTTGTTTTCATCATCCCACGTAATTTCACAACTTTTAAATACCACCTTAATACGTGTCTCTTTTCTGTCGTTTGAAGATAATATTTGTTTATGTTCACTATTATACTTTTCTTTTACCGTATTATGCTTTGATTCTAAACTGATCCCAAATTTCATAACGTATGTCTAGAAAGCATCCAATATTTTTGGGCATCTTTTGTTATTTACTACATTTGTGGGATCTTTTGGTCCAAAAACACAGGGAAACTAATCCACGACTAGAATTCTTCCAATTCTTCCAATCCACGATTAGAATTTAACCTATAATCGTACATTTATTGTCTAAATCATTACGTAATCTATACGGGTGGGAAAAAAATTAAGAATTCCAATTATTCACTAAAGTCTAAAAACAAAAGACATTTCCAAACTGTTATACGCGGTTTTACTATTTAAGCATAATAACAATTAAATATAGGGATAACGCCTACTCGCCTATAGTTAGCAAACACAATTAGTTATTGACCTATTAGGTTACACATTGGGGTTGCACAATAATGCACATATCATATGCGCATTCTTAGTTTCAAAAAAAAAATATATATATTATGCGCATTCTCTTATGATTTAATTGACTTTACCTCATTATAAGTCATAACCATGTTCTGTTAATGTTTAAGGCCAATTGCAAAAATGTCATTTTTGGTGTGTCCATTTGCAAGAATACTACTTACGGGTGTCCACTTGCAAAAATGCCGCTAATTATTGATTTTTAAAATCTAAATCTTAAAATTATAAACCCTAAAAAATGTTTTGATCTCTAAACCCCTTAAATTCTCAAAATTAAATCATAATACAACATATATAACTACAACATAAATGATATAATGAAATTTTTTTTTTGAAAAAGCGACAGTTTTACAAAAATTTTTAAAAAATGACATTTTTGAAAAGAGACAATTAAAAAATGGCATTTCTTAAAATTTCTCTAATGTTTATTTTCCCTATTTTTGCTAGTTAATTTATAACATAGATTAACTAATTTATATTATATATCATTTTCTACTTCAAAGATCCATCCATCTGTTTATTTTTAAGCATTCGATTTATTTTGAGATTATCTATATCTTCTTTTTGCAAGGGTTAGACTCTCGGGATATGTTTCGTCAGTTTAGTATTCGTGGTTGGGTCTTTAACCTTCCGCTGTTGGTTTCGGTATCGTGTATTTTAGTAGCCGGTTTGTGGTTCGTACTATCTATTTCAACTCAGTTTTAATATAACATCGATCTAGATGACAAAACAAAAAATTCATCCATCCGTGAAAGAAAAATCCTACAAACTTTTTAATAAAATTATTTTTCACATCAAACATTTTCAAGAACGTTAATAAAAAAAATCCAGAATTTCCACGAAAAAAATATTCATGGATGGGCCAAATCACTTATCAAAAAAGTGATTTGATAAACCTAAAAAATAGCTTTTCAAAAAAAGTGCCCACACGCAGGATCGAACTACGGACCTTCAGTTTACAAGACTGACGCTCTACCACTGAGCTATACGGGCCTTTGCTTCCCATTTTCTCATCAATAAACATAACCAACCGAAAACAAACATCATCGTCGGAGAAACTACGGAACTTTCCGACCAAAATCTAATCTCCGACTTACACATTTCATAACCAAAATTTTTTTTTGATTTTTTTCTTTATAGTGAAAAAAAACGATCTTGGAAAGGAAGTAAAAACAAACAAAAAATAACATTTTTTCCGATTTAAAGAACCAAATCTCAATCTCAATCTCCTCCGTGAACAACAAGGAAAGATCTCTTCTTTGAAATCGAATCGAAAGAAGACGTGAGCGATGAATGGAACCCATCGTCATCATCTTCTTCAGCTAGTTTTATCGTGCCGTAAAATCACGGCTCAAGTGACTCAACCAGGAACTACAACGATCGTAGCCATGGCTTCATCTTCCGAGCAAGAATTCTTAGCCCAGAGCCGAGCTAATCTCCACCGATTCCGTCGTTCCAACAGTTTCTGGGACTCGAAGACAGCTTCACGCGTCGGTGAGAAGCTTGGGTTACGTCTTAGAGAGCTTGGTGTCGATGCAGTCTCCATTGATGCAGCCGAAGAGATCTCTCGACCCATTCACCACCGTAAAAGGGTTCTTCCGTTGTTTGATTCCGTTCGTCGTACCGGAATCAGAGTCGACGGAACCGAGCAGTTGATTGAAATCGGTCCGGTTATTCCCAGAAATTAGGGTTCTTGAATTTTGGGGTAGGAACAAATTTGGTTCCTTTCGACATAAGAACATTTTGATTTCATAGTCCTTTCTGGTTTTTTCTTTATGCATTTCAAAAGTTTGGAACTTGTTCTTCTTTCATTTTTGTGTATACAAATCATGTTCATATGCATAACCAATACTCAGTTGGACCAACCAAACATTAGCTTCAATGATCATCAACTATGTTTATACAAAAATTTACAATGTGTCAAGTTACTGCCAACTTTTATCTAATTTTGACATCATAGTGAAAAAAACAACAAAAAATGTAGGAACCACCAAGATGATAATAAGAAAAGAGAATTGATGATTAAAAAAATTCAACGATAAACTTTGCATTACATTATACATTAAGAAACAAATGTTTTGTATTTGACTTCTTTTCAGCTTGTGTTTTGGTGCAACCTGCAGAATGTTTGGTCATATGAGTGAGTTCTTCTACACCTACTTGAGGAAGAACTTCCAAATGTCTCTGTCCGTAGTTTCTTTAACCAAATGAGCTCCTAAGATACTTTCCTCGTCGACCAAATTCCTCAAATGTTTTGCTCCACCGTTGAATCCCACATACTGCTTCTTCGCAGCCAAATACACCACACCGTATGGCGGTCTCAGGCACTGTTTCCAAACCAAAAAACCAACAAAACCATTACTATACCTGCGAAACAACCACCGAATCAAGAACTAGAGAGAGAGAAGGATCAAAAACCAACCTTCTTTATGAGAGAATATAGTTTCTTCAGAGATGTAACCGAGTAAGGGATTTCGGTCATTAGTATAACATCATATCCGCATTCTCCTCCTTGATCAGTCTCGTTGGCTCTTTCCCACGCTCTGCTTCCCGAGAGCTTCCTTGATCGCCTCGAGGAGAAATCTTGTTGTCCTGTAATGCTTCCGTCTTGGCTGCTACATCCATCCATGAAATCTTCCTCTGAGAAACTCAAGCTCATTCCCTGGTTAGCTGGTTCAAGGACATCGGCTCTTATGATTGATAGAACGGTCGGGAGCTCCTCCCATTCTCCTGCATAGAAATGGACAGATGCAGAGACAGCTTGTCTTGACGGTGTAAGTGGGCTTTCTGGCTGACGGATTTGCCTGTCCCGAGCTTGATCTAGGTTTGCAAGAACGTTTGGGATGGTTGTGCATCTTATTGTTTCTGCGTTGAGGTCTTGAAAGTGGACTAAGGAAGCACCCTTTAGAAGAAGCAAAGAAGATTAGATTCTGAGAAAGGTGACAGAAACAGCTACCTTGCAGTGTCGGTTTACTTACTTTCAAGCAGGCAAATATCCCAGGAACTCCATAATTGCAACCTAGCTGTTAAAGCCACCATACAAAGGAAAAAATAAAACTAAGTGACAAATAAGAACATAAAGATTGGATACATGTTGCTCAATTGCAGGATATCTAAGTATATAAGTGATACAGTACATTTTTTTGTGCCATAAAGGACATTTTAGTGAGACTAGCATTGCTTCGACAAACAGAGGGTACAATTAAGGAGGAAGTACCTCAAGGACCCTTTTGCCCCTGAAGCTTAATTGTCCATCGCGGATTTCGTTTTTAAGGACTTTAACAAGAACGATAGAGCTTTCCCAACTTTTCAGAGAACCTACACAATAGTTATTTAACTTGATACAGTGATACAGAAGAGAAGAAAATATCAAATGCAAGTGCAAGCGATGCACATACCTTCGTATTTTAGAGGAGCAGTTTCTGAACCAGCAAGCCCGATGATATCAGCAACACTTACTTTTCCCTGAAAGAAATTAATGGTTGCAATGTAAAGGTTTAGTATTCTCTACATATTCTTAACCTCATCCGTAGTTTTAGTTCAAAGAGTCGTGTCATAGTCGTTCTGAGTAATAAACGCATAGATGATTAATCACCAAAAAGATTAATTTCAAGTTTTCAATGAAAAATATATAAAAACCAAGCAAACCTCGTACTTCTTGACATACTAATTCTAACATACATCATACTTTGATCAGGTCATGTAGGAACAAGGTTCAAGTCTACAAGATTCTCAAAGAAAAAACAGTCTGAATACTTTATGTGCGACATCGTAGTCAAGAAAAGGTTACCATATCTACTCACAAAACCAGTATTAAAATATCATCCTACCGCGTCATTGGTCCTTCCAGCAATCACTTCTTCAGATTAAATCTTGAATAAAGGTTTTGGAAAGTAAGTTTAACCTCGGGGCTCTCAAAAAGCCGAGTGGACAGATCAGTTTTCTTCTATATCTTTCTACTGGCTTAAAGCTTAGAAGTGGTTAACTATAATTCAAAATTGCGTTTTGTAATACCTTGAAAACTTGTAAACCGAGCACATCTAGATTCTCCCCTGAATACCTGTGATGAGCTGCTGTCTACAGAAGAACGAACCGACAAATAAAGCATTAGAATTGCAAAGTATAACAAGTCTACTTCATTCTCAAAACGAAAGAAACTCCACGCGGAAAAGTTCTTCACTAAAAAAGTTTGTAATCGATGATAAAAATCGACAATGAGCAAACAACCTTGGAAGGTATGATCTCAACAGCTGGTGTTGGAATCTGCAAATCCTTCTCTGATATTGCAGACACACCCCCTCGGTCCTGAGGCAACAAACCGGGCAAGCATTGCGCAAGCAAAGACGGTGCACGCATTCTTTAGCTTCGATGAGTTCTCAATAATCCTCCAAAGGCAACAATCTAATAATATCAAAAAGATATAATCTTTTAGTAATGGGATTGTCACTCTAAACCCTAAAACCCTAGACACCTAACGCCGATGCAATCACATGATTCACATGATAAGACATGAACAGATGCACCGATTAAACTTGATGACAAACCAAACAGAGACTAGCAGAGCAAAGCGAAGGACATACAAAAGTCAAATAGATTCGAAACTAAGCCCAATTGCGAGATCTACGAGAATCTTCAATTCCACTTCCATACCATTAAACACAATCAACAAGGATCAAAATCAAAACCAGAAACAATCAACGAAATCAAAAGACATAAAAGCTCTATATAACCAAAAATTTCAAAATGAAGTCAAAATTTAATCAAACGACTGATTACCGGATCAATGGAGTATCAAGAAACAGACAACGACAAAATTACTTTGCTTCTAGTAGAAAGACAAAAGCGATCAGAGGAAGAAGAGTTCTCAACACGAAATCCGATTCTGAGATTCTTCTTCTCAAACACGGCGAAAATCTAGGGATCAAACAAGGTTGAAATTTCTGAGCGAAGGAAGAGATCTCTCACACGTTTTAAAGTAAAACAAAAAAAAAAAATGTTTTAAAAAAATTGAAAAAAAAAAAAAAAAAAACTTAAAAGGAAAGACTTAAAGAAGGGAGTTTGGCCAACAAATCGAAGCTTCGGTTTCAGACCCGATGGTCCGATTTTGAACGCCTGTCCAAAACTAATTTATAATTCTAGTCCTTTTTATTCTTTGCACATTTAATAACTGACCACTTTCTTTTGTTCCTTTGGTCGTGGTCTGATCTTCGGACATTTCTTTGTCTCATTTCGCGGAAATTGGAAAAATGTATTTTTTTTTTTTTGGGGGCAGAAAAAAAAACAAATGGGCCTTAAAAGGCCTCATTTTTTACATGGGCCAATAAACTCTTGTTTCGAGAATTCGTCGGCTCACACGTAACTGTCGGATGTCTAAGCTGATAGTGATAGGTAGTTATGACTTATCAAAGAGTAATTGTAACTCTTGTAATCAAGGTTTACACGTAATAAACCGTTTACTCTTAAATTGGTTAATCATAATATCTTACTATTTGATATGAACCCATATTGATATGAAACATTGAACACATGCTAATTATGCAATTATCGAGGAGAGCCTAATAAGCATAGAAAACAAGTAGCCACTACTTATCACGTGTTTATACGCGCGTGACTACCACCCCAAACCAACGGTAGCCACTGATAAAAAAAAAAAACAGAGCCTAACAAAGCGAGTATAATAGTTTAATCTAATCACGCGAGTAGATTTTTGATTTCGTTTGTTGGTAATAATAATAAGACAACCTTATCCAGAGTAAGCTTGCCACGTTTACAAAAACAATTATTGTCTGTTAGTCACCGTCTCCGTAACTCTAGATAATCTCTCTCTCTGTCTTCTTCTTTAAAAATGTTTCCTTTTTTTTTTTTCACGGCTTCGTTTGTGCCCGTCACAAATTACCTCGGCGATTCTCAATCCTCTGCTTTTATTTTTCCTAATTTTAAAATATTCCGGGAAAGTTCCCGAGATTCCAAAGGAAAAATCCATTACTGGAATTTTCTCGGGGCAAATAAAATTCTTTCCCATTTCTCAAATTTTTGTCTCCTGGAGTCTGGGGATTTTCAAACCAATCGCAGATTGAGGTCAAACCGGTATTGATAAGAAGATGACATTGACGATCCAAACCGCACCTGGTAGCTCCGGTTACTTGGATATGTTCCCAGAGAGAAGAATGTCGTATTTTGGCAATTCTTACATTCTTGGTTTGACTGTCACTGCCGGAATCGGTGGACTTCTTTTCGGTTACGACACAGGTCTGAATCCTTAGATTTGATGTCTTTACTCAGCCCATTTGTTGAAAAATTTTCAAATTTGATTTGTATCTCATTGAAAAAGCCTTTAAGAAATTGTTCCTTTTACAGGTGTAATTTCCGGTGCTCTTTTGTATATTAAGGATGATTTCGAAGTCGTTAAGCAGAGCAGCTTCTTACAGGTATAGTATATGTTTCTTGTGTTTAATCTTTTTCCAAGATTGTAACTTTTAAGTGTTGGTAGTGAACAGTGAAGAATGTGGATCTTCTTGTAGGAAACCATTGTAAGTATGGCTTTAGTTGGTGCAATGATTGGTGCTGCATCAGGAGGTTGGATTAATGACTACTACGGTCGTAAAAAGGCGACTCTTTTTGCTGATGTTGTCTTTGCAGTTGGAGCAATCGTTATGGCTGCTGCACCTGATCCGTATGTTTTAATATCGGGTCGGCTACTGGTTGGTTTAGGAGTTGGTGTTGCTTCTGTGACTGCTCCGGTTTATATAGCCGAAGCATCTCCATCGGAAGTTAGAGGTGGACTTGTGAGCACTAATGTTTTGATGATCACTGGTGGACAGTTTCTTTCGTACCTCGTTAATTCTGCTTTCACACAGGTTAGTTAGACATATCTTTCTTCAATACAAAAAGTTTAAGTTACTTCCATAGAGAGCAACAGTCTATTATCTTCGACAATGCGCCATTCATGTTATGTGCATTGTAAGTAGACTAGGAATTTCCATACCGGCCCGTGAACTTAGAACTGTTTATCACTTTACAAGTATGCCCGGACTCTGGTTAGAGGAGCAAGAACCAAGATATTTGATTATTGTGAATTCAGTGGTTAAGTTTGCCTATGTTACCTATATTGTTTTCATAAATTGAAAGTGAACTAGACCTGACTGTTTGATTTCTATCGCTGTTGATGTCTCGGCTCAGTTATGTCTCATGTTAATGTAGTTAACAAAATCATGCTACAGTCGCATTGTGACCTTGATTTTTGGTTTATCTCAACGCTCAAGTTTGCTTTCCTGCAGTTCTTCATGTCCCAGCTAAGGCAGCTTATCTGTCCTTTCACCATGACGAGAAAATAAGTCATATCCTGAGTTCAGACCAAGGTCACTTTTTGGTGGTCCTTTACAGTGATCCAGTTTTGCATTTGGAACTAGTTTTCCATAAAATCCAATTAAAACAAGTGAATTTGATTTTATGAAAATGTAAGGTTGTTATAGATTTTATGCAAATGTAGCTTGGTACTTGAAAGAAAAGTGAGACCAGTTTTCATGTCTAAGAAACCATATAAAGAAATGTAGTTTTGGCATTTTATTGGTGGATTCTGAATTCATGATATTATTGTTGGTAGGTTCCAGGAACATGGAGATGGATGCTTGGTGTTTCAGGCGTTCCTGCTGTTATTCAATTTGGTCTCATGCTTTTCATGCCAGAATCCCCGCGATGGCTTTTCATGAAGAATCGTAAAGCGGAAGCCATCCAAGTACTTACCAAAATCTATGACATCTCGCGGTTAGAGGACGAGATTGATCATCTTACCGCGGCTGAAGAGGAAGAACAACAAAGGAAAGGCACTATTAGCTACTTGGATGTTTTTAGATCCAAGGAAATGAGACTCGCATTTTTCGCGGGAGCAGGACTTCAGGTAAAGTAAATGTCGAAGTTTTCAGTCTTGACCGAGAAATTTATAGGACTTTCGGATTTGAAGTAAGATAAAATGTCTTGAATGTTGCAGGCATTTCAGCAATTCACCGGTATCAATACCGTAATGTACTATAGCCCTACGATAGTCCAAATGGCTGGATTTCATTCAAACCAGCTCGCTCTGTTGCTCTCTCTCATCGTTGCTGCTATGAATGCTGCTGGAACAGTCGTGGGGATTTATTTTATCGATCATTGTGGAAGGAAAAAGCTTGCTCTCTCGAGTTTATGCGGAGTCATTATATCTCTCATAATCCTCTCAGTCTCGTTCTTCAAACAATCTGATGCATCATCTGATGGAGGGCTTTACGGTTGGCTCGCTGTGCTTGGTTTAGCTCTATACATTGCTTTCTTTGCACCGGGAATGGGACCGGTCCCATGGACAGTAAACTCAGAGATATACCCACAACAGTACCGAGGCATATGTGGAGGCATGTCTGCAACAGTTAACTGGATCAGCAATTTGATTGTGGCACAAACATTCTTGTCGATAGCGGAAGCTGCTGGTACAGGGATGACTTTCCTGATATTGGCGGGCATCGCGGTTCTTGCGGTTATCTTTGTGATTGTGTTTGTCCCTGAGACGCAAGGACTAACGTTTTCGGAAGTTGAACAGATTTGGAAAGAGAGAGCTTGGGGACATAACAGCGGTTGGGGCAGTAGCAGCGATAGCAACAACCTTGAGGCCGAGGGGCTAATCGAGCAGGGATCTCGGTCTTAACGGTCTTCTTGAGAGTGGCTCATGCTCATACATTTGTGAAATCACAGAGTAAACCATGATTGGTTCCGGTTTAGCTCTGTGATATGTTGGAATTGTATTGTGTTAGGAACTGTATTTGTAAATAAACACATCAAGGGTCCACTTTGGGTTCCAATCTTGTCCATGTCTTAATGTTCCATAGATTTCTTGTCTATGACCATCAAAACGCTGTGTTTTTGCCATTGAATATATGAATGTTGAATCACAAACACAAGACTTGTCTTCGAGTCACAAGACTTAGGAACTGTGTGCCATTTATCTTCTCTTCTGTTATACTACTATTAACAGATAGGATATTTTTGTGTTTTTATCGAGAACATTGATTGAGGAACACAAAGGGAGATGAAAATAAGAAAACATTTAGGATGATTAGCCTGAATAACCTATTTTTTTAAAAAAAATATTTAGAATAATTTTACTATTTCTTTTATTGTTGAAATAAGTTATTCAAGAATTTTTTTTTTTATGATACCAAAATTGTCATTCGCACTCTGCCGAGATATTGGCAGAATCTGCTGAAATATTGGTAGACTCTATCGATGTATTGGAAGACTGCCAATATCTAAAAATACGTATATTCTGCTAAAATGTTGGCAGATTCTATCGAACATGGCAGATTATACCGAAATATTGGCAGATTATGCCGAAACATTGGCAGACTCTGCCGAATTATTGGCAGACTCTATCGATGTATTGGCAGACTTTGCCAATATCTAGAAATACGCAGACTCTGCCAACACATTGGTAGATTTTCTACCAATATTTCGGCGGAGTCTACCAAAAACAATTTTGGTATTATAAAAGAAAAAAAATTCAAAATACATTATTCTAGCTATTTTAAAAAAACAAAATATATTCTACGTAAATTTTTCAAACATTTATTGTATTGGACACTGCAATAATAATATTAGGGACATAAAAAAGGTCCACCAAAATGTATGATTGGATATTGGATAAACGTATCCTTTGTGTTGTCTTATGTGTCAGTATACAATGTAGGTTTGTGTTTTGGTAGAATTCAATACTTCTTTTTTTGTGCGTCTATGATGATTTGCAACTTTAATCATCTATATTCAATTCTTTTTTGTACTTATCTCAAACATATTGTCATTTTTTAGGTATGGTAATGTAGCTGGTGCCATTTTATTTCTTTTGTTGTCAAAGTTTCTATGATATAAATAGATTTTCTGGATTAAAGTTTCATGCAAATCATTTTTATTCGTCGTATAGCTTTAAATTTGACTTCTCAAAATAATTTTGTAGCCACTGTTACATTTACAAACTAACTATATGTTCTCAAATAAACTTGGACATTATAGAAATAAGTATGAAAATAGCGGATAAAAGTATTTAGCATATAAAAAAATTTCTATATGATTTGTATTTTTAATAATAATACGGATAATGGGAAGAGTTAAGGTAATTCGGATACTTAAATCATAATCCAAATATATAAATTTAGCAATTAAAATCACAGGTCCTACAGATAATAATAATTATATAATATTGATAAATTTTAGATAATGTTTAACTTCTAAATTATATAAATTACCGAAAATCATCTCATAATATCTTGAAGCATATATATAGCATAAATTATCTTCCTATGATCTTTATATAAATCTCACACTTTTTAACAATACCACCCCGTGATAAATAAAAAAAAAGATAAAAAAGAAGAAGAATATGTGGTAAATGAACAAACTTATAACGATGAAATGGACACAAGTGAACATGAATGTCGTGAAGACCAAAGAGAGAAAGTGGGTGTGTGAAGAAATGTGGTTCTGATTAGTTGAGCCGAATAAGAAGAAAAAATGGAAAAATGTGGACACGTGAGTTGTTGGGTCTCTTCTTTGTCTTTTTTCAATTTTTTTAGCGGACCCATACTAAAGCCTTAATTTCTTATCGTAAATATCCACGTGGCACTTCCCCTGCCTTCTGTCTTCTTTTTTTTTCTTTCTCTCTCTCGTTCACATGTGATTTCCTTTCCACATGCGTTTGTTAATTGTTCCCATCACACAATTATTGAAGACATCACCCACCATTAGCAATTGACTTTGTTTTTGTTTATTATTAATTTACGAAATAAAAGTTTTCTGATGGTTTTTGATCCATAGAGAACCCTTCTTTAGTTTGTATCTCGTGATCTTTTTCTTTTTCAGAATATTGAGTTTGTTACATACGCTAGATTTATGTGGACATGATTTGCGATCAACTCAACTATAGTTTTTTTTAAAATGCAATTACTCGGTGTATAAGTGAGTTTATAATTAAAAACCAACACTCCATTAGATAAATATATAAACTAGAGCTTAATTTAGTCTTAGATGGTTGATATTCATTTTGTTCGGGTAGTCTAAATATATTGAACGAGTCAATCATTTGAAGGAAAAAAAACGTCTAAGACGGTTACACCGTCCAAAAAAAAAAAAAGGTTTTGTAGAACGTTTTAACCACAGTTGAAATGGTCTTTAGTGTGAATGTATTTCTACCGAAAATTACAATTCAAATAAATTAATATTTTGTACCAAATTAAATCAACATCGTTTATTGAA
The DNA here is from genome assembly GCA_964056655.1 of Arabis hirsuta. Classification (NCBI taxonomy): domain Eukaryota; kingdom Viridiplantae; phylum Streptophyta; class Magnoliopsida; order Brassicales; family Brassicaceae; genus Arabis; species Arabis hirsuta. The sequence continues at coordinate 41,781,554 of OZ053300.1, forward strand.
TATGCGTCTGACGGGTATGGTAACAAGAAACGTGGATGGAAATGGAGACTCAAAACGGCAATAATAAAAATTTCTAGATACGGGTACGATAGGAACGTCAATAAATATCTAAGAAAAATATATGTGAATAAAAATATAAAAAAATTACATCATAAATCTCAATATAAAAAAAAACACTCAATCAATATAATAATAAAAATATAGTTATTTTGACGTTAAAATAGAATTTAGATTACAAAGAAAGATGTATTAAAGATAACCAAACATATGGTGATCGGAATAACGTAATTTGAAGAAAAATAATAAGTAATATACATAACAAACAATAGAAACATTAATTTTTAGTTTAATATGTTTTAGAAACGTCTCCAAATTCGAACGATCCCGTCTCCGACAATGCCGATGTCCCCAACATGTTAGGAACGTTTCCAAAATGTTTCGGTGCCGTCTCCAAATCATACCTGTTTCTGGAACGTTTCCGGTACGAGAGACGTGACCCAAATACCGTACCCGTGCTTCATATTGTGCGATAATCGCATTAATGCTACATTGTCCGCAACGCCATAACCACCACAATCATTTGGAGCCTTTCGTTCTACATGGACAATAATAATTATGGGAAACTAAGTTATGTAGTTCATCTCGTGCTTTTATAATAATGACCATACATGCATGGAAATCTATACTATGTCATGTCACCATCACCATGATCAGCATCATGACATGAAATGTCATATGCATATTAACATGACACGTTTTGTCTCCATTTGAAGCCGGCGCGCCATGTATAAATGTCATGTTAATTTGTCAATGAAGCCAATTAGCTCATCAAAAGCTGGACCACGATCATTTTTCTTTCATATTTTATTTTTCCATTAGAATTTTCGAGAAGCAATCTTGTTTTGGCTTCTACAATTTTTCCTTATTTATGTTTTTTTTAGTTTATATATATTTAGCTGTTTACAGCGAGGAGTTTCCGAGCAAAAGCTAAGAGGATTGGTTAATCATAAAATATTAATTTATTTATATATATAGATAGCAAAGGAAGAGTTTTATAGCTTCATAAACCAATCAATACATAGTGAGAATTGATGTCATGGATTTGATATTCATATAATTCAAACTTAACTACCAAACAATTGGTAAGGTTTCTTTCGCTTTGTATATTTGCTTAGCAAACACATCAACTAATCCATTATAGTATAAAAGAACTCGTAATAAATCACAAGATCTAAAGTGAAATATTAAACATGATTTTTGCAAATGGATCTAATCAACATATTTGCATGGTCTAAAATGAAATATTAAACATGAATTTAAAAAGAAATTTACTAAAATAAAGTTACACAGTAAAAATTAAATTAGTGGATGGCAATGAATACATTACAAAAAAAAACCAATATATATAAATTTATTTTACTTATAATTAGCGACGGATGCAAATGATTTCACTTTGGTAACCGACCCTAATGGTGATTCCATCCATTGATTTGATTCATCTCACTAACATTTGTCGATCAAATGCTACAAAAAGATTAAAAAGAATCACACTTTTTATTTGTTTGCCGATAGCGACAAAAATAAAGTAACAATATAAAACGTTAGTGTGGAATCTAAAGTTACTTGTCGTATTAAAAAAATCGTTTATAAGTCGTAGGGAAATGTAAAACTGACGTGGCGCATCTCGAGGCCAACGACTTATTAGCAGGCCGAATGGTGAATTGTTTATAATTAGATTTGTAATCATCGATTCACCTAAAGTTCTCTAATAAATTTAAATACATATTACTATATGTTGAGTACAATAATCTTTTCAGTCAAATAATTGCAGCAACCTGACGAGTTTAGTTAGAGCAACGACTTCTTGTTGCGGCCGCGAGAAGTTAGATATGAAATTGTATGCATATATTATCAATATGAATGAAACCTTCCTGTATCACTCAAGCTCCAAGCTAGAATCCTTCTCGCTTCAACCCAAGTCGTTTTCGAAGCAGAAAAGCCAACGAACATATCCGCCAACACATAATTCGCGATAACCGGAAATTCACAAACTTCTTAATAGATGATGGAGGAAATTTAAAATACTATCAAATTCATGGAAGTTTTGGCTTAACTTAATAGATCACGTATAAATAAGCGGGAGCTCGAAAGTTTACGGGGAATCGGCACTTTTCCCTTTATATTACGGCTAAAAATCCGGTGTGAATAAATAATTCACCAAAAAGGTTCTTCTCACTACGATTCGCTGATCTAGATTCTAGTCGCACATGGTGGGCCCCGTTTTAATACACACACACATGATGAGGATCATATCAACATCATCATCATCATCATCATCATCATCACATACATACATAGTAACCACATGATTAGAAAGAGACAAATAATAATTGCCGCTCGTTGGTTAGCTTTATAAAGCAACCTCTTTCATCTTCTTCCTTCTCTACAAACTTTAACCTTTCTTCTTCTTCTCACTTTTTCTGCAAAAAACAAAAAAAAAATCTCACAATGTCTGACTCAGATTTTCTCTCTCGTTGTTCTTCCTACGAAGCTGACATTGATTCCGACAACGACATCTCTACTAGCTCAAGCTCTTGCTCGTCGTACAGTGAATCCGAAGAAGAGATCAACGACAATGGCTGTTTCCGTGGTGGTGAACCGACGACGAAGAAGCTAGAGAGGAAGAAGAGTAATGTTTTGTTAGAAGGTTACGTAGTTGATGATTTGAAGAGGACAAAGAGTTTAACTGACGATGATCTTGAAGAGCTTAAAGGTTGTGTAGATCTAGGTTTTGGTTTTAACTACGAAGAGATTCCTGAGCTTTGTAATACTTTACCTGCTCTTGAGCTTTGTTACTCCATGAGTCAGAAGTTTATGGATCATGATTATCATCATCAGAATACTTCTCCGGTGGTTGAATCTCCTCTTAGTCCGATTGCTAGCTGGAAGATCTCTAGTCCTGGTAAGTAAAGTAAACCCATGTTTCAAAGTTTTGATTTTTTTGTGTGTGTTCTGTTTTCATATTTTCTGATTGTGAAAATGTGTGTGGAAACAGGGGATAATCCTGATGATGTTAAAGCTAGGTTGAAATTCTGGGCTCAAGCTGTTGCTTGCACTGTAAGATTATGCAGTTGAGAAGTGAAAGATTTGGATTTGAGGAAGGAATCAATGGGGGAGGAGGAAGATGAAGAAGAACATTATTGCAGGAGTGAAATCTCTTTATGCTGTTTATGTTCAGCTTTTGAGATTGACCTGCTTGAAGAAGAAGAACTACACAAACCCATTGTTGTAGGATGTATAAAAAGATTAATGACCAAGGAAGATTTTGTTATTGAATTGTTGTAATGGATTTGTAATAAAGAGGAAATAAATAATAAAGGAATTTTTATATGTTTCATAAGCATTTCTGGGTCTTGAATTTGATCAAGATTGGATCAACAACACATTGTTTACAAGAAAATGAGATTTTGCAATGATAGAATCAAATTCACAAATAAGACAAGCTTTCTTCTTTTCCATTGAGTGATGGTTTTAGATAAGAATCAGTATAGAAATGTGGTTCTCTCATTCTTGCTTCTCGGGCATGTTCGAGATGCTTCTGCTCTCCTGTCCTGCACCGAATCGGTCCACGTTATATTCCTTGTTGTCTTCATAAGCATTTCCAGAGAAAATATTTCTGTTTCTTGGCCTTAATTAAAGTAAAAGTGTATCTAGGTCACAAGATTCTGTTGCTTCTATGTTTCATCCATGAGCTTGGAGAAGTTATTACAACCTAACTGATCCTAAGAGACCCTAAGAGTTTGGCAAAAGTTGCATTCCAAGTTGTAACTACAGATATATGTTCACATTACACAGATCACTTTATCTAATCTCTATTACTTTTAAACCTACACATTAGTTTCTTGTTGTAATCCGGATAAGGAAAATGACATTATCTGATAGAGATATTGGGGTGTAGCACAGAATCTCACCTTAAGCTTTTTATGTTCAAGCAGATGCCAGTAGCTTTTCTATATCTTTCTGCGAAAAGAAGAACGAGAAAACTAGACGGTAAGATCCTTTAATGGTTAGAGAAATAAATATCAATGCGTAGGGGAAACTTTGTACTAACCTCGATTTCGAGAGGTGATGTAGTTGGAGCGTATCGATCCACGACATTTCCTTGTTTGTCTACCAGAAACTTTGCGAAATTCCACTTGATAGAATCCCCGAACAATCCGCCTTTTTGTTCTTTTAAGAACTTGTAAAGGGGAGCAGCATTATTCCCATTCACTTCAATCTAGCATCAGAGAAAAATAATAAGTAACAACTACAAAGAGATGGCACCTTGCAATATAAATTGAAACCAGTTAAAAAGTTCACGAAACTTTGCCAAAGACGGGGAATTCTGCTTTAAACGTTGTGCAAACGGTTTCCTTAATCTCCGCATTGGTACCTGGCTCTTGACTGCCAAATTGGTTGCAGGGAAACGCCAAGATCTCAAATCCTGCATGAAACATTGCTTCCCTTAATACTTGTAAATGTTCATTAGTTATTACTACTATTAGCCAACGAAAGACTAAGCGAGACTACGAGATCTACCCTTAGCTTTGTACTTGGCATACAAAATGTTCAACTCTTTGTAGTTTCCATGTGTTAGACCACTGTACATTCATCACAGTAAGATCATTGAATCATTATCACATGAGATGGTAGCGTTAAGCATCCCTTGATGGGTCTGCTATGTTGAACACAAATTATAAACGATGCAAAAGAATCCGTCTCCATAAAACAAGTTCGAGGTATAATCATTCCTCGATAAAGATAGTCGGCGTGAAGCGGGAATCAAGAAGTAAAGAAAGAACATACCACTTGGAAGCTACATTCACAATAAGAAGCACCTTCCCAGTGAACTGACTCAAACTCACATCATTCCCTTCGATGTCCTGCATTTTCAATTCGAGACATTGATACACACACATTACAAAGGTGAACAAAAACCCACATAGATTCATTGAAAGATAAGTTCACTATATAAAACAAAATCCATTTTCCTCATCTAATCCTACACATTTGCATTATCAACTAGTTGAAATGAAGAAACTCGTCTACGTTCACAATCTCACCAATTAATATAAAAAAACATCATCAATTACGAAACTAACATCATTCCCTTTGATTTCCGCATAAAAAACTTCGACTTTGTACTGAATTAGTAACGAAAGTAATGTCGATCGTTCTAAAGAGTTAACCAAACATAATATGCAAAGAGATCTAAAATCAACAAAGAGGATTAACAATTATCTCCCAGAATTTCGTAGTTTAAAGCTGATCATACCTTAACGAAAATGTCGTAGATGGAGCTTGATGATTGTTCGACAATGGCTGGAGAAGAAGAAGAAGAAGGGTACTTGTAGAAGTAGAAGACGAAGGCAAGAAGCAAGAAGAGAATAGAGACCCAACTGCTTAATTTAGGCATCGACACAGATTCTGTGAACAATTTTCTTTTTGAAGAACAACAATTGACGACACCAAAAAGTTCCAACAGAGCAGAACAGAACAGAACAGAACAGAACACAAGCTTGTGTTGACTTAGAAAAGAAAGATGAGCAATCGCAGATTTGAAGCTTTAATGGGCCTTTAATGGGCCTAAAGCAATATCCTTTTTGCAAGATTATCCTCTATGATTAACTTGGAGGATTATTAAATCCAGACATTTTGAGTTACTGTTACTATGATTAACAAACACTAATGACATAAAAATACTTCAATCCTGCTGCATAGTTAAAAAGGGAGGGACATGTTTATAGTGTTCAAACTTTAGTGAGAAGCAGAAGCAACTTTCTCGCAATTTTCTGATTCAGAATCATCTTCAGAGAAACTTGGTGGTTTAGGAGTGAGTCCTAATGTCTTGAACATGAGCTGATCAGCGTCAAAATCATTGTTTGGTGTGGTTAAAAGCTTCTCTCCGGTGAAGATTGAGTTTGCGCCAGCGAGGAAACACAAGGCTTGTTCGGGCATCGAGAACCGGACTCTACCAGCAGATAACCTCACCATTGCTTTTGGCATTACAATACGCGCGGTTCCAATCATCCTGATCATCTCCCATATCTCAACCGGCTGCAAACAAAAGAGAGCACAAAATGTTTTCAAAGCCCTTTACCACTAGGTAGCTATGATCTGTGTGTTTTTTCGATTGTATAACAGATACCTTCTGGTCTTCAAGAGGAGTGCCTTTCACTGCAAGAAGAGCATTAATGGGAACACTCTCAGGGTGAGAAGGAAGTGTTGCTAGTGTGTGTAATAAACCTACTCTGTCTTCCTCTGCCTCGCCAAGCCCGATTATTCCTCCTGTTTATCGGTAAAAAAGAAAACACTTGAGAACAACTGTGTTGTTTTGTTTGAAAATCAAGATTTGCTTTGTTTTGTAACGAAGTTACCTGAACAGACGTTGATACCAGCTTCACGAACATGGTCAAGTGTTTCGAGGCGTTCGTCATAACTTCTAGTAGTGATGACGTTTGGGTAGTACTCTCTTGAAGTATCAAGATTGTGGTTATAAGCAGTGAGGCCAGCTTTCTTTAGCTCGAACGCTTGTTGCTTCTCAAGCATACCCAAGGTGCAACAAACCTCCATCCCCATGCCTCTGTTGTAAAGTGAGAGCTCAGAAACTAAGTATACACATATGTTACAGCCAAGAGACCATAATCAACATCATGTTCACTATAAAAGGATCACTTCAGATATATCTTCCACCAAAAGAGTAAAATTTATCTATGTGTACCTTATTTCTTTGACGTATTCAAGAATTTGGTTGAAGTTGGTTTTTCGTCCTACGGTATCTCGCCATGCAGCACCCATGCAAAACCGTGTACTACCAGCTTCTTTTGCCTAACAACACATTAAAATTTGTTAATTCACATCAGAAGAGCTCACATTCTCAAAATGCTTCTTTAAAACAATCACATGATCTCTACATTTTCAGTTGTCATCATCATACTCAATGCAATTTTAGACTCTTTTCGATAAAGCTCATATCGATAAAACACGCTAACCCACCGGAATAAAAGCAAAGGTTGATAATGGGACTAAACTTTAACATTTCTCATTGATACATTGTGCTACGGAATGTACATTTAGCAAAGGAATCGACAAGTAAACCGCTAACCTTCTTTGCAGCATCAATGACAGCATCCTTAGACATGAGTCTTTGAGCCTTGACTCCAGTGCTATATCTCGAAGACTGAGGACAATATGAACAGTCTTCACTACACCCACCAGTCTTTATAGAGAGGAGTGTACATTGCTGCACTTCCCTGAAGTTATGAACATGTCTATGAACCTGAGCCTGAAACACACACAAAAGATCCCACACACACCATCTCTTAATTCAAGTAAAAGACAAAGACCAATGAAATCCATTTACACACTAAAGATTTCAGACCAGATTTCCTGGAATTGAAGCTAAATGAGATTCAAATTAATCATTCCGGGTTAAAACTAGAACTAAAAATCGATACTTTACATAAACCCAAAAGCTATCTACTCCAAATTTGTGAACTTGAGAGTGAGTGAGAGAGAGAGAGAAGAGGGAGAATTACTCCATGGAAGAGGAGATCAAGAACAGGAGAATCATAAACAGCTTTGATTTCATCTTTACTCCAATCATTTCTAGAACCTTCACGAATCGTCCTTTCAGCTTCAACTGAAGCTGCAGATGAGTAAGAACAGCAAGAAACAGATTGCAGAACCGAAACAGAAGGTCTCAACTGAGATCGAAATACAAATCGAGCAAGCATCATTTCCGGGAAACTAAAAACTTTCCGGGAAAATGTGTGAGAAAATAAAAGATTTGCAGTTCTTTATGGTTCACCCACCGTTGGAATTTCCGCCTCGGGTAGGTCCTACGTAAATGGGCTTTAATGGGCCTCATGTACACATTCCAAAAACTTGGTGATGAAAACACATTTTTGGGTTCATAAAAGGCGGCCCAAAAATGTTATTTGCCCCATACTTATTAAATTGGGTCTATATAAATTTTGTGAAAATTGGCCCATTAATACACGGTTGAACCGCGGATTGGACACAGGGTTAACACGGTTTGGCACGCAAATCAAGATGATTTTATGTCGGTTACCATGACAAACCGTGTATTAACCGTATCCAAACCGTATGTTAACCGTTCCCAAACCGTGTATAAACCGTATCCATACCGTGTTGGACCCGTACCCGACCCGAATTTAAATATGACGATTGGGCCAAAAATAGTAGTTACTTAAACGAAGCCGTTTGATTCGTGAGAGAGAGAGGTGAGTGGAAGCAATGAGCGGCGGAGGAAATAACGTCGTGAATAAAGTATTCTACGCGACGTCGTATCATCCGATTCAAGCCGGAAGTATCGACGGAACTGACATTGCGCCACACGATAACGGTGTCCGTCGAGCTCTCCTCTGTTATAACGCCGGTTTATGTAATCTCTCTTTCTCTTTACTGGTCTTCCCACTTTCTATTGTTTGTTCTCGGTCTCTGAATTGTAAAATTCATTGATTTGGGTCTGTTTTGGTGTTTCGGAAGATGATCCTTCTGGTGATTCGAAAGCCGCCGGAGATCCTTACTGTACCCTTTTCGTGGGTCGTCTCTCTAATCTTACTACGGAGGATACTCTTCGAAAGGTGAAAATTTTT